>JAWNNH010000048.1:1248333-2496666 GCA_035043045.1 Hirtodrosophila alboralis
CCCACCCTCCGCTATCCTTTTCCCTGTGCGTATGTTTATGCCTGTGCGTGTGTTATTTTAACAGCAATTTTAATGAAGCGCAAAACCGTTGAAATACAATTTGTAAAGCAAAGCAAAAACTCAGCGGTGGCAACAGCAGCAACAAATACAAAAAAAAACAAGCACACACGATCGATTAGATATCCCGATTGTGGTATACTCTGTTAGGAGAATGTTTCATTTGTGTGTGCAAAAATGCTCTCAATTAAATTTTTTAATAAGGTCATTGAAAGGCCGCAAAAATGGAAAATATCTGAAACTTTGATTTGTATAAAAGTAAACTTTGAACTGTATAGGGAATCCTCGCATTATGAGAAAAGTGTCCGATACTTTGGCATAAATGCAATTTTTTGGATGGTCGGTATTTTGAAATACAATTTTTGGCAAGTAATTATGTTAGAAGAAGAAATTGTAGCACTTAAAAATAAAACAATTATTATTAAATATTGAGCATTTTTTATGAACTTAATTTTTTTTCATTGTATCATAAAGTTAAATAACATAAGAGGTAGTGCTCATATATTTTATTTATGTTCACAGGTCTATAAGAAATATCTACAAAGTTTGGCTCAGCTCTAATATTTTTCAAATAAATCAAATATATTTATACAGCCAGATTGACAAACTTCTAATGGACCAATATACTTAATTTTTCTATTTAGGGAACAGAATATATTAAGAAATTTTAACTGAGAAGGTAGAAGTTGGCACAGTGTTTTGGTTAAAAGAGGGTCTTACTTTTAACCATGTCCCGCAGCCAACAGCAAATATAAATGGCATACAAACGCATTTTGGCTGTTGTACGAGTATTTTGCTCATCTTTTGTTCGCGCCTTTTGTTGCGAGTTAATTAAAAAGGGTTTTCCGAACTCACCAAAAAAAAACACCAAACCCCACATAAACATATATTTTAATGTAATTCAATGTGGGTGCACTGAGAAAATCAAAAGTTATGTGTAAAGTCGCTATGTACACACAAAACATACATGACATTACTAAGGCAACCTACTTACCCCTTAGTAACGTCATGTAACATAAGATATTCTTAATTGGAACGAAGACTTGTCAAGCGCAAAAAGATTTTATCTTTAGGGTTTTTTTTTTACAAATGAACAAAGTAACCAACAAAAGGAAATATGATAATTTTAAATATACACACATTTACCAAAATGTTCTTTTGTTGTCATGCATACATATCTTATATTACCACTAAGGCAAGAATATACTATAGGATTACTAAAAATAAAACTTGGTAATAACAAGTTGTTTATCAATTAAAACGGGCTAGGGAATATCGCTTGGTTAAAGTTTTGGCATATATAGAACAGAATACAAAAGAAATCTAAGTAAAAATTTATAAATAAAACTTAATTTAACTTAACCTTGTTAACATCAGCCATAACTAATTTTCTTGATTATAAGAATAATTTAAGAAAAATAATATTTAGATAAAGTTTAAAATAATTATAAATTCTAATTCTTCGATGAATTGGGAGATATGTATATATTATATAATTGATTACAAGAGAAAAATCGGAATTTTTTATGAATGAAAACAAATTATAAATAAATGATTTTTTTTGTTTTGATTTTATCATTTAATCTTACTGTTATTTTTCAACAATTTAAATTAAACTTACCATAAATAAATGAATATTATAATAGAATAGATTGTTAAAATGGATTTCCTAATATTCAAATTGTTTGAAATCAAATGATGTTTTAATTTAAAAGAAGTTTGTTAAAATAGAATGATTATAATTATCATATATTAGATAATCATATAATATATTAGTTTTTTTATATCACACTTCAAATTAAATAAAATATGATACAAGTAATTATATTAAAATCAGTTTCAAGCTCATATTGTCCACGACACTTGTAGTTAAAAATAAAAGGAATTTTTCAATAAATGATCAAACAAAACTCAATAGCAATTGGATTTTAATAAAAGTAAAGTAGAGCTACGTAGCTAAGCTAGATTAAATGTTAACACAAGAGTAACAAACAAGTTGACAATTTTTAGTAAAACACCTGATTTTGCTTGAAAGTTTTAGATAATAATACATTAATAATCCTCTACATAAGATTGTACATGACAAGCGAGAGTTGTTTCGGTAAATCAAAGAGAATAGCTAAATTTAAGGGAAAACAAAACAACAGATGCTACTCAACACAAAGTTTGCAACATCATATATCACAACGTTTGCTGTCAAGTTTATTACCTGATGTCAGCTTTGTCAGGGGGGTTTTTCATACCGCTAAGTGTCTGAAATTCTAAAGATGGGGCATACGGTGTGCGTGTGCCTTGAGTGCTCACATACATACATATATATAGTATAGTATAAAGTCATGTTGCATGTGGCTGCGCTGTTGCATGGTTTTGTTTGTTTGCTTTGTGTTTGTTTTTTGTGTTTATTTTGTTTTGTTTGCTGTTTGCCGTTTGCAGCATTCTCTGATGCTCTGCGGTTGCCTAGTCAAATATTTGCAACAGTTAATAGCCAAGAGCAATGCAATGGCAATTCATCAGCTGCCTGACGTCTAGCCTCTTGCCCCATGGCGCATTGCCCCACACCCGCAATAAAACCATCATACCCCACACACTTACTTCTCTACACACATACGGCCTTCAGTTTCGCTTTGTTCACATTTCCGTATCCGTCAAATGGCGCGTGTATTTGCAACAACAACAACAACTACAAAAGCTCAACATCAAAACAAAAAAAAATAACAAAATTCGAGACTCAAAGGATGCATCGCTGCAGTTTGCGTTTACACCTGGCAATGACATAAAAATCCTTTAAAATGGCGACATCATATTCTCAACTGTTGCACAATAAATTTAATGCAACATTTGCATACACTTGCAGTGGATATTATTGTTACTTTTATATTTATTTTATTCAATTGAATCAAACTTCCAAATTTTGGTTTTTTTTAATATAAATAACCACGCAGGAGGAAGTGGTGTTATTGCAACAGCATTATTTGAATGTGTATCAAAGAAAAATAAAAGATATAATATTATTACTATTATTATTAAGAAGATGCTTACCAAATAAATTCTTAACCTAGTATAATTAAAAAACGCTAGCTACTGGGCTTTTAGTTCAAAAAATATAATATTTTTGGTATTGCTGTATTCAAAAATTTGTTTAAATAAAAAAATCCGTTCCTATGCGTACATATGGGCATTTTAAACAGCAAATCTGTTTGACAATTGCTATGCAATCAATAAAATTTTATAGTTATTTTTTATGGCATGTTTTATATATTGGCACTGAAGGAATCATATAACTCTTTCATTTTACAAGTTTTAAGCTAATTTATTTATTTTCTAAAATATTTTTATTTAATATTTATTTTCTTCAACGATTGCACAATCGATTGGGCAACTTTCAAATTTTTTTTTGTAAATTATACTCAAGAATCGTTAATAGTAGATATTTGTATTTAAAATTTCTAATAACATTGCAAGTGCATTAAACCTGTTAAATATTTCTATTAACTGACAAAGGATTTTAATAATTTTAAGTAATATGTTTGACTGCATACAGAATGCTTAGGGACGCATTTTCTTATACAATATATTTCAAGCAAAAAAACCATAAGCAAGCTGTAGTAAACTTATAAAAAAAATTTTTTAAAAAATAGCAAAATTTAAAAAGAAAATTTCATAATAGTGCAAATGTTTATCAATGATTATGTAATGCTCATAAATGTAGTTTATACTAAAACAATTGCAGCCTTCTGTTTATGTTTATGCAAAGAGTTTAAAATATTGTATAAAATCGAATATCTATAATATATATATTTGTGCCAATGTTTTCTGTTCTTGCCGCCGTTTACAATATTTAGCTATCTAGTTGATAAAATGTCACATTAAGTGCACAAGTGTTAAGTGGCTATAACTATGGGCCATAAGTAGGGAGGAATCCTAATGCTGACGAACTGATAGATACTTGAAACATATTGGGTTAAGTGTTATGCACTTTTGCATACATTTGCATATATTGTGTGTCTTATATTATATTTTGCCCTAATGCACATTTAAAGAGCCCTTTTTATTGTTAGTTTGTAGGTCAATTTGACTTTGCAGAAATTTTGCAAAAATATAAGACGATAAGAATTAAAATAAAAATATATTTATATACCATAATACTTACACTTATTATAAACTTCGTAAATGTTTAAGCAGCAAATTTATTAGCAAAATCATTACAAGTTTCAAATTTTTCGGCAAAAAAAATATTTAGGAAATGTTTAACAATTTTTTCAGGGAAAGTTGATTAAATTTCAAATTATTATTATATTATAAAATTTAAAACGTATGTTTATTTAGACAGGTTCGCTTTAAAAAATGTATCTCATAGTTATCCAGTTCTTATAGTCATTAAAATATGCATTGTCATCGGGGTAACATCGAATTTCAAAAGCTTTAGGCAAAAAAGAAATAGTTGAAATTAAATTACTATGTAGAAATTTAAGTTATTATTATTATATTATTATATTACAAAAAAATTTGGTTTGCGTTACCTATTGAAAACTTGCTCTGATCATCATTTGAACAAATTTAAGCGGAAGATAATGCCAATCTCTCCATACAAGACCTCTAGATTCCTTATTGGTATCTTTGTCACTATAGTGTCCATTTAGATTGCTAAAAATTTAAGAGAATTTTAAAAATATGATCAGATTGTTTAATTGTTATTGAATTTTAAATAATTACCAATTATAACAGGCATGAAACCACCAGCCAGATGTGAAGAGCTCTGAGCATTGGTTTTTATAGATATCATTATCCCTATCTGGTGTTGAAAATTTCATGTTAATATGTTTAATCAAGGAATCACCAGCATTTCCGGAATAATTTCCAAGCATTTTCAACTCATACGACTCTTCCTCGGTACCAATAACAAATTTGCTGTATTTAGCATATCGAGTTTCATTTTTGAAGTCCTTGAGGTATATATACAGCTCGTGTGGTTGCGATTTTGTCAGTAAATGCAGTTTTTCAAGTCCAATGAAAAACTCTCCTCGCAAGTCTCCAAATCCAGCCTTATAATCGGTCCAATTGCGATTAAAGTTCTCACTACCATCCATGCGACGCTGAATGACAGTCCATCCAGAACTGACCAAAGTCGAATCACAGGGAATTGGGAATGGCTTTATGTTGGGAACTTGAATTGTATAAATATCGGTCAATTTACCTAGGCAGGTAGAAACTGCAGATGTGTTTTGATATTCTGATAAATCTTTTTCAAGTTGTTTTATTTTGGCCATATTTAAAGATAGTTGATCATCTTTGTTTTTAATACTCGATTGTAAGTCGTCCAATTCTTTATTTTTGGCATTAGCTATGGATTGTAAGTTATCTATTTGTGCATCACTGAAAGCGGCTTGCTTTTTATATAATATTAACATATTTTCGTTTGATTCAGTACTCTTCTGATACGCAGCACTTAATTCAATTTGTTGTGCCAGCTGAAATTCCTTTTCTTTAATTATAACCTTCAAGTTCTTTACAATCTCTGCATGATCTGCGAATTGTTCCTCCTTTGCTTGGATAACTGCTGCATAGTTGAGAAGTGGTTTCACTATTCCATAACAGTAAGTGCCGCACTGTCCTTCCATATCCTTGGAACACTATATACAAAATATGACTATCGTTAATAATATTGATATGAAAGTTTATTTATGAAACTAACCACATTACCCGTCGATCGCTCATTTGATTTCACGAGTAAAAATGTTATTAATATTGTTAAAAATTTTAAGTATAATTTCATTTTATTTAAAGAAAATAAATTCCGCTTTTTGTAGCTGTTGCACAAATCAGAAAGTTGAACTAAACTACGCTGTATGTGAATCGAATCATAAACCCTAGAATGTTAAGCTTCACAACATCTTATCAACTTTTTACATGGTTCAAGTTGAGGTTCAGATTGTTGTATATATATTTAGTATATATATATACCGTATATTGCTTGGAATTGTCTTAATGATGCCTGTTAAAGGAAAAATTATCAGAGGTTAATAACATTTAAAGCTATTTATGTTGTGGTTGGGATATTTATGTATTTAATAACATATGTAAATGTGTGATAAAAATATGTATATGAAAATTGTGCTCTTGGAAATAGTGTTATTTTTCAAAGTATGTAATGTCACTACTAGCAGGAATTTTGAATTTAATTTTAGTATAGAAAATTTTGTTTAAATAAAACTTACTTTTAAATAAAACAAATACAGAAAGTAACGCTCATTTTGGTAAAAGAAATTAAATGTGCAAATCCCTTATGCAACCTAAGTAAAAGCCGTCAAAAAAATGAAGATGTCAGTGTGATGATGACGATGAAAATGTCTTGATCTTCTTTACTTTACTTACACTGCTAATCCCCTCGGGTGGGGTTCCTGGGTGCGCCTTAAGCCTTTGTTAATATTCCATTGCTATCGTTGGATTCTCTTTGTGTTTACTTTCATTTTTGCATTGCGCTTTAACGTATCCCTAGCCATTTTCCGGTTAATGATCAAAGTGATGGTTTTTGTATTTTTTTTTTTTTTTTTTAATATTATTTTTGGTATTTTGTGCCTAGGCAGGTGGTCTATTGCTTGGGAGCTAGAGATTCCTCTCCATGCCTCATCTTTCTTAGGTATCCGCTTAATTTGAACCTTTTTTTTTATTTTTGGCAGAGCATAACAATGTAATCGAGTGTATACAATGCGATAAAGTCGAATTGCTGGTACTTAATGTCAGTGCAAAGGCAAGCTATAAAAAAAAAGAAAATAATCAAAAAAAAAACAGAACGAAATGTGGCAGCAAATTGGCCAACTTTGCGTTTATTTTTCGTCCTTTGCCTTGGCCTTGCTGCAACGTCGCTCTACCCCTAATGAAGTGCCAAATGCTTAGTTATAGTTGTGGCCCAAAGGCATCATAATTGTAATTGGCCCTATATGTAGTCCAATATTTTTACGAACGGGCTGCTCCGATAATGAAAGGCGCAATGCATGAAAATTGGTTGCCTTTGTGCGCCGTTTGTGTGTTACAAGAAAGGGTATATTAAAAACATACTTTTAAAGAGTATGTACTTAATATTTTTCTTAAAAACTAACATTTAAATGTTTTTTATTAATTATGAAAAAAGTAATGTACGCTTTTGTCTGGATTTCATTAAAGTAATTTGACCTTCAACTTATAAATGAAAATAATTAGATTTAGTTTAGTAATACTTCAACACAGGGTTTTTTTAAACCAAGAAATAATTGTTTGCTTGATTTTTTTAAAGCAACAAAATTATAATAATATTTATGTTTATTATACATATATTATAAAATGTGAATTTACTTTAATTCATTTATTTTAAAACCCACAAAAAATGTATAAAATATATTTTTTAATAGCTTTATTATAAAGAGTTTCAGTTCAAAATTTAAGCCTGATACTGATAAACAAAAAAAAAAAAAAGAAATTGTGGTATAATATTTCATTAAATAGAAAATTATGGAAAATTTTTTTTTGTATTGTATCTTTAAATTAAATTTGTTTGCAGTTTCGAAAACATTAATTTATTTATTTTTCTTTAATTTATTAATTTAATTTTGGATATAGTCTTTGTTGGAAATTGGTGCAAGTATATTATTTTATTTATTATAATTCTTAATATTTATATTAAGTAGTTGACACAATATACCGACTTTTAAGAATCCCCTAATATATTATTATTAATATTATCTACAAATTTATATATGAGATTACTAAATACGTGGTATCTTCAAGTCATGCAATGTAACTTTGTCCGTCCCTCTGGATTAGACACATTTAGTGCGCATTAAGCGTTGTTTTCTGAAAAATGATTTTCAATTATGTTTTGTGGCACAGTCCTTTGCAACTGAAACGAGCATCCTTGAACGTCCTGGCATACCTGTGCACACGGCTCATTGCGCACGGCTGCGCTTTTGGGCAGCTAAGCCAAGCCTTTGCTCATCCTCATCCTCATCCTTGCCCTGGTCCTGATCCTCATCCAAGGGACTGTCCTCTATCGTTTTGCCATTTGGAATCATTTACAATTTTTCACATTTTTATTGCATTCACTGTTGGAATTTTTAGTTTTTGCTTGATAGTGTTTCATATTTGAATATGCATGAAATTGGCATTGTGAAAATCAATTTAAAATGCTGCCATGAAAGCAATTTCGTATACGCCATGTGCGCAAGTAGGGATGGACGGGGGATTATTAAAATATATTGCATTTGCATTGCCTGGGTATTAGGGGCTGCAAATGTTCAAATGGCGTAAAAAACTATTGAAGTGGAATAAAAACATGTAAGAATGCAACTGACGAGAGTGTGCGACCAGAAAATACCCTAAAAAAAACATTTTGTTTGACGTACAAGTTTGTAACCTGATTATGAAGTTGTAATTTGATAATATTCAAAGAAAGCATGTTTGGTATATAAAAATATATATATAAAAAATTTGGTATTATTTTTGTTACCCTTTTTTTGTTGAATTCCGGGTAAAAACACATTCAATTAAAGAACATCAGTGATTGTTTGGTATGTTGAAAATATTTGATATATGTATGTACATATGTGTATTAAATATTAAATAAATGAAAAAGTCAAATATTGTTTAAATCTGTTTACCAATCATGCTTTGTTTTCTACTCCATTGAATGATGCTCTATTTTGATTACACATCAAAATATAAAGAAAAACACTTAAAATTCTGGCAGCTTTTTACTTGCACCTGCAATTTATCTCGTAAATAAATCAAATAACCTTAAAAGCACTTTGTGCATAAATTGAAATGCTGTTGGCCAGGCCAAGTAACAATTTACTGCTGTTATAAAAAGCTAAAAGACAAATTTTAAATAAATTGCTAACTAATGCTCTTATTCAATTTTGAAAACAACAGCAGCAGCAGCACCAGCAATTGCAGTAAAATAAAATAAGCTGCAACTTTCCTATGACCGCAAAGCACTTGACACGCTCTGTTGCTGACCAATATAATGCAGCAACATTGGGTGGGTTCTGTTCCCATTCAACTCCTTCTCATCATCATCAACATCATCATTATTATCATCAACATCCTTGTCCTGCAGCTACTTAGTTGTATGTCCAGCAGTAGCCTCATGTGTTTGTAAGTGTGGCTACTGAAAGGATACTTATGTTATAAACAAAGAAAATTACAATAAAAATAAAACCAGGTGATATGAAAATGTATAACAATTTAAAGCACTTGAATATATTAAGATTCTCGTTTATCAGCATTTATAATTGTTTGTATATCAGTGTTTATAAGCCCACCAGAATCTATCTAATAGCTAGCTTATAAGCTAGAAGAAAAAAATTCATGAATTTTATATAAATATAATAAACAGATTTTCAGATAAATATTAGAAATTTCATGTGTGAACTTTTGTAAATAAAATCCGAATAAAGTAGAAAGTTAGTTATTTAGTCAACAATTACAAGTAAAATATCGATTTACAAGTACTTCAAAATTTAGTAAGCTTGAAAATGATGATTAAATTAAAACTTAATAAACGAATGTTTAGCAAATTTTAAATTCTTTTAAGTTATATTAAAATTGATTTCTTTATATGATGTGATTTATTATTTACTTTATGTTACGAATAAAATTTTTATTTTATAAAATTTATAATTACACACTTAAAGTGTATTTTACAAAATCTTAGAGAGACTTTAGAGAACAATAAGTTTGTTTTTTTTTTTATTTGTTTTTTAAAAAATGCAATACTACCTTTCACGACTTCAAAGAGATTTTTATTTATCATGCAGATGGTATTATAATTTTCCTAATAAAGTGTAAATTTTTATTGAACAAAACCGTAGTCGATCTATATCATATAGGGTTCCAGCTGCTGCCTTTTGTATTTCCGGTAAAATCAGCTTTTTGCTAACCTGTAAAATCAGTGAAAATGTGTACACAAGTAAAACATAAATATAAACAATTGATTTCAAATATATTTGATATTAATTTTACTTAAAATTATACAAATGCTATTGGCGAAATAAAACCAAATCTAACACTTAGGAGTTCTTCTGTGGCACCTTGACAATAACGCTCTTCACCTCGGTGTAATTGGACAGAGCATATTCGCCATTCTCACGTCCATGGCCAGACATCTTATAGCCACCGAATGGAGCCTGGGAGGCAAGGGCATTGTAGGTGTTGACCCAAACGGTACCGGCACGTAGGCCGCCCACAATGTAATTAGCCTTGTCTAGATCCTTGGTAAAGACAGCGGCGGCGAGACCATAGTCCGAGTTGTTGGCACGTTCAATAACTTCGTCCAGCTTCTTGAAACGTATAATCTGCTGAACGGGACCGAAAATCTCCTCGCGAGCAATGGTCATGTCGTCCTGGACATCGGCAAATACTGTGGGCTGCACATAGTAGCCAGGCAGACCCTGGGGACGGCTGCCGCCGGCCACCAGTTTGGCGCCCTGTTGCTTGCCCGTCTGAATGAGCGACAATATCTTATCCATTTGCTCCTGATCAACCTGAGGACCCTGCTCGGTGTTCAGATCGAAGGGATTGCCCACAGAGCGTTTCTTAGCACGCTCCGCACTGCGCTCCACAAACTCGTCATAGATCTTGTCCTCCACAAAGGTGCGGGAGCCGGCACAGCAGCATTGACCCATGTTAAAGAATAGACCAAAATGTGAAGTTTCCACAGCATAATCCAAGTCAGAGTCCGACAATACAATGTTGGGCGATTTGCCGCCTAGCTCGAGGGTAACACGCTTCAGATTGCTATTGCCCGAGGCCAATTGAATCAATTTGCCCACCTCTGTGGAGCCGGTAAAGGCGACCTTATCGACATCAGAGTGATTGGAGAGGGCAGCGCCAGCATCGCCAAAACCGGGAACAACATTAACAACACCCTCGGGGAAGCCGGCTTCCTTTACCAGCTGGGCAATGTAGAGGGCCGTCAAACTTGTCTGCTCAGCGGGCTTTAGCACAATTGTATTGCCAGTGGCCAGAGCGGGACCCAGTTTCCAGGCCATCATTAAAATTGGAAAATTCCAGGGGATAATTTGTCCGCATACGCCCACGGGTTCATGGCGTGTATAGGTAAAGAAATCACCATCCATGGGAATCGTTTTGCCATGATTCTTGTCCGCCCAACCGGCAAAATAGCGCAGATTCTTTATGGCCATTGGTAAATCCACATTGTACGACATACTATATGGCTTGCCATTATCCAGAGTCTCCAGGCTCTGTTTGGATTAAAGATAGATATAGCAAATGATCTTTAGCTACATTTTACAATTACTTACCGCCAAATAGACCTGATCACGTTCCAAGAGATCAGCCAGACGGTAAAGCAGGCGACCACGATCCGAAGCATCCATACGGCGCCAGGGAGAGCCCAATCTTTAAAAAGAAAAATAGTTTTGGTTAAATCATTGTACCACTTTATAAACACTTGGAACAGTTTATTAAATATAAAAATCGGTTAATACATTTAAAATACAAGTTTTACATTAATAAAAACAAGTTACGAATTTGATTTTCAATGCCTACGGGACACCCTGTCCCTAGTCCGTGAACCGCAAACACAAATAATTTTTAAAAAATTGTATTTAAGATTATTTTGTCTCAAAGAAAAGCCGGTATTTTGTTATTAAAATTTTGTGGCCATTTAATTTGTGCCTAATGTGAGAATATTGTGTATCGAAATTTAAGATTTTCACTTTAGAACACAAAATAAATACAGTGGTTTAATATAGACAAACCTAAATGCCTTATTTACTGTCAGCTAAAAACGGTTGAGAATTATAGGAGCATACATGTGCAACACACAGCGGCTAGAAGTATGCAACACTTCTACTTAATTTTTTAGTTTGTGTTGAAAATTCGCAAACTTATATTGTCAGGTATATTTTATAAATTTATATACAATTATAAATATATATATATATATATATATACTCACTTGAAGGCTTGGCGAGCAGCCTTGACGGCAATGTCAATATCCTCCTTAGTGCCGGCTTGCACCTCGGCAATGGTCTGCTCGGTGGTTGGGTTGATGGTGCCAAAGGTTTTGCCCGATTTGCTCTTGTGCCACTCGTTGTTGATGAAGAGCTGCAACAGGTGCGAAAAATAAGCAACATTATTAATAACTGTTTACATTATGGGCGAGCACTTTACTTATTTACTGATAGTTTTGCCATTTCCAGCACTTGAATCTATTTAATAAGCACTTGGAGTAAACGTTTTGTTATTGATAATATAATACATTGATATCCACATATATAAATAAGTATTATCTGTATAAATAACCACAATCGCTGTTCGGTAATTAAACACGTTTTTCGCAGCTGGTATCTAATTAATGCAATTAGATTAAAACAAAAAATAATAATAACTTTGATGTTTGATAAAAGCATCAAGTTCTTATGTTTAGTCAGCATGACTTGTGCAATTTAAAATTATCAAGATAACTTTTGCCCCAAATGTAAATATATTGTATATTAATTGATTGTATAAACATGTATTATGTGCTTCAAAATTAATCAATTCGAGCGTTGGATATCAAAACAATTTATTCAATACGCATCAAACTTTGAGCATATTAAAGAGAGCACTTCTCTGCTTGCGCAACTAAGAGCGACATGTCGGTGATATAACATACATGGTGTAATTATGTAAGGTGGCGTTGTGCCTGCTCTCACATTTAGCGCAACTTAGATAATAAAAAAACCCGCAAGCTACCCATTTCTATGCGCACACAAATTTATCAAAAATCTGGTACCTATTCGTTCGCATAACACAACCTTCAAAAATTACACTATGATTGAAAATACGAGAACGTAAGAGAATGGCAATAACAACAGCAACCGGTAGGCAATAACAACATTTTTGCTTAGCTTTTGTCTATTTTCGCCGGCAGCACGTACACATTTGACGGCGACATATGTATGTATGTATGTATAATATATACAATTGTATACATACATATCCAGCTGAATGATTTAAACGTCGGTTTGCAGGCAGCAGCTTTAAATTTCATTATAATTCCATACAAATGCGTGTTTCAATTTTGAGCCGTAAGCATTTGCATTTTGTTATCGCGACTTTTTCTTAGATAAGACTTTCTTTGTCTGCTATGTATTGTACATATATATGTTTGTGTGTTGCGCCCTATGTACAGAAGTATGTACATGAAATGCTGCAACAAATGCCGATAGAAAGAGCAACAACAATTGCGCTATATCAAGGTCAAACTAAAGAAGAAGACATAAAACCACAAATGCTTGGCGCATATTGAGCATATGCAAGTATTTTTGATACAATACAGTTAATCTGATGATTGATACACACATTTTGATAACAGACGAGGTTTGTTAAATTATTTTCAACGTTTTTGTTGTATGTATGTATGTACATACAATATACTATATACTTACGCCGGTGTAGAGCACGTCTGGCGTGGTCTGCGGTTGCGGCGTCGCCGAATAGGCCGCAGCAGCAGCAAATTTGTTGCATTGTGCACGCAACAAAGTGCCGGTTTTCAAAACACGCAACATATTTAATTTTAATAAAATATTACAATTCACCAATTAGATGTGCCAACGGGAACAACGCGTGCAAATTCCGCAGCGGTTGATTAGCAACTGAGCGCTGACGCCGCTGCGACTCTCTGAACATAAGACGTTTTCAGAGAGCGTTTGGTCGCGCTCTCACATACATACATACATATATTATTATCAGTGCTGCCAGCTTTTTAGAAGCACAAAAAGCTGTTTTTGGTGGGAACAATGCCAAAAATTAGCGGAAATTTCGAGCAAAACAGCAGAATAAAAAGCTTATATTTTATGTTATGTTTATTAACATTCCTCTTAAAAAATTTTTAAATTCGTTGATTTGAATATAATTATAATAGAATCTGAATGCCCTTAAGACGGCCCTGTTTCCCACCAAAAATAGCTATGTCACTTCTAAAAAGTTGCCAACACTGGCGCACACCAATACTATTATATTATATACAACTTGAGATAGCGCCAGAGCTTTAAAATCGAAAGCAATTCTCAAAAGCAATAATAAAACATCTGTCGATCGACAATTTACTCTCAATTTTTTTTACTCGCTCATTGTGAGATTTAAATTTTTTTAATTTCACGGGGTTGTTTGGCATGTGCCCAACAGACCAAATACTTACAAATTGTGAGTATGAAATTATGCGGCACATTAACGACAATCATGGCGTTAATAAATCCGGAAAAAATTCACACTCTTCATATGAATAAAATATATTTACTTTTTCTGAATGAAATTCTATTGTATATATTTACATACATAGTATGTACTTAAATGCAGATTTAATTTTAGATTATTATACGGAAAACAATTGACTCATTTATCGCCACCATATAATTTGTCAACTGTAGAAATAAAATTATTTTATAATTGACACGGCAAACAAGAGATGTGAAAATTAATAGCAGTAAGAGTATGTGTGAAATAGAAAAAAATATTCTGAATACAAAATTATAAATTTAAATTTTTAACAAATTACATTAATTGCATTTGCATTTTTTAATGTGCTAATATGATAGAAATAATATTTTATATATGTATGTATGTATGTATTAACAAAATGAGTTATATTTTTATACACATATTTTCCATACAGAACAAATAATTAAATTTCAGAAAATTTTCCAAAAACTAATATTTTATATATTTTAAGTCGGAGAATACTCTGTGTTTCATAATCGATTTGTTTCGATAAGATTCTGACCCCAAACAAGTTTCATTTAAAATAATCGAATTTGAATATAGATATATGGATAATACGAACATGAAAAAAATAAATGATATTATATAATTCAAAAGTCTATCTTAGTGAAAGGGAATGGCCAATTAGTCACGTATACGCACCGCATTCCAAATTGGGATACTCAAAAGCAATCACAGTAGAAAGGCATCTCAACGGTGGACATATCCTTATGCCTCGGGCCTGTCCACTTTTTGCTTCTCGATTGTCGAGCTGTCAGGGACAATTACCATAATCAAAGACCCTCAATAAACTTTAATGGCGATTGTTGTGGCCTGGTCAAATTGTTGCCGCTACTTATACTGGCCGTAGTTGTTGTTCTTGCCGCTTTCAACAGGCGCATGAAATATTTAATTTATACAGCATGAATTCCATACGGATATCCCCATAATGAAGGAGGCTTTCAAATGTCATCGCGCATAAAGTTTAATGTACGCATTTAGACAGCACGGCCGGATAATATATCTGCCAGAATGGCAGTGTTTCATTAAAAAAAAATGCTAAAATAAATTTATATTTAAGCCAGTGAAAAACGCGAAGGAAATTCAAATAGCTACTGTGTGTTATCTGTTCTGAGTTACGGAATTTAATATTTGAGTACGCACAGTGATGCTTTTCTTATAGAATGTAATACAATCAAATTTAAAATTTTTTCCTAAATTAAATAAAAATTTGTGGTCCCCAAAAGCGCAAGGAAATGCTAAAATTCAAAACCTTGTCCTTAAAATTGTGGCTGTAATTCATTTTATTTTTTTATCAATTTAAAAAAAAAATAAAAATAAGTTTTATATATTTATGGTAGGAACCTGCATCCTAAATTTTGTGTCCTGTTACATTCACTTGCACTGCTTTATAACATCCATTTAGCAATTTTTCATGGGTATAAAATAATTTATTAAAAATTACGTAAATTGAATTTAATTATTTTTTATGAAAGTGGAAAATTCAATTCGATTACTTGGGTTGGAAATTTATTGTTTTAAAATGTGAAAAAATAACAATCCCGGATACTTTATATATAAATATCTTTAAATTGAACCGCATGAACAAATACCAAATAAATCTCGTTCTTATGTTATCTCTTCGTCCATCTATTAAAACTTATCGTTCTGATATTTCGTATGTAAGCTAATAGATTTAAATACGAGTAGTATACATATATTTGTTAAAGCTGCTTAATTTGTAGCCTTTTAATTAGTATATAAAATATGTGCTATTATTTCGAACGTTTTAAATATTTTATCACATCACCAGAAAATCGATACGACTAAGATAAAAACCATAATATATACTTATACTATGACCTTATTTGAGCTTGTTATATAACTAGCCAAAAATGAGAAAGTTATGCAAAATCTATTTTGTATCGACATATGCACAATTAGATGAGTTTGTATGTGCATCGAATGATGTTATATATAAAATAAATACGGTCAAAAATTGTCTATGCACATCAGTAAAAATAAATGGCATAAAAGGTCAGCAAAAAAGTTGAAATGTATGCAAATGGCTTATGGCCGGATTTACTTACACTTGGAACGTCTTTGCCTTCCTGGCCACAATCCACCCAGCGGGTATTCTTTTTTTTTTATCACTCACTTTTACAGGAAGGAATCCGACCAAACCTTGTTTGGTATAATTTTTTGTGGCCCCTATTTAATGGTAAAAAAAATTTAAAAAAATGGCAAAAAGGGTTAAAGCACACACACAAGGTTAAAGGAGTTATGGCAATGGTAATTTGTAAAGTTATTATAGCACGCAAAAATGGGCACACACTGGCGGGTGTATGCGATTATAGTGCAGCTAATTTATATGCAAATCCACTTAAATTTATTACCTCTTTTTTATACACTCGCATTGCAGATATGAAACCTATAAGGCAACACTCAAGAAAATACCCGCAACGCGTCTCTCACGGCTGACAGAAGCCTTGGCCAACTATGATCCTGTACTCAATGAGTATTTCTTTGATCGACATCCTGGGGTCTTTACCCAAATACTCAACTACTACAGGTGAGGCATTATCTTAAGTTATATATATATAAAATAATGAAAATAATATTTTAATTGGTATTTATAACTGCTAAGTTGTGTATAAAAACTAGAATTATTGAGTTTTTGTATGGTACGACTTTTTAATTTTAATAAAATTAGATCACAATGTGTTTGCAGAATAATATAGCTGACATTGGTATTACCAAAAATTTGTTATCGAATTTATATATTTAATTATAATTATTTATTTATTTTATTTAGTTGACTTTCAATGCATCATCTCCATCTATCACAATTTGTATAATTCAATTAATAACTCTGCAAACAAAATTTATTTTATATAATCCCTAATCTAGCTATTCCATCTCGTTACCTTTGGCAAAAATAAACAAGCTTAAAAGCTCATAAATCTTAACTTTTCGCTGCAAAAGTTTGTCAAAATTTTTGGATCCTTTGCAACTGACACCAAAGTCAAAGACAGCGCTCATTAGCTGGCATAAGATAAATTGAAAATGTGACTTAAGTTGCTTAAAATTAATGGCAGGCTGTTTTGCTAATACCCCCAACCACTCTGATACAACCCTCCTGGCCCTAGTCCTGCCCGGATGCAAGTGCAAATTAGGTTGTTGAAAGTATCTCAGTCTCAGACGCATCTGTCTGTTTCGCATTGTATGTAGACTTTTGATTACTGCTCAGAGTCTAGTAGGACCCACATAGCCCCGGGGGCTTGAGTAAACACTTTTGTTTTCTTCAACTCAATTAACTGCTACCAGACAATATAATAGCAAAAGAAACAAAGCTACAAAGAGTTGCATTTTAGGTAAAAGTAATCCTCAAATCCTCCTTGCTATTTCATACAATTAAATCGAATTGTGTATACGCCCGAAACTCTCTATAATTTATAATGCAATTTGTGTTAATTTCACAAAACGAAACTACACATACAAATGTGATTCAACTGGGAAACACACAACTTAATATGCTTTATATATTTATATAAATGTTGATTAGACTATATTTCAAATTTAATTGCCAATAATTTTGTACATGGCAAAATAAGCAAACTATACGCAAGGCATAACAATTGCATTTAAGGATTAAACAGAATATTTGATAAACAATCTAAAATGCAAGGCATAGTATTTGTATTTGTGGATTAAATAGAATAGTATAACAACAGCAATCTTTAGGCTTGCCGAATATTTAACACTCTTATCGACTTATGTTCAGTGTAGTCAACTAAAATTAAAACTTTCAGATATTGGTCTAATTTGTATATTAATTGATATAAACCAATCTATATATATAAATTTGATGTTTTCAGTAATATGTATATATATATATATCCTTAAAATAAAGCATTGCAGTTGGAACTGTCAAATTGTTGGAAGGACAAAGGGGAAACATATACGCAAAGTGGGCATATTTGAAGTATGGATATGATGCGCATATTAAAAGCCGCAATTTACATGTCCACCCGCATTTATAACGTCCTTGAGCATTTGGGTTTTTAGTTGGGCTTGTTGTTTTTGTTTTTGTTGTATTTATTTTTTTAACATTCACAATTTACCATACAGCATTCGGGGCACGAAATGAATGAATGGAGCCAGGCATAAAGCATCGCAACAAAAGAATAAAATGAAAAGTGGCATAAAATATGCACAAAAAAGGACTGTCAGGATGCACACACACTACACGTGGGTGTGCCACATTTCGCATATGGCCATGTCAGACAGGACAGCCGAAAAGAAAACTATGGGGGGCTGGCTGAGGAAGGGGAGGAGAAACAGGAGATGGTCCAGAGGACGATTACTTTTATTTCGCATAGAGTAGTAGGTGCATGCCTCCCGACTGTCCAGTAGCTGATATGGTATTACAACTGCGGACAAGCTCATGTCCTTGCCTTGCCCAATTCTCTGCGACTCCTCCATTCCACTCTGCTCCTCATCCCTCCCCTCCAAACCAACATTCCCTTTAGGCATCATACCTCACGCACCTGCAGCCATTTGCAGCAATTTGCACACGTGAAACAAACAAAAAAAAAAAAGAAAAAGAAATGTAGAAATATATTTTCACCTGCAGTGGTCGTAAAGGAACAATGGGCTGCTGCTGAGTCCTTGGATCTGGGTTATATGTATCCCTAGGCTATGAATTTGTCTGTCATGCACAGGCAAGTGATATGGAATTATGAATCAGTTGATTCTCTCGTTCTTAACAATGAATAAGTTTCAGGAATTATGCAATTTGTAGTAGATTGAACTTTTGAATATTTCACAAAAAAAAACTTAATTACTTATGGTTTACTTTTTGTTAAATACTTTAATGTGTCACAGTCTTATTGTAATTTAAAAATTTTTTTTGGATAGGATATTCATATAGTTTAATAATTTCAATAGTAAAAATATTATAATTTATTTTAATAATCGCTATCTTTTATCTCTTTCAGAATCTTTGAATTTAGTTTCTGAAATAGTTTTTATATTGTATATTTAATTTATTAGTTATTAAATTAAACTGTATAGCTTAGAAAAATAACTAGTTGTAATTACTACAATTATATTAAAAAATAGACTATTTTATTCTACCAAACATTTTTTGTTTAGGTTATTTAAGCACACATAAAATACATTAAATATAATTTAAAATTCTATTTTGCAATTCCAATATTTGCAGAACTGGTAAATTGCATTATCCCACAGACGTCTGCGGTCCTTTATTTGAGGAGGAGCTAGAGTTTTGGGGACTCGATTCGAATCAGGTGGAACCATGCTGCTGGTCAACTTATAGCATACATCGCGATACGCAAGTGAGTACAGCAGCTCCTGCATATTTTAATATTATATTAAATTTTAATAATTATCATATTTGCAGAACACTTTAGCCATATTAGATAAACTAGATATTGAAAATGAGAAACCAACAGAGGAGCAAATAGCGCGTCTATTTGGTTTCGAAGAGGCTTTAAGCAATGGCGAGCTTAATTGCTGGCAACGCATAAAGCCCAAAATTTGGGCCATGTTCGATGAGCCATCGAGCTCAACGGGCGCTAAGGTAGGTCAACAGTATTTAAAAGAACTAGAATTTATAAAATTTTGATTTATTTCAAATTTCACTTTGTAATCAACTCTTGAGCAAAATGAGTAGCATACATTTAAGGGCAGGATTGTATTCAAAGCATTTGATTTATTTTTGATTTTTATTGATTTGACTTTAAATAATTAATTAATTTTCTTTTTTGTTTACATTTGTCGTATTATCAAAAATAACAAATCAAGTGTTCAGCATTTGCAGTCTATGCAATATAAATATATTTAATGTAGTAAAAAACTATAAAGTAAACAAATTTGAACTGAAATTTAATATATTATATATATTAACGGTGCAGGTTAAAAGTACTTTTTATATTTCTTTTAAAAAACTTGAAAAGTAAAGTTTAAACCAGCTCTTTTTATTTTGTTTAATAAAAATTATTTATTTTTATTACATACATAGTAAATCCAACATTTATTTTCTCTCATGCAGTTTGTTGCTGGCATGTCGGTATTCTTTATATTTGTTTCTGTGATATCATTCTGCCTGAAAACCCATCCTGGTTTTCGGGTGGATCTGCCCACCAGCTACAGCGGCGGTTCACCTACGCCCGGCTACGATCCGCTGGCCCCGCCGCCCATACCTCAATCACAACAGCAGCAGCATCAGTATCATCAGCATAGTATAACACCGCCTAGTGGCAGCATTGGACCCACATTTCGTGTCACAAACTACACAAGTTACAGCATTGGCAATCTGAGTGCCGCCCAGGCCACGCCCATTGCCACAATCCGTGGCAATCAGCAGCGTCAGCGGCTGAAACGGAATCTAAATTCGAGTAGCCTCAATGATTTTATCGAGCAGAATCTATTGGGTGCCAATGGACGCAGACAGCACGGTTGGATTGAGACCTATGGACAACCGCACAAAGCCTTCTTCTATGTGGAACTGGTTTGCAATGTGTGGTTCTTCATTGAGGTTGTTATCAGGCTGATTGTGAGTAACCATGGAACTGACCCTAATCAGCATGTTTATAAATATAATTATCTTAAACAGGTTTCACCTAATCTGTGGCAGTTCATCAAATCACCCGTGAATATAATTGATTTTACGGCCACGTTGAGTTTCTATACGGATGTTATGCAGCGTATGGGCGAATATACGGGCCTGTTGGAGGCATTTTCTATAGTACGCATTATGCGTCTCTTTAAGCTGACAAGACACTCGCCAGGATTACGCATCCTTATACACACATTTAAGGCGTCGGCCAAGGAATTGACTCTGCTTGTGTTCTTCCTCGTTCTCGGCATTGTGTTCTTTGCCAGTTTGGCGTATTATGCTGAAAAATTACAGGTAGGTTTTTAATATTACGATATCCATTCTTATAGCTCCTTCGCATATTTAATCCCGTCTTAATAAGACCTTCTTGTGTTAATTTAAATTATATTCAAGAAATTTAAAAAATAAATAACAAATAATCAGGAAGAGATATAATATGATATGATATTTATCTATCTATTTAATACAAACTTAATTTTTATTAGTCAGAGGAAAAAATATAAAAACCATTTTTAAATCCAAAGTTTTATTTTTTTCAAATTTTCAGCATGATTGCATTATTATTCTTATATCGAGTACAAATGTGATTGAAATTGAAATCAAGGCCGAAAAGTACGTTTCATTTTCATTTGAACGCCTGTAATTCCCAAATGGTTTTAGCAGTCAGCAATTGAGTTCTTAAGGGATTGTGATTTGTGATTTCTTTAGTCTCCCTTCTCTTTCCCCTCTTTCAATTCTCTCTAACCCTTCAACGTTGTACTTAAATAAATTGCAAATATTTTATATAAGTTTATATATTTCTGCCTGTAATTCCCAATCGGCTTTAGCAGTCAGCACTTAGACCTCACATGTGTTGTCTGTAATTTATTTAGTCTCAAGTACAAGCATATCTAACTTTAAATAATTGTGTACTTAGTTGAAGATAAATCGAACTTACGGAAATTTTGGCATCTTTTTTTTATTGACATAGTTTCTTTGTAGGGAAGTTGGAGATTTCTTTAAAAGACTTTCTACATTTAATGTGAAAAATTAATAGAAGATTACTTCATTTATATATCTTACTTTTAATAAATAAAAACTAATGAAATTCCTGGCAACATGTTGAAAACTCAATTTTTCTCAATTTAAGTTTCTAGATATATCATCAATAAAATCAAGAAAGTCAATTTTATTTAATTCTAGACGAAAACTTTTATCTTCCATTTTAAGTTTCCAATTTTTATTACATTTTTTTTATTTTTTTATTTTGCAGGACAATCCGGACAACCAATTCAAGAGCATACCATTGGGATTATGGTGGGCTATTGTTACCATGACCACAGTGGGCTATGGCGATGTGGCGCCCAAAACCTATCCAGGCATGTTCGTTGGTGCCCTATGCGCTCTGGCCGGTGTACTGACCATAGCACTACCCGTACCTGTTATCGTTAGCAATTTCTCCATGTTCTATTCGCACACACAGGTGAGTGTCGGGTGTGTCAATTTGATTGTTAAAATATTTGCTTGATTCCTGATTTCAGGCACGCTCCAAACTGCCAAAGAAGCGTCGCCGGGTGTTGCCGGTGGAGCAACCGCGTCGAAAGCGTGAACCGCCACCGCCGCATCGGGGTCGGACCAATGCCATCAAACAGACGCCGCCCACTGGGCCGGGCGTGGTCGGTGGCCATACGGCAGTTCAGGCGCCCACGCCCATGTTCAAGGATGCGTTCGGAGGCGCAAAGATTGGTAAGTTTAGAGTGCGCTCTCCCTCTCTCTCTCTCTCTCTTTCTGGAACACCATCTATATCACATACACTCACACTAAGTCAGTTGCTGTAGTATGCTAAAAGTTGATTATAATTTGTTGTTGTTGTTGTTTTTCGTTGTTGCTTTTTTGAATGCAGCTGTTTAAAAGCCGCGGCAGCCACATCCAACAGCCAACAGTTCACAGCCAACACAAACATACAGATAGCCAAAACAGACAGCAACACGACAGACAACTCAACTTGGCTAATACTTGAAATATATGTACAAAAAACCACACACACTCCGGCTTAACTGAATAGAAGCTTTAATTAATATTGTAGTTGAATTTCCATTTTAATAATTTCGCAAAAGAAATTATGTAATCAGAATTTGGAATATATATATGTGTGCCACGTATATGCCCGAGTCTATTAATTAATTGGTTATCTAACAAAATAAATATAGTTTTGATGTAAAATCTTCAAATTATGTAGCTTCACGTGTGTGCCACGTATTTAAAATAGTTCTAATAGGCCATATGTTATCAGCATTTGGAATATATGTGTGCCACGTATATGCCTGAGTCTATTAATAAATTCCATTGACAAATTATGTATTGCCACGAGTATTAATTGGTTAACTAACAAAATATATATAATTTTGATGTAAAATCTTCAAATTATGTAGCTTCACGTGTGTGCCACGTATTTAAAAAATATATAGTCTGGATATGTCTCGAAACACCCTAGTTTCACTGTAAATATGCTGGTCTATAATTGGCGTATAATTAATTCTAAATTTTTGCCAAAAAACTAGTTTACTTAACTACTTAGTAAGTGTTGTAAAATGTATTACACTCAACACTGTGTTAAACGTTAATTTCAAATATGCATCCACTTTTCCCATGAACGTAACAAAAATGCAGTTAAAGTTTATTTAAAATTGATAAACATGTGAATAATGAACATAAACTTATTCAATTACGCTGGAGTGTATACAGCCCACACACACACAAATATGCAGGCCACTCACACACACACACACACACACACACACACACACTCAAACATACTGCATGCTGAGCTGCTGCTGTTTGTTGCGCTCTCCCCAGAGGCCAAACTAATTTCATTCAATTTATTGTTTAATTATTTTATTATTTATGCGCCCTGCTCTGAAATTCGCCCATCTGCTATAACTCACCCGCAACCCATTCCCGCCCAACCCATACAAACAGCCTTTGTTTCTGCCTATCCTGTGGGTCCTTCACTTAATATGGAAATAACTGACAAGCTCTGTAGTTATTCACACTAAGTGCTTTGTTGGCTCAAAGCCAGGCTAATTAAAGTTAAGTCTGCCACATTTTGGAAACTTGATATAATTTTGTTTTATGCAAAATTATCGATAGTTGTGGCACTCGATAGTTGCGAAACTGTTTATTAAAGTA
The DNA here is from genome assembly GCA_035043045.1 of Hirtodrosophila alboralis. Classification (NCBI taxonomy): domain Eukaryota; kingdom Metazoa; phylum Arthropoda; class Insecta; order Diptera; family Drosophilidae; genus Hirtodrosophila; species Hirtodrosophila alboralis. The sequence continues at coordinate 1,272,440 of JAWNNH010000048.1, forward strand.
TTTGTTATTGATTTCACTTTAAGTAATCGACTTAAATAATTCAAAAAATTTATATTTTTAACTGCAATAAAAATGAATATAATTTAATTATATAAAATAAGCGATTAAAATGATAGATAAATTATAATCGATAGTATCGAATGCATATTTCGTGCAATGTCCTTGCCTTTTACCTACACTGAAACCAAAAGTTATGTAATTTTTATTGTCGAATATCTGTTTATTAATTTTATATTTTATTATATATTTGATCATATAAAAATCACACAAAGTTGGTAATTAATTTGTTTTTAATTCTTTGAGCTATGATTTGAATTATAATTCAATTCGGCATTTGTAATATTATTTAATATGTAAATATTTTATATTTTCACTTTTTTTTTGTACTTTTTTATTTACACAAAATACTATCAAAAACCATGAGTGTGTATGTGTGTGCTTTTCATATTTTTGTGTATATTTGAATATTGAATATTGATACTTTTGTATTTTTCCGTGCTGCAAATCCGTGTAAAATTTTTGCTGTTGTTTTTCATGCTTTTTGTATTGTTTGTTTGCAACTCGTTTTTTATATAAATCTCCCTTTCCCCCAATTTACGCTATCTATTTATATATGTATGTATATATTTGTGTGTGCGTGTGTGTGTTATTATGTAAAACGTAACTGTAACCGTAACTGTAACTGCAAATGTATGTGTGTCAGGCAATGTGAACGGCGTGAATGTCATTGGCCTGCATCTGCACAGGCCGCCGCCAACGACCTGCGCGGCCAACTGCCACACCCGCGCCACCGCCCCTGTCACTGCCAATACCTCCGCCCCCGTCCACGCTCACGCCTATAATCACGCCCATATTCAAAGTCATGGCCATCAGCCACAGACGCCGACGCTCATCAGCTTAGGAACGACGTCAACGCCGACGACGACGACGATGACGCCGCTGCTGTTGTCCACCGCTGGCCCCGATGGCCCCTCGTTCATCAGTTGTAAGTGTTGGCTTGTCCATGTCTTGTCCAGAGTTCTGTTATCTCCTATCTCTCGCTCTCTCTCTCTCTGTGTATATACTTCTCTTCTCTCTTATCTTTCTATCTAACAATCGCGAGCATCATTGCGAGAGATGGGCGCGTGTCGTGCTTTCTTAGCATTTCATTTTAATGATGTGCTCGTGCGTGCTCATAATAAGCACATTAATTTGAAGCCGCAAAGTAAAAAAATCTATATAAAAGAGTATTCTGATCTTTGATATTTGTTATATGATAAATGATTGCTAATTACAATACACGCAATAATAAGAAATATATTGTAAAATAATATGATATTAAATATTGTTTTTGTTTTGATTTCCATTTTAGTTTACCATGATCACCATTTTTTTTTTTACTTTAGTCATATTTTTCTGGTAAAAAGAATCTATTTTGAATTTATTTTAAATGTATTTTAATACATTTTCGTATATAAACATATACACAGTCTGGATATAGATAAATTTATTATTTTTTTTAATCTTTAATTGCATTTTTCAGAATCAAAACATTATTTTTGTTTATCATGATCACATTTTTTTTTTTTTACTTTAGTCATATTTTTTTGGTAAAAAAATCTATTTTGAACTTATTTTAAATGTATTTTAAATTACATTATAGTATATGAACAATTACATAGTCTGGATATAGATCTTTTTTTTTTTTAATCTATAATTGCATTTATCAGATACAAGCAATCTTTTAAGTATCGTGTCTCAAGTATCATTGCTAAGAATATTCTTCCGGATGCAAGATTTCTTATGATTAATATCTAATCAGGTGGATCACCGTCATATAACTCGATATAGTGCTAACCACAAAATAACATAAACACATATATGCTTACAATTTAATCAAACAAGCATTAATTGGGATTATATATTTTTCTTTGTTCGGTTAAAGACATAAAAAATTAAAAAAAAAAAAACAAATTTATAAAAATATATATTTTGTGTTGTGCTGAAAAATATTCGTCACGCGCTCATCTTTAATCCAAGCACGAGGCATGCAATTTTTGATTAATTTCAAAACCATTCGAAAATTCATTTTAATAGCTTAGTAAAAAGTTTTATGGGCCCCACAATTAGTGAACGAGCTGGGTGTTTTTTTGGGCTTGTTAAAATTTATCGCATGCTATAAATTTTGGAGTGCTATAATTTTGTCACTTGAGTATTGGGTCTTGAGTCAATAAAAAGGACAAAACTTTTTATGTACATTTTGCGTTTTAAAAGCATTTTCCGTATTTCATTCATATATCCACTTTGAAGTCCTTAGCTCCGGTTTCACATTTAATTTTAATTACAATTTTATTATGATAGCAAAATGCCCTTTTTTTTTAATGCCATATTTCAAATGGCCATTTTCGTCTTGCACACACAGACACAGACACAAACACACAGACATACACACAGAGAGCTAAAGGCTTTAGAGCATAGAAAAGTTCATTTACCGTCAAACAAATTGAAAAACTTTTTCCATTTGCTCGTTCCGTAAACCAGTTGAAAATTGTCCAAAGTAAAGGAGCACAATTTGTTGGTCCACCCAATATGAAAACATGTCCAAAATTTAAGCTCGATGTGCATTTTAATTAAAGCAGCTCGAGTTTTGCACTGCAATTGCTTAAAGTTTGCAAGTTCCACTGCCTTAAGGCAATCTTTACTCTGTCTGATTAATTTTACGACTGGAAAATTTTAATTGTGTTTATAAAACTTGACACAAACGGTGCTTAGTGCTTAGAAGATATTTAATTTTATAAAGCAAAACATTTTTGGCGCTTTTTAAATATTGAATAAGTAATAAAACACAATCTTTAATACATAAACGGTCAATGACGCTTTTTTTTAAAAAAAAAACCCAATCATTTCAGAGGATAACATTTGAACTATGTACACATAATTGTATATATAAATTATATGTAAAATATATGCACATATATACAAAATATTTTTATGTATGTATGTGAAGAAATTCTTATCGCCCGGAATATTACAATTTAATTGCAAAAATTATTTCTTGGGAATGTCGAAGTTTATATACCCTTATAAAATATAGCTTTATTTTATATGATACATTCAAATCTGTCGATATTAAAATCATTTTATCTAGTTTTCTTAATTACAAGAAAATACAAGTTTTTCGCATCATTAATTTAGTATAGTTAAATAATTAAAAAAAAAAAAATACAAATTATAAAAAAAGTCTTTTAATTTAAAAATAAATAAGATTAGCTTAATAATTCAATTTTTTATGGTTATTTAAATTTTATTTGATATACCCAATAACTAATATACCCAATTCTAGGGTATTACAAGCATTGCATGCTATAAAAGCCGCATGCAATTGTCATATGAAATATATTTGAATTTCTGACAGTTGTAGACATTTTAATAGCTTAAATTGAGTGCTTAAATCAATGGTGCTTATAATGGCAAAATATATAGTATTGTTTTCAATATTGTTGCTGTATGTGAAGTGGATATTTGCCAATTGTATTGATGAAGAGCAAACTTATAGTGTATTACATTTGAAGGATGCTTCAATACGAAATAGATTGATAAGTTCATGTGAAGAAAGTATAAAAGAAAACGAAAAAGAATTATTAGTATTGGAAAGTGAAATGGACACGCAATTAAACAATTTAAGCAAACACTTGGAAGTTCAATCCGAATATTCAAGCAAGTTACTTGAAGAGTGTAAAATTGAATTAAAAATTCAAACAGATATCAATGCTGAATTACAGGCTAAAATAAGAGATCTGGAACATAGAGTAGAAATGCAGGAATCAAATATAATAAACAAACTGCCCAGTAACTGTTTACACCTTAAGACGGATACGAGTTTTCAATTAATAAAATTTCCGGATATGGATCCAACTGAAGTGCTGTGTATGATAGTCTACGATTATCCTTGGATGGTAATACAGAGACGCATAGATGGAACTGTTCATTTTAATCGCAGCTGGATTGAATATAAAGATGGTTTTGGAAATGTAGACGGTGAATTCTTTATTGGTTTGCAAAGACTTCACAAAATTACAAACTCTCAACAATATGAACTGCTGATTGTACTTTCGGATTTCCTAAATTATTCCTCATATGCCCGATATGACAGTTTTATTATAGGAAGCGAAGACGAGGCATATACATTAAACGATTTGGGCAGATATTCGGGAAATGCTGGAGATTCTTTCAGTTACAATTTATACATGAAATTTTCAACCTATGATAGGATTAATGATCGCGGTTTAAAGGAATGCGCAAAACATTTACAAGCTTGGTGGCATAATGACTGCACATTCAGGTAGCTGCATAAATGCAATTTTATTTAATTTAAATATAATATTTTTTGTTAACTTTTAGCAATCTGAATGGGAACTACTTTAGGCCAAATGATATGCAAGAAAAAGGCATCTTTTGGGCATCGTGGCTTACAGAGAATATCTCTCTGAGGACGGTACACATGATGATACGACCTAAATTTGAATAGGTTTTGTTAATATAATAATAAAAAATTATTCTACTTTTGTAAAAGTTATAAAATATTGCTATTATATTTGTTATACATAGATATTTCAAATAAACTGTCATGTCATGAATTGAGTTTTTGTATGAAAAACTTTTGCGTTGCTTTAAAAAAACACTTAAGTGTTTTATAATAGCTTAAACCGCTTTTTAAATGTTGCTCAGCATTCCCGCAGCACTTCCATTTCCGTTTCCCCTTTTGGCACTCTCCGTGCTTGGTAGGTGGCCTGTGAAAAAATTTGATTTCATTGTGACCGGAAGTGCAGTAGTACGTGCAGCAGTTGCAAGAACTTGGCACAAGTTTTAAGCTCTCAGTTTTGTGCACATTTTCTGGTTAAGTTGTAGCAACTTCAAAGAGCGTAAAAATAGCAACTAAATCATTAGCAGGCATACCTTGTAGGCGTTAAAGTGTTGCAAGCCTTCTCAGGCGACTTCTAGTGGTCATTAAAATGGACGCCGCACCACAAATGTGGCAACATCCAAGCGTAAGCAATTTATGTGCACAGTGGTGCACATTTGCATGCAACCGACGGCAAAAGGAATTTAAATGAAACTGACGAAACAGGATACGTACACAGGTCTACCGTTGAAACCCGTTACAGTTAAAAGCACCTAAAGGTATTTTCAGAGGACCAACCACATCCACGGCTACTTGGCCGTATAGCCTCTATTTATATTTGCACCCCATCTGTCTGGTGTGTTTGTTGGGTGCACCTCTTGGTGCATGTTGCCTTCCAGCTGCAACGCAAATTAATTTGTATACCCTTCTTAAAAATAGTGGGTATTTGGACTTTTATAAAGCAATACGTAACGCTTAGGTAGGTATTTTTAAAGCGAAGATTCATAGGTAAAATATAAACTATTTTTATATTCGTTACATTTGACAGAATAAATTGTTTTTTTTTTTTAAATATATGTTGGAGAAATTTGCAATAAGCTTGGCTTAAAATGTTATCCTATTTTAAAATTGAACTAACACATATTTTAATCAAATAGCTGTCACAGAATAACTTCGATTTTATAGACTAAATAATGAAAATCACATAGATTGCGAACAAAGAATTTTATTTTAATTTAAAGCGATTATTTTATGTAAGTGTACTTAAAAGTTGTTATACCTTCTAAAACATTACTTTCATGTTATTATATTTAAAATTGTTGCGTTTACAAGAAAAAAAACTGCAAAAGTGAAATATTTTCACACTTCTTGCTTGTGAATTTGTTCATTTTATGGGCAACACTTTAGCGCCAAGTTTCTCCGCGGTTGAATATTTAATGGCTAGCAAATGTTAAGAGCCCCAGGCTGGTAACAAAATGGAAAATTGGAGTGAAATTCAAATAGGAATATTAATACACATTTAAAATACATATTTTATAGCAAAACATAAGAATATGATAATTTATTTATATTTAATATAAAAGCTAAAATAAAATATATATGCTTGTTCTATATTCATAATCAATATCCATAAACTTAAATATTATCTTAATCTCTTATTCTATATGTTGTGCCATTTTAATACTGCATGTTTTGTTGTCAATTCTTAAAAATATCAAGTAAAATTTGATTTTTGATTGCGCACATTTGAAATGTTGTATAAAGAACATTTTTTCACTGTTATATGTATACACATGCCCATAAATGTATTGTATATATATATAAAAAAATTTGATTTCATAACTTTACAATTTATTTTCATTTTTTTTTTTCAACTTTTTTATAAAATATTGTAAAAAGAAAAAATTTTTTTTTAAGTTTTGCACGGTCACGAAGGATTTGTGATTGTTTCCAATTCCTTTTGGCAAACTTTCGCAACAACTTTGGCCGCCTTACATTGTTTACTTTTGGCGCCCAACTTAAACATTATCCTGGTTGCCTTTTTAGCGGACTACTTAAGTGTGCCGGCGGTGCAGAGTCTTCAGCCCAGGGCGGCAACCACTGGACATGATTTTATGCTGCCGCTTCAGCCAAAACTTGTGGGTCCTCTGGGTGAGTTGATAAAACTTTTGATAGATAATTGCGTTAACACAGGGGGGGGTTGAGGCAGGCGAGGAATGCCTGTGTGCCACATAGTTGAACCCACTTGTAGCCACATACGGCGACCCCGAGAGCAAACACTTTGAGTGCCATTGTGAAAATGCCTTTTCAAAATTGTTTGGACAAAGGCGTTCTCCAACTGCATCTGCATTGTGGCCTCCAGTCCTCCTGTCCTGTGTGTGTGTGTGTGTGTGTGTCCTGTGAAAAACTTTCATTCACGGCCAGCGATAACTGTTGGGTCAATATTAGTACAGTTGCCAACGGGCACATTCACAGATGCCTGCACATTGTGTGGGCGATAACCCAAACGCGCTGACATGCGCATCGGCTTCCGCTTCCGTTGTCTCAAAGGGGGGCTCTGATTCAATTCAAGTGCTTATTGTCGAATGACAACATATCCTTGTGTCTTCTACTTCACAGAACGCAAGGATCAGCATCCGTTGCAGCTAACCGCCCACAATTTGGCCTCGGATACACATCAGCTGTACGCTAGCCACGCCCATCCTCATCCTCACAAAACAGGCACCGTATTGAGTGTGCCGCCCACGCTCAGCATGACGCACACACAGATGCCACCGGGCATGGCCAGCATGGGTCAGCGAACGCCAAATCTTAGCTATCGTGCTAGCCATATGAATGCCCATGCGCCCATCCAGCAGCCCATACCACAACAGTACCAGGCCAGCAATCTGGAGGCAGTGCATCCCTCGACCAATTGTAATATCAAAATTTCCGTAGCCGGTGCAGCTGCCGCTTGTCCGGCTGATGAGCTGATGGCGCCCAAGGTGACGCTGCTGGATGATCTGAGCGATGAAATCAACTCATCGACAGATGACTGCGGTGAATGTTGCCTGGTAGATGACAGCGATACCTATGAGGCAACAACCAATAACAATGGAACATGTGCAAGTCAGGACCTGGAACAGGAGAGCGTCAATGCTGAGGATAGCGGCGATAGCTTGGGTGGCATTTACATAGGTCCCAACCATTGATTTACGGCCATTCAATGGGAGTTTCCATTCTAAAACGGTACGTATATATATACTAGGGCTGGCAAATAATCGATGACATTAAAGAAAGTATCGCTAGCTATCAGTGAGGTTTCTTAGATTATCGATACTATTAAAAACAATCGATATAATTCATTAAATTGACTTAAAGCTTTTTATCTTCATTTTAAGGAGCCCGTTTCTTAAGTTCTTTTTAATTTGAATAATATTATAATATTCCCTTATTTTGATAATAATTTTATCGCTGCTATTTTTAGATTGAGTTATTTTTGTTCTATTTAATGTCAGTTCTAATTTATACAATTTTTATATATTCGTCTAGCCAGCCATGCATAGTTTATGCTAAATATTAAACATTACCCTTGTCAAAAAACTGCTGATATGACATTTATGTATACCCTACATGCACAATTGAGACATAATAAAGTCTCTGTTTATTTTAGTTTTGATTGTCCCATTATATGTATTTGTTATTGGAATTATTCAAAAGTCTATGTTTACTAAAGTTTTTGTTGTCTTTATATAGGTAATTGTTACTGGAATATTTTAAAAGTTTTATGGAAAATCTTCACAAAATTTATGTTGACCTGTCAGTTCGTTTTAATTCGATTCAGCCTGTTCAAATCCAGCTCAAAACTAATATGCCACAAATAGATTCCTAATAGACCCCGAGCTGCTTCCTCTAATCATTTGCACAGTTTAGCGTCAAAATTATAATATCAAACAAAAAAAAAAAAAAAATAAATAACTTGACTGTTTCTATGACATCATTTTGCTAGAGAGATCAAGTTTAATAAATATACATTTTGGTAACGCCTCAAACTCAGTGAACCCTACAGTGAAGCCCAAGTAGGCAAACATCCGTAACATTTGTGTTGTCCTTATAACTGTCATGTTGACAACTGCCATTGACAGAGATATATGTATTCATGTAACATATATCCGGCTTGGGGGGCTGACCACTTTCAAGCCAAAACAAATACATATATTTAGTATATATATAGCTGGACACAGCGGACAAAAGCAAACATATCATCCATATAAATAAGTCCACTTGTGTGGAGCCAGGCAACATTAGTTTCTATATTCCAGAATTTTCACATTCTCGTACACGCCAAGGTGTTTACTGTATAAATCTTGGAGAGTTAAAAGCATGGAACTATCGAGTTTAACACTTGAATAACTTCCGCCCACTGGAAGTTCAAATAAAAAGTGTCAAATGGAATGTTTATCAGACGCATTGGCTGTCATCAATTCAATGAACTTGCAACTAAAGAAAATAGATTTTCTAGTTCAGCGTACTCGAAGTGTAAATTCCCTATAGCAAGATTTTAAAATAAACATGTATATATTAAAAAATTGTGCATAATAGAAAATAGATACTTGTTTAAGTGTTCATTATACAAAAGTTCAATATATTAAATTTCCATATATAGTTTATAAACCCGTTTTATAAATTGTTATACTGGGTATAAAATCTATGTCGACACAATGGCGACCGAGGCTAAGTAAAAAAAAATGTCGCCAGATTTGATTTCTTTGTGTCCTTTTACCCTTTATTTTTTTCTATTTTTCTTTTTACAGACGACGGCATGGCTGCAAATCTTGTACATACATACATATTCATAAATATACATAAATACATACATACAAGTTTGTATTATAGTCAATTGTGACTGATAAGCGAATGTATTAAGTTTTCACTATACTAAATCAATTTATGGGGTTTACAGTACTTGTATTTAAAATCAATGTCAAAAAATATTCATGTATATATCCGTTTGTTCTTATGGCAGGCTAACAGGAGAAATATCATCAGAATAACTTATTCCATTATTAAATATCACAAAGATTTCATTCTGGTTTAAGATATGATATTTGCCAAAGTAAGGAAATAAAAATTATGTGTAAAATAGTTTATTATTTCTGGCTTGAATAGGATTCATTCGGTATTGTTATGTTAATATAGATATCATAAAATTGATCAGGAAGAAAGTTAATCTGGTGAATTAAATCATAGAAAACGCATGTCCATATTAACTTATCAGAGGTTCAAACGAAATTTTTGGTCCAATACTTATAGTTTTTGATGTGTAATTAATGAAACAATTTGAATGCGATTATTATGAAAACTCAATAGAATTGCAGAAAAACTATAGATAAATGTAAACATAATTAAATTGAAGTATCATAGAGTTATAGTAAGTAGATAACAATAAAAGAATGAATAGAAAGGCTCAAATCTCGTTGCAAAAAAATTTTAATTAAAACTTACTGAATATGATATTACAAATTTTAGATATTAAGATATTAAAAATTGAAAAAATTAAATTAAATTGTATTTCTACTTATTGAGTGGTTTTTAAGAGCTAATTAACTGTAACAGAAGTTTTCAACTTTATTTCTGCCTTTTCAACAACATAAGTGATACTTTTTTCTGTACAAGCCTATATTACTCCCCCTAGTTAACTAATTAATTAAAGCCCAAAAGTTCACATATTAAATGGGAAGCAAAATAAAATTATATATATATAAAGGTTCAACAAGATAATTTTGTAAAACGCTTGATAGAATAATTTGGCAGCCCGCTCAAAGGATTTTAAATTGAAAATGTTTCATAAAATTTTTATAAATTAATGTAATTTGTAATTAGATTTATGATATGAAATTAAATGGCGTTATTGCATAGCAAACATATATAATTTGATTGTATCGAAAAGGACAAACTGTAACCAAAACATAATAAGTGGGAATATAGAAAATGAATTGTGAAATTAAAATATAAAAATTGAATTTCCCCCAAATTGCATGAAGCTTAAATGTAAACCAGGTGAATAAAATATAATTGTTAATAATTTTTTTGGGGTGTAAATATATACATGTTTATATAATATGGTATCGAAACAAAATTATTTAAAATTACCAATAATTGTAAAAATACAAATTTTAATTAATCGAAAAGCACAATTCAAGGTAAGAACTCAAAAACTGTATTTCCATAATTTAATTAAATATGAATCTATTGTTTACAAGCAGCTACATAAAAAATGAAAAACAAATATTAAGTAAATTTTTAAATGTTAACAAAAACACAATTTCAATTTAAATAAATTAACAAATTGTGTGGTGTGTGAAAAAAAATTTCCAATTTTAAAAAATAAAAATAACATTTCTTTAAATATATACTATGTATTATATACACAAAATGATGGGCGACAAATTTCATCAGTATGCTAAACAAACACGTACAACCTATACATATGCTAATTTTTGCGGCTGAACAGAGAAATTCAATTTTTGCAGCATCCAAAAACAAAAACAACAACGAGTCTTTTGGCTTATTATACACTTGCCAAAAAAAGGGTAATTTAATTCTGTCATTTATTGCGCGATTGAAGGTATTTTTGTTTCCACATAAAGTTCAACAAATTCTTGATTTTCTATGTATTATTTAATTTTATTTTAAACTGTCAGTTAAGCATTAGATTTTATTTTTTATATTTAAATGCGTTCTCAATTTCATTTTTAAATTACTTTTACATAAATACTTCCCTTAAGGCTTTCGGGTTTATCGTTTTAAATTAGGCATTAAATTTGTGGATTTTGCCTTGACATGCAAAGCTAGATATTTTTTAAAATAACTAAATTTTACTGCGAATTGAATCCAGGTATTTATGTGTCAGGAATTAGCATTCTGCATTCCACTAAAATATTAATGAACATTCACAAAACTAAGGGGTTTTATTCTATCTAACTCTAAAAAGTCTGGTACATATTTTTATTGTGAAATTGCATAATATTATATATCGATTAAGGAAAATTATTTTATTTTAATATATTTGCATGTAGCTAAGACAGAAATCGATTTAAGTCAAAATACTGCAGTAAAATAAATTATTTATTTTTAATATAATTTAATTTATTTGCATGTAGCTAAGAGAGAAATAGATTAAAGTGAATAAACTGCAGTAAAATAAAATATTTTACTTTAATATAATTTAAGTAAAAATACTGCAGTTAAATAAATTATTTTTACCTTAATATAATTTAATTTATTCGTATCAAGTTGCTTCAGAAAGCTTGATATATATTAACTTGTAAGGATTGCACAGCTAGTTTATTTATGAATCAATTTAATGTATTTATTAAAGCGTATACATTATTCGCTATTTCGCACAAATGTTGCCGCTTGTTAATTTTAAAAGCAAACATGGCAGCCACCATTTGGCCATTAACAGGGAATCAGCCATTGCTCAGAATTAGGACCTTCACACGGCCATTTCAAAACAAATTTATGTGGGAGAGAAAGAAAAAAAAACGCTCGGAACTGCAAGTGATGGTCTCTAATGTAGACACTTAAACGCACACACACACACACACACATAAGCAGCTCCAAAACACAGATACACACACACACACACACACATGTAGGCTAATATGGCATAAACCGTTTGCACATCAAAGCGCAAATCCATTAGGCATAAAACCGTCAGGTAGGTAAAAGAAAGCACGAAAAATACAGGGAAAAATGAAAAGCGAGAAGCTTATCTGTAAGTATAGGTGTGTGTGTGTGTTTGTGTGTGTGAGTGTGTGAGTGTGTGAGTGTAGCCCCAAGTGTGTGCTAAACTAAGCGTATGAGAAGCACAGAGAGAGGCTAAGGCAACCGAAAGATTAATGAGCTACACCTGCCTGCAGACAAATTATATGGCATAATTTAGAGTGGAGTCCCAATCGCATATGGTTTTTCCTGCTGGTCGCGTATCCTTGAGAGTTTCTGTTTAACCGAAATCTGAGTCAACCCGTAGGCACATACATATTTGGATAATTTGCCAAAAGGATAACAAAAATAGAACAAATCGGTGTGGGACTAGCTAGATACTCAGTAAAAAGATCTGAAGGCATTAAATTCCATTGTACATTCAGTAACATAATATTTTCTAAAAAGACTACTTTGTAATATATTTTTTAGCAAAAAGACTTTTCACAAACAGCTTTCAAAAAGCAAACATTTTTGTATTTTTTATAAAATTTTGTTCTTTGTTCAGTTGATAGACGCAATCGTGACAAGTTGTCCAGCGCAGCACAGTTGTCAGGAGGGTATAATATAATAATAGAAAAAGTCCTTTTAACATAGCTGTTTTGCAAAACGAGCTTATTTGCGGTCCACAAGGACTTTCTGCTGGCAAACAGGCATAAGTGTGTTATAATAACTGTGTTTAGGTCGATATTGTGCTTTTAGAATATGTTCACTGACCCCCATGCAATAATTTCTGGATGGATTTATCTAGAGATTCTGTAAATCCTTTTGCATGCCAAGGATGCTGGTGAGTACGACAAGGCAGCAACTTATCTAAAACAGTATTAACTGTGCTCTAGTAACAATATTCAGCATCAAATGTAAGCCATTGATTTATATTTGTCTTAATATATATATATAGGCTCAAACATCTGGTTTTCTATTTATTCACACATAGCCAAATCAAATACAATTTTCCCCGCACAACAACAAAATTGAACCAAGTAATCAAAGTTGGCAGATGAGGCCAGTCCCCGTTCTGTTTACAAATGCAACACAATCCGAATGCGAATGTTGTTCTTTTTGTTTCGAACTGTTGCGTCCTGGCCAGCATTTCCATAGTCATGCCGCTATAACGATGATTGACGATGATTGAGCGTTACAGATAGAAACCACAAAAACAAAAGGAAAATAAAAAAATAAACAACAGGTAGGGCTACCAACCTGCCTACCAATTAACTATTTTGATTATAAATGACAGACAGGCAACTCTGGATTTGATTATTCAAAGTGCCTTGCAACTGAGAACAACAAAGGTGCGCACATCATTTTTTGGAAAAAAAAAATCTGTTTTTAACCTATATTTTGATTAATTATTTAAATTATTTAAGTATTCAAATAATCAATATTTTCTGGAAATATATGCATCAAAATTTGATTAAAACAATTTAATACTGACTTGGCATTCTAGAGTGTCCTCAAAATAAAAAAAAAATATTGAATTTTTCTCCAGTCTTAATTCTCTTCCAGAACGGGAAAATCAGATATTATTGGAATTCCCGAGACATAACTTTTGCCACATTTGCAAAAACATTAAATACTTGAATGAGCTCTTGAGTTTATTAAAACATTTGTTGACTACAGTCAGGTTATATGCCTATATAACAATTGATGCGACAGTAAACAGATTACTTTATTATCGAAATCATATGGCACATAAAATGATACTTAACCAGCTCATTTTGTATTTATGATCTAATAAATCTGGGACTACAGTTTCGGTCATAACAATCAGACGGAGCATGTATTATTATTTATCAACAATGTGAAAAACTTTATTGGCAACACTCGCAGTTAAGCAATTTTTTTTTATATATATTTTTTTTTTGCTGTCCATGCAATGAAATTTATTGTTACAGATTGCCGAAATGGAGAAAGCGAAAGCGTATGGGAAAGTAAATTTCCGTTGCTGTCACACCGAGAATTGCAATCGTAATATAAATTTCCAAATATATACAGCACTTGGGGGAAGTGAGAAAAATGCGAGACCAAGCCAATGAACCAATTCAGTCAGATTAATCATCTTCATCGTCGTCATCTTCAACATCATCATCATCATCTGCGTAACGTCGCCGACGAGATGAACACATTGCCTGCCTGCAAGCCCTTAAAGTTCGTCGTCTGGCACATCCATTCATTTTGCTCATCTGGCTCAGTATGCAAAAGAAATCACGCCAATTACGTTTTAATTTACGCAAGAATACCTTGATGTTGTAGGTGGTATCGGTGGCTTCCAATATGAACCACAGCACTGATCCACTCACCGTAACTGTGGACAGTGTCTCCATCAAATACCCCTTTCCTCCAGGATTACAATCGCCCATGAACAACAAGTAAAGTACAGCTCTTGTTCCACTGTAGACCACACGCTCAATACCACACCATATAATTAGAGTGGAAACTTCGGCCAGAAATATACAGGCTACAATCTCAACAAGCAGCTGCCAATGGCAGGCCATATGCATAAATCGAGTTGGATAAATGTCCATGTCCCACAGAAAGAGGACTGTGGCCAACAGAAAGATCCAACTTCCAAAGGGTGGAGCCGGTGAACATTGATCAGCCGCCTGTGTTATGAAGAAGGAATAGCCCAGCATCTGTAATAAGGCGGCAGTACACACGGGCAACGTCTGCATTATATAAATTAAATATAAATAGCCAATATCTAATTAGAAATGTTCTATGAAATATTTCAAAATAATTGAAAATTATGCCTACCATGTTTTTTTTATATTTTTTTTTTTTTTTAGAGCATTTATAAGTATTATTTTTTAATTTAATTCTAGCATAGGTTGTCGTTCTTCGCAGATTTCTTCGGTGTTTGAAATGTGGGCAGAATATTCAAATATGATAAGTATTTAAATTTAAACAAACAAAAAATATATATAAACTTAAGACGGCATGACCGATTTCCCTTTTTTTTTAATTTTATTGTTTGTTTATTTTTTTTTAAGCTGTTTGCAATTGTTAGAAGAAGATTTATAGAAAAGAAATAGATTCTAACAGTGAACAGTAACAGCGTATGCAGTATTTTTAAAATTCAATACAAAATCACAGTAAAAACTTTTTTTCAAATGAATGTGAATTGGATTATTTCATTTAATCTAATATTTAATTTTTATGGCAGCACAACGTAAGAAGTAATTTTCCTTTTAACATTGATATGTTCATCTTTTTTTCATTGTTGTTCCATATCTTTAAATAATTTAGCTTGACATTATTCTGTTGACCACTATAAAATGTAGCATCAGCTTTTAATTAAATGTAAATATCAAATTATTGGAACCAAAAAAAAAAATATATATATATATATGCAGAGTGGCATAATCTAATTTCATGCTTTCAGTTTTATAAAAGTTTAAAATTTAAAATTAAAGGAAATTAGCTTTGGTCAAGAAATTTAAAAATAATGTTTAACATATAATTTATTATTGTTGTCTTTTAATTGTCCATAGATATTTATACCTTAAATATGAAAGTTATATAAAGTGTTGATTCACTTTAAGATGGAATTCCCAATATTAATCCTTGTCAAGCTAATTTCCTTTATGTATTGGAATTAATTTAGGTAATCTAAAGGTACATTTAAATATTATTATACCTATTGCTGACCAAAACGTGCCGCTAATAGACTTACATTACGTGCTTATCGTAAATCGGTAGACAGACAAAAAGTGCCAGCAAATTAACATAGCATTAACCGCCATTAATCAATGTTGGGGATCCTGAAATGCCCATTAACCCAAAGATGGCCAATTTCAGAGATGCCAGCAATTATCCAGCCATGTTATCTGTTATCCTTGTTACCTGACTCAAACAGTGAACTTGAAATTAAGTCTGGCCAACTGACAGACACAGGACTATGAGTTTAAGTTCTTATACCGCACTTCTCCCTTTCCCATACAGCCGAATTCATCTACTTACTCGTATACACTCTGTAGATGGCATATTTGAATAGGGTTCGTTGTTGTCGGTGCTTGACTTGGGGTTCAGGCTTAGGTTCAGGTTCAGGTTCGGGTCCTTGCCTGGCGGGCTGTCTATTTAAAAATTGATTTGTTGTTATTTTACATGCCGCATTATTTATCTAAGATCTCTTTAAAAAACGATGCTTTCAGCCATCAAATATTATCAGTGTCAATGTCAATGTCGATGTCGTTAGGGCCATGTGCACTGGTTAGATAATTGTGTAGCCACCGCAGGGGGTAAGCCCTGTTCTTGGAGTGAGGGGAGAGAAGAGAATCTCTGCTACCAGGAATTCAATTTGTAAGTGTCAATGACAGTTTAGTAGATGTCGTCTTACCTTTTTACCAAAGCAGCCTGTCCATTTTTATTGGCATTTTCTCCAATGAACCGAAAATCCCAGTTGATTTGCAAAGCAACAAGTTGATGCCTGACTCCAAATGTAGAAGGGTAGCGGCAGGACGAAGGGGCTGGAGATACAGCCAACATCAAGGTGGCACAGCAGGACTTTTGTTATTGTATGTGCGATGTGCTTCAAAACAGGACATGGATGTTAATGTATTTATTACCATAATTAGCATAGCAGGCAGAGCAGAGGAGACAGGCTCAGGTGGAGAAAGAGAAGACTTGTCAGCCTTATATACATTGTGCGTACGTAATAGAACTCAGTCAGTTGAAAAAATCAATCAAAATTGTGTATTGACATTTAAATGGGTTGACTTGGAAATTGAATGGAAACTATTGATTTCCTGATGAGGTTTGACATTTAATTTACATATTTAAAAATCAAATTCATTTTTACAAAATAAAAAATACTTTAAAAATATCATTAAAAACTAGATATAAATTTCTCGTGAATTTACTCAAGCGTGTGTATATTCATATTAAATATGCATATATATATATAGAGAAAACAATTTCAGCTGACATACAGGTGTTGAAAAGTCATTTTCCACTTTGTTTCCTCCGAACTCAGCTAATTTAAGGAACTTTAACTGAAACACGTACAAACAAACGCATTAATTATAGATGGGCCACGTGCATTAAACCGAATCTAAAGGCAATTGAATAATATATGTAGTAGCTAATGAGAAAATAATTACTACAACGTCTGTCTGTCAACAACTGTAAACAACTTGAATGAGTTTTCAACATTTACAAGAGTTTCACTAAAGCGTCCAGAGGCTGACATTTACCGAACAAGTTTTTGGGTTTTTATACAAAGTCACGCACTTAAAATTTCATATGACAGTGCAAGTATGTAATTTCGCACGTGCAACTTTAATGAACTTTTCACACTCATTACACCCACACAATGAGCGCAATGAGACAGAGAGATGCACAACATGGCATGCACACACACACACACACACACACACACACACAGAAACACACACATAAAACCAGAGCGTCGGTTAACTTCCGGATTTCGCGCGTTTTTGTGACCGCACGCAAGTACAAGTCAGAATAATTTTAGCAATTAAACACAACCAAACAATACCCTATATTACTTTTATAATTCAGGTAAATTATTACAAAATTTTTGCCAATCAAAGAGTAAATATTAATATATATAGTTTTATTTGTAAGCAATAGACTTATTTGCACTAGAAGTTGTATATACGATAATTTAATTGATCTGGCCAAAATACCTGAAAAAAAGTTGAAAATAAATTAATAAGTATTTATAAAAATTAATGATAATAAGTAAAACCATACTATACAAACAATAATTGCATAAAAAAATGATTTTAACATTTCCTCTTAGCATTCAAACAATAAATACATTAAAAAAGAATCTAACATTTATAACAAATTAATAGATAAAGCAAACGCTAAGCATCAATTAAATAATATATGAGCATGCAATATTTTAAAATACCCCTTTCAATCAATTTTATGTCTATAGGGTATTAGTAGATAGTTCAGAGAATGAAGCAAATGAGATGCCGGCAACAAAATTCTTGACTTGTCAAATCGTGTGTATAAAACTTTAGACATGAAAACTTTTCCCACTACTCAGAACGTTTCCATTCTTCGTTCAACTTTTGACATTGATAAAGGAAGGGGCAAACAGGTGAAAAAAGCAGTTACAACCATAACAAAAAAAACCAAAAAAAAAAAAAAACAAAACATATGCAACTACAACAACAAATGCTGATAACTGGATAAGAAACAACAATGTTGGCTGTCATACTAGACTGCATGCTGTACACGATGTCAGCCCCATTCGCATTCTACGTGATCTCCTGAGCTTCTAACGGGGGACTTGTCAAAAGGGCGCCCATTGCATTTCCGGTTGCATTTCCCGTATTTTCCCCCCCATTTTCAACTTGCGTCGCCTTTCGAACTGCCGCCCTCGAGACAAATTGAATTCTTGCATTTTTTCGTGCAGCGCATATAAATTGGGAACCAACTGCCGGTGACGTTGTCTTTGTGGTTGATGCTTTGAAATACCCTTTAAAGGGGCGACATACATTTTTTTATGAAGTATGTAACGTTTTAAAGAAAGCACAAGTAAAATTATGAACTTAGTGTATAATGTAAAATCTATCTTTATTTACAATCAATTATAATTTTAAAATTTGCACAAAATCATAATTTCCACAAACCTAATAAATTTCTGCCTAAAAACTGATATTTTGCTTAATTAATTAATTTTATTAATTTAGTAAATTTATGAAAAAAAAGCATAGTTAAGTTTTATGTAGCCAACATATTTTTTTTACAGATTAAATATTGTATTAGAGACACATGTTAATTCCAAGGTATTCATCCGCTCATATCCTGACAGTTATCATGTCCTTGCTGTTTTTGTGTGACTTCCTGTGCCCGCTAAAAATCACGCTAATTGTGGCCATGGCAAATGCGACATCGTCGTCAACGTTGCATACATTTGGGCGCATAGTAATGGAGTGCACAGTGGTTGCGGTTGTGGCCCTGTTAGGCTATGACTACTGTATTAACATAAATTTGAATGCGAAACTTGTCATAGGCGTCGCTAAAACAGAAGTTTGAATCGTTTTGTCAAATGACTTCTGGCTGATTTGGCTTTAGTTTGTGAATCAAATGAGGTTTCTAGATTTAAACGAGATTATCAGCTGCAAATGTTAGGAAACTGCATTGAAAACCAATTTGCTCAAGAGAACGTGAGGGAAGTGTAACGAGGTAAGAGAATTGCCATATTAAACTAGTTAGTTCAGCTATAATTTTATTAAATATACCTCATTCAAACATCGTTAGAACCAATTTTAGTAGAGGTAATTACAAACAAATAAAATTGAAACTTTAATATATAAATACCAATTAGATAAATCATCAAAATTAAATTACCTATCTATGCAAGTCTGATTAAGAATAGTCAAAGTTATATTTTTTGCTCATATTTATGCATTTTTCGCTTATCTACGTCTCTGCTCGAAACTGAACTTGTTTTGACATGCAAATACACGTCGCAGCAGCTGGCACAACCGCAGCCGCAAAAGGCAACTCTATGTTATGTTTGTATGTATATATATTTTATATTTTATAATGGCAAGCCCCCTACATAAACAAAGTCAACGCTTGCAGCTATTGGGAGAACAATAACAAACACTTCCCCCTCCACGGTTAGTGCTAACATCAACAAGGTGCCCTCTCCTATCCCCCCACATAGCACCTGCCCTCCACTCTTCAATCCCAAAACAAAGATAAAGAGACGGTCAGCCGCAATCCGAACAATGATGACGCTGCCGTTGATGATACCCAAGACCAAGTCCCAGTCCCAAAACCATGCATAATTTATAGGCGAGTGCAGTACCGCATTGGGATTGGGGCTGCTTGGGCTTTGAAGGGAGCGGAAATTTGCATTTAAACACATTTCCACACTTGTGAGCACAAAATTTGTGGAACAAATGCTGAAGCTTCTCCAAACATTGGCTAAGGCCCAACAAAAATGCCAAATCGCATTGGAAAACATAAGGAAAGAAATTTAAATTTAGGCTTAGAATTATAACATATTTGATATTTCAGCCTAGGATTAATCTGGCGCATAAATGTAGCAATTAGATGTATTAATCTAGCGCACCCAAGAAAATATATATGTATTAAAAATAAAAGGCAAAAGTCATTGTTTTGATTTGTCACACATTAAAAATTAATTAAAATTTGTGATAAACAATTCTCTTGGGTTTATCGTACTTAAGAATCATTTATCTTCAGCACTGCAAATCTAAGTGTCCTTAAATGTGCTTACTTACAAAATGCTTCAACAAAATTGCTAAAAAGTTTGTGATGTATATATATATATATGTGTAAGAAAAAGCAAAAAAAGATTTTTTTTTTTTTATTTTCAACTTTTCGACAACCATGACATTTCAAATTGCACATACGCCACGTTGCCACGTTGCCAGGCGCAAACATTTCAATTAGCTGGCCTAACAAAATTTTAATAGTTGTCAGCTGCATTGACTTGATAAATGCCAAAGTGTCAGGCAGTTCGAAAGCTCAGTCCACAGGTCCTTGTGTCCTCAATCCTCAGTTCTCAATGCCTTCTGTCTTCAGTTGTTTGTCCCTGATGCTTGACATGAAAAACATTTAAAACATGATTTTCACATTTACCTTTCAATTGAGCATTGTTTTTCTTCCTGATTTCGATTTTTTCCTGATTTTGTTACTGATTTTTTTTGTTATTTTTACTAATATTGTTGTTGCTTGTCTGGCATAGGCGACATATTGACATATTGACAAAAGTGTCTAGCAGCTAAAATTAAATTACACTTTATAGGGCCTCAGATTCGATTCAGTTAAATCGAATTTTTCGTTTGGTTTTTGCCAATAAAAATACAAACTAAGTCATTGTGCCGCCAAGTTCTGGTTTTCTTTCCACCCCTTTGCATTTCACCTCATCCTTTAAGGGGGCGTTTAGATTTAGATAGCGCATTGTGAAGTTGCCTTTTGGGGTTTAACGGGATTTTCCTACTCTTATGCCCTTGCAATGGGTATGATAATTTTTATAAGATATTTGAAACATATAAATAGCTATACTTTAGACTCTATAAACTATATATTTACCATTAATTGGGATTGTCTGACTTTCCTTTCAATATAATCTTCTGATTTCAGAGTAACTACTTTATTAAATAAATTTTGAGAATTATATAAATTAATTCAAAATTTTAAATTATGAAAAATTTATAAGAGGTACTTACTCCTTTTATAATTATTATTCGTAAATTATAAAACTTATATTTTTAATTTTCAAGAATTCAGATAAAAAAAATCACAAATCATAAAATGAAATTAAATACATATTTAAATATTTTAAATAACAATAATTAATAAAAAAAAACAATAAAAATTAATTATAAAATGATACGCAATTAAAAAAATCTTAGAAATAAAATAAATTACTTAATTCTTTAGCTGTCAATTCAAAATTAGTCTGTAAGTGCATTTAATGTTCGACATTGTTATGACGAGAACTCTTTGTTATTGTTTTTGTTTTTTTTTTTGGGTTTTTATTTTTTTGCCACATAAATAAGATTTATATCGGCAATAAAATTGTTCATGCCTGAGCAAATTTTAGCTATAGCTGTGAATACACCTCATATCAAATGAGGCTGAACCAGAGTCTGTGCTTTGAGGCAGAAATCAGGAATATTTTTCTTATCGGAGGTGTGGATATAAATACTATATACAAGTGGTTCTGTGGAGTTGTTTTATGCGGTTATTTATTAACATATAAAAAATATAGCTACAGATGCTCCAATAGATTGACATTGGCTTAATATCATTTATTAAAAATTAATCTTTTATTTTATTTATAATATTTTTTGCTTGTTTGCTGCTTGCCACTATTATATAAAAGCATAAGTATTATAAATGGTGTTTAAAGATTTAAAACATTATTTTAAAGCAAACGCTGCATTTGGAAATACTTTAGTATATATTCAATTAAATAGATTAATATATCATATACCAAATATTTTAAGCAAATTAAATATGAACATATTTAAAGGTTTTTACTTGCAATCAGCTGCATAAAAGCTATATATTTTAATACAATTAATACACTTCCAATTACATAACTTTCCTTAAAATGCACTTAAGTAATTTCTGCTTTTAAAAGTGTTAAACAATCGTCATATTGCTTATGGACTATAAAACGTTGAAACTTATCCCTCGGCTGATTATGTTAATGTCCTGACAGTTTAAAACATAAAATCCCACTTACAGTTCGCCTGCACCTGATAATGTGTGTGTGCAGGCGTAATAAGGATCTGAGCCTTGTTGTAGCAATTTTCATTGTTATAAAGCGAATAGGCCGTGCATATATGTAATTCCCCTTCAGCCTCTCTTATATTGTGTGTTCAAACAGTTTAATGCGTGGGATAACAAGGTGCGTCATGTTACAGTTACAAATACATACAAACATACCTATAAGTATATATATATAGATACGTGGAATGTGGCACGCGGCAAGATCCTTGCTTGTGCGCCTTGTCGCTGCCTGGCGGAGTAGCCTAACACTAGAGCAATGGCCACAGGATGCCCACAGGATGCGCTCTAGTAACAGCCACACACACCCACACACACACTCACGTACACTTTAAACTGTTGGCTCTAATGCAATTTCTGTCATTTTTAATGGTTTTATAAGTTGCACTAAGCTTCAGCCAGACTATATATGGTATACGAGAAAAGGACACTTTGGTCCTGTGGCAATAGTTGATTATTTGGTGAACTTTGCACCGACTGCTGTTTGAACATTAGTCAGGTATGAAATTTGTTTGCTCTCATTATGATGCTTCTCTAGTCCTGCAGTTCTGGTTCAGTGTCAGGCTCCTTCATAGTCGATGTCCTGTTGTTCGTTCACTCTACGCTTTTGATGATGTGGCTTATGGCAGTGCCCTCTTGTGGCAGTTGTGGCAATTACCGTTTATGCCACAGCTAAATGTGTTTAGTTTTGATTAGTTAAGTAATTGCTGACTTTATGTGTGTAGAATCTATGTGAAAGGATTCTCTACAAAATGCCCTGCAGTTCTGTATTGCAATTAATATGCTTAATTATGATTCTATTGATGTGTACTTTAGTTGTTTGGAATATTCAATATGAGTATAAATTAATGCAAAAAGACGTATCAAAATTATACAAAAATATTGACACGTTAAATTGGTTATAAATATAAATAAAATATGCATATATATTAGCTGACTAATTCCCTTTATTTTTTTATAATTTTATATAGTCCAAATGCATTCTTTTAAGTAGAGTTTAAAGAAATGTTTATTTAGACAAGGGCACTCTGATTAAAAATAAAAGATATTTAATATATTTATTTGCCGATTAGGTTTCAGTTGTAAAATCAATTAATTTTCCATAGACTCCCTGATATAGTTAGAAAATGCATCGAAGATTAGGAATACAATTTTGAATAATTAATAACAAATATAACAAATTATTTACAACGGCAGCTCAGTTTAAAAAAAATATATATATATACAAATTTAAATATTATTATTTATTAAAGAAAAAACACAATTTAATAAGTAAAATATATATTTATTTTTTCAGTGTATCATTTAACACACATTCAAGATTCTCTGGACCATTCTGCGCATTCTCACCACAAATTTTGATGAGAGCGCCCCGTCAGCAATCAGAGGAAGTTCGTGAGCCCAGAAAGCTTTACAGTTCTCAAAGGATATAGTGCCAGGCAAGGCAAAAGCAGGCTGGCAGGCAAACATCTGGAGCATTTTGAATGGAACCTACATCAACAGCAAAGCGGTTGAAATTGAATTCGACGGCTTTAAACAATTTGAAGTTATTAAACCAACGCGAAAAGTTTAATTGGAACTGTTACACTGCGGCATTGTGGCACTCTGTGTTTTGGGTCATTGGGGAGCCTAGACATAGAAAATAATATAGAAATATATGGGGTATAGAAATGTGCCCCTATAAACCCCTACACCCCTCAATCTTATCCCTCAGGTCCTGCTACTGTTGCAGGCTGGCGCTAAATGTGCCCAATTGAAGGCAATTGAGCAATTTTGTATGCTCGGAGCGGCGGCGACGCAGACGGCACATTAGCATAAATACATTTATTTAATATTTAAATTAGTTTCATGGCATTTCAGCCATGCATTTATGTACACAAAGTAAGTATCCGCACCGTTTGCTCTCTGCGAACCTGCAAATGTCTGCACTTATTCATCCTGCCGAGGCCTCGCCACAATATTCCCTGATAATCCCCATTGGCGCCTAAGTAATTGTCCATGGCGTGAAGAAGAAAAATGCAGTCATTCTGAAGTATCTGGCGAATGCCAATTTGGTGGACTTAGTGACGAGACAAGAGATCTGCTGTCCTAAGTAAACCAAATGGGAGTATCAAATGTGAATTGACATGGTTTATTCTTATTGCGAAAATTCTTATTCTTTCTTATTACAAGTGTTGCTAAAAATCTTCTTTTTGATGACAATATTTCATAATTAAATTCCAAGCAGCTTTTGTATCAAAAGAGGCAATCAAATTGAAAGCATCAAATATTAATTTAATTTTTGTTATTATTATAGTGGTCTTAGTTAAAATAATAAGTTGATCAGCTAGCTTAAATGTATCAAATATAAAACTACTACTACTTAAGGGCTTAAGTATATAAAGTGTAAAATTTTCTCTTTTGTCTTGAATTTGAAAGCAAAAATCATACATTAAATTTGTAAGAGTAAACAGTAAGGAAAATTTTAATTGATTTATGGTTAAACCTTGAATATTTAAAGTAATTAATAAATGTTATTTATGACAAATTTTAAATATTTAAAAGTATTGTAAATATTACATAATTCTTTTATAATTCCTAAATTCAAAGTTGCGCATAAGTTCCGTTGATATTAAAATATGATAGTAATAAATTTTGTTTATTATATTGTAAGTTTAGAATATTTTTGAGTATAAAGAATATGCCATGTGCGCAAAAAGGTGTGAAAATGTGGTTAAACGTGCATTTCTACAAAGGATTCAAGTGTGGTTTTAAGTATATATACTATATGTGGTTTATGCTTTTAAGTCATTAAATAATTGTATGTACTCTATGTCAGCGCCAGGTTGTGAGTGCACATATTTGGCAGATGCTTGATATAGGGTATCAAAGTTTTAGAGAATTTAAATTGGACAACATGCACTTGAGTAATATTTTAGCACACATACACAATTAAAAACTACAGTATTTTATTTGAATGGGCAACATAAATTACGCTTCAAATAATTTGAATTTTAGCGCATTAGCAAAGAGCTACAAATATTAAGTATACGCAGGAGTATGCGAACAGTAGAGTATGCTGTTCTGCTGCGGCAGGTGCAAAATGTATGTATGAACACTTAACAGTTACCTGGCTGGTTGCCTGCCCGTTTCCTGCCACTGACCCTGCCCCAGTTCTACTAACTGGGAAAATACTCAACAACTTCTGCGACAGTTTCTTTAGTTGTTTGCAGAGTCTTTCGCTTACGTAAATACCCTAAAGCACTGCGCATATTTCCATATTAAGTATTTTTATAGCTAATGGCGCTTTTTACTTCATGTCAAAATACAGACCACGCCCATACATACATACATACATACAGACATATTTACTTGTATATATGCATATACACAAAATGCAAAAAATTGAATATTTTTATGTTGTTTTTATAACAATTTTATTCACGGTTGATATTTTTGTTGCTGCTGTTATTTTGTTGCTCCTTTGGCTGTTGACGACTGAGCGGCAGGTGTGGGGTAGGAGTAGACGACTTCCTGTGCCTCCTGTGCCACCTGTTATCTATTGATTTTTGTTCCTGTGTATTGCCTGGATGCCAGGAGTGCAAAAAGAAATTGAAACATTGAAAAATAGCAGCGAATACTTAATACTCTTGCGGTTAAATCAACTATGTTGATGACTTTTCAGTAAAATGTAAATATAGATAAACAAAAGTATATTTTAGATTAATTATTAAATATATAGTGACATTAAAAAGGAAAGCTTCTATACCAAAATGCTTGAACATAACTAAAACAATGGAAAATGTGTTTCACATTTCGTTTTAAATTTATATTACACTCAATAAGAAAATAAAAAAAATATGAATTGCTAATGTTACTCTTGATGATATCGATACGTTGCTTGTCACATGTGGGAATCATACAAATTTACAATTAGGATATAACGTATACGCCATGCCGGGTTCTTTATTTGGCCAAGTTGAAATTTGAACAATTTTTGCGATAGTCGCTTTTTGTGTTGCCATTGTTTTTTATATATATGTATATGTATATGTATTTTTTTTTATTTTTTACACACTCCAATGGGCAACTTGCTTTGGATTGTCTATGTGTTGGGTTAAAGTTGAGCAACAACTGGGAAATTAGGACGGTTGGAAGACAAAAATGGTTATTGTTATGTTGCCTTAGTTTCCACAGGATGCACAGGATGTTCGTGCAGCTGCTTTTGAGTGCCAACCAATTTGGCCTGTGACATTAGGCAAAGTGTTGTGTGGATATCCTTAGGTGTTGCCGAGTTTCTAATGTTGCGTTTCTTTATGGCTTGTTTACCACTTGATAGTTTGTTATAGAACTTAAATTGTCTGTTATTGATAAACAAAATGAGCTAACAAATTATACTTTAAATGCTAATTAAATTAGCTTTGTTATTTAATACAACAGCAGTTAATTGCAGTACTTTGAGTCCTTTATCTCCCTATTGTTATCCTTCACTTTTCACTCTAAAGTACTACACTGCATTTAACTGCGTGCCTCTGTTCATTTATCTCTTGACTATTTTGCATATTTTTACAATTTGTTCGCGCTGATAAAAGGTGAATTGTTTTTTTTCTGTTTTTCTGTTTTTTTTTTTTTTGGTTTTGCTGCGGCTTTGGTAACTAAATTGCCAAATTGATTTAATGACTTAAACATTTACAGTTTAATTTATTTAATTGCGTAACTGTTGCTACAATTTCTTAATTGTCTTTTTTTTATATACCCTGTAGTTTTACAGTTGAGTTTAAGGGCTATTAGCATGCAGCTTCAAAAACAAAACAAAAAATATAGTTAGACAGGTTTTTATTGCTGTGTAGTTTATATTGCGCTACGAGTACTATTTTTAAATGGAATTGGCACAATTTTAGCTAATGTAATTGAAATATTTTTATTTATTTATTTACACATTAAACTTAAAGGAAAGTGTGAACACATTTGATTGGAATTGGACAATATTTTAGACCATGAATCTTAAATTTAGTATAATAAAATATAGGATAACTTCAGTTCTTGCACAGAGTGCTTCTTGTTACTTGTTTATTCCCGTTGACTTTTAATTGAATTAAATTATTCAGTGGCTGTGCTTTCTTATTTTTTTTATTTTTTTTATTTTATTTTATTTTATTTATTTTTTTTGTGTGAGAATTCACATCGCACTTCAATCTCCAGCCAGTGATGGTTGATTAATCCTTGGCCGCATTAAATACCATATATAAAAAGTTAAAATAAAAGCCGTTGAAACCAGTTGATGGCTGTACACATATACACATGTAAGTGAGTTGAAAGTGAGAGTCAAGCTGTGTATGAGGGTTCGTGACTTATTTAACTAACGATTATATAATTAGCAAGTAAAGTGATAAACATTGTTTTTGAGCACAAATTAATTAAATGTCAAGCAATTAAAATTAGCCAAAAGCCGGAAACTGTCATGCATTGAAAACTGTAAAGGTTCTAATGAGCCGTAAAAAAGGCTACCGTTTCCGCCCCCCCCTTCAACACATTACAATTCTCTCTCTGCCCAATTCTTGACCCACACATACACATGCATATAAACGACTGCCATTTGCAGGCACTTAGTATGTGTGTGTGTGTGTATGTGTGTGTGTGTAAGTATGGTGTGAATATCATAGTCGTGAACGGGAAACGGGCTGCGTATTAAAGCTACTTAGCTGAGCTTTAGTTCAGGTCGTGCCTATTCATCGTTTTATATACTTTAAATTTTATATATACTCTACTACGTATACGAAAACACTTATGGGGTATATGAGTACCATAAATATCATATTAATAATAATAATCCAAATATTTTATACAGTCAAGCAGATAGACTTCCATACTTACTGTGTTTTGACTTTTACACTTGCCAAAAAAAATGTGTTTAAAAAGTGCAAATTTTGTATCAAATGTTAATCTCTCGAAAAATTTTATATACATTTTTTATATTTATATAAAATTATCTAAAATTGTAGTAAAAATCATTTCTCCTTATTTTGACATTAGTTGGTGCATTTTCTATTAAGATATTCAACTTAGAATTACTTTAAGTAATTATTTATTTTATCTATTTAAATTGTCTTGTTTTTAATATTACTTGCATTATTTTGTGTACAGAGATATATTTATTATTTGGACAATAGCGATAATTTTTAAATTTGCATTTTTTTCTGTACAGAGGTATATTAAATACTTAGACAATAGCTATAATTTTATAAATATCTGGGAATACAAATTGTCAACTCTTGAATCATTTGTTGAGTCAAAACAGCTGCTGAAGTCGAATGTACACAGCAAAATATACAATTTATTATAAAAACAAAAAAGATAACAAAATTGTAAATCTTAAATTATATGTGCCCCTCTTCCAAAATACTTTTCTCTCAGTGCACAAGCTTCATTCATTAGTTTAATACTGCTGCTGCGGTTATTTTTGCACCCATTCCACAACATTTATAGGGTATTTAAGGCTACCCCATCTAACACCCTCTGCCACATTCATGTTTGTTATCATAACGTTTGTGTTTGTGCCAACTGGAAAAGTTATCACAGACGCACAGCCAACGCATTGAAAGTTTTTTGTACCAGATAAACATACATACAATATGAGCTTCATGACTCTGTTGCCTTTTCCCAGCTGAGGGTTCTGTGCTCAGTTCAGTTCTGTTCTGTTCTGTTGTCTTAGGTGGCTCGGTTAATTTACATTTTCCTGGTAATTAAAATGTTCTCGTCCCTCTGCCGTCTGTTCGTCCTTGATGCCAAAATGGCAGACCCCTTGCCAAGTGCGGCCGGGTAGGAAAACTCGTTTACATAATTATGTGTGGCAATTTGCGCGTGTGAGTAAAGATTTGCACCACACAACCACATACACACACACACAAACACAGACACACACACACACAGACACACACAAGGGTACACCATCATTTTGGGCCATAAATTGAATTTTTTGTTGATGTTTTTCTCGTTGCTTCTTTCTTTGGCAGCAACAATTGTCAGCTAATTTGAATAAAAGACTAAAGTACAATGGAAATGTTGGTTTTGGCGGTTTTTCTTTCTTGAATATGTTTTGA
Organism: Hirtodrosophila alboralis; assembly: GCA_035043045.1. Taxonomy (NCBI): domain Eukaryota; kingdom Metazoa; phylum Arthropoda; class Insecta; order Diptera; family Drosophilidae; genus Hirtodrosophila; species Hirtodrosophila alboralis. The sequence goes on from JAWNNH010000048.1 coordinate 1,301,903, forward strand.
ATTTCAAATATTTTTTAAATAAATATGGTATTTAGTGTTGTGCATTAATAATTTCGTGAATATAAACATTCAAAGGTTGCAGAGTAAACAAGATGCCCATGTAACTGAATAAATTATAAATATCTTGTTTAGGGTATGAAGTTTTTGTTTAAAGAAAGTCTTGAATTTAGTCCGCGAATTGTGTATTAAAATACCTTAAATTTTAAATTGTTTCAGCTTATATTTCCGTACTATATTTGTCATTAATTTTAAAGTGAATATTCTGGAATAAATAAATTGGAATAACTTATAAATGCACTAATAAATAGAACGGAATTTTGAAAAATTATAATTACAAATAATTGAGCTGCTCTAACCCTAGACCATAATTTGCAAAGTCTAAAAAATAATAAACCAACCTCAAGATGTTTAGCTATAAACTAAAGTTAAATAAATTCAAAATTAATAGCTTAAGCATCCTTGATGAGAGAAGTTTTAGGCTGCCAAGAAATAGTTATAAAATATGCAAAAGAACACACTTAGGTACACTTAATATAAAATCATTTTCTTAGCCTCCATTTTCATTCATTCAATAGTCATAAAACACTAGAATGATCTATACACTATCTAGAGCCTTGCCATGTACAAAGTCAATAAGTCAAACTCCAAAGCTTACAAAAATAATGAAAAGAGATGGTCAAAACTGTAGCTTATCCCCCTGGGCAAGGAAGCCCGTATAAAGGTTCCGGACAACCGGAACTGAATTGAGCACAGGTTTTGTTTATGGCTGGACATTAGATACGGTTAGTAGCCACGTTTCAAGTAAGTCGCGTGAACAGGACATGCTTCACAGTGCTGGCTTTTCAACAAGGACAATGCCACCCTAGATACGCATCTATTTCGGAAACTTTTAAAACAAATTATTAAGAAACAACAGCAGATGGCAACGCGGTTGGAGATGGAGATGGAGACTGTCAAGTGGCTGAGCCTGCCCACAGGACCAATTAGTGATTCTCACCAGAATAGACGGCATAAAATGCTCGTTTCATTTGGATTGTCAAGCTGTAGTATTTGTTTGTTGTCCCCTTGTATTGGTAAATGCTTTCCGAAATGGGCTCATTAAATTGTATTGAGATTTGTTTCAACTCAACGATTCGTTGAACACTTTGTTGCTGAACTCGCTCGAGTAGCTTTCATTTTGTTGTAAATCATTTCTGGGCGGCTTCCAAAATTATTCAAGGATCTTTGGGGGGCAATGGGCATCCCGATTCCTTTGTGCACAATTAGAGAATATATTTTGGTCGTTTGCTTATTCATAGGATATGAATGAAAATATGGTCTAGTTGTGGGGCAAAAAAGCATGTTTTCAGTAAAAAAAAAAAATGAATATCTCGTTGGAATTAATCGCAAGCATTAATTATAAACTGAATGCATAGCAGGAAATTCATTTTATTTAATGGTCGCATTAATTTTGGGTTCAAGTTCCATTGCCAGCTTAGTAAAAAGGGCTTCAAGGCAAAAAAAATAAATAAAAGAAATGCAAATGCTAAATGACGGTTAAAATATAATCGGAATTTATTACATTTGTGTAATTGCATAAAATTGAAGATGTGCAAAATTATGAATGGACTTCAGTATAGTTTAAAAATCACAGAATATTTAAATAAATTTAATTATCAATTATCAAATGTCTGCTTAAAATGTAACCCGATTTAAAGGCATACAATTAGCCCTAAAGCTATGAATATATTAATGTTAAATTATTGCTACATTTCAATCAAAAACTTTGCACATTGCTGAACACACAAATTCAAATTAGACAGCTAATTAAATTAAAAGAGCCTCAAGCCTTGTTAAACCAATAACAAACAAAACCAACAAGTTTGTACTTGTTACAAGCATTTTTATAGAGTATTAGCTTATAGAAATAAAAACAATAACATCAAAAACAAATGTCAAAGTTTTAAGTTAAAATGGCATTAAAAATATGGCAAAGACAGCTTAGAGACAACTTATAAAAATATAAATTTAATTAAAAACACAAATGAACACTTGCATATTTAAAGTGTCGAAAAAAATACCCTTTTTTAAATTTTTGTTATAAATAATGAATAATCATAATAAAAAGAAATAAAATACGAAAATATATTCAAATAAAAATCCTATTAATTGAAAAAAGAAGTGTGGAAATAAATAAAAATGATTTAAATTTAATATAATTTTTATTTAAAAATTGTTTACCAATAAAGGTTTTTTTATATAATAAATAAAACTAATTGAACATATGCAAATAAATTTGAAATTAAATAAACTAAATAATTTGGAAAATAATATAATTTAATTCAATTAGAATTGTTATTTAAATATTGTTAAACAGATTGTTCCAATATGAACAGCCTTTGACTTGGTTCAAAATTGTATCAATTAAAACTAAATAGATTATCTTATAGCATTTTAAATAAAAGTATAACTAATAGTACCTTACATAAATCACTTAAATATTAATCAAACATTTTCAGAAATTTCTAAAAAAAAAGTCTGTTTTTTTTCTTGTAATTGAAAAACTATAAAAAACTAAAAAAGGAATTCTTCTTATAATAAAATCATGGCAGCAATAGATATAGTTTTGCAATAGAATATAAAAGGTTTTTTCTTTATTGTGTTACATATCACTTGACAAAATTGTTATACTCTTCAAAAGTATATAAAAACTGCCTTGAGGACAGGTACAAAACTCAATTTGACTGCCAATTGAAGTGCAAAGACAACAAATACCTACAGAAAATTGTTGTGCAGGTGTGTGTAAGTGAAGTATGTTGCTTTCTTTAAGTTGAGTATGCCTGGAGCTAAGCTTCGGTATTTGTTTAATTTCTTTCTTTATTTTCAGGCTAATGCATAATAAAATATTTTTATTGAGCATAATAAGCAAAATTAAGCAAACGAAGCATTGAAACGTTAAAAGTTCACAACAAAAATTTACCATAATACCATAAAGGATGTTTTTAAATAATTTTTTTTAAAAGATTTTCTTATGTGCCAGAAAAATGTGCGAATATTTTACCACACAGAGAAGGCAGCTAATTTTAAATTCCAAACACAAACAAAATGCGTACGTAGGGCAGACAAAGCTGTCACGTGTCAGGTACACACATAAGAGTACATAATTCGGACCCAAGCCCAAGTCGAAAAGGTGCTATACAGGCAATTTTATTTTTTGTATTTTATTTTATCTTTTATTTTATTTTTCTGTTTTCCCTTTTTGGGCCAAAGGGCTGCTCGGTTATTTCAGTAAGCCGTGAAATATGCTAACGCCAAATGCAAGCTGAGAACTTTGATGGCTGCCAAAAAGTTGCTGAGAAACCTTTTGAGTAGCATTCAGCCACAGACTCACATATTCACTTGGCCATTCACTTGCCATTCACTTGCTATTCACTTGGCCATTAAATGTTAGGCAACAGCCACGCCCAGCTTCTATAAATAACAGCCAACGCACTTGAGGAGCTTTTATCAACATAGCCAAAGCCAAAGATATAACCTTTTCAATAGGCCAATTTACTAACCGACCGCACGCACACAAACACAGCAAGGATATATGTGTGTGTGCCTGGATCGAAATTTGATGTTAAGTTTCATAGGTCAAATTGAAAGTCAACGCAACATTGAATAAATAAAAGTAAAAAAAATATGAAAAACAATTCAAAAATTTATAGCTTTTTATTTCATGAACTAAATTGAAAATGATTTAAAATTACCATTATGCTCATTTCATGAACTAAATTGCAATTGATTTAAAATTAACAATTATGGTCACTGGCTATAAATTTCGGGCCTATACAGCATATATAAGTTTTGATTGCCATATGTTAAAAATATTTAATTGGAAATCTTCAAATAATCATATTTAAAATCAATCAATTTTGGAATTAAAGCTTTGAAAATATTAAAAAACATGTTATCAATTGCATTTGTTCCTTTATCCTCTGGAAAAAAAGATAAAGTATTAAAAAAGTATTTTGTAATATAAAAAAAATATTCATAAAACACGCTCTAATTAAATTAAAATGATTTAATATTTACATAATTAACAAGCTTAATAATAAATGAGCTATGTTATTATAAGTATAAGGTTTAAATATTGGAGCTCAATGATGTTCCAAAAAAAATCGAAAAAATGTTTTTAAAACATGTTCAATTTTATAAAGTTTGGTAAATTGTTCAGTTCGAAAAATTTCGTAGAACGCACAAATAATCCCTCTTATGAATTTCAATTACAGAAAAAAAATTAAATAAAAAAATCCAAGAAATAATATCAATATTTTCATTATTTTTCGGAAAGAATAAGCTGTTTAAAATACGACTAGAAAGAACAAACGTAATCAGAATTAAATTGATAAAATATGATTTATATCTAAATCTGAATATTATGTATATGATGCCTTGTTTATTGAAATAAAATAAGTTATGTTATAGCTCAGATGTTCTTGAAGGCCTGGCTAAAACTGTTTGTGAATTTATTACCCCAAACATACACCTATGTTTGTAGCATACACACACCACACACGCACACCACACACAGACACACACACTTATAAACATTCACCTTGCAGCGACTGCTGTAAGTGACAAGTAAAGTTTGTCTGCAACTGAAAATCTAATAACAAACAACAAACAACACACAAATACAATTACAGTTTGTTGCCTATTGTTGCCACTTTGTTATTACTTATATATATGTATATATGCTATGATTGTGTGTATGTGTATAAGTGTGTAGGTGTAACACAGTTTTAATTCGTGTTTGGTACTGCATATTAAATAGACACATCCACATACTGACAGTTTTAGCTCTGTTATACCCTGTTCGAGGCTGATTGAATTGAGAAGGCGTTACGTGAGTTGCCATCGCATTTGATCTGATTCGGAATTGGGTCTCAATTGGCAAATTAAGTATACGCCGTCTGGGCTCATAAAAAATACATTAAATTAAAATTAGTTGATATGGCGTGCACACCCAGTTTAACCTGTCAGTGCAATGCCCAATTGGGCAGACACAAATTGACCTGACACATTTGGCATTAATTAACATTATCTACCACTGGGAATCACAAGGTTTGGAGTAAATGTAAAGGCATTTTGATTTACTTACGAATAGATAAGGTATAATACATAATTATCAGTTTAAAGCTAGTTATAGTTAAATAGAGAAATAACAGGTAGGTAGAACTATTTTTTTTATTTTTATTTTATTGGTTTCTAGGCAGCTTACAAAGTTGCAACTAAAATAATTTCTTAAAAAACAATTAAAGGTTCATATTGCTATTAAAAGTAAGCAGAGACCTGTTGAAGATCCATAAATATTATGCTGATGTATATGGGCAGATACTCTACTTCCTTACCTGCTAGATTTATTGTCTGGCATATTTCCAAAGCCAGCAGAGTGTAAATAAGTGTTTAATGAAAGGTAACCTGCTGTGAGAAAACTTAAACACGCACTGTCAAAAAAAGAAGAATATATCTCATTGGCCTCAATACTGCCCTTATGAGCTAAAACCAGAATTAGCAAAAATGCTATACTAACACAAAAAATTATTTAAGCACAAAGTGACGCTTAATTATATATTAAACAATTAGAAATGCAGCTTTAAATATAATTTAAATTAACCAAAAAGTCTTCTAATAATTACATTTATAAAGATTCCTGAAAGTTTGTCCGCTTAACACTTTATAGAATTTTAACCAATGAAATACAATTCTTGATTCACAGTACAAAAATTGTTTTGAAATTTATATTAACTATGCAGACAAACTACATGTTCAACAGAAATAAAAGTTGTTGCATCTAACTTTATTTTTGGTTGCACAAATCGTTGAGATAAACTTTCTCAGTGCGTTAAAAACATATATTTATTCAGTGAACACAAATTTGAATGGGAAGGTAAAAGTTGTGTACTCGAGAATATTAGATTTTATTAAATAATATACTTCGTTGTTTATTTTGAATTTTAATTTTTGAACATGAACATTTAATTAAATTAATGTTTTTTTTTCGTTAAATTTATTAATGTAGCTAAGTTTTCTTTGGTCTTCTCCTCATCCTTACCTCAAACACTGACGTTTACAATCCTTCTCACTCTCAAACATATTTTGCGTACCCATGCAACCTCCATAAATAAAAGATTCGCATTGACGAGTTTCCTTTATAAATCGCCACATTGGAAAATATGCTCTACAAGGACCTGTCTCACTTGGTCTGTCATCGCATTTATCTAAATTTTTGGAGAATATTTGTACTATATAGATAGTTATGAACCAATGTAATTAGTTATACTAACTTGTATTATAGGCGAAGCCGGCCATTGTGAAAAGTAAAAGTATGCCAATTACCAGAAAAATCCATGTCTTCATATTCTAAGAAACATATATAGTTTCAAAATACGAAGCAAATTGAATTTGATTTCATATTTACTGCCTACTGTGAATTTTTGATTAACAGCAAGATATTTTAAACTCAAAGTATTGTTGAGGGCATTCATTCTACTTTTAGGAGCAATCAATCACATTATTAAAAAATAATTATTTAAATTTATGCTTAAGCAATTATTGTAAGCAATCAATTAAGTAATAAATATTTTAATTGCAGACAATCTAGTTTTATCATTAGTTCTGTAAAGAATCATTTGGAAGCACTTTCAAATATACAGTTTTAAGTGTGGCAAATATCCACAAACAATTAATTATTTTCTTTATAAAATTACCTTAATCTATTGTTTATTTATTTTCTATTTTAAACTATTTTAATTTAAAAGGAATTATATTCTGTCTTACTGTTAACTGATTTAAAAACGTTTACAAGTCAAATGGTCAAATAAATTATTCATAAGTCAGATATCAGTTTTTCATTTTCTTTTAATGGCAAAATTGAAATTTTTGCTGATATTCTTAGATCATAATGGACAACCAGCTTTTTTTTATAAAAGATTAATTGGGCGCAAATGCATTTTAAAAGAAAGATGTCACTTGATCCTGGAACGTAATTTTCCCACAGTGTAAAATAAAAAAATTAGCTGATTTTAAAACTATTAAAGTCTTGTGTAATATACAACATTATCTGTAATCTAATACTTAACCAATTGAAAACAAGGAATCACAATTAATCTAGCAAATTGAATGTAACAAAGTCTTAGCTCTGTTCAGCTAAAATGTTGATAAGCTGCAAAGTTATGGATGCTGGAGGAAAGATTAAATCACAGTTCGCTTTTCAATTGCCATTTAAAATGTCATCAATTACATGGTGACATACATATAAACCCACTGGAGACATATGTTTATACCCATTTGAAAATGTATATGTGAGAAGGGCGGATGAACTGATTATTTTGCGAACTACAGCGATAGCGCAAATCCCCAGAAATTAAACCGCAAACACTCAGCACGGTACCACAAAAGCCACACACAGTCACACACACACACACACACACCACACACCAAAACACGCTCACACCCAAACATATATGTACACACAGTCTGGAGAAAAAAAATATAGCTGTTGCTATATTTATCGATTCGTTATTATGCTTTGGTTTCGAAAACCCTGCTTAATGCTGTATATCCATTTGACCGTATCAACGGCCTTTTCCGTTACCCGCTGCGTATACGCAATTTTATGCCGTATGTTCATTAAGCCGCTTTCAATTGTGTACTGTGTACTGTGTGCTGTGTGTTACAATGTTGTCAAAATATTTGGTTATTATGCAGAATAAATATGTTTGCCAAATACTTTTTCAATTAAAGGGCATTAATATACACTCTTACCAAAGCGAATTGAAGTATTTTGGGTTTATGCAAAGTTCTTTTTTCTGTTTTATTCTAGCTAATGCAAAAAAAATGTTCTGCACATTTGGATATGCTTAAAAAAAAAGAATTAAATTTTTTTATTGTGTCGCCATTTTAGCTTCCCGCAATTTGGTTTGTGGGGAATGTGAAATATCTCACCTTTTTATACCCAAAAGCCATAGCCACAGGATTAAATTATTTAAAAGAATGACACAATAAATTTTGCAGAGGGAAACACTCTAAGAACAGAGTATATTGCTGCCAGGAGCTTATTTATTGTGTGGAAAGTCGTTTAAGGAATTTATAGCCGAAAGAATCCTATAATTAACGCACTTCAAATAACATATATCGCATTTACTTAATCATTTAATGAATCCGTTAATACATTTTATTCAATGCGCCTGCTGTTATTTATTGAATAATTAAGTTTATATTTGCAAACATAAATTGTTCAAGTTTGGCTTTTTATATATATTAGCTAATTTTCATGTATTCCAGGCTAATTTGAATATTTTTTGGAACCAGTGACTTAATAATTTAACTCATACTCGAATATAAGCAAAACGAGTATTCAAGTCAAGTCAGAGAATTATTTATGCAAAAGTTTTCCATTTATGGCACTCAAATATTTAAAAGGCTTTTATGACAGAGACTTCAAATGTGGCTCACATTCATTCTGGCGGCTTCAGTTGCTAAGCTCGTAAAATCGCGGGCATTGGTTTTCAATTTGAACATGTGTTTGGGCCAAGTAAGTAAGCTATTTGTATACCTCTCTTTTTTTGTCTGTCAGTGTCGCTTGATCCTGCCCTTGTTCCTGCTGCTGCTGCTGCTCCTGCTCCTGCTCCTGTTTGCCAATAAGCCATTGATACTTTAATGTATGCACCAGTGGGTGTCGGGTTACATTGTTGGCTCTCTGCAGGATTTGTATTTGCGAGTGTGTTGAACCCATTTATGTGGCCTGCAGCTGGTTTTATGACAGCTCAATTCGAATACATCACGTATACGCCTCGTTGAACGTTAAAAACAAAAGCCACACCAGTCGCATAGAAATGTTAGCTCATTTAATATTTAAATTAAGTGATTGTGAATAATTTATCACTGTTATTTATTTAGTTTTTGACTTCTCTTTATGCTGAAATCAGATTTTTTGTATAACAATTTAATAAATAATTATAAGCATTAATCAAATTTAATTGGAACAAATGCATATTTTCCGGCCATATGGAATCTATTAAATATTTAAATTGAATGTTTAAATTTATAAAATTTTATAAATTTCATGTTTGCAATTATAAATTCTATTGCTGAATTTGGTAACTTTGATTATCTCTCTCTAATATTAAATTGCTAATTTAAATCTAATTTATTTGCAAATATGAAAAAATATAAAATTTCTAAAATATTATATTTCAATGCCTAATAATACGAACATAATTTATTTTCTCATATGCACTTCAGTTTCAAAATTACCTAATATATTCTATAGATTTCCAAATATCCCTAACAATTCATTGTTCATAAATCGCTCCTTACCGCATTACCATGCAAATGTCAATCTATTGACAATGTAATTAATGAGTACAGAGCAAAGTGCCAACAGTCAATGCCTCAATAAACAACATGCAGGCTATTGACGTACAAATGGACCACACCCACAACATGTGTGTGCATATTGTGTATTGGAAATTCAAAACCCTAATACAAAGCAAACATTTGTATACCAAATATTTTAGACAATCGACCCAGCACACACATGCGATATATATAGGCAAAATTATATTGAATTCTCTTGAGCGAAACATAGTATTTGTCACCAGTTGACTGAGTTGTGCCTGAAATCAAATCAGAAAATGGTAATGAGCCTTACAGCCATGGCTATATACAATACAATACAAATATACATACCAGTATTTCGTATTATGTATGGGAATTCTGCACAAATTATGTATTAAATTTCAGCAACTGTCATTTGGAATCTGACATGAAAAATCGTCCTGGCTGCAGATGTGTGTTGACAATGAAATAATAATGGCAACAGAATCTGATTATCGGTGAGATATAATTCGAAAATGCAAATAGTCTTAACAAAATAATTCATATTATTTCAATGATAAAAACAAAGCTATTTATTGTATAAAAATTTTGTTATAGCATTTTGATAACTTTAATATCCATAAAATAGTTTCCTAGAAGCTTCTGTTGCTTCATTAGCTTGTTATTTCGCTTCTTTAATAAGATATAAAATTAAGAAAACCAAACCATTAAAGCAAGAAATAGTTTAACAACAAGTATTATACATAAAATACCAACCTTAACTTTTCAAGTCAAATGCTTTCAAGAGTTTGCACCCAATGGAGGCAAAATTTTTGTTTCACCAAAGAAATCAACACAAAACTTTTGAAAACTGCGCACAAAACTTTCTCAGCTTTTACCGCAAACAACAACGAAATCTAAATAAAATGACAAAAGCAATCGAAGCGCACAAGTTTGATAAAGTTAGAAATTTAATACTCATCAGCACAGAAATCAATTGTGATAACAATTTCTGCCAAGGACTCTACGATCCTGGCCTATGACAAATATATCTTAACGCTGTTAACTAAAATTTTGTGATTAAAACTTATTAATAAAGTATTGAAATTGTAAAGCTAACTTATAAAAATATTAAAATAATTGTTGAATAAATTCTCATTGATTTATAATACTATTTATTTTCTATAATTGGTATACGGTCTTTCATCAATTGCAACAGAATATTCAGCATTACGGCCTATTTGGTGTAATGGATACTTTGGTATCATATACTCCATTCTCATGTTGCGTAGTAGGGCACATTCCTGATAGGGTCTCCATTCATTAAGCTCGGGAATATGACATTCCTCAGATCTTCCCTGCTTAAACAATTCAAACCTGAGGGATAACCACATGGGCCGATAGTTATAATTATTTGTATAAAAATCTGGCTCATGAGCATAAACCTTTCGTCTTAGCCAATTCCTCACTACGGGCACATTATATACAGTAGATCTGCCAATGCATACGGTAGACAGATCCTTGCTAATTATTAAAAATGATATAAAAAGAATATAAGAAATTTCCTAATTACAATCTATTTATATTTGTAAATCAAGCTACAATCTGATAATGTAATATTTATTTTAAAAGTGTCAGGGTATTTTTTTAAAATATTTATAATTTAAATATATTTATATAAATACATACCCTGGATAATAGTCTAATGGTGGATTTGAGTGTACATCAATCCTGGGGTGAGTTGCAATGTGTTCGAATTGTTTCATAGGAAAAGTTATCTCTTCCACAAATCTCTGGTCATCGTTTTGAGGTGCATTGACTCCAACTGGTAAATATATTTGTTCCCGACTATCAACATTAATTTTCTTATCACCAGGGCTTTGCTTATCATCTACAACTGGGCTGTCATCTTGGGTTTTGTTCTTTTTGGGCTCGGGTAGCGGCATGCTATACTTGTTGGTCAAGTGAAATAATTCAGCAGCATATTTCCGATTTACTTTATTAAATTGATAAATTTTTGAGTCTGGCGGTTTCTGACTTATATAGTCGTTTTGATCTGTAACTAACTTATTTTTTGACTTTCTAACCAGCTGTGCAGTTTCACGTGACTTGGATTTCTGAATACGTTTATTAAATCGATTATTGTCTGGAAATATTTTAAAATTCGACATCCTCTGTTTTGAATTCGGTACATTGAATTCTTTCCCTAATACTGGACTTGAACTCATCTGGTCTAAGGTATAATAACTTTTTATTTCCGCTTCATTATTATTATGTATATCATCCAATGTTACTACCTGCAATAGGTTCAATATACTATAAATAATTAATAAATATTCCTCATATGTTTTAATAGATTGTGAAACTTACGCTACTTAGACTTCCTATGGCTATAAACAATATCAAATTTATTTTACACATATCACAATTTTTAATAATCTGTAAATTTAAATTGATTGACGTTTAAAGAAAAGATAAACTAAAAATTAATATTATATATTATTTAAATTTACAAAAGTGAGTTTTTGTCTACTCGATGTGCTGAAGTCTTTTAGGAGATAACTTCCTATTTTCTATGAGATAATCTATATTCTATGTAATTTATTCAGCTATAGGTTTTTTGTCATTTAAGTCTAACACGAATTAAGGACATGCCAGACAAGTGAAGAGTTTTTTGTCTGTGGCATAGCTTAAATTTATCTGTCTGTTGCCAGTTACAAAGAGAGTTAAATTAGCTTTTTAAAACTTTATTATTTGTTTTTTTGTATATTTAATCAAGCATTTAATTTTACGCCTTAGCATTAGTTGTTAATTTATGCATCTTTTGTTAATATCGTTTTTGTTAGAATTTGAGTTTATTTAGCAAACCAAAGATAACGTTTTAGAGATCTGTTGTTAAAAATAATATATGAGAGATTCCCCTATTGTTTAGGTACACGTCAGCAAAAATTAAGATAACTGCAAGATTTGTTCTATAAATGATGAAATCAAGTGCAACCCCAAATTAGTTGCAAATGTAGCGTCGAGACTAACACAAGTATATATAGTTTAAGTACATATATATATTATAAAATCAACAATTTTTTAATGTGATTTAAAAGTGTGGTGATATCAGTGTTACGAAAATTATAAAAATATAAAATATACTATTATACAATAAACGGTTTTAAGAATTGCAAACATAATTATTTTTGATTTTATAATGAAGACAAAAACGTGTGAAACTGCCGAGAATTTAAGGTGATATAATATTAATAGGGTGCATAAATTATATATTAGCGAGTTTGTGTTTTTCAGCCATAAAATATATAATAAGTGATATAATAAAATTAATTTCTAATATTGCTTAAATATTGGTTTTTTATTGTATGTAAGAATGTTCTTTAGTTTAAGTACAGATTATTTCACTCTCAACTAAAACTTTATTGCAAATTACTACATTTTAAAATATGTATTTTTAGTCAGAAGAACTATCTACCCTTATTCATACAAAATGGAAACAACAATCGAAAACTTTCTATGCCAAATGATGAGAAAATCTCCAACTTTCGACGTGCCCTGCCACAAATTCTAGCGTTTAGCGTTCAGAACCTGCTGCAATTTGGTAAATAGATTTTATTAAAAATAAATGTACTTTAACTAGATTAATTTAAAATTTTTATTTTTTATTTTTATTTCATAACTCTCAAGGCTATGGCATGACTCAGGGATTTCCCACAATTGCAATACCCGCCATATTAAATAGTGCAGTGCACGGCGATAATCATGGCAGTATAATAACCTTAAATAAGGAACAAGTATCGTGGTTAAGTAAGTTATATATTCCTAGTAATAAAGTTAAATGTTATTTTTATTTTTTTTTTTATTAAAAGGTTCCATTAATTTGATTTGCATGCCACTCGGTTGTTTCTTCTCCGGAATGCTCGCTCAGTTTCTGGGAAAACGACGAGCTATGCAGGTTCGTAGTCTTAACTCAATAATTGGGAATTCATTATAAAGAACTAATATTATATCATTTTTGATATCTTTTTATCCCTAACAACAGTTCTCAATGACTTTAATTTAAAGAATATTTTTAAATATAACTTTTAACAATTATGACGCATGATTTATATAAAGTTTTTTGTGTTTTATATTTGTTTTTGAATTTGCAGTTTGTTAACCTGCCGATGCTGGCTGCTTGGCTGCTGTTTTATTACGCAACCTGCACAGAACACATGTATATGGCCTTATGTCTCGTTGGTATTGGAGGCGGCTTAATGGAGGCACCGGTTAGTAAATAGTTAATAATCTATTAGGTATAAGCTTAGTAATAAAATATAAAAATCTGTAAAGCAAGCTTAATGCTTAAAGAAGTATTCTCTTTTACTTTTCAGGTTATAACATATTTGGCTGAAATCACAGATCCAAAATATAGGGGAATGTTCTCGGCATTGGCCACCACCTGCGTCAGCATGGGCGTCTTATTGCAATTCCTGCTTGGCTCCCTGATGCACTGGAGAACTGTGGCATTGGTCAGCACCTCAATTCCCATCATATCTGTGGTGATGTTATGGTTCGTGCCCGAGAGTCCGGTATGGTTGATCAGAGAGCGACGTTATCTGGATGCAGTTCAGGCTCTGCAGTGGCTGCGTGGCTGGGTGCCCGAGCATAAGGTCGAGGCAGAGTTCAGGCAACTATACGACGAGTTAGTTATTCAGAAATCTAGTGAAAAGTCTGCGGAAAATAATGTAGCCAGCACACCAGGAAAATTGCTGAAGCGAAAGCTGCATATGTGGCACAAACGCACATTTCTGATACCCTTTCTGCTGGTTCTATTTACCTTCTTCATTTGCCACTTTTCGGGCAAGACACCGATAAGAACATATGCTGTGCCGATCTTCGAAACACTTAAAGCACCCATACATAAAAATCATGCAACAATATTGCTTGGCATCTCCGAGATGAGCGCCACCTTATTGGGCGCAATACTCATTCAGTCAACAGGTAAAAGGCCTTTAATGCTAACCTCCATGTTGGGCACAGGCACATGTGTCCTTGGCATTGCAATTTATACTAGGATATTCAACCTAAACGATCTGACTGGATTTGTGGGAGACCACGATACGGTTAATGCCTCAAAAATCATGCTCAAGGAGAACATTCCATCCCTGCTGAATATATCTAGAATCTTTGAAAATGGCACGGAACTTGCAAGTGAACAGCTGAATATGCTGCAGACACAGGAACACAGTTATCTGGTGTGGCTTCCACTAATTTTGGTGCTACTTACTGCATTTTTTGCCAATCTAGCCATACGCATGATACCCTGGGTATTGATTGGCGAGGTATTTCCGGCGGATATACGCAATAGTGCCTCGGGTTTTGCTGGTGGCGTGGGTTATATATTTGGCTTCCTAGCCAATAAGCTGTTCCTAGTAATGCTCAAGGTGTTGTCCTTGCCGGGAACATTCATTTTCTATGCCAGCGTATCCTTCATAGGTATTATTGTTCTACACTTTACGCTACCGGAAACAGAAGGTCGCACTTTAGGTGTAAGTACTAAACTATCTAATACCATCTTTTTTTATATTCAGATCATTTTATTTTCCAGGAAATTGAGGCACACTTTTCAAAAAAATCTCGAGTAAATCTTTTGCGCAAGCGAACAGTGCAAAATGTATTGAAAGAAAATCCATAGATTTACGGAATCACCGACCAAGCAGAACACGTCATCATAAAAATATTATTATTTTAGTTAAATTTCTAGTTAGTAAGTTGATATATACACTTACACATTTTTATAGTCTTTAAAAATTATTTAATTTAACAACTATATTATAACTATAATGATCATTTAACTTTCTCAGCCTTTGCCCTAGAAAATCAATGATTAAATATTTATACAGACATATCGTATTTTATTTAACAGCTGAATTATATATAATCGTTTACTAAAAAACCATAATATTGGTTTAGACTTAAAGTAAATCCAATCAAATAAATTTTCATCTGAATTAATAAGCTGCTTTTATATATATGACTCTGATATATGTACTTTTTTAACAATTTAAGAGCAAATCATGGAATTTTTTGACTTTCATGAATATAAATAAAAATAAAAAAAAAACTTTTTTTTTAATGCAAACAAGAAAAAGCACGCATATCATTAATTTCATTTCAGTTAATTCTATTAAAGTGATTTATAAATCACCCTTAAATCCCATTAATGCATAATTAAAACATTTTTCAGTGTCACAATTAAAAAATATATGTTAATTTCTACCATATATAATTGCATGTTCCAAGCAGAATGCAAGTCAAGAGTTCAAATGGATTTTAATGTCTGTGTGGCAAGGATTTGTTTACTACTTCATTTGATCGATTGGTTCTGAAACAAGTTGGGATCATTTCATTCTCTTGCATATGACCTAAGCAAAAAGCAATTGCAACCTTAGCGAATTCATTTTGCAAATTGGAACTCAATCAATCAGTTGCGAGCTGCTTGAATTAATGACAATTATTTGCCAAAAAGTTCCAACTTTATAGCTTTATATAGAACCTTTGTTGATAGAAACTAAGAAGTTAGTTTCGAATGACGTATGTACACTACTGCCAAAATCTTAACATATATTATTATTATTACGCATACGACGCGGTGTACGGCTATTATTTGATAGATTGACGCAAACGAACTGGAAAATCAATATAAGAGAGAAAGGCAAGTCAACAGCCATTTGCCTAATTGTGGCCATAAAATCAATCAGCGTCTAGACAGTTGTTATAGGTCTGAAAAATCTGAGCAACTATTTATTTATTTAGGGCAAGCTTATTAATCATTCTGTGATTAACCAAAGCAACTCAAGTGAATGACATGCGAATTAAAATCATTGAACTGGCTTATTTGGAAGTCTAAGTAAAACAAAGAATATTTAATATTGTTGTTGTCTGAAATACGAGTATTTTCTTTTTTTTTAAAGTATGCGCTATTTTTGGGAATGCAAGTTCGAAGTCTATAACTCACATTTAAGAATATAAAGCAAAACTTCACTTGGATATATTTGTATCTATTTATTGGCTTATAATCAAACTGAATCGATTTTCAAGATTATTTTAATATTATTTAGCAAATGTATATTTCTGATTCTGATACAGTTTATTAGAAATGATATATACACATGTTCCAACTCACATTCCAATCGGCAATAATTTCGTTTTATATAATTTAATATTTCTATTAGATGTGGCCTTGCATACAGCTTAAATCTACAAAGCTACAACTACAACATATTTGTCTATCATGCCATCCAATGTTCATGCAAAATGCATTACGCAAATTGTCATGTCATTTCTGCAACCAGGTGGCATGTATACATATATTCAAGAGAAATTCCCTGAGTGGCAAGTGGAAAGAGAGTTCCAAAGTTAAATGGCAATTGGTTTTTTGGATACATGCACATCTGTCAGCAGCATTCAAGCAGAGATTCAGCTTAGAAAAGTGGGCGACATTTTGAAACTACAAGAATATGCATCCCCACTGTAAATCCCATTTCTACTATTTCATGATGTTGTCTCAATTGTTCGTTTGCTCAATTCGACATAAAAAAGTGCTGTCAAAACGAGCTAAAATACATTGTTGACAATGTTTTTTATCTTTTGCTAGGGAAATGTGATCCCTACATCAGGATAACACCGAGGAATAAAGTCATGTCTATTAATTAATGGTTGTTTTGTATTTGTTTGTATTTCTTTATAATTTATAAGAACACAATAAAATGAAACTACACATTATATAAATCACATTAATTCATTTCAACCTTTAAACTATGTAAAATAGTTATTAAAAAACTTAAATTGTGAGTTATGCTTAGTAAATCTTAGCATTTTAACGCCAATTATTTAAGAAGTTATCTTGAGAATATTATGTATTCTTATTTAATAATTTAATATCAGATATTGTTCTTGATTGGGTTATAACTCTATTTTGAAAAATATATAATATAAATATTAAATCATTTTATTTGCGCATTTTGAATTGTCGCTTTAGAGCTGTTAGATCTTGATTTTTTATATTTAAACATAAAATAATCAAGTCGTTCACAAATTAAATTATACTATAAAATATTAAGAAAACATATTTTTAAAAAAATTCAAAAGAGTTTACTTAATTTTCATATGTGTCATTTCTTTGATACTCAACTTTAAAATTATATAAAATATCCAATAAAATCTTAACTTTTAGTTTTCTGCGAGCTTAAAAAATGTCAAAAATCAAACTGCACTGATGAAAAGTTTTTATATCTATCGAATCAATTCAATTTTTTAACACTGTGTCCCATGGTCTACTCATAATGCTAAAGTCCTGCCAAAAAAAAACTTTGAAAGTAGCCTGAACAGCAATCAGCGTCAAAGGACATCAACGAACCATGAAGCAATGCCAAAACAGGCAAACACATTAGCCGGACCAAAGGGAAACAGGACCTCAACCAGAAGCTGAAACTGGAAATGCTATCAGGCAAAATAGCAAAATGGCTGCTTACCGGCAAAAAGTAATGATTTGAGCCAAAAGTCACGTTAGCCAAATAAATTTTGTATAACACTGCCAGACGCAAAAATGAAACATTTATAACAATAATTTTGACAGGAAGCCGAAGTGTTTAGGACTTAATCATATTAGTTCCACCAGCACAATCAAGGGACACGCACATTTTCTACATCCCTCAGGGAGTAAAAAAAAAATATAAATGGTCAACTGCCACGCCCAGCTGCTTAACGAACTCCCAATTCAATATTAAATTAAATTAAATGTTCCTCAAACAGAAAATTTGGAAATCTTTTGAATGCAATTGCGAAACAAGACAGCCTTGTAATTTATAGACTAATAAGTAGGGCTGCGAGTTTGTGGATAGCCACAAAAAAAGCTATTGGCTTTTTATGACTTCAATTGGAAATTAAAATGCCATTTTTATACCCTGTACTTCCAAAAGTTATACAAAAAAAGTATATGATCTAATAAGACCTCTACAGCTATTGATTGAAAATTGAAATTGAAATTTTTGTATTGCTAAAAAAAAAATTTTCTATACATTTAATTAAAATATACAATCAAGCATTTTTACTTAGGTATTTCTATTTATATGCTTAATCATATAAAATCTTTCTTTAAAGCTAACCAAAGGGTATCAACAAGTCCGGTTATACAACCAACACTTTTGAATATTGTTGCCACAAATGTTTGTGTGAATTTTAGGAGCCAAGAAGGTAATGGATTTTGAAGGGCAAGAAAGCTGCTAAGGGCTAGGACTATGGAATGAGATCTACAAATTCGTTGCCAATTGAGCAGACATTTTTATGTCTCTTATTTTTATGACTTAAGTTTTATTTATGACTTGATATCTTGGCTAAGCCAATTTCCTTTGATACTTCTTTAGATTGTATATCCAAATTGAGACAAGTTAGAAGAAAAAATCAATAAAGTATATGAAGGAAATATAATAAATCATATATGTATATCAGTTGGTTATATGTTTCTAAAAATAAAATAAATATTAGCCACCCTTATTCACAAATATTTAATTGCCACACTTGTGAGCTGAAACTATTGTTTGGAACTATTTGGGGGCACATCCTGATTCAATGAAAACTTCTAATCGGTGGAAGGAAATGGGCGCTACAACTACCGTTTCACTTAAAGACCCCTTGCATTCCAATACTATATATTGGCCCATTATACGATCCATTTAGTTGGCAGCCAAGTTGTGTTGCTGCGCTGATTTTACGACATTTAAGAAAATTTATGGCAACACCTCGCCTTCTGGCAGCAGGGTTTGGGGCCGGAAGTCGACGAGTCGTCGCCAGGTTCAAGTTGGGGAAATTGCCAAAAGTCATTAAGCTGGCGCATCATTACAACAGCAATGAGATTTCCTCACCTTAGTTTTACGATTGGCTGTGAAAAGCCAACGTAAAATGCAGCTCCAATGATGGAAATTTAAATGGCTTTATTTTTAAATAAACTATATTTATATATCTGTATGCAGTTAACATATGAAACTAACAATTTTGCATTAATATAATTTTAGTTTCATTTCCGTTTTAACTCCTGAACACATGGCGCATGAGTAATGTACAAGCGCACCAGTCAAAAAGAGTATTAGATATTTTTTATTAAAAATTAAATAGAAAAAGCTAAATAGAGCGCCAGTACCACTCTAATATCTAAATTTTTAAATTAGTTAATTAATTTAGTTGTATTTAGTTTAATTTAAAGTTAAAGTTAGGATGAAATTCTGCGACTCGGCAGATTGAAGAAATATCGATCTTATTATCTAATTTTCTTGGAATCTATCGAAATTAAATTCATATTTCTGAATAGATAAAATTAATTTTGAACAAAATTACCTCAAAGTATATTTTAGTAGCTATGATCTCGCTGAATATATAAATGTATTTATTACAAAGTTTTACCCCAGAATATTAAAACAAAAAAAAGAAAACAGCGAATTAAATATTACGACAGTTGGAAATGTAGTTTATTACAAAAGTCGATAAAGTAAGAAGCACCCTGTATTATCATTTATTTCAGCATTTTGACACCTACATAGGTGCAGATGACCATGGCACAGCATAGTATAGTATAACGCAACTTGATCACATCCAATTTACCCCGAGAATTACAGAAAGCCAACTCATATATATAACGCAAAAATGTTGAACGTTGAGGATTAGGCAACTGATTGGAAGATATCATATCACCCTCGCCAATACTCTCGCTAATCTCTTCCAGATTTGTGGACTTTACCAGCTGATCTTCCTTGACGTTGTGCTGCATGGCAAACAGTTGCTCTTCGGTGAGATAGTTTATAGTGCACAGTTCCCGCTCTGAGGAGGAATCCGGCTCGGGTTGTGATTGTTGCAATATACTGAACATGGAATCTGTTAATGTAGTGAAGCGTTCAGCTCTTTCCAATTTATTTGTTTCACATTGTGATGATGTGCTCATGGCTTCGGCTTGACTGCTACATGATTGGTAATCTGTTTCCTGATCCTGGGGCATATTCCAATCATAATTATGATCGATTCTAGCTAATTGCGGCTGTACCTCATTCTGGTAGTTATCCTGTGGTTTTTGTTGCCGCAACTCAAAATTTGATTCCAATTTCTCCGGCTCACTGACGGTCCACATTTGTGTGTCACTGTGCGGCGGCGCAATTGACTCTGCGTCATCATAGTCCTCCTCATACTGTGCCAACTGCTGCTGTCCTTTCAGCTCATTCCATTGTTCAAGACCGCCACGAAACCGCCGAAATGATGGCACATATTCTTTGCGTCCATTCCAACCCGAAAGCGCAATGCGAGCACTTTCAGTGGACAGAGCAGACTTGGTCCTGTCATCGTAGGGGCCATTGCTTCTGAGCCAAGCAGTGAAATTCCTTTGATGCTGTGCATCCTCAATGTCGTGCAGTAGCTCATAGGCTCGCATTTTGGCCCGTTCTCCGATTATGGCTACGTGAAGCCTCCGTTCCAATTGGCGACGACTGAGGTGTTCCACATAACGTTGCGACACGGAGTATTGACGGCACATGAAGCATAGCTGGTGATCGGTTAGCTGCTGCAGTTGGTCCATTATTGAGGACATGCTGAGTGCTTGATTGACTGGCGCCGAGAGAGAAAGAGTAACAAAAAGATAGAAAGAAAGTTCCTAAAATTATCGTATTTTTTTTTAAGTTTTTTCCTGTCGTATTCACTGAGAATTTTGTTTCTGCTCGTTGCCAATGTCAATTTTTATAGTATTTCAATGGGAAAATTAATTTTACAGTTAAGAAATAGGTTGATATAGCCTTTTTTTAGAGCAAAAACGCTAGTCCATATAATGTTCTTATACATGCAAAAAGTGCAGTAGTTGTCGTCAAAAAAGGGCTATAATATAAATATTTAAGCAGTTGGTGCTTTGGGCTGAATCATTGCCAAAGCTGGCAGAATTCATTAATATCAAAGTTAAGCGCTTTAATTTGTTAACATTATAAACACACAAAATACAACAAGATTTCAGCAGCATCTCGATAATATGCAATTATGATGATTTATTTATTTTAACAACTATGTTTCGATTTTGCTGTAAGTCTATTTTTTTAATTAATTCAATTTTATTGATCAACAAAAAAACATATTTTTTTAAATTATATTACACACCGCATTTAAGTTTTGCACATGCATTTCATTATTTATGATCAATCTACGGGACAAATGTAAGTGTTCCGAGTGTTTTTTAAAGACATAGGATGAAAAAATTGGATTTAAAGTACCCCAAGAGCAAAAGTAGAAGAAGAAGTCAGAATTATCGTATCACCAAACTAGTCAGTTGTGTTCTCAGATATACAATATATGCCGTTGTCCTAAGTCTCCTGATACAAATAACCCGTGCCGATGAACAAACTGCTACCGAGCTGCATATTAGTGTCGAGGAAGAGTTTATTTCCGACGAGGTACATGAGGATGATGGACGACCAACATTTGCAGAAGTTGAATATACCCCATATGAGTCAAAGGTTGTATATACCCCAGATCAAAAGTGGAATGACCTTCACATGGGCAAGATACATACTTTAATCCGCTTATTACTTAGAAGTTTAAAAAACAAAAGATTGGAAAAGGACAGTGAGAAGGACGAGCCTAATGGTATGTATTGCCATTTAGGATAGTTGGTTTTAAAGATAATAATAAACTCGGAATAGAATATGTTGTGAGCAAGGAAGACAATGCCATTGTCACGGGTCCCAATGTTCATCGAAACGACTGGATGAAACTGCTTAAAAACAACTGGATAATAATCTTCTGTTTATTATTGCTTCTATTGGTCATAATATTTATACCATGTATAGGGTAAGTACTGACTGATCGGTGGTATACATATTTCTCAACAGGAATTAATTATCTCTTAACTATAAATAGTGTTATTTATCTTTGCTTCGGCTTATATCGCTGCCGCGAACCCTCAATCTGTCCACCATGCAATCGGAAAAATAATACTATTCTTACACGTTTAGTTTTAAGTGTAGCGCTAATGATTTTAATGGCTGGAATTATGTGAGTACGACCTGATAATATCCATATATGTTTGCAGAGAGTATTTTAAAATTATTAAATTAAATTTGCATAGAAATTAACTCTTACATTAGAAGGATCGTTAACTTAAAAGTACTTTAGTCATATCTTTAATATTTCATATACGTAATTCTTAAGCTGTTCATAACCAAAGTTACTCAAGAAAGTAGTTACAATTTTATTCTCGACTATAGTACTATTACTTTTACTATTTTTTTTTTAATATTTAACTTTGTTACAGGGCTGGGCTCCTCATAGCGTGTTTAAACGAAAAGCTGATTGATCGAGGATTTCGAGAAAATATGGAAATAATGAAACGTGGCAGCAAGGACACATGCGCTTTTCTAAGAGACGCCTGTGATCATGTGTGGCATATATTTGTGTTCAACTTTGAGGAATTACATAATCATCTACATGAAATGCTTTATGGTTGGATGCACTAAACAATTACTTAATTTGTCTACAACTTACAACATTTACACTTTCCGCAGAGGCGCATAAGAATATCTTTTTGGACCTTAGCGGAATGGCCGGTCTCTCGGCCCTAACAGAACTGGAGGATATTTTCCAGAAAATGCCTGAGGCACTACAACTAATGAACAAGGTACACAAGCAGGAAATATTATTGCGATTTTATGTTGCCCAATATCGAGATGGTAAGTTATTAAGTTGAATATGACTTGCATCATTATTATATTATATTTCTTTTCTATTAAGGCTTGCGGGGTATTAAGCGTGATCTTACATATCTTCTTACTGTTTGGTGCGATCACAATGAGTGCAAAAAAAAATTAAGGGAAAATTACATTTTAAGTCTTGATACTTCGAAATGTCTGCACCTTGATTTAGTGAGTTAAAACTAAAATTAAAAAAATTACTGAAATTAATGGAAAGTTTTCTCAGATACCAGATGCTGGTCGGTTTATTTTGTCAATTGAGGATATTATCCTTAAACAATATGTCTTGATAATCGCTCAAGGAATAGCACGCTTAAATCAAATAACCGAACTGATCAGGAAAATAATAATGCCGCTCATTCCACCTCTGATACGATCTCTCTCAAAAGTTGGTTCCAATTTAAGAGCCCACGCTTTCAGATTATGCAACATTTTCAGTTTGGTAATGAGCGACATTTATTTGAATAATTTACATGCGACCAAAGATTTCGAGGATGTCTACAACAATTATGGGTTTGATCGCAAAGTTGTCAGTATATCGGTGATTATGATCATTATTGTGGTAAGTTTTTTATATAAAAAAATTCGGCTATATGTAATATGATAATCATATTTTTACAATCAATATCTGTGGGATACTTAAATATAGTATCAAATTTAAATTCATGTAATTGATTTTCCTGTTTTCGGATTAACTTAGTCGAGTTCAGATTAAATTTGTTACATAACTTCTTGACAAAAGTGAAAAACGGAGCCGTCAAGAGATTTTCACTTCCGCAAAAGTTAATCAAAAGAAAAATTCGCATATTGCTAATACCCTTATTCATTGAAGTTATAAATCATTTCAGATCCTAACTATATTGATTTTTGCACTTCTTCTCGGCTATTTTGGCCACAAAAACAATTCTGGATTTAATTGCTTGTTTTGGTGAGTTTCTAACATTATTTATCATCCGTATACCAGCTAATTCAATAATCCTGGTCGATCCTTGCAGTGCCATAATTCTGATATTCATCTCATTATCTTTTATAATGCTCGTTGGTATATTTTATTTTATGCTTGGATGGGTTATGTTTCAGGGTGCGTGTCTAAGCCATACTGAGTCGGAATTTATTGAACTGTTCCGCCAAATGACCGCTGATATCATTGTCGAAGAAGATAAATTGAGAGTGTATAATTCTATCAAGCCATGCAGGGAAGATCAGTCAATTTTTGGGTTACTACGTGAAGCTGGTATATATGATGTTGACAGTTTGGAAAATGCGACAACTATGCAAAAACCTCCTGATAGCGACAGCAACCCTTTTAATTTGGATCTAAGTAAAATTGAAATTTTTACAGAATCAGAATATCTTCTTTTCGATAATTTGCAATTTAGTAATCTTTCAATATATCATAGCAGTTTGTATATCCCTCATTTGTGCTCAACCTTAGTGCCCATTAATATTCTTACCTTAAGAAATCATTTAGTTAGTTGGGCCTATGACTATCTTGTATATGTTCATGATGATGAGTATAACTATTATGGAAGATTATATTCGACTTATGTTAATATAAAGAGAGTTGGATATGATATGCAAAACATTGCAATTCTGGAGGAACAAATACTAAAGTGCATGTCAGAAATGAAAAAACATTTGAAAAAAATTGATAAGCTCATAACCAGAAACGGCATGAATTTTGGAAAAACAGTTTTGAAGCTGGTCGAAGCAATCAGACACGCAGAAGAAATGCTCAGACTTCATGGCGAAAGTTTCATTCAAAATCTTATACAAAATCTCACTCAAACAGTTCAAGACGAAATCGCACATTTCTTAACCGGAGTAATCAAACAGAGTAATGAAAATGTTGGACACTGTGCACCTCTTGCCTATATTTATTTCCACAGCATTGATATTATTTGCCAGCATCTGGTGGATCCCATTGTAAGTAACTAGTAAATACCAATCTCATATTATGCCATTCTTCAGTTAATTACAGAACGGTTTCTGGTTTGGTGTCCTCATCTGTGCCATACTATTTCTGCCCCTCTTGTTTGTTGCCCACCATCTTCTGTGCTTCTTGAGGCCAAGTCGTAAACCGACAGTTCTATTTCTTACTAGAGACTATAACGCCTGCCCCACATGCTCGGGTGAACCTTATGCTCTTCCGCCAATTCTCGTCTGCTGCGGGGGACACCATAAACTCTGCACTGGATATAATCTTAAGAAGAGAGAAGAGATGCCATCTAAAGAGTCACTGCACAAATCAGTCAGCTGGAAGTCTAAGAGTGAATAACTTATAATGACAGTCTAATAAGCTACCTTTATCATAAATTTAATACTATCTACGATATATAGAGACATTTAATACAGAGACATGCTGTGCTACTAAAACAATTCAAAATTATATACAAATTGTTTGAAAAGAGCTGTAATCATTAAAATATTAAATGTAATACATGTATCCTTTTGTGTGTTTTTTCAGGATTAATTAAGAGTGATATATGATTCATTATTGGTAATTAAGAGTGATATATGAGTCATTATTGGTAAAAATCAAGCATGTGGCACAGAATTGTTTCAATTGCCATATCCTTATCGAAATTGTATCGATTTTTATGAGTTATAAATACCTTACTAGATTTTGCATATTTGATTTTTTTAATTTTATTAATTTGTCAATTAATCACTTCATCTCAACGGCATGCCAAATTGCTAGAGTTTGCTGTTAGATCCACCTGAAGATGTCTGTTGCCATTCCAGCGAATTTTATATCTAAATATAATATTTAAAATAAAATGAATTTGCACATTGTAATTTAGAGTCTCTACTAAATAGCAATAAAATGGTGAGGATGCCGCCTGCTGCCCTTTACATACTTTAGCAATATCCCTTTCAGCAATCTATTAATTTATATAAACAAAATTTAAAAAATTAAAAAACCAATAGTTTTTCTAATTTCTGTTTCAATCAGCTGCAATTAATAAATTGACAAACATTTAATATCCTCTAAAGGATATCAAAATTTGATAAGGTGCGTTTCAATTTTATATATAAGTACATGTACAGATTCAAAATTTTTATTTGTAAACATTTAGGCTACACACACAATTACATGAGCTGTTTATGTATTCAAAAACATAGTACGTATTTTAATTTTTAGTTTCAAATATTCTAATATGTATATATTTTTTTTTGACTCCACTCATTGGACTTTCGAATTTGTTTTTTTTTTTTGTAATGCATTTTAAATACAGCGTTCATTTTAAAGTCTTAAACATAATTTAATTAATAACATGTAATAAATATACTGTAATATTACTAATTTTTTTATTTATTCATTTATTTTGTTTCTTTTGTTTTTCAATTTTTACGTATAACTTTGCTGATATTTATTTTGAGCTTTAACAGCGCTTTATTATTGTCATTAAATATTCATCGTTTGGGGTTTGGAAATTGATTTTCTTATTTTGTATAATTTTTTGCGCTTTTATTTATGAAAACACCATTACGTATTAATTTTTAATTATACTTAAACTATTAAGTATTTACAAAGCTCAACTTCAAACAAGAACGTTTAACGGCATTTAATTTCTGTGAAAATATTCAATTTGCTTAGCTTTTTCTTTTAATATGTTTTAAGACTAATTGTTTTTAACACGAAACTACTTAGAAAAGTATTTCTAATTTGCAGTGATATTGTTTTTTAAATATTTTAATTAACTGTTGTAATATATTGTACTATTCGTAATTATGGATCAATTGTATTAAAGATATCTGTGCGTTTTTTAGGGTTTTGTAACATTTTTTTGTTTCGTTTTTAATACTAAGTATGAAAATGTAATTTAAATTTGAACTCAATTCAATTTAATTATATTCAAAATTATTTACACCATGAAATATGCTAATTAATACGATTAATGGAATATATATCCACATATTTATTTTTTAGCTTCTTACTCAGTTTTGTTATTTTCTATTTTGATTTCCCAATTTGTCTTTTCGCTTTTTTATAAATTCGTTAATGTTTTCACAGCGATTCCATGCTGTTCCAAATTGCTTGAAATTGAATGCGTCTTGGCCGCTTTAAGCCACAAACCAAATGATGATAAGACCAGCCAACGATAACGAGAGACTTGAAAGACCTTCTTAGTCCTCGTTCTCGTCCTCGTGCTCGTCCTGCATCACTCATCGTTTGCGATTATAGGCGCCAAGCGAAGACTGCCTTCATTCCTTCATCTCATGTCCATTCGCGCCCAGTTCGAGGAGCTCATGTGGCTCCGCATTAATCTAATTAAACATATGTATTCTATTAAAAAAAAATTATATTTCATAAAATTATATTAACTTACCCGATCTACGTTTGCCAAATCGTTCTTGGACAGATGATTTACCAAAATAGTGCCCAGAGCATCGCACATAACATTGATGGTGGTACGGAATCGATCTCTGGCATAATAATTAATTAGTCAAGCATTTGTTAAATATTTGAATAAATACTCACAGCAGCCAATCCACAGCAATGATCAGTGACACATCCTTGGGCTCCAGGCCCACAGTATCCAATACCATGACCATTGTAACCAGGCCAGCCTGCGGTATGCCCGCTGCTCCAATTGATGCAGCTGTCGCCGTTATGCTCACCGCCACAATGGTTCCAAAGGAGTAGCTCATCTCACGGTACTGGGCAATGAACAAGGCTGCCACAGCCTCATATAAAGCGGTGCCATCCATGTTAATTGTTGCACCCACGGGTATGACAAAGCGGGTGACACGCGGATCGATGCCCATGTTGTCCAGACATTTGATGGTCAGGGGCATGGTGGCAGAGCTGGAACCGGTGCCAAAGGCCGTGGCTAGCACTTGACTCAATTTGGCTATATAGCGATAAGGCATGCGACGTGTGCCCAAAAAGAATATAATCGCAATGGTACCTAAATACACAAAATTAAATCTTGATTTTATAAGCAGACTTTTCTTATTCCGGTTGCTGTCCAAAGCCTTACCAAAGCCATGCAGAAATAGACCTATCATTACGGTTATAAAATACCATCCTAATGATTGTATTGTGGCTGCTATAGACTCCATCTCAATTATCTTGGCCGCTATCAAAAAGGCAACGCCCAGCGGCGATATCCTAATCAGAAACAGAACTCAAATTAATAATAAACTAAAAATCATATACCATTCCGTATTCACCATATAACCCAGGATGTTATTGTCATCATTGCCTCACTGAGTGTGGTAAAGAAATCCTGCAACAACTGACCCTTCTCACGCATACGCCCTATAGTTGTGCCCAATATCACACTGAACATGACCAGGCCCAGCACATTGGAGCCCTCTCGTTGCGCTGCCTTGAATTCCCAATTTTCCATGGGCTCTATAAGATTCAAAGTATACAAATTAAATTGACAATCAAAATTTATATGTTTTTACTTACGTGCTGGCGATATGCTGATATTTTCAAAGATCTCTGTGCGATGCTGTAAAAATGAATTTGTTTCTCTTTGTTTACATATTATTTATTTTAAATTTCTTATATACTAGTTAGACGATAAACTACAAATATATCTTACAGTAAAAGCTCAAAAATGTTGTGCAGTATAAGATATTGATCTTTATTCTAGAGTGATGAATTAGAAGGTACTGCTGCTCTATAAAATTCAACAAAATTTTTTACAATTTCTGGTGATAGAATGTGGCTTATTTATTACACTACACAACAACATTTTGCATACCGAACATCTGATAGCTTATCCATATGTAAAATTGATTTGTGATTGATTTGTGATAAAAAGATATTAAAGACACATTTCCTGAGTCTTTTTCGAGCTGAACAAAAAAAGAGCTAGAAATTCGACTTTTTAAAAGTGTAGCCTTTGGTTACTGTAAATATTTTAAAATTAATATGACTACATTCAAGGTTTCTATTTTATTAAAAATTTAATACCATTTTCTATCAATCTGGAATATAACAATTTAAAAATGCGCTTAAAAGTTATTTGGAATTAAATTTAAAGCTTTGCAACAAAATATGTCTATTTAAGAATAATGGGTATTATCTCAGCTAAATTTTCTCCGGAACTATATATTTTTTTTTAAATTTATATATATATATATTTTTTGAGAGGAAAAAAAGCAAGTGCTGTTTAATTAATATCTATGGAAAATTTGTATATTTAAGTATAAGTATATGAAAATAAAGTTTTGAAATTTTAAATATTCTTACAATTTACATTATCACAAATTTTTTTTTTGTATAGTTCTGTTGAAAAATAAAATTGTGTAGTAAAAATTTTGAAGACTAATGTTGTCTGTGCATGATCAACAATTTTAGCGACAATAATTTAATTGTGCACATGAATATTCAGTCAAATTTACCTATATAAAATATATATATATATATATATATATAGTCGCACAGTCATGTATAATTTCAAGTACCATACAAGCTGAATACTTTGATTCAATTTACGTTTGATATTACACATATCTAGATGTAGATATGTATAATAATATAGTGTATATATATATTCACGTTATGATTGCGTCTGTGGTGATAATTGAAATTTCAGCGTGTACGTAATATATAGATATGTGCACATGTTCCGAACTCATGTATATACAAACATATGTCACAGACAGTTCCCCCTATAATTTTCAATTTCAATTGAAACGGAAAGAACTTTGCTTTGGAGTATCCTATCATGTCAGTTTTGATTATGTGTCGCGTTGTTCTTTAATCAAATTATGTAAACAACACAACAATTGAATAATTGGCACAGTTGCAATGATGAACTGATCAACTGAGGGAATGTGAGTTTTGCCATAAATTTAGCAAAAAAAAAAAAACTGTATAACTAAAAGCTTATTATTAGATATATCTATACTAAAACGTACCTGAAACATTGTCGACTGAATTATATTATCCGTAAACATATTTCTAATAACGAAAATAATTTAAATTAATTAATATTTCCAATTATATTTAATTCACACATTCTACCTCACTAGATCCATTAAAGTATCAGGTGTCAAGACCTTTGACGCCTTGTCAATGGTCTCAGTGCGTGTTTCCACAATTTTAGCACCCTGGCCGGGTCGTATTGTTGTGACTAGACAAATACCCAAAATAACAGCCGATATTGTTGTGACAAAGTAGTATGTTATAGCTCTGTAAAAGATAAAGTTTGATTTTAAATTGTATATTTAAGATCTGGAGATATATACCACCCACCTTGTCGCAATCTTGCTGGACATACTCAAATCTAGTCCACCGATTGCACTTGTTATGGAGGAGACCAGCAATGGCACTATGAGACATTTAAGCATCCTGTTAATAAAATAAGATAAGAATTTTATGAAATATTCTTTTCGATATTTAAAATGTTATATTTACCGCAAGAATATTTCACCCGGAAATGATATATACATAATCTCACGCTTTGACCACTCTCCGGTGCTGTTCTTTATTATAAACCCGACAAGTCCGCCCACAAAGACACCGATCACGGTGGCCATTGTGAGCACATTCTCCTGCATAAAGGCTTTGAATTTGTTCGCATCCTGCTTGGGTCGCGTCATTGTGACTCTATTGAAGTATTACCCTAGGCACCCTAGGGCGGGTGCTTTGCCAGAAGTGGGTTTCAATTGGATCTGGATGCAGCCTAATCCAATATACTTTAATCCCCTCACGTTAATCGCTTAAGCCAAAAAAGTAACTGTAATTAAAAAATTAATATGATATTATATATAATATTGATAAAGCAAAAAGTCTGTTTCCATTTTTTATTTAAATATAAAATCATTCGTTAGATATAATCATAAGCTTTCCTGAATTCGGAATATAAAAAGTTTTCCCTCAATTTCGATTTCGATTTGAAACAAAAAGTGTTTCGGAAATGGGACTAGAACCGAATATATCACATATATGTATATAAAATATCGATTTTGCACGTTTCCAAGAATTTAATTTGTTTATGTATATTCTGTTTAATTTTTTTATCTAGTGTTTGGTTAATAAGCATTAAGAGATATCCACATTTGGTCTAGATATAAATTGTAGATGATAATTATATAAATTGTTGGTGATAATTATGCTATTTTTAACTTTTATATTTTTCTAAATATATAAACACTAATCTTAAATCAAAAACAAGCTGCACTTTCCAATCAGGAATTTTTATTTTAGGAATTCCTATTTAAATATATATAAATAACATTCTTGAACCTGACACAGTTTAGTAGGATGTTGTCAGGAAATATCAGAACATCAAGGCATTCCAGTAATGATGTTTGCTAACCTATATTCCAGATTTAAATCATAGTTAAAAGCTTTTATGATCACATCACTTGCATTGATTGCTCCTTTAATGATTGTGATCTTAAAACAAACAAATACAAAAACAATTCGAATTTCAATGCCATTTAGCGTCAATTAAGATTCGACATTAATACACTTGTTGTGTTGGGTCCAAATGTTTTCTCAGAATATGTGCAAAATAGGCGAAATGCAGTTCAATTAATATAACTTTGTTGATTGGTGTTGCATTGAATGTAATTGAGAAACATTTTCGATATACGCGTGGTGAACAAATAAATTTACATAATGAAAATTAATATTCAATTTATAATGGACTACGGAAGTGGGTTAGATGACTGTGATCAATACCAACTGATAGGGATGATCATGTGCAAAAAATTGATGCAAATTGTCATTTTTTTTTCGAAATATTACGTAGGGCTCTTAATTGAGTATCCAGACAGATCTGCATTTGTGTTCATATACAGTGTCAAATATTACACTCAAATAGATTAATAAAGAAATTTCACACTTTATATTGTGTTCTAATTTGACACACAATTGTTGACTATTCACAACCTATGTATAATTTAAACATATAAATATTTGTAATAGAATTTTTTGAATAACTTAAATTATCTTTACAGTCATGCAAAAAGCGGCAATAAAAATCAACTTGACTAGCTAATTAGTATGACAGTTATTCTTAAATAAATAACAATCATTTTTAGGAAATACAAATAAAATTTAATTAACTAAGGATCTTTAATTTATTTGGTTGAATCGATTTGCAGGAAATTTCTCAACATTTTACAATACGACAATAGATGATTAGCTGATAATTAATTGAAATTAAGAAAATATGACACTTATTAGTATAACTTGGGGAATAAAAAAGACAATTTATAATATGTCTGAGTGTATTAACTGAACCATGAACAATCGCAGAGTATATAAAAAATAGATTTTTGCTTATCTCTTTGATTGATTAGATGTCCAAAACTGTAATAGATGTGTAACAAAAAGAAAAAAAAATATCTAAAATACTCGGAAATGTTAATTAAATTGCTGGACACGTATTTATATAACATTTTTAAATGATGTTTGGACGCTTTTCAAATTGAAATGAATACTATGTTACACGGCTATGAAAATAGTTTTGACTCACAACGTTAGATGCAAATAATTCATTGTCAATGTTCAGAGTACACAAAATTGATTTGCATTACAAAAACAATAAAAAAATGTGCATATATACTATATGGGCAGACAAACCCATTTGTTTTCAACGACATGGAAGAATTAATTAAAAATGTTGTCGCGTTTTTGAAAAACAAGTTTAAATGCAACGCTTAAGGATTGCATTCAAGTTGTTCTCATTTATATACAAAGAAATACTTGTAAGACCCATTTATAGCTTTCAAAGGCGGTAACAAGCTTTCAAACGAGGGACAGGACGGCAGGGGGGGGCATTTTAATATATACAAATTATTAATTGTTAATATTAACAACATTTCCTTGAATTTTAACAAATTTTTCAAAAACTATTTCATTTCTAATGAGCTGATTTGATATAGGAATTGACTTCGCCCTTGATAGCTACAATTAAAAATTGCAAATTACTAAGTGTCAAGACTAATATAAAAAAAATATATATATAAATAAATATAAAAAAAAATATTAATTATAAAAAAAACCTGTATTTTTAATAACTTTTAATAAATGCAATAAGTTTTTGCTTATTTGTCTTGTAATGTAATTCTGTTAAGTAAAAGGCTTATGCGATCTTTATGACTCAAAGAACATAATAAGTTTAACCAAAAAAATAAAGTCAAGATATTAAAATATATATAATGTTGGCTTGAAGTCTTCTATATATTCATCTTAATTCTACAAATCTGTTTAAAGGTTAGATCACAGTCAAAGTTTTATTACAACTTGTTTACATAAATGGCATTATGCAATTGAATTTTGATTAATGATATTCAATTATTTTATAATGAACATATTTATTATTTATCATAAAACGTATAAATAATTTAATTAAATTAATATATTAATTTTACAAGCGGTTATTATTGAACACACAAACATGTTTTCAAATAATGTATGTAAATATTTAACTAATAAATAGTTACCTATATAATTTATACATAAATATGTATAAGCTAAATTTTCTCATATTTTTTTTTTCACTTTCAGGAATACTGTTAGACAACTACTAGTAGTGTGTTTATTTATATACATGACAGAAAATTGCAGCAAAAATAGTAAAAGTCTGCTAAAAATATGTCGAAAAAAAATAAAAACAAAATAAAATAATATGCAAACAAAAACAAACTTTGCGTTGCATGCAAAATGCAAAATGCAGTATAGCCTACCCCTAAAAGGGGGCCTTGGCCCTTCGACCTGCTGCCGCCCCTCTCCCCTTCCTTAACCACAAGCTCTTATCAATGGCAGCTATCAAAATCTGTCTCTCTCTTAACTCTGTAAGCGAAAATCGATGAATTAACCAATCATTGAATAATTACAGGGGTATGTTTGGCTATGGTATACCCATCTTTTAAATAGTTTATAAAAAATAACAAGAATTAAGCAAACTGTTCAAGTTGAATGTACTCTTCAAAACAATTTAAATATTAATAATTAGTTAGAAATACTATATTAAAATTACATGGCAATAGATCAGAAAGATTACTTTAATTTTAAATAGAAGCAAATAAATATTTTTTAAATTAAAATAAAGCTTCATAGTTTCATATTTTAATAATTTCGGTAATATAATTTTAAATTATTTTTTGAATTTACTATACAACCAAATATATACAAATGTTCTACAGAGCTTTTAATTAAAAATAATATTACGTACAAATTTGGAATATTTGGGATTTATTTGAAATTCAGTTCATTTCATGATTCTCTTCATACTGCCAAGAATTAGTGAGGTAAGTCCTTTAAACATTTCGAGACGCTACTATAATATTGTTATATCCTTACTAAAATTTACAATTTACATAAAACTTACCCTTTTCAATAAATTTGTTTAAATAATATATTATGTAAATTCGTTATCAATGAACAAACATAAAATAAATTTGAAAATAAGATATTTGTTTTAATTGCATATATAGTCAATATGTCCATACACTTTATACACAATTGCTGATCAGTAATTTTGCAATTGTCAATGAATTGTCGATTGTTTTGTAAATTGTATTGTCTTGTCAATAGATTTGTATAACTTTTTATAATGCAATTTAAATACACTTACAAATTATTGCATAGAATTTTCAAACGCCTAAGCTAAATATAGGCATAAACTTAAACCCTTTGATTAATATAATATGGACTTTTCTTTTTGTATACTAGTAACACGATAGAACGCGATTTATATTTGTGTGTTGTCGAGCACGCGACGTTGGCACGACTGATCCGACTCATAAGCAGATCACAGATCACAGACCCAACACAATTCCACTGGCTGGCAGAACGAATTGAGAGAATGAGAATAACACGACTCAACTTTACTTGACTGATTATAAAATAGTACTAAAAACTACATCAAAATCAAATTCGAAATGTAGCCAACGGGGTGAGCAAAAACAGCTATTTGGCTGCGCTGCCAGCGTTGGCAGCACAGTGTAAGTGTGTGTGGGTGACGGATTATTTTCATTCATCATCGCGATTGCAAATGCAGTCGCTGTTGCCATCGCAGTCGCAGCCGCTGCTTTTGTCTCTGCTCAAGTCGCAGCGATGCCTTATCAATTGCATAGTGCGCTGTGAACGACGACGACAACGACAACGTCTCTGACGTCGACTGCGACGTTAACGTCAACGTTGATGCTGTCGCCTAATTATTTGCCTTGTTCTCTGAACAGGGCGACGTTTGCTTAGTTTCGCTTTCTTTTGCATTTGGCAAATTTTGAAGAGAATTCATTATCAATGCATTTTGCGCTTTATATAGCAGATACGATAGTCCGAGCTCTTCCACTTTCCTAACGTTTCCTTTGGCACCTTTCTTAAAAACTAGTTCAGTGTTTTGGGGTCGGTTCATTTATCGCCCACTTCCTTGCGCACTCTTTTCATTAGAATCGGCATTGTATAAATTGCTCTGATCAGGCGACTATTGTTCGGCTGACCACATGTAAGGGTTGCGGTGTGTGCTCTCTATATAAGCAGAAACTGCATACTATTTAAAGTAGGATTTAGAGAGACAAATTCTATATAAAATGTATCGTTTAGCAATCAATAGTTAAGTAAATATACTCTAGCTTCTATATAAATCGACATTTCTATCCAATAGATCTAAGCGTTTAAATTCTATGATATGATCAAGTCAGAATATTTTAATTTTATTTTAAAACATTTAATCTTCGTCTAGATGTGATATAATACAAAATAGTATTTAATAATAACTTTGTAGATCATAAAACAATGTATTAATTAAATTTAAAAAGATTATAGTAGTATTAAATGTTTCTTTTTAAAAAGTCTTATAAAAACGTGCTTTTCAAGTTCTTTTTTTTTCTTATTTTACAGATATTCATTCATTTATACTGGACGTGTGGAAATGCCTATTCCGAAGAGTTAAGTATTTAAAAAGATATGCAGCTGACTGAAGAATTAAGTATAATTTAAAAATATATATGGCATCTAAAACTGTCCCATAAACAAAAAGGAATGTAAGAATTGTGAACTTTTTTTATAGGGTTATGTTGGATCATAAACATCTTACAGGTTAAATTCAACCCTGGTCAGGCTTCCAAAGCTCGGTGTCATATTTTCAGTAAAATGTTCCGTTTCTTCACCTATATTATATATAAATATTATATATAAATAATATTAAATTATATAAATATCAAAATTATTTATTGAACACGCGTATAAAGTAAAATTAAAGTGGACTTTAGGAAATCATATTCAAATTAATTAGCTCTGGGCATGCCAAAAGTGAATATTAAACTATATTCATAACACAATCCTGAACTGATTAACCTTATGGGTTTGCTTGTTAATTATATTTTTATATCCATATTAGTACATAGAAAAGCCTAATTCACCCGTACTCTTTATAGTGTATATAATGACCACACTTGTAATTCTATATTATTAACATTTAAAGTGAATAAAATTAAATTGAATTGAATTGAATTATATAATATAATAGTTAACAGAAGCACCTTAAACTTTATTATGCTCACAAGAAAGTTTCAGTAACTCGTCCAAAGTCTAACGGAATTGTCTATGTAATTAGTAATTTCCGGCTCTTCTTATAATACTACGATCGTATAATAAATAGTAATAAAAATCAGCGTCGCTCTCTGTTGCAGTGTCACATCTGGGCTTTGATCTGTTTCAATTCGATTTGCCTTGGGGGCCAGTTCTGCTGACCGTTGGCGACACCAACACACGCTGGTGGGAAAACAAAAACAAAATAAACTTATTGGGGTTTTGTCGCTATTTTATATACACACACATATATACACACATCTAACTACGGATAAGTGGCAGGGCCTAACTGCAAATAAATACCCACTCTTGACAGCGATTGTCGTAGTCCCTTCCCTTGAATGCTGGACTCATAACCATGGCAGTTACCCTAGCATTTGCGAGTACTCAAACAAACCACATTATAACACCATCATACATTTTAGCAAGCTCTTTCTCATACGAGTAGCTACATAAGTTGTGTATGGGTTTGGGTATGTACGAAAACGTGTATAGCATTTCTACCGGAACTGTCGATCTTCATTTTTGAAAGTGGAAATACCATAATATAACACAAAACACACACTATAAACTAAAATATATATGCACATATATGTTTGTATACCCTCTATCCGATAATTCTATATATTACAAATATATAACAACAACAAAATATTGTACATGTAGTGTTTAGCTAAAGAAGGCAGCTCATTTCCTATACTATAATATAAACTTATTGTTTACCCTCTTTACAGTAGATCTAATTACATATGCTCGTCTGTTCCAAATATTACTAATTTCAGCTGTAATATTAAACAATTTGGCATAACAATCTGGATAAATAGTTAATGTATTTAAGTAAATATATTTAAATGTACAATTTTTCCTAAATGGTATCATTAAGCAAATCCATATATATGTGAAATATATAAAAATAAAATATATTTTCCTTTATTAATTAAAAGTTATGAAAAAATATAAATACTAGTATTTTTCTCTTAGTTCTGTTAATTTCTCTAATATTAACTAAAATAGTTTATCGAATAAGCAATAAGCTAGCAAAGTCTGTCATCCTGAAGCTTAAGAGCCAGAGAAACTGGGTATTAACATCTTGGTACCATGTTGATCATGACTATATTGAGCTTAGAGTTTATGCAAGTGATCCTTAATAGTTTTCGGGCTGGAATCAAATTTTGAAGTCGCAGCATTTAAACTAGAAATGACCTATACAATTAAACAATTCTTTTTTGGTTCTTTAATTCTAAATTCAAATTTAATGTACACTTAAAAATCATTGCTCAGCTTGATACAAAAAATATTTAAATTATGTGAGCAAAACAATTTCAAATTTTTGGGTATTGAAAAACTTCAAGCAATCAACGCCGAAATTCTTCTACATACTATAGTATATTTTATTTTATTATTTATTTTATTTTTTTTATTATAACTTTATATTATGTTTAAACGTATGCATTATGTATTGATAAAAATTTTCAAGATCACAAATCATATTTATTTTTATTTAACATTAAATGAAAATGTGCAGGCAATTTTCATATCGCGATAATAGCTGCATTTAAAATTAAAGGCGCACTTACTTACTGTATGCAAGCAAATCGGAATGTAATTTTAAAATGCAAGGAACGAGAATTTTAAAAAAATTAAATGGCCAATTAATTAAATTCAAGGCAACATCTCTGCAAAACATATGGCAACATACATATGTATCTTAAATATTATAATAATGAGAATACATGGCTTCAAATTCAGACAAATTAAATAGCTATGGCAACATTTTAATTAAGATTTCAATGAATAAAGATCAAAAACATATTTAAAGTATTTATGGAAATCTCTATAGCAGCTCATATTTTGAATAAGGGTATATTTAGTGAAAAAAGTACAAATTAAAGAAACTATGCAAATCAAAAGCACTTGCAACTTGCGACCTGCATTCACAAATGCAATTGCAGTTTAAACTGTTATTGAATGGAGGTATGTGCGTGTGTGTGTGTGTTGCTTTGTTTGTTGGTTAAAAACCGCCACCGCCGCCGCAACAGTTGTGCAGCAGCTACCACCGTTTGCGCAGCAGCAGCAGCTGCCTCGTGCGTCAGCTGTATTTGAACGCTTGTATGCATGTTGATGTGTTTGTAGTATGTGTGCGAGTGTGTATATGTGTACGTGTGTGTGTGTGCGTAAATGAACAGTTGCTTGATCGCCTACTCCTCCGTCTTGGGACGTCGAAATAGCAAAATATGCGGCTCCGGCTTGTGAATCATATAATGTATCCAACCTCGTGACTGCTGCACACCAATTGATCTCCACTCCATTTCTGTCATCAGATGCGTCTTGGGCACAAGTTTGACCAGCTCTTTCGGCAAGACCACATGTCTGCAGGGTATAATGATAATGTATGTATGTATTTGCGCACACTTTTTTGCATTTACAGCTTCAATTTGAATGTGATTGCACTCACCTGTATTCGAATTTTTCATCATAGTATTTATCTGAGTAATAAATGTCCTTGCTCATTTTGAAATATGTGTTGCAATTTTGGTTCTACAAGGATAATGTGCTGGAATTCTTTGCAGAATTGTGTGTAAGCGTCGTCGGCGTCCTTTTTGGCACGTTGATTTCGCGATCTGTTTTATCTATAACATCCACTTGTTTCCTAATGCAAACACTAATTAAACTATTCACAGCTTGGATGTAGTGTATAAGGGTTGTTTTTGCAGTGTTTTACCTTTATTTAATAACAATTTATGTTTCAAGTTATTTTAAAATAAAATAAAGTGACGCGGTCTCAAAAATTTTTGTTCTAGTTCGTGTCAGTTCATAGCCGCTCTACGCTATCGAGCTACTTATATCGCTCCCATTTGCTGGTTCACTAGTTCGATTTTCGTTCACGTGAACATCAGTATTTTCAAATAATTCAAATGATGTACAAACATACGTAAATAGAATAAATCAAATATTAGTTGCAATTATATAATTAATTATGTATTATTATACAATTAATAAATAATATATTTTTATGCACTTAATTATAAAAAATAAAAAACACTTATGAATTCGCTGTGAATGTCAAATTCCAAAGAACAAATTCCTTAGTTCAATTTTACGGTATTATTTGTGCCTTCTTCAAAGAAAATATGCAATAACCATAAGTTAACTGAATTTGGATGCTTACAATATATAATATACAATCCATACATTTGTAAAATATACAATCAGAAATGCTAAACGTAGTGGTGGTTGGCCGATAAAAAAAATTAAACGATTTGTATCAACTCATATCATATTTGACATTTTGTGTC
The DNA here is from genome assembly GCA_035043045.1 of Hirtodrosophila alboralis. NCBI lineage: Eukaryota > Metazoa > Arthropoda > Insecta > Diptera > Drosophilidae > Hirtodrosophila > Hirtodrosophila alboralis. The sequence continues at coordinate 1,341,817 of JAWNNH010000048.1, forward strand.
ATCTGAACAAATTATTTAAATTTACAAACTATTTAAATTTACAAGTTATACGTACAAAAATGCTCATTTTGTAAATTGTTCAATCGTTATCCTTGCATTATATTTCCGCATCAATGAAATATCGCTTGAGCTATCAATCAGGTATCGATATATCGGCACGATATCAAAGCAACACACTGCAACATTGCAAATCTAGCAACATGCTGCTCAACATTTAGAAGCCAAAAAAAACCTTTGTACAAAATAATAGCTTTTAGAATCTCTGCACGTCCTAAATACTTATGTTGGACTAAAATAAATGAGCCTGAATTGAAATCAAAATATCTATCTTAGATAATTTAACCCCAAATTATGGTCGAAATTTATAAATATAATTTATAATTTACATTTTAGTCAACATCGCAATAAAAAATCAAATCAGCAACAATGTTGCTTGGCTTTTGTAGCCACAGACAAAAGCTGATTGATGCATTATCAAAAGCCATAGAATTCAAATTCAAAGAAAACTTGAGGGAATTGGGAACATTCTTTAAGGTCAGTCGGGGCTCTTTTTAATCCAATCAGAAAACAAACCTATATAGAATTAAATTGGAATTCCTCTTTATATGTATGTATATCTTATATAACTTCACAATAGTATATATTGCCCTTCTGTGGCCCTATTTATATTACCCCTTCTGTGTATACTATTTTCCCATCAAATTCAACTACATAAATTTTTGTTTATTTGGAATTACTTAATTCCATATCAACATAATATTTTTATTGAATTCAGTAAAATTTTTCAAACAGTTTCTCGTTTTTGTTACTCATACATGACATTATCAATGTTTTATGAAGCATTCTGTTGTTGTTGTTCTTGTTCTTGTTGATGTTCAGTTACTTGTTGTTGTATGTTCATTTTAATATTACATTTTATATTTTTTTTATTTTTTTTTTTTGGTTTTTTTTGTTTTTTTAATATTTAAACTTTGTCATTGATTTATAGTTAAACTTAAACAATACAAAAGCAGTATTTGTTTTTTCCATCATTTTGTTACACATAAATATATTTATTTAATTTTATCATGATTCTTTAATGAAGGTTTTCTTTTTTATCTATAATTTTGTTTTTTTTCTTTTTCACTTTTAAATCTAAATTAAAGCAATTCTGTTAGGTTTCTTTTTTTGGTTTTACATGAAATAAATTGTAAAATAAAGCAAATGAATTGTGTTTATTGCTTCGATTTTCTTCTTCTTTTTTTTTTAATTAACTGCCTTGAAAAGTTATTAATTTAAAAGTGTAATTTATTTAATTGTACTACAATTACAATTTGCAAATAAAATATATTTAAACGGTCCATTAGCAATTGCATTTTTGTGACCTTTTCGGAATCAAATTATTAATTTGGATTTGGTTTAATAATGCTTCGCTCAATTTGGTTTTGTTTATTGTAAATTAAAATATATGTAGTAATCGTACTTAAGAATAGTTTACATGCTGCATTTATTTATTTATTTATTTTTCATTTACCATTTATATAACATATGTATGCACACATATATGTATACCGTAATGTTACATGTTCTTAGTACTATAAGTATATCAATAGTTTTAAATAATAAATAATAATTTGTTATATATTTTGTTATTTTTTGTAATTACTAATAACCAAATGGGATTTTGCAAATGAAGTCAACAACAAATCTCATTTTTGCAAGCTATTATTTATAGATTTTCTAAAACATTCTCTTCTGCTAGTTATTTATGCGCTGCGGTTTGCACGTGTTGTGAGAGAGGTCTCGGCCAATATTTCGATCCAATAAATTGCATACTTTACTCTTAACACATCCATCAATTTCAGTTGAAAGCATTCGAATATTTTGCCAAATATTGTGGGCGTGGCAGTGTCTTTCCTAACTCTGGAATACTCAATTTTTATCCTGGCAACTTGAGTAAATTTAAAAAAAATCTAATGAAATTGAAAAATGAAACGATTCAATTTCTAGTTCAGTTTATATGCAACTAGTTTATTTAAATTGGTCAAAACGATTTCAAATAAACATCTGCCACATTTAATATATGTATACCATATGCATCAGTTAATGATACATATAGTTCTAAATATATATAGTGTCCAGATCTGAGTGCAATCTCCCAGAAATGGCTACACTTACAGAAAGCAGCGGCATCATTGCGAGCTGCGAAAATATTGTAAAATTTTTTTGAAAGTAAGAAATAAAATTTTTCGTGTAGTTGAAATAATTTTTGTTGAGAATTGTTTTAACATTTATTGTAGTTGCCTTGTGCTGATTACGTAAGTTGTCTGTTTTACACACAGAAGAGTCACAATAATTGTGTTTTGTTTGTTTCATTGTTTGTTTGTTTTGTTTGTTTTTTTTTTCATTATTTTTTCTTTTTTTGTTTTTTTCATACACTTGGTGTAAAAAATGGCAGTTTATACATATATACTTTTTAAATATTCATTTTGTTTAGGTGTGTTCTAGTAGTTGCCGCATGCTAGTAAGTGCAAAGTATGCAACATTTTTGGATCTGTAAGCCTTTAGTGCTAATATATAAGTACCATAAATTTGCCGACATTTAATAAATAATTGAAAAATCCTAGAGCCAATTTTTGTTTTATAAGATTTTTCTGTTTTTATTTTTACTTTTGTTTTTTTGGTTTTTTCTTTTTGCTATTTGAAAATTTGCATACACGCGCTAGAGGGTCAAACATTTACTTGGCAGTTTTATATATATATTTATATTATTTATGGTTTTTAATTATTATATTTTTTTTATAGCTTTTGTTACCCTATATAAACTACTAATATTTATCGGCGGTTTTGGGAACACACTTTGCCCGGTCAAAAAAACTAACAAAAACCAAAATATAAATCAAACTTTAAAGTGAAATTTTGTGCGTAGAAAATCGGTTGAAATAAATTAATTAATTCAATATAATTTGCAAATAGCTATGGGATTTGAAATTGTTCTTAAGATTTACGGCTCCCCGCGAATACATCAAAAAATTGAGTGATCTCACAACTCGTGTTCGTACTTCATATTATATATTTTTGCTCAATGCAAACTGCAGCATTTTATTTCACTACTTAACTAATTGCTTTAGTTTTGCTTTTCTTTTCATTTTTGTTTTATAATGTTGTTCTCATTTGTTTTTGTTTAATTTATAGGAAAACATGCACTAGAAAATTTATTTTAGAAAACTATTTGGTAAACAATTTGTTGGTTGTCTGTAGAATTTTTATTTAAATTTGTTGCTAATAATGTTCTTAACATTTTATTTTTCAACTGAAAGTTATAAATTATCAAATATAATTCACCGGAACCAATGCGGAACTTTTGGGCCTACAAAACTTTCTCAATTATATATTTTGTTTAATTTTTACATTATATTTGAAAATTTAATTGAAATTTTAATATTTAAAATCAACATTTATCCTCTTGGGAAATCTATAATAATGGGGTTTCCAGCAACCAAAAGTTCCAGTTCCTGACAAACCGGGAGGCCATTTTTCATTATCAACCTGAATTTTCTTACGATTTGTTTTTTTTTTTTTAATTTTAAATTCATTTAATAAAAGTAAATTTTTTTTCGTAATATATTTATAATATATATATATATATATTTAAGTATAACACTTTCCGTTAAACTATTATTTTTAGCGATTTTGCTTCATCTGTAGCAAAACTTAATAACATTTCATGTTTAATCAATTTAATCATTTTTATTTAATTTTATTTTTGTTATCTTCTGCTTCTTACACGGTAGACTAGCACTAGTTAAGTGGATGGTAAAAGGGGGATTAGTTATAAAGCCTTGGTATGCCATTTAAGAAATTTTTTAGCTTTTTTATTCGATTTTTTATATTTTTGTATTTTTTTTGGTTTTGTTTTTGTTTTCTTTTATTTCATTTTATTTGATTTTTTAATGGGGTGGGGAAGGTCTCAAGAGAGCGAGAAAGTTGTTAAGTTAGCTGAGGCCTATATATGAAGTAGTATCTGTTTTTAAAGTCGTTACAACTTGTGAATTAATTAGAAGTTTATGCACGAGGAAAGCATTTTTAGACACATTTTGCAAATAAGTTTTCGGAATTTCAAAAACGAAAGTATAAAATCCAGAGCATAACGACTTCTAATCAAAGTTGCCCTATACTTTGGATTCGTTTGGATGTGTTGAGGGCTCTGTCGTCTCTTTTAATCATATGTGGATACCGCAGCTCAATTTCTCAATATTCTTTCTCACTTTCCATTTGTATATAGCATATATATAATATACGATTCTTTTGAGTGGACCGCCCTTGGGGTTTCTGGTTCTGGTTCTATTTGTTTGCTAAGATTGCTGTTGAAAATATTATATCGAAACGGTAGGGTTTTTTTTATTTAGTTAAATTAAGTTCGTTTTATTATTATTAATGTTTCTTTGGGGATTCTTTGTATACATAATATATTTTAATTTTATATACTCTTTTTGTTTTTATTGTAACCAGTTACTCTGTTCTTTACGTTCAGCTATATTTATCTGTTTTGCCTCAATTATTATATATTATACTTTTATTTATTTTTAATGTTTTTTTTTTTGGTATATTTTTCTTTTTTATTTTCATGCAAATTTTCACATTAATGATCTTGTTTATTTTTGGTTTGGTTTTTTTTTTGTTTTTTTTTTTTGGTTTTTTATTTTTCATAATAAGTGAAGAGTATTAATTTTAAATGTGTGTTGTGGTTTTGCATTTTTATGCCTTTTGTTTATATTGTGTTTATCAAATATGCTGCGCATTGTTTTTTTCTTTGCCTTGCATTTTTCGTTCTTATTCATTTGTATTTTAAAATCTACATTTATCTTTTCCTTTTTTGTTTTTTTACTTTAGAAATTTGTAGTTAAACACGTTTTTTATGCATTGTTCTTGTGGTTTATGGGATTAATGTCGCCTGTTTAAATTTATAAAAAAAATTTAAACAAATTATATTTGGGCTTGCTTTTGGAGGAGGAGGATGGGCGGGGTTTTATTATGTATGTAAGTATGTATACATATGTGTGTTTATATATGCGTTCCAATTTTTTTTTATTTTTTATATATATAAGTATTTATTTAAATATTATAAATATAAATAATGCTTGTTGTTTTTTTGCTTTTGTTTTGTTTTTTTATTTTCTGTTATGTATTTAACACGTTTCTCATTTGAATTAAGAACAGTTGCTGCTTTCATTTGTTTATATTTTGTTCGCTGCGCTGTTTGTCGTTTATATCTTTATTAAATTACACCAAAAACAAAGTAAAATTTGTTAACAACAATTTATTTTAGTTTTTCTTTTTCTTTTTGTTTTTTGTTTTTTTTTATAATATCATACTTGCGCTAAATTATGTGGCTTGCCAATTTTAACCATTTGCTATTTGTTTTTGCCTAAATTGTTAACTAAATAAAATTCTCCTAACAAATTAATTTTCATTATTTTTTCGAGTGTATTTCTGTGTATGTTTGTGTGTGTGTGGGGCGTTTTGATAGCGTTGGGTAGTTTTTAGCTTTTTTTTAGCGCTAGGTTTAGTCATGTTATGTTTTTTTTTTTATAATTTTTTCTTTGATTTTTTTTTTTGGTTTTACTTTTATTTTTATTTTTGTAGCTCTTTCTTTTAATTTTTCTTTGGTTGTTGCTGTATTTATTTTGCATTATTATTACTTTAGCTTGGTTTTTTTTTTTTTGGTTTCTTTTTTTTTTTTTGTTTGCTTGCTGCTACATTTTTGTGTGTGGTTTTGTCACTGGTTTTTGGTTTTTTGTTTTTTTTTTTTATTTAGCGTGACTTTGCTTAACATTCATCTTCATCTTTTTTTATTTTTTATTTTGTATGCCTACAACGGTCTGCCTCATTTCCACCCCCTTCTATTTAGCGGATCCTGCTTTAACTCTGCCTCTTGCTGTTCGTCCTGCTGCTGCTGCTGTTCTTGTAGCTTTTTAGCCTTTTTTTGATAATGTCCCATAGCGTTTTTCTTAGTCGACCATTAACTCAAAGTGGACGGATCCTCTCCTATCCGAACGATCGTGAATGATGTTGTGAGCCCAGGCTTTGCACTCAATGTTGATCAAGACGCCAGCTAGCGATTAAAAAAGCAAAAAAAAATATTTTTATGATTAATTTTAATTTTAAACAGGTGGAAAATTTACTAAAATAATCTGTTTTTAAAAACATAATTGTATCTGACAATATCTGAAAGAAATACGCCTTTATGTCCCAAAAAATGACTTTAATATATTTATTATTTTTTATAAATTTTTCAATTGTATAAATATAAAATTATTACTTTAATATATTTATTATTTTTTATAAATTTTTGAATTGTATAAATCTAAAATTATTACTTTTTTATGAATATTTATTTTTACACGAAATTGCAATCAAATCGCGTATTTTTTTTTGCGATTATTGGAGCATTAATTCATGTGAATTAAAACGTAAATTGTAAAACATTTGGTGAACCCTTTATTTTTAATTAATTCTGGATACAAACAATGTTACATATTATTGCGATGACTGTATTAACTAAAATATCAAGAAGTATTCATATTTTTTTCATTTATTATTATTGAAGATACATTGTTTTTATCTTTGATAACCCATTTTCCCTAATTTGAAAAGGCTCGCTATTCGATTTAATGACTTGGAAAATTATTCTATTATATTACTCCGTTCCCGTTTTTGAATGTTTTGCTCAATTCTATTTTTCATATGCTTATATAACTTATTTCGACGCACAGTCTCAATTCATGATGCATTATTAATGTTTATTGTGCCGTAAAATTGGGTTTCTAGACATTTTTCCTTTGTCTTTGTCTTGGTATATTTTATTTCTATTTTTTATTTTTTTTTTTTTGCCGCATTCGGGTCGCTTGCATCTCTTTTGTCTTAGGGTTGAGGAACCTCAAGTTGTTTGGAACTCGTTAGTTTGATTGAAATTCCAGGCTGTTTTTATTTAATTCAAGTTTCAGAAGTTTTTGTCTTATTGTGTGGTTGCTTCCTGAAGCATGTAGAGCATAAACTTAACATATTTAACGGTTTGTAAATCTTTTATCTAATTTACGGTTTGGTAAACTATCGCTTTGTTGTAAAATTCTGTCTTAATTATATGTTAAATATATATTATATAATTATCACAATTTTCTACACCACTATAACATATTTAACAACCCTTAAAAAATTGTCAATTAACAGGGTTTAAAACCGAATCATGATTTAAATCTGGGTCTATATTCTGCATAAGAAACAGTTCGTATTCAAAAGTATTAAACAATTAAACAAATATTATATAAATAATATTATCTTATATATAAATTACTTACTTTCAACGGTGAACTGAACAGCAACAATTGGCGGTATATAGCCATCAATATTTTTGAATGGGAAATAGTAATGGGGGAAACCCATGCGGGGATAATAATCACGTGCCTTAATGTTCTCAACATCGGCAGGATTTTCACCCTCGCACGACACCCAAACAACGCCAGTCTGTATATTTAAAAAAAAATTAAATTAAAATTAAGTAAAATTGTTATTAGATAAAAGGATAACTAAGGACTACCTCATTTGGTCGCAGGCTCTGCTTTTCCTTAATGTGCTGCTTCAACTCTTCAGGCATATCATTGGGCAAAGCTTTTGAATCGTTGTAAATTTTTGGCATCCAGTTGTAAATCTATATAGATTTACAGATTTAACTCAATAGTGTAACTTTAGAGTGTTGTTTCTATCCATTTCTTACCTTATTCAACTTAAGGAATATACAGGGCCTGGCCACATGATAACCAAAGTTATTATCAAGAGTACAGGGTGCAAAGCTTTGAACCTCAACGCCGCAGACTTTGCCCTCTGGTGGCAGTTGTTCAAAGGAGCAATTTACTTGATTCTTCTTGTTTAGATCATCGTAAGCTAAATAAATTCAATATATATGTTTAGGTAATTTCAATAGACTCCAATTCGAAGCAGGTCTTTAGCGTACATGGGATTAGTTTCTAAATTATAGCAATATATGTTTATATATGTGTTTATAAATAAAAAATTCATTTCACTTACTGTGATCTTTGTGATTGTTTATTGACAAAAAAAAAACAAATATGTAAGTACATAAAATTTATTTAAAAAAATGCACACAAATTAAAAAAAATATATATATATATTTTCATGTAAATAACTTTTGTTCTCGCTCAAAAAATTCTCTTGGTAGTCACATAACAAACAAAAAAAATTTACAATATTAAAAATTGTTTTCTCCCTACTTACATTTCAGAAATGCCTTAGTTTCATCAACCCAATATTTATAATTATCTTTCTTCGATGCATCGTACCAAACTAAAGTGCTCTCAACATTCGCCTCTGGTGGCATTGGTCGGAAACCAAGTCCTGCAAATAGATTACAATAAAAAAAATAATTTAATAAATATAAATGTGTTCTTAAGCATTCGTTAAAACTAATTTGATTATTTTCAATCTAAATAAAATCAATTATTTAAATGAATTTAATAAAATTGTAGCAAGATTGTTGACGCTTTTGCTGGTTTTAATTTCCATTTCTTTTAAGCAAATAATTGATGTTTATACTTTAAAAGTCTTATAATAACTTTTTGCCTATTTATGAATTACATTTTTTATAAATTTAATGAAATTTGTTTAATATATATTACCTGGATTATTTCCAATCAATCCATTTTCAAGCATCCACTTCGGTTTATCAGCCTCCAATGTCTGATAAAACACCGCAAATATGGCAGCAAAGAATCCGGTTAACGCCGCATAAAATATAATATAGAAAAGTAAAATTTTTGCTGCAAGTAAAAATAATAGAAAAAATATTTATAAGTATATATATATATATATAATCAAATCTTATTTAAAAAATGTATATACTTAATTAAATATAAAACTGTTTGCTATAATAGTCATAGAATTTATAAGACGCTTGCATAATTTTCGAGTTATCTAAACTAAATTTAAATGCGATTAATTATGAAATTAAACTTCATGAAATTTTGGCGTTAACACCTGTGTTTTGTAGTGAGAATTTTAAAGGGTTTAGTTTGCCCTTTCTCCCTGCGAGCACAAACTTCTTCAAGGGCTTTATTGTCTACATTCTTTCATAGATAATATAAGCTGTTAATTTCTTATAAAAACCCTATAATAGAGCCAACTAACTTGGCTTACTTCTTAGCTAATTGGCAGCATAACTATGTGAGGAAAAGAAGGGGACAGGATTTGGGCGTGTGGTAGCTGCCTGTCACACGCCCTTTCACAATGTCCTTACTCCTCGCTTCTCTTAGATTACACAATGCGCGACTTTTGACATTTTCTTGGCTCTCTAGCTGGCGGCACAGGAGGCGGGTGTGGGAATGGGGATGCGGATGCGGATGGGGGTGTTGCAAACTTTGTTTGAAGGCCTGCAGATCCCAATGTCCATAAAATACTCCACCATCCCTTGCCCAAGTGTTGAGTGGTTTGTCATTTTGACATTTCTATTTTGTAATTAAGAGTGATTGAAAGGTCGCCGAGTTACGTTATAATATACTCGTAAAACTTATATAGAAAGTGACATTTTCTATTTTCCCTTTTGAACTCTCTACTTTTGGCTACTTTTAATTGCCATGGAATGGCCTAATTTTGTTGATATTTTAATATGAATGAAAGATTCTATTTTTATAATTACGCATACGCCGTGTGACGTCGGAAATTGAAATCATTTATAAAGACAATGCACATGTTGCCATTCGCATTGACATTGCTATAATTTGTATAGTCATTAATCATCTTGAGAAACTGAAACGTGGGAAATGGCATTGAGGCAACCAGAAAGCATAAAGAAATATTATAAAATTAAAATGTTCAAGGAATTAATACCCTAGAGACAAATTATAAGCAGATATACGTTTAAGCTGCATAGTTGAAAAAACTGACAGACTAATTTAATTAAAAGCAGATTGATAAAATGATAAACAAACTGTATTAAGGAAACACTCCCATCTAAACCATCTATAACAATGTTCGTGCCAAAGAGTAGCTGAAAAAAAATGTCATTCCAATAAATATAAATATTCTACATTTAAAGCATATTGTGTCCATTTAAAGGCATATTAATATACATACATAAGTGTATCATATATCATACTCTTAAGTAGTTTTTCCCTCACTTTTTCAAGTCCTATTGAAAATACTTGCAACAAGAATTCTTCTCACGGTCAATTAGTTGGCAAGTGCGAATATTGGCAATATGAAATTGCGCATGCGCGCTCATATTTCAATCCAAAAAGCTATTAGCAATGCACCCACCCTCCTGCCTGTCCCCTCGCCCTGAAAGAGGCTCATGGCCGTATACATACATATATAGAAAACATGCATATATATATATAGTATAAATATATATAGATGTGTTATACGTTCAGTTACTTAATAGCTTGACAGTTAGCACAGCGATTGCAAAAACCGGGTTAAAATTCGATTTTCTTGCCACAGAGTGATTGACTACCGATGATGTTGTACTACAAACTAGAAGAGGTGCTCCTCCTCCCCCTTTAAGCTCATTAAAATTAATTCCTTTAGCTTGATATTTTTAATAATATTGTGCGTCGTTTAGATTGAGTTTATAATTGAGATTGCAATTAAAGATGCTCGTTCCCATGTCAATTGAGGCGTTTAAATTAAAAAAAAAACCGTTTTTCATAGCCTTACGTAATTTACTTACGTTACGTAGGCAGTTAAATAAAATTCACGTTTGCATGGCAACACACTCAAGCCAGAAACTTCAAGGGTTCTGATTTCTGTTGGTTTGCCCGATCCCTCAAGGGGGGGGTTTGGCAAAAAGGCAAAAGAGGATTCTCCAGTTTTTTTTTTTTTTTTTTTTTTTTTTGCAGTTTGCTGTGCTTTTCATTTGGCATTTTCTTATTGTTATGTCAATGGTTATGTGTGTGTAGTGACTGTGTGTATGTGTGTGTGTGTGTATGTGTGTGTGTGTGTGTTTCTGCACTTAACGAGCTGGTTGCTCTGGTTTCAGTGGTCGCAGTGGCTTTTCCCACTGGCAATGTAGGGGGGGCTCCTTTGGATAGTCGAAGAATACTCGTATCTGCGGTTGGGCTAAGTTCGGGCTTGTGTGCCAGAGTTCCTTTAACTGGTTCTGCTTGTTGTTGGCTGCGAAAACAGCTGTTTTATTTTATTTTTAGAGCAAATACGCTTAGCTGCACATAATATAAAGAGTGTGCTAGACAAAGTAATACCCTCTAATTAGAATATAAGTTACTGAAAACGTCTTAATTAAAGCCACTCTTTAAACTAATATGTGTTCAGATATATGCTCTCCGGGCGTGCGTTGCTACGCTCCCGTTTCCAAAAATATTAAAAAAGGAAAAAAAGTTAATTATATTCTAAAATGTCACTATTATTGTAGCCTACTGCGTGACCAAAAATACTTCAGCTGAGATTTTCATATGTAACTCAAAAGTGAATTTTAAACCCATTTTTCGATATATTTTTAATAACAATTTTGCAGAGTGCCAACCTACGACATAGTAGGAAGCTATTGCCACAAATTCCAGGTTTCTTGCTTTTACTTTTTGGTCTGTGGTTGAGTCGCCAGTTAGTCAGTAGTCTCAAAAAATATGTAACATGAATTTAAACCAGCAATCCTGAGGCAAGCATTTGTATAGTCTTATTTTACCCGATATGCGCATGTATTATGTTTACAGGGTATAAAAACCACGGTTCAGCTTCCTTAGAATTAATTAAATGCGCAAGAAAGTTTTTGTACAAAATACACGGATGGAATGGAATAGTAAGAATAGAAATAGACTGTTCTATATGAGCTAAAGCTGCTTGAATTGAAAATAACTTAAGATTAGAAAAGAAAAGAAGTAGAGAATCTCAAATTAAATTAATCAGGCAGCTTATTAAAAGGCAATTATATCTAAACTATAATCAAATAAAGTTTTTGATTGGGTAATAAAAATGTTTTGTAGAAATTTCCAGAAAAACATTAATTAGCGTATATATATATATAATATAATTTAAGAGTTGAATCGAGCATTTAAGAATATATTGAATAATTTAAGTAATTGCTTTATTATTATCAATATTATCGTTGAAGAAAATAGAAACTAAAAATTGCATTTATATTAAAATTATATATTTAAAGTATTATAAATTGATAAGATTGCACAGAGAATTCGTGTCACGAAAATCTTTAAGGCATTTGTGTTTAATTTAATAAAGTTGTCATTTTCTCAGTTTTAGCAGATTTGACTTCTTCAAATTTTTCTTTGGTTATGTTGGAATTTTCATTAAGCAGCTTTGCGTTTCTGTGTAAGTGTGTGTGTGTGTGTGTGAGCACCTGCCAGGTCTCAGTGGCATATTAATAATACGCAGCATTGTGCGCGGACTCTCTGAATGCGACTCCTCGCTCTTTCTCTATCTCTTCCGCTCTCTCTCTCTCTCTCTCTCTATCTCTCTCGGCCGCATTCTCTCTCTCTCTCCCCGGCATTGTAGGTCTCTCGAATGAACTTTGGCATTTGCACAGCTGCCGCAATAATGTAACGCATTGTGCTGGTATTGGTGAGCACCTGCTTATATATATGTGTGTGTGTGTGTGTGTGAGTGCGTTATCTGCATGGGTATTACAGTTGCATACTATACACACACACACACACACCCACTCACACACACTCTACACAAATGAATTGCGGCCATTGCTGCTGCTTCTTCCATTTTTAATTTCAGTTTCAATTTTACCTTTTTTGGTAGCTGCAGCGGATGGGGAAATGGGGGTTGTAGTGGGAGGGGGTGAGCCCATGTCCTTTGTAGATTTTGACAGTTGCAGAAAAATAAGAAAAATACATACACACTTAATCACATGCACACACAAACAAACAACAACACATACAAAAGCAGCTGGGCAAATTACCAGCAAAATGGAGCAGAAAATACAACTGTCAACATCAGGACTTGCAACACCCGAGGTTATACAGGACTCGCACACAAACACACACACACACAAATGCATATACTATAAATATAAATGCACATTTATAAACATAAATAATGTCTGCTGCAGATGAAATATGTATTAATATTCACTACATTTTTTCTCAGAAAAATTAATTTTAAAATAACAAAGGTTGATTAATATTTTATAATATTAGAATAATATTTAAGTGTTGTTAGTAATTCTACAGGTCTGTCCCCATTTCCAACTTTAATAAAAGTATATTTGAAAAGGCTCTAATTTTTTCTTATATATTTATTTACCAATTTGGTGAAAGGATCAGCCTTCAATTTTGGCCCTAACAAAGCTGAAAATAATAATGGCGGCTGCACTTTATCTAAGGGCGAAGTTATAAGTAATAAATTTAAATAAATCTGTATACCGCCCTTTAATAAATAAAATATTATTTTAAACAAGACAAAAAAAATTCATTTGTTTTATTTTTATATATATATATTACAAATTTAATTAAAACAGCTCGACAATGTGTCTGAAAAATGGTGTATCACATGTGGTATAAAAAAATATTTTCAATTTATTTTTTTTGAATTGATATTTTAATAACGATGATAAAAGCTTTCACACATTTAATTAATTTAAGACACAGATTGCCAGTCAATAGCAATAAAGGCGTTAATTTAAATAAAAGCGATTCAATTTAAAATTTAAAACAATCGAATATTAATAACATTTGCAACAGCATAACTACTAAATTTACAGATAGTTTAATAAATTTTTAAAATTTTTCACCAAGCACATTATGAATAGATATTTAAACTTTAAATTCATATATTTTAATAAATATTGTTGTTTTCAATTACTCAAATTAGTTATTTTTGTATGACACTCTTGGGAATTCCCCTGAAGCATTTTCATTGTTACATTTGTTCGTTATTCCGCAAGGAATATTTTCATTTTTGTATTTTCTTGGGAAATTGTCTAGAGTAATAGACTGTAGTGTATTTTTAGTACCCTATACATAAAAAAATTGTTATAAATTATAAAAAGTTTACTTGTTCTATATAAATATAATCATCACTCATTTTAATTATATTAAGTTTGATACAGGGTATCCGCCCAACAAGATAAACTATTTTCTTCATTTAAATTGTTTCCCAATTAAGCGCATCGAAAGTTTTTCAATTTGAAACTTTTAAGCGTTAAAAGTTTACTTTTTGAAATAATATAGATTGAAAGACAAAACAAATCCTCAGCTAATTACAATGCGCTTATGTAATCGATTTGTGAGCCATATGCTAATTAGAGTGTCGACTGGATAATTGATTTTCCAGTGCAAAATATTTAACAGACTATGGAGGTCAACCATGTCTTAGATTTCTTTTATTTTTTTTTTGGCATGTTATTTAGCACTCTCTGCTCAATTTAGTGGGTCAGTGCAAATTGTAGGGCCTCGATAAATAGATTTCAAATCGTCTCTCATGTGTTTTGAATTGAACTCATTGATGGCTTGACAAATTGTCTGTTTGAAATGATTGCTTTTTTAATTGCTTTGCTTGGCTGTGGAGCACAATTGAAATATTCTCTGTGATTGGCTTTGATTTGTTTGCAAAACTGATATGTTGTCAACACATTGTCACTGTCGAACTGATAAATATTACTACAATATCGTACACTGAGAAAAATAATCATACTTTAAATCATGATCTGTTATTTATGTCTTTTTTTGATAAGTATCAGGATCGTTTGTCATTTATTTATTGCTTTAAAATATATAAGTTACTTAATGTAAAAACACATAATTATTTGAGTTATTTTCTTACAAAAAAAAAAAATGTTTCCCACAAGCAAACTATACAGACCTTTTTAACTGTAATCCCAAAGCTGGTTGAGAACTAGAAAAAGGTTCACAACTGCACAAAAAACAGCGCCTGTAACTATGCAACATATGTTTTGTTCCCTTGCAAAAAGAGTTTTATAATTTTTAGAATGAGTTGTCTCCGACTCCAAAAAATATTTATTTATATTCCTGATCAGAATCAACAGCCGTCTGTATAATCGCATAGATCTCAGAGACTTTAAATCCGAATATAAAATGATATTTTCTATAACAAGAATATTTAAAATTTCAAATACTTTCACATATCATATTGGACATACCATATATATAGCTTTTCATTTACTTACAATATAGATAGACATAACTATATTTATATTTATATTTATATTATATTTAATATTCATTTCATATATCAGACAAAAAATTGAATATAACTACAATCGAAAGTGGCGGTTGAACTTAAGAAAATAGTCCTAAATGTAAATGAATTTAATAGTAAACTTGAGATCCTAAGCAGTAACGAGTGGGGGTGTGGTTAGTTCTGAGCCACTTTTGGGCTCAAAGACCCAGGCTACAAGTCTCTATTTTACTTACTTACATTTGTCCCTTGTAAATGGGGGGTTTGGGCCGAATAGGGTTCACTTTGAAGGCGTGTTAAGTGCTTAACTGAAGAAGCAACACAACTTGCACCTAAGTAGGTTAGAAACAAAGCAATCATGCCACAAAAAAAAACAAAAGCAAAAACAACAGCAACAGCAACAAGAGACAACGCAAAGTCTGCCATGTTGAATTGTTTTGTGTCCACGCCCACATTTTGGGCGCTTAGCTGTGGGCGGCACTTGTCTTAGTTGTTGTTGTTGATACTTTTTTTCTGCCAGTGTGTACATCGTGCCTTGGAATGAGGTTAGAATTGATTTTTGTTGAGTTGTTATTTTTTTTTTTCATTATTTTGTCAGCGAATGATAGCGCAGGTTTCACTTCCCTCTTGGCTCTCAACTGGGTTATAGGCAATTGAACAAGAACTCTGCATTATGGTTAGGGTAAGATGTTTCTCTGTTCTTTTGTATACACAGGTAAAACAGGTTAAGCTCTCGACTGAAATATACTCTTTTTGTGTAAGTGTCATTTTTTGCAAATATTTTAAGTCGTAACATTTTAGAATATTATCAACAGTTCGTATATAATTCTCTATGACTGTAGCTTTTTAATTATAGGGAAATATTTATTTTTACTGTTTTGTTGTGTCAGAAATGGGCGCGGCATATATATTTTTGGCTTCAGTTTTCAAAACATCATTATTAGCAATTTTTCTAACTCCTATCATAAAAGTGTAGTTGATTTTCGGGGCGTGACATTAAAAGTGATTTAAATTGGATAGTCAGCTATATAGACAAGATGGTAGCTATATTTTCACCACAAAAAGAGAGCTCTCCTTTTTTATTAATAGTAAACTTAATAAAGACAGAATTTTGTCAGACTTTTCTGCTCAAAATCACCTTTTTTTCTATTTAACTACTTAAGTACAGATATTTTATATCAGTATATTATCTACACATTATTCTATAACTCATAAAACAAAGCTTTTATTTTAACCTAATATTTATGACCTCACAAGCTACTTACCTAATAGAATGAAGACTGCTTAACATAAATTAAAAAAAAATATTCCATAATACACTTTTCTCTTTTACACAGCATTAAATACCACATTTTCCTGGAATAATTCTTATACAAAGATTAATAAAGTTATTTGTAATGGCCATAAAGTGAGTTCCATCTATTTCCTTTAACACCGATCCATACAAACTACGTCAAGCTTTGAAATGTCATTAGAAATTCATTGCATCAATATTTCAATATTGTCCAAGCAATGCGACAGCATCACAAATTGAATGAATTCCATTAAAAATTACCAACCCTGAGAAAGTGCTAAAAATAAAATCATAAACCAGCACGTGCCGGAGCTTAGACAACTCGGGTTTGAAGGATGAAGGAAAGTAAAAAAATATAAAAAATAGTGATAAGGAAAATAAACTCAATTGATGGTGAATGCGGGTAATCCAACATTCAAATTGTATCAATAGATTTTTCAAATAACATGATGAAAAATCGTTTAATATAAGCATAAATCGTGTGTGTGTTTAGTTTTTTTGTTTGCTTAGCACTGAGTTTATATAAAATGATTTCCTGCAAAGTATCCTTTTTGGAACACTATCACAATTTATCTTGGTTTAAAATAAACTAAGCTGCCTCTACAGAATATGCCTCTTCTGACTGCCCATAACTTAATTTTGGTCTCTTGTGTTCAAGCTTACTTTATCTGCATGTTAAATAATTGTAGTATTAAATATTTACATTTTAATTACTTGAGTCGCCCTGTCAACTCTTTATTAAGGTGCTGCTTATTTTTTTAAACCGCATTGCACCAAAATGCCAGCAAATTTAAAAAATGAAACATTAAATCACAATCACGCAAGCCTAAACTATAAGTTAGCTATCAAAATTTGTTCAAAATTTATAAAAAAAATAATAAAAAATTCCAATTGTAACTGACCTAGACAAGCCTGCAGCACTTCATATCAGCTAATGTTACTATTATCTACTATTGTTTTATCTAATTAGTAAATAGCAGTAAAAACAATGATAAATATCGCTGATAAATATACTATATAACACGTATAACATATACAATTACTTATCTAAGGCCGAAAATCAAAAAATTTAATACATCATAAATTATAAATTGACTCCGTTTTTTTTTTTTTTGTGTTGTCTTTGCATCTATTGTTATTTCATTTTTATTACATTTTTTTGCCTGAGCCATAAAGAATTTATGACAATTTTGCCTCTTTTTTTTGTGTTTTCATGGCGTTTACACACGATATCAAACGATTAGTCATACATATACCTATATGCTTGTAGTACGAGCTGGAAACGAGAGTGCTCAATAACTCTACAAAAAAATAAAAATGGTTTAATTTTCATACTCATAAAACTCGAATCTACATTTTGTCGTCTAGTATAATAGTTATGCAATCGTTTGAGCTAGAATCTAAAATTGTATATTATTCTATATATACTATAAATTTGACTGACTGACTGACTGACTGAATGACTACCTGACTGACTGATTGACTATCTAGTTGTCAGTAAAAAGTGCATGGGCTCTACCTAAATTGTGGGCTTCATAATATTAGCTTCTATATTTGGTGTTGGCAGGCAATTTACTGGCCTCAAAGCAAGTACGTGACTTTTTATTGTGCATGGCATACAAAATGAGCCCACTGGATCGATACGCATTAAGTGGGTAAATATAAACGTTGAAATTATATATATAAATATATATTTACATTGTTACATGTACTGGATAAAAGCTTATATAAAATTGAAGCGGAAATCACGATAAAACTGAAGAATTCTTTTCTATTAATATCATTGAGTTAAAAATAATAAATTTTAAAATTTAATTTACCACAGTCTTAGCTAAAAATTGTTTTTTATTTAATTTTTTTTTTGTTTTTATCATTTAATTTTACTGTTATTTTTTAACAACAATTTACATTAAACTTAACTATTAAAAACTGTAAATCAACATTGAAATAATGTCATTAGGGAATTAATTCAGTTTTTTTGTTTACTACAGTTGTTTCATTCCATTACAATTGAGTTTAAACTCAACACAGCTGGATTTCAAAGACTTTACATTTAAAAAAAAACATAAATAAATGTACATTATAGTTTATAAATAAAACTCTTAAACTATAAATTCTTTATGTTTAAATTTATATCTCTGAATATACCATTAAAGTTTAAACTATCAATCTCCCAACGCGTATTTCGAATTCTGAACCTCATTATTCAATTGCATTAAATATTCAGGTTTTAGAAAAGTGTATTTATTAAGCTCAACGATCAATTATATAAATAATTAGGCAAACTTTTTTTACAAATAAGTAACGTTAGAATGATTACTTTTCTGTTTAAAATGCGTTTTTCACTAAAATACAATTATTATATTGATTTTCAGTTTTCCCAGAGACTTCCTTTTAGTACGACTCTCTTTTATTTAAATGCAGTCTTAAAATTTAATCTATTTTCTATCAAGCATTTAATAGCTAAAGTGAGTAATCAGCTAAAAGTTAGAACTTGTCCTTGGTTAACCCCCAAAAGTTACATATACCAAAAAGCTAGCAAACGCGGCGTATGCGCAATGTTGGTTATTTAATTGATATGCTAAACGTTTTAATGTCTGGCAAGAAACCAATAAAAATATTAATTATATTGATTAATATAAAAATATAATTTTTAATGCAAGTATAGTTAATTGAATTATATTAATAATTTTGATAAATTACTCACCCCAACTGGAACCGGTACGTCCAAGGCATTGGCTAGTTTCACTGTTCCATAGGAATTTTTTGAAACCCTCCCATTTGCCCATCTTAACCGGCGGCGAGTAGTATTCACTCATCTTCTTGTCGGCCATTTTTGGTTATTATTTTCTTGGCTTATAAGTACTGTTAGGTTCTGTTGCACCAGGTCTAAGGAGGGTGTCTGTTTTAAACTATTTTTTTTGTTGTGTCTTAAACGCTTATCGTTACGAATATTTATATACGTTTTTAATATTTATATTTTATTTGGTGTTTGGTATTGGTTTAATTATTATATATATATATTTTTGTTTTTTTGTTTTTTGTGTGTTTGTCTTAATCAACTGCGTTGGTACAACATTTTTAAATGGTTTTTTTGTTTTTGTTGAATGTTCGTAGCAGTATTGTGTTAAGATTTGCGCTTAATTTATTTGGTTACTGAAATAGAATTAAGGATATAAGTAAATGGGTGTGAGTTTTGCCTACCTCACCACCTGTTGGGAGGTGGAAAAGTACGCAAAATTGTGGGGGAAGGGAATTAAGTATGCGGTTATGGCACAGTGCTCAGTATATAAATTGCTTAACTGTGCCAATTTATTTATTTCATTTTAACTAACAACATAATTGCAATTCTCATAAGAATATTTTTAATCTTATGACACAAACAAATTTATTTAATTTTTTTTTTAATTGGATTATGATAATGTTGGGCTTAATGTGGCAAGAGATCATTTATTATAAATACTTGTAGTATAAGCCGTGTTCAGTTCAGTGCATCCTTAGGAACTCAATCAACTTTGTTGCTTATATAAACTTTACATTTGTCTTTTCCAAAAACTGACTAAAGGAAAAAAAACTGTTATATGCCTCCTGTGGTTATTGGTGTTGTTTCTGTTGCGTTTTTTTCTTTGCCACAAGGACACACCAGAGAAAAGTGGCCTGAAGTGCACTTTCCCTTGAAACGCACAGCCGATGAACAATTGTTAACACACACTGGCAATTCTTGTGAATTTTGTATGAATTTTGTTTAATTAATTGTGCTAATTTGATCAACTCTTTGCCATTTACGTGAAAACACAAATTGCAATCGCCTGCCGATTATAGCCACACACTCTGCCAACTGTTATGTAATCTCGAGCGAGGAGCGTGGAAAACCCAACAAAGCTGCCCAAGCCAAAGAGCGTATGCGCAGTGAGAGGCAGCGCTAAGAATAAAAGAGAGCAATTGAGAGAGAGAGAGAGAGAGACTGTGCTTGAGGGAAAGACTGGAACATGCGTTGGAAGGTTTTTTGGTGCAGCTTTGGAATTCAAAACGGAATAACATTTTTGGTTGGGCTATGCCATAAATGTTGACAGCTGGGCGCCAGCTTAATGACAGTTAGAGTATAGACCAAAGCGAAATTCTAGTACAGAATTCCTAAATCTCTCTAATGGGCCTTTAGCTTGGCTTCTAGATCGTTAAGTTCCAGTCAGTGCAGGCATACTTAATGTTGGCTATATCTAAATCAAGGCTTTGAAACCTGACCGCAAAGAGAGCACATACAATGTGTGCATGTATTGAGTGTATTCTTTTACACTGAACAAAATGTTATACTGCGTTTTCTTTATATAATCTGTAGAGGTGTCTTGTGTGAATTTATTTATACAATTTTTGACAATCTTTCTCTTTCTCTATAGACCAGCTGGCGCCAAGACAATTGCCTATTTCTATTTGAGCAGTGTATGACTTTACTCTTATGAGAGCAATTTGTTGTCATTTTTTCTAAGTCTCCGTTCTCAGTTATGTTTAGCTGCTCAAGTCTCTGCTCTGTAGATATAATTATAATAAGCTATTATTATACTGATTAATATGCTAAGCAAAATTCTCTTTTCATTTATTCTTTTTTTTTTGTTATTGTTTATCCCACGAATACACTCACACGGACATATAGAAGACGCTAACTCTGACGCTAGCGCTGACGACGACGCTGACGTCGACGCTCTCACGCATTCGCATTGCTTGACTTACTTTTTAATGCTGCCGCCGGCGACGTCGCTGCCATTTGGCAGCGTACATTGCGCAACGCGTCCGAGGAGCCGCAAAAGGCACGGCCTCGGCTTTGGCTAAAGCTATGGCTCTGCCTGTGGCTATGTGCAGACGGGGATGGGGCGGTGGGGGTGCGGTCGTTTGGGCGCACGAACGTCTAGCAAAGGGCATGGCGCACAAATGTAGGCAATGCTTCTTGTCCCCAACACACACACACACACCAACACACACACACAAACACACGCAAAAAACGTCTGGTTATGAGATTTTTATGATTGCAATTTTTAGATTTATCAATGCTCTGTAACAATTTTAGTCATATTTTTTGTAGCCCCAAATAATATATTCAAATATATATTCATACTTTAGAAAGTACTTTAGAAAGTCATAAGCAAAATGAGCAACGTTTATATAAGCATATTGATTACACAAGTTATACTACCATACATCGTATATATGCACTTTAAAATCACTATACCACTTTAAGCAAACTCAACATTTGAAACTTATAGAATTATTCATGTTTATATGGAATGAAGCGCCATAAAAACCATCCGGTATATAGTTTTACAGTTTTAGGCGTTGCCTAACTACAAGATATAGTCTTTCAATTATGTACATATGTAACATATAAAAGTCTAGTAAAAAATTTTTTTGGTTTCATTTAGTTATGGGTTAGCATATAAATTATCATTTATATAATGTTTTGTATCACGTATTTTTTTTATTTTATATATAATGTTCATTATTTTTTTTAATTTATTATTTTATTTTTATTTTTTTTTTGTATGTTCAGTCTTTTATTTTAATTAGATCAACATTTTCTTTTTTAAATTTTTCTTTGGATTTTTATAGCCAACAGCAGAAAAAAATCGAATTTTGGTATGTATATAAGTTTTACAAGGATATCTTTTGCTGCTGGTGCTGTCACAGTGTCCTCGTCGCGTCGCCGTGCCGACGCTGTTCATATAATCACTATAAAAATTGTCTTTCTTCTTGGTTTTTTTCCTTTTTTTTTTGGTTTTGCAATTATGTGATAACAATTTAAAAACTTTGTATAATATTCATTTGATTTTGATTTATTGCGGTTGGGAGAGATAGATTATTTTTTTTTATATTTAGCACTTTTCCATCATCATCACCTCGAGAATTGCGTTTTTCTATTTTTTTTTTTTGCTTTTTTGCTTTTTTTTATGTAACCAACGTTTTGTGCAAATACATGAAAATTTGTTGTATTTTCCGCAGCGGCGCACCAACAACAACACACATACAGATGGATTTTCTTGAACGCTGCTTTTCAGCCTCCTCTTCTCTACGCAGACATGTACATAATAACTCTCAATATATGTATATGTATATATGTATGTATATGTATATGTTTATATCTATGTGCCGTTAATCCGCCAGCGAGTGCGAGTAGCAACCGTCCACAGTTAAAACGCCAATGATAGTGCCAGTTGAGTTCGTAAACTTCGCCAGCGCCGCTGCTGCAGCTGTGAGCGATTCGTTCGTCTTCACTTCGGCTGCGGTCGTCGTTGTTCGGTGTATAAGGCGACACAGTGTGTGGGGGAGGCAGCGGGTGGGCAAATATTTGCGCATGGAACGATAGAAATTGAGCTTTTTTTCGTTTTTTTTCTCGCTTTTTTCGCTTTGCCGTCTCCCAGCTTTTTACTCAGCTGGGCGCCATCGTCGCTACCGCCGTCACTGGAACGTCACACGTACTCGTCGGCAGTCGCCTAGCTTTGTTGGACTTTTAACTTGTGGGTGGCATTGTCAATGGGGTGTTGAGCGCCGGTCGCTCGGGTCCCAGTGAAACAAAAAAAAAAAAAAAAAAACCAGCAAGAAAAACATCAATTGGGCTGCAAGCTTTCAAGGTTTCAGGCGTTCCTGCTGCCGCTGCCGATGCCGCTGTTCGCTGTTTCTGCTGCGATTTACAGTTCTGTTCAATAGCTGTCAAACTACAAGCGTGAGCTGCATATTAAGAAGAAGCTTTCTGATAGTCAGTTTGCTCAGTTCTTTTTCAACTGTAAGTTTGAGTACCGCTATATTGATGACTCGTTGCGGTATTAATCAGAAATATTCTAATATAACCACAATCCATTTTTAAAATTTTTTTTAATTATATTTTATAGGCGCAATTGATTCTGTAAGAACTATATATACTATACTAGTTGGAAAACTGTAAGCCGTCTCTAAACATAATTTTTCAATAGCTTAAAAAAATTAATAAATTTTCTTATATATAGATTTCATTTAATTTTTAATTAAACCCGCTGAAAGCAATTGATAATATACAAAATAATACATTTATCTCGAAAACTAAAATAAAAATTTTCAAAAATGCTTTGGATCTTTTAAAACCACCTGAAGTGATTTTATAACCGACATTAACACAATTTTCTTTAAGAAGCGAATTCAAAATGCCAAAACTGATGTACATATATATATTCCTTTAATACATCCCTAAAACAGATTTCTACAATCTGCTTATAAAGCTATTGAATATCTTCCGATTAAATTACAATTTCAACTCAATCAAAGTAGAGCTTACGGCAAATTCACAAAATTCCACGGCGAACTTCCAACCAATTTGCCGCGAACATGCGCAATAGCAAGAGAAAAGTTGAGAGAGCGAGAGAGGAGAAGTGACAGAGTTTAGTAATATAATATTTATTGATTACTTGCTGTGACAATGTTTCACACGAAAGAGTTTTACTTAAAGTTTCTAAAATAGAAGACGATATATATTGGCAGATTACATAAAACAAATCCACCATACCCAGAGACGTCATCGTCCCCCACCTCGTCCCCTGCTTCTCACAATTTTTGGGGGATGACTGTCATAATTTGTACATTGTAGAGCCAATATCCAATTACGTCATATCTCAGCTGTTCTGACTACACGACGGATGTTATACAATCAACTGGGCATGAGTCTGTATTGGCCCCCTGCCTCCCACCTACCCATTAATTTTGACATATCCTTCCAAATCTGACACTGCCTCAGACCCCTCTTCAGTTATTTTGGTTTGGCTTATTAATGCTTACCTGTTTATACTATGGCTGACAGTTATTTAAGCACTTGGTAACGGTAGCGGTTTTTTCGTCCTTACGACTTAAAGATTCAAACTCTTTACATATTTGCCAATATATCTGTATTTAATTTAAATCTAAGACTTAACTAAACTATATAAAATATGCTGGTTACTCGACTACAGGAGCTCTTAGATCCTTTTTAAATATTGTCTGCATGTACAATATAGCAATATATAGCGTCTTTTTAAATTGAAATAAATATATCTTAAAATCTCGAAATTGATACCCAACTTGTTTCTTAAATTAGTAAAATAATTCTTTTAACCAAATTTAATTAAAATACCCTTAAACAAAAATACACAATATTGATATTCTCAATAAGCAAGAATATAACAGAAGATATTCAGAGTCAATTTTTCTACCATAACATTTTATAGAGCGTGGAAAAAATACAAGCAAATCTGAAGAAAATTCTACAAAAATTTCTGAAATTAAGTTGTTGCCTTGTCCTTCATATGTTAAGTTAATGCAAAAAGTTTGTAGATGTGGAAATAATCCAACCAAATATATATCAATCTTAATATTATAAGCCTATAAACAAAAAGTAAAACCATGTAGAAACATTTAACCAAATAGCAAGTCGAGCTTTCAGAATGTTGACCCACATTTGCTGCCAAAACTTTTGCGAAGTTAAAAAGTTTACAAAAAAGAGAAAACGAGACGCGATTCTATAGCTAGAGGAGAGGGGTTGTTGTTTGTGGACACAGGGCGGGGGTTGACAATAGCATGTCCTGGGTATGAAGGAAGTCACATTAAGTCATTTCTTGCATATTTCTGTGGTAAAGGGCAGAGTTTAAGTGGTTTGCCAACCAAAAAGGTTACATAAAGCTGATTGCTGTTAACTACAAAACATACCACTATGTGTTGCCAACTACAATTTAAATACTGTCAATATTGCCAATACACTTAAGGAAAGCTTGGTAAAGCTTAGAAAGAAATTAATTAACTTCGAGTTTCGAGCTTTTACTTAAAAGATTGAACATTCTAATCTAGATTTTCAACTCTCCTAAATTTGCACAATAAATATACATAAAGAGAAAAGAAATTCTGCAATTATTAATATATTAATTATATACTTATATTTTGTAAGTTTTATGTAGTATACAATAGAATTCCTAAAGTTATTGAGAATTATAAAGTAGTTTTATGAAATGCACAACAAATATGCATAAAGTCTTTTGCTTTTCCCCAATCTTTACGATTGAACACACTCTCATTGTGGCTAATATTCAATGGTAACACATTTGGTCTTCAGATACTCATTGAGTGCATCCTGTCCCAAATCCTTGCCATATCCGCTCTGCTTGAAGCCACCGAAAGGAGCAGCGACATCAGTTTTGTTGTAGACATTTACAAAGACTGTGCCAGCCTCGATGCGATCGGCAAAGCTTAAAGCCTTGCTAATGTCCTTGGTGAAGACACCACTGGCGAGTCCGTACTCTGTGCGATTGGCACGCTCCATGACCGAATCGATGTCGCTGCCATTGAATTTGGATATTATCATGATGGGACCAAAGGATTCCTCCTGTGCAATGAACATATCGTCCTGGACATTGGTAAATACCGTGGGCGTAAAGAAATAACCCTTCATGTTGGGCACTCGGCAACCTCCGTAGACAAGGGTTGCGCCCTCCTTAACACCCCTCTGACAGAATTCTAACAATTTATCGAAATGCGCCTTGTGATTCTGGGGTCCGTGAGCTGTGGATCGATTGAGTGGATCACCAATAGCCATGGTGCGTAGATCCTTAAGCACACGACGCACAAACTCATCGTGTATGCGATCCTCCACAAACAAACGTCCTGCGGCTATGCAGTTTTCGCCCTTGTTGAAGAAGACAGAGGACATGCCCTGCAATGGAATTAAGTACAAAGTTAAAAGGATAATCATTCATTTTATGATCTCCAGCTTACATGTTTGACAGCCTTGTCCAGATCGCAGTCAGCGAATATGATGAATGGACTCTTGCCACCCAATTCCAATGAGCATTTCTTGAGGTTCGAGTCCGCACAGGATTGCATTATATGCTTGCCAATGGGCGTTGAGCCGGTGAAGCCCAGTTTTCGCACCAACTGATGATCGGCCACTGCCTGACCCGCCTCCGAACCCTTGCCCGGCAGCACATTGATCACACCTGGCGGGAAACCAGCCAGAACAGTCAGCTCTGCAAACTTTAGCGCCGTCAAAGGACACGTCTGGGCTGGCTTGATGAGGCAAGTGTTGCCCGCAGCAATGCAGGCGGCCATTTTCCAGGAGAGCATCATCAAGGGATAGTTCCATGGTGTAATCAAGCCACAGACGCCAATTGGCTCCTTGCGTGTAAAGGTCAGGACATTGTTGGGTCTAGCAGGATTCACTGGTATGGTATTGCCCTGGATCTTATCACACCAACCGGCAAAGTAGCGCCAGGCATCAATGGACATGCCAATATGCGTTTTCAGAGCCAAAGTATAAACAGCGCCCGAATCCACAGACTCTATGGTGGCCAAATCCTCCTTATGCTTCTCCATAAGATCGGCAAGCTTTAACATCAGTTGACCACGCTGTCTGGCGGAAACCTGCTTCCAGGAGCCATAGAATGCCTTGTGGGCCGCCTGGACAGCCTTGTCCACATCTCCAGCACTGGCACAGGCCACCTTGCACAACAACTGCTCATCGCTGGGATTGATGATGTCCAGTGTACGCTGCTGCTCTGCATCCATAAACACACCATTGATAAACATCTGTGTGGGCACATGGATTTGGCGTTTGTTGGCCTGCAGCAGGAATCCATCGTAGCTAAGCTGCTGAGAGCTGGAGCTATTGCTGCCCTGACGCAGGTTCCTGACCAGCAAATCAAAGAACTCCTCAAACACTGGTGCCATAAAAACATGCTCATTCTCGAACGGCACATCAAATGCCTCCTTAACCTCCTCAACCAAACGCACAACATCCATGGAACCAGCGCCGGCAGCAAAGAAATCTGTGGACGCTTCAATGGGCTCTTTAAGTATGGCCTGCCAAATGCCAGCAAGCTGTGCTCTCTTGGCCAACTCATCTTCAGTGAAATCGGTAATGGGTTGGTGCTCAGCCTGCTTGAACCAATCGCAGGCATTGATCATCTTGGAGCCACGCTTGATGCGTCGAATATTGACAAAGGCGCCATCAGTGCCCTCAATTAACAGACCCGACTCATGCACCCAGGCGGGCTTGGACAAACCCTTAAGCTGCAGCGGTTGTCCGGCCTTGACAGGTCCAGCGGAGTAGAGATGAGCACCAAAGAAACGCACCTCCTCCTCAGTGCCATCTGGTTGTATGACTATAGCTATGGCGCCAGGCACTGAATCCAATCCTCTGACAAAATTCCAAATGCGCCCTGCTGTTTGCTCCAGATTAACCAACTGATTCGCTGCCTTGAACATGGCTGGATCATATGTGGCACCCACTTCAGTTTGAGTTATCATTGGAGCTGTGTCATTGGCCACCATATCTACAGCCAAGCCCATGGCTTTAACACCCTCGGGATATAAAAATCTCTTGTAGATGCTGTCCAGTGTGTCTGTGGGCTCCACATTGGTCTGACGCTGCAGCAGCACTGGTCCAGTATCCAATCCATCGTCAGCCCAAAAGATGCTAAAACCGGCGACTTCATCACCCTGTAATCAAGGAAAATACAAAGAAATAAATATGGTATTCCAAATATGAATAAAAATATTAAATTAAACATAAGTTTTTAATTGAAATTTAACCTTTTTAAGTGTGAAATGATTGTAAAATTTTCAGTATAAACAATCTTCATTTAAGTAAAATATACTTTAATTATTTACAAAGAAAAAAAGATCATATTTGTGAACCTAACATATAATTCACAAACGGTTTAAACAGTCCAAATTTAAGGTCTATTTTGAGGAATACTTTTTGAGTATAATTGTTTTAAAAAATAAATTAGTTTACCTCAATTAGTGTCCAGGAAATAGCGCTCGCTCCTCTGTGTCTGGGCAAAATGGAGGGATGATAGCAAATGCTGCCCAATGGGGCTCCATTTATAACCTCCATGGGAATAAACTGTGAGCAATAGGGCAGCACATTGAGTGTAGCGCCAACTGAGTTATAATCCTTAAGGACCTCGGGCAATGTGACACCCTTGCGACGCCAACTGGCAAATTTGAAGACCGGTATATTATAGCTGGATGCAGTGCTGGCCAGAATATCCTCGCGACTGCCCTTATCGGGTATGGTAAAAACTCCAACAATTTGTATATTTGAACGCTCCAAAAGAAGTTCCAATACATCGGCAGCAAAATTACTTTGGCCAATGATTGCAACACGCAGATTTTGATGTTCCTAGAAAAATTCAAAAATAATTTATTTATTATTGCACAAAAAATAATATTGTAGGAAAGATAAACAAATTTTATACATTTTTCTTTCTTTTAAAATTGAATGTACTAATACTAAATGATTAGTTTATTTAGTTCTTAATACCCTTGCTTTATTAACAATATTCAGTCTTATTATTTTAAAGCTTAGATATGAGTTTTTAAATCATAGAATTTCAAGCCAAAAATTGAAGAAATGAGCCAAGCAAAACTTTAATCAAAAATTATAACACTACACTTTGGGCTAACTTAAAAAGATGTGTATAATTAATAAAATATAATTTGTATACTAACAGCCATGTTTTTACACTGTTCAAGTTTTTTAAACTTAAAAATTTTAATCGCACTGCTTAGACTTTTTGTTAATCTAATCACATTTAATGGGAACACTACTCCCAATGTCACTTTTTCACTTTTAATATTCTGATTCTCACAATCAGCGACCAAAGCATTCGAATTACTTCTATTAACTGTGTCTCAATAAAAGCTTGCGAGTCGTATTTATACCTAGGGAATTCTCTTTATTATCAGCTGATTCTGTATATATGTACATATATACATATAAATATAAAATGACAGCTGCGTTGCTCTTTTGCAATTTATATTTAATATTTATTGGTTATTTAGTTACTTTTTTATTTATTTGGATAACAAGCAGTGGTGTTCGATATAATGTGTAGTTAAAAAATATTAAGCTAAATAAATACAAAAATATCAATAAAAATAATTTAGAATTTCAATGTTTGAATTAAATTTTGTTAAACATGTCGCTTATCAATTTTAATGACTTATGTGGTAGCCACAACTAAATAAAATTTTGATAAGCATAATGATTTGGCATGATCGGAAAAAAAGTGGGCCTGATTTTTTGACAGACCTTGGTAAAAAATTACATAAATATGATGCTAGTATTTGGTTTGCCAGATAAATTAATTCCTTTTAAATGATAAAAACATGTACAAATGTGCAACCGGATTGAACTAGTTATTGGGGAAGTAAACTAATTATTTATATTCTAGAAAGTGTGATTAAGCGATTATGAGATTTATATTTTTAATTGAATGTGAATTTTGTTTTATTTTCGTAGGGATTCTACATTTTTGTGTGAATTTCAGACTACAGGCATCTCTTGCTACTGATGATAGCAAATATATATCTGTATATAGAATATGCCAGTCTTTGAAATGTTTATACAAATGGTAGTGAGCTTGGTTAGAAAATGTGGCTAAAAAGACTTGTAATTCAATATGCAGCAAATCGTTTTATATTCATCAAAGCACATACAACACCTTTGTACACGGATAAGACTACAACTACTTGAAAAAACTCTTTCATTCAACCCCATAAACCATTTAACTAATTAATGATTTTAATAAGCAAAGTCATTATCAAATTAAATAATCTTTGAACTATTCTAGTCTATATATCCTCATTTGTGAGCTATTTCCATTTGCAGTATTCATTTGAATTGCATTAACTTAAAATGCTTGACGCTCTGCAGTGTTATCTAAAATATTTTGCTTTATTGGGCCTAGTGCCCTGGAGCCAGAAAGGAATAAAGCAGAAGCTTCAAAAGATCTATACCATGGCCATTATATCGGTTAATATTGTTGCGGCTATTTATATAGTTATATATTCACCGGAAAATGAGGGCGATCTGTTAGTATCGCTGCTGGTGAGCTGCATTGTATTTATTTCTCAAATTGTCACCATGACGGGCATGTATTTTTAATCGTATTAACTAAATTTAAACTAATCACAATTTCTTCTACAGTTATTGAACTTCAAGTTATGTGCCAATATGATCGATACCATGAATTCTGTTATCAATTAAAGTGTTTAAGAATGCGTTTTCAATGCGAATTGCAGCAGCCGATTAAGGGTTTGCCCTGGACGCGATATATCAAGTTCTTTGTGCTTGGATTTTTAAATCTTATAATCGTTCTTTTATCGATTTATGTGCTTCAATATTATGACTACATTGGCTACTTTATGTATTCCCTTGGAGCGGTTGTAATTATTCGTTTTCAGTTTCTGCTCCTGATGCTTTACATCGAGATCATGGCCTATCATGTGGAGCTACTGCGTCTGCGTGTTCAGGCCGTGCACACCTGTCGTCTGCTGGGAACACATTCCGTGCTGGATGTGAAATGTGAGCAAATGTGTTCACTGGAGCATTTGCTGAGCCTCAAGCGGGTTTATATGGAATTATATCGTATATATAGTCTCTTCAATGGAATGTTTGGTTGGTCTATTTTATGCATCTTTATGGTTCTGTTTTTGGACAGCATGATCAATATCTATTGGACAATATTGGTGCTTAGTCGGGTCTATGATTTTGCCTATATTTACTTGACCTCTGCAACCTTTGTGCCCTTACTTTTTCTACTCTTTAAATTTTGCAAATGTGGCGAGCACAGCAAGCGACAGGTTAGTTTGATGATATCAGATTATATAGGTATATATAATATCGTGTTATATTCGTAGCATATAATGATCGGTAGTCTGATACGTGGCTTGTCCTGCACCTTTCCAAGTCAAGCCGAATTACCTCCCCAGGCTTATAATGCAGTTCTAGCTGAATTTGCCATGCAGGTGGAACAGGATACATTGATCATCAGCGCCGAAGGATTTATGGATATTGACTACAGTTTGCTGATGTCGGTAGGTATTTTAATTGTAATTAACTGAAATATAATATATAACTATATATTATATATGATTTTGAACAGATTTTTACTGCAATGGTTACCTATGTGATTGTCTTGGTACAATTTGGCGCATTGTAATTATAATTATCCGGAATATAGTTGAAGGTCTAAAATGTGCATTTGTTGACCGATAAATTTGTACAATCAAATCTTGACCCACTTAACACCCCGTACAAACAAAACTAAATTTATTGTTAAGTTTGGCCACAATTTAGATAAGATTAAAAAATTTTAATTTTTTGTATTTTTGTTTAGAACTAGCTAAAACGAGTTCTTTATAATAAAAATATTCAAACTCATAGGACTTACAAGCCTTCAGTAATTATAAATATTATAAACAATCATTTATTTCATCTAACATTTTAATAAGAATGTTTTCAACGCTCTTCAAAAAGTTCTCAGCTGATATTTTTGTGAAATTATTTTTTTTTCAGCAATAATTTTATTTTGGGTATTTATAAATATGCCCCCTAGGGAGTTCTCATCAGCTGATATTTTGGCGATATGGAATCCAAAGATTACTGTTGTCAGCTGGCTATATTTGATTTTTAAAATATATAATATATATATATATATATATATATAGCTCAATTATGCAATGGCATCTAAAATTCATTCTGATACAATAATCTGAACACGCAGTCTCTGGCTGCCTGTGGATGATACTTTAGCGCCTTTGTTGGTAATACTAAAAAAATAGTATTACTGATAATTGATAACCTGTTCGAGTGCCCTCATCCAAGTCAACAAAACAAACAAGAAAACCGGTTTATATGATTCCCCAAACCGGTTTCAAGTGACTTGAGATGTGCCAATTTTGATAGGCACCCCGAACCGATAATAGACACATTGAATGCTACTAATCTTTCAGACATAATTTAATATAAATACCAAGCACATAGTATATTTGACTTTTCAAGTGGCTTTCCACACATTGAAACTCTTTATTCTATTCAAAAATCAGTTCAAACCGGTTTTCATTTTGAACTTTTATTGGGTGTTATCAATGGGAGCAACGTGCACCTACATGTAACGACGGATATAGATTTTCAAATGTTCATTAATATAAAAACGTGAATTAACACAAATTAATCACATTCAAATTAAGTTTTATTTCAAATCAAAAAGAAAATTTATTTAAATTCATATGTTACTTGTGCATTAACGCTGACCTCTTGTACTACAGCATCACCATCTTCATTGAGAATCTCTAGATTACACTCTATCGTTTCGCTCTTCAATTTACTGGGATCATCAAATTCGGCAGCCTCATCATTGGGATCTGTTGCCTCAAAGTAATCAAGTTTTATAGTGGGTTTTGTATGTGTATTTTCGGTAGTATTGGATAGATTATCGGCTGTCGGATTGTCTCCTTGATTCTCAGCATTAGTTGACTCATCATCATTGGCTACCAAAGATTTGTCCATCTTCCCTTCACATTCAGGATCTGTTGCCTCAAAGTAATCAAGTATTATAGTGGGTTTAGAATATGTATTTTCGGTAGTAATGGATAGATCATCGGATGTCGGATTGTTTCCTTGATTCTCAGCATTAGTTGACTCATCATCTTTGGCTACCAAAGGCTTGTCCATCTTCCCTTCACTTTCAGCATCTGTTGTAGTATTGGATAGATCACCGGCTGCCGGATTGTCTCCTTGATTCTCAGTATTAGTTGACTCATCATCTTCGGCTACCAAAGGTTTGTGAATCTTCCCTTCACATTCAGGATCTGTTGCCTCAAAGCAATCAAGTTTTGAATGTGTATTTTCGGTAGTATAGGATAGATTATCGGCTGCCGGATTGTCTTCTTGATTCTCTGCATTAGTTAACTCATCATCTTTGGCTACCAAAGGCTTGTCCATCTTCCCTTCACATTCAGGATCGGTTGCCTCAAAGTAATCAAGTTTTGCATGTGAATTTTCGATAGTATTGGATAGATCATCGGCTGCCGGATTGTCTCCTTGATTCTCTGCATTAGTTGGCTCATTATCCTTAAATTCCATTAGTTTATCCTTTTCGCGTTCGCATTCCTTCAGTCCATCTCCACAAGCTTTAGTCTCATCAGTTGTATCATTCTCGCTTATGTCAATAATATCAACAATCTCGCTTAACATTTGTGTCTGTTGATTTATCCATTGCATATCTCGGGGACTTAA
This sequence comes from Hirtodrosophila alboralis, assembly GCA_035043045.1. Taxonomy (NCBI): domain Eukaryota; kingdom Metazoa; phylum Arthropoda; class Insecta; order Diptera; family Drosophilidae; genus Hirtodrosophila; species Hirtodrosophila alboralis. Next base: position 1,375,341 of record JAWNNH010000048.1, read on the forward strand.
ATTTGTTGTTATACATTTCTCAAAAATACTATTCAATTTTTTTAATTTAAATATATCTCCGTTGCCTTTAGCGTCATTGATTTCTTTCTCTTCTAGTAATTTCATATCATCTGCTTTTATATTGTTTGATTCGCCTTCTTCACAGGCATCACTCAAACCTTTTAAACTTTCTAAATCTTTTAAAAACTCTTCTTCATCTTCGTCACTCTCAGCTTCATTGAATTCATTTTCATCTAACAATTTCATATCATCTGAGCTTATAAAATCATTCAGTTTCTTGGATATCTTGGCCCACTGGAGTTTAGCATTTGAAGCCAACTCTCCCATTGCACCATCATATTCAGTATCTGTACTGCAAGTGCTTTGATCTTCTTCTGCTGTAGGCTGCTCCTGGAAGCCTTCAGTGTTGGTATTAGACCGTATCTCTGAGCCCTCGTCATCTTTATCTGTTGTCGCAATGGATTCTTTTTCTCTATTTTTATTACCGTCATCCTTACTGTGATTTTTCCAATCCCTTGAAGACAGACTGAATAGCTCCTTACGCAAAGCATCTTCGATTTCTCGCTCAGCCTCAAATTCATTGAAGTACATTTCACTGAGTGCACCCACGGGTAGCTTAGGCGGCTCAACGACGGCTATATCTTCACCAGATTCATAATCGGTGGAAGCATCCGAGATAATGTCATCATCAATGCTCTTATTTTCTGCTGTGAACTGTTCTTTATTGCTTGGAAGTTCTTCCGTCTTCTCAACGGGATTTTCATTATTCAAAGTTTCTTTCTCTAATTTACTTTCATCCTTCGAGTCTTTTATCTCTGTATCAGATTGAGTTTGTAATTCGTTCTCGATTAATGTTTCCTGTTTTTCTTCAGCTTCATTTTCATCGGCGTACGTTTCTTGTAACTGACTTTTAAGTTCGTACAATTTACAACCACCTAATGTTAATTTGATTGGAGCTAAATCCTTAGATTCGACAGCCTGCATCTCTGATTCTGGCAAATCCGTCAATTGAGAATTTTGTTCTAGCTCCTTGACTTCTTTCAAATTCTCATCTCTCATTTCGTTATCCTTGGACCCTTCTATCGATTTAATTTCTTGAGTTCCAGGCAACTCTTGCAACTGACTTTCCTTTGACTTTTTGGAGCTTCCCATCTCTTTTAACTTACGTTCTCGCTCCTCCTGTATCATCTTACGTTCAATCAAATCCTTGAGCATTTCATCTGCTTTTACTAATTCACCCATCGGCTTGGTCTCTATTAAATCTGTTTTAATGCTGTCCATCAATGCATCGTAAGTACGCATTCCCTCGGCTGTTATTTCCCCATCACTGTCGATGACCTTTTGTAGATCCAATTTATCCAAAAACTCAGTGTCCAATGAATTGAAGGTAGACCTTGCTTCGAGCGAGTAATACTGGTCAATGGACTGATCTGGTACATTATCCTCGTCATTATTTTGTTTCAATATTAATTCTTTATTTTGTTTCAATATTAATTCTTTGTTTTGTTGCAGTGCCTCTGGCTCCGATTGGCCTGGTTTTGCCCACAGTCTTTGAGAATTGACCGGAACATCCTCCTCGGCAGTGTCATAGGCATCTTCACCATCGGATGATTCACTCTCGCTCTCACTGTCACTGACCAGAGCCGGAGGTGGTGGTAGATCCTGCATCTCACCTGTATACTTCTTTACAATAACCAGTTTATTGTCTACAACCTCAAGGTAATCCTCATAATTTTCACGCTTTTCATAACAACGTGATGCTAAAGCTGCAACCCGTCGCTTAGTCTTCTCTTTCTGCTTGGCCAGCTGTGCATCCAATTCTTCTGGAGTTTCATAATTGAATTCGCTTTTCATCTTTGACTTCAGCAGCTCCTTAGCAGCGTGCACCTTTTCAGAGCTGGTTTTTGGAGTTTTCTCTAGCTTTCTTTCATTGTATGTGGTTATGAAATCACCAAAACTATCCAGACATTCACGTAGAGATTTTCCACCGGCAGGATCTTCAAGCTCCGCCCGCACAATCTTTTCTACATTCGGATTTGCCGAATAACTATATTCTTCGTCCGATTCAATGAGCCCAAAATCAAAGCATTTGATATTCTGACCATTAATAATTTCCTGATATTGCAATTCGTCAATTAAATCATCTATTAGCGTTCTACATACAACAGACATTTCTGGCTCTGGTAATGGTGCGAGATCTGCATCTTCAATAGAGCTCGTGATATCGTACAGAACATCATTCTCATCCTCGAGTTGTTGTAGAAGTTCACGAAGAGAAGCTTCATCATCCTCTAACTTTTTGCTCATCAGCTCACATATTTGTTCAGCTTCTTCGGCAGAGGTTAGATTGTTCAATGGCTTTACACGATATTCATCATCATTTACTTCTGTGAGCACCTCTTTTACTGTCAATTGACGCATTCGTTCCTCCTTATGCCAATGATAGCTCGGTGTATCGAGACCAGCGCCATAAACTCGCTTGGGTACATCATCAGAAGCATCATCAAGCGCCTTGGCAAAAGCGTTATCAAACTCATCCATTTCAGCTTTCATTTTTTTAATACCCACCAATTCATTCTCAAGCTGCTCAAACTTATCATTTTCAATTTTAATCTGTTCTTTAACTTTTTCATTTTCGTCTTCCTGCAATTTCATTTCTTCACAAATGCGCTCTCGCCGAACCGTGAATTCCTCTACAATACGTAGTGATCGGACCACAGTAGTTAGCTCAATACATTTTTTCTTATCCTCTTCGTCTTCATTATCTGTATTAACATTATTTGTATCATCGTTCAGGTTTTTTTGGTTGATTTGTTGTTCATATAGCTCTAGAGGCTGCTTTAGTTCTTCCATATCCTCCTTCATATTACTATTAAGTTGTTCCATATCATATATAACTTTATCATTTGCTTCTGCGCACTCTTCTTCGTGATACAATTCTTCTTTGGTTTTGGGCATTATAATACTTTCACTATCTTCCTCATCTCTAGGTTTACGTGATTCCTCACAGCATATCTTTGGTTCAAGTTGATAGCTTGGTGTTTCCTCAAACTGCATCACATCAATTAATTCGGGTTGCTCTCCAAATATTTCGGAAGCATAAGATTCGTACATTTTCTTAATACACTCCTGTTTGATTTCTTCAGGTGTTGGAGATTCAGGATTTCCTTGAGCCACTGCGCCCACTGCTCGAGATGATTTCTCTAGATCCTCAGCAAAGTTTAATTCCGAATCGCTTTCTGGCTCAGTTATTACATGTGGTAACTGTTCCTTATTGGAATCCTCAACGTTTGCATTTAAAATATTTTCATTAAAATTTATTGCTTCCGTTTTTGTAGCATCATCTTTAAGCTCATCATACTTTTCTTCATCTTTCATATCTTCTGTGGTGTTTATTAGAGTTTGAACTTCAAGCTTCACATTAGCGTTATCCTCCACATGCAGATCAGTTATTGCATTCTTATCCTTTATTTCAACATCTGTATTATCTGATCGAATTTCCTCTATAAGCACTCGCTTTCCTTTTGGTGTCTCCACATTCTTGCTATCTGACTCATCGATATTTTCATTATCCGACAGCTGAGAAACATGGAGTACTTTTGGACGTCCCTCCAGGTGCTGTGACTGACGATTGCTTATCTGTTCGGCTATATGATCAGCCTGCGAACCGGTACTAGTTTCATCACCGGTATCTGACGTTCCAGGATATCCAGCAACTTCGTTCCAAATATCAACCGCGCATCCATTTTCTGCGTCGGCTTTTATACGAGTATTCTCTCCAAGTTTGTCTGCATCCTTTTCTTCTTCTGAGTCGGTTGAGGTGATCAATGCGTCTTGCTGATCTGCTGGACGATGACGATTGCGCAACTTTATGGTGTCTGAAAGTCGTAATTTAGAAAAGTTGATATTTATTTAATTTGAAGTATATGTATCATTAAACTTACAGTTAACACTGTCACGCATTTTCTTGCGATCTGCGCGATTCCAACGCATGTGTTCCTTGCGTTCACCTTCATATCCATCCTTTTTCCTATAGGTTAAAAATTAGAAATGAAATTAATCATTCAGCAAGTATAAAATATATATGTATGTATTTTACCAAGCCTCGGCACAGGCACGATCTCGTGGAAAGACGGGTCGACTATCTAAATAGGTAAGTTCTTTCTACGCAGAGTAAAAGACATGGAAATTTACTAAAAAAATAAAGAGATTCGATTGATTTCTTTACTCACACAAGCCAATATCAATGTCTTTCGATACTGCGGCAATCGTGATACCACGGGATTACCCTGTAGTACCAGGACCTTTAGACAAGGCATCTGCTCAAATATTTTGACGATCAATATGTCATCAATGCGATTATTCGATAGATCCACAACTGCTAAGTTCTTGCAGTTCACCAAATGGGCCAGACTTTCGCTGTCCTTTAAATAGTTTGACGCTATGTTAAGTGTATTTAAAACTGGTAAAATATCCGAGCCAATATTCTCAATTATACGTATATGATTGGAGCTGAGGTTAAGTGTGTCCAATTGCGGGCAACAAGAAAGATTGTCAATCCGTTTAATTAGGTTGTTCTGCAGGAAGAGACAACGCAGTTTGCTCTGTTTTTCCAGGCCCTCAATTTCCGTTATAGCATTGCACTCCAGCCACAAGCACTTTAGTTCCGTGTACTCTTCCAAGCATTCAATATATTGATAGCCTAACAATAATTACATAAAGTATAATTAGATCACATAATCTTAATCCTATTTACCTTGATAATGCAAATAGAGTACATCATTCAGACGAGGCGTCTGATATAGCTTATCCTTCTTGCACAAATCACGCAATCCTTTCTGTGTCATACGATGTAAGCCGGTTACCTCCTTTCGCGGCACTGCAGCGCCCACAGCTTGCGACATTTTATTTTAATTATTATATAGTATAAATATTTTGTATGTATTTCTAGGAGTATTATTTTATGAATTACAAATTTTCTATTTGATTTTAATATTATGCGCTATCCAACTCGATTTCTAATATTTACTAAAAATTGACTACAAAATTCACTGGCTAAGTTGACAGCGCCTATTACGTTTGTTTATTCTTATTGAACAAACAACAATGATATTGCCAGGGACAACCAGTTCTCTAATCTTATTCGAACTGCAGTTCAAATATTTTTCATCCCCATGTAAATTCTATATTTATGATATACCTGTTCTATATTCTTCTATAAAAGTTTTTTAGTTTTGACGCTACTTTGAGAACTTTGTATAGATCAAAGTTGCGTATAACTGGTATAAAATAGTTAATATCGAAAATAGAGTTATAAAATTATTATAAAAATAAATCTGCTTAATAAAACAATACAAAGTATTGTCCTTTAATTTAATTTACTTAAAAAGTATAAGCTTTCCAAATATGATTACTGTTTGATATATCTTATTTAAGATTGTAAATCCTTAGCTAATATTATAAAGTTCTGATAGATTTTTAACAAAATTTAAAGAATACATCTTCAATACGTTTTTAATGATTTATTTATTTAAATTTTTCAGTGCTGCACAATCGTCTTGAACTCAAAAGTTATTAATAAACATACAAAATGTTTAAAATGCATATGATATAATTAATCGTGCTGAGTTTTGCAATTTTTACTTATTATGTAATCTAACATTGAATAATTAATTGTCTTCTTTAAAAATTTAGTATTTATTAGAGCCAAAAAATATGCAATATGCACGGTTCTAAATAAATTCAATTTTATTCAATTAGATTTAAAACTGTAAATTCGATTTTAAAAAACAGTTTTCCTCTTTTCGAGTTACCATGAAATGTAAAATATTCTCAAATTTTTATACAATACAAGTTACAGTCACATAAATATTTATTTTATTTATATATATGCATGCATGTTTTATGTGTGTTTCTAAATTATTAATGTGTATGTGTATTATGTGTAAAATGCATAGTGTTCTCTGATATTGTGTTTATAATAAATTGTTTCTAATATATGGGGGTATATAAAAACAATTAGCAAATGGTGGGTTCTTTTGGGGACTAAGCCACACACATACACACACGCATAAACACGCATATTTAATAAAAATTCTAAATGCCTCTAAATTACTACAAAGTACGTATATGAGTGTATACTTATTAAAAAATTGTTCCAAGGACACTTTGTAAAATAATGAAATGATGCATGAATTTCGAAACAGTCGTTTAATAGCATATATACTATATAATATGATACATTCATGTTTTGATATGCATATGGGAATGTGTTGTGGCGAGATGCATTGGCAAATGGGGCATATTTAAAAAAAAAAATAATAATTTAATATAATATTATTCCTTTACTTATTACAACAAAATATTTTATTAAAGTATAAAAAATGTACACAATGTGTTGAAATATTTAACTTTGAGCAAAAAAGTGTAACGAAAGCGAAACATAAATAAGTTTTTAAGTAGCAAATACTTGAGATATATATATATATAGCTTTCTTTTAGCTTCTCAACTTCTGTGAGCAGGAAATAACATTAACAAGTTTTTAAATATGCATAGTAATAACAAACTAAAGAATTGGAATGGTTGGATAACACTTACTGGTTTTGATTGACAAAATGGAACTTATGGATAATGATTTTTTGATTGTTGTGAGTTTTGTTGTGTTTTATGTGTTGTGTTTAGCTTAATCAACGAGCTTCTTAGAGACGGCAACGAGTATTTCGCATGCATTTGACCAACTACAATCTATGAAAAAGGCTCCCTTATTTTAAAATCGATTGACAGGATCCTCGCTACGCAGCCTAAACATGATCGTAGCTGCGGCGAAACGACCGATACAAGCAGCAGGCAAAGAGTATGGTAAGTAGCTGCAATATAACAAAAATTAGCAAGAATATAATAGATTTATGAAATCTAAGATAGCATACCTGTATGCCCGCTACAGCAAGTACCACGCTGGCCAATATCAATGTTTTCGAATCGAGTATGCTGAGCAATTTTGGCAGACAACCCTGCTGAATGGCATGCAATGTGGTGCACTCCTTAGCCTCGCTCAGATTGATCTCCTTGCAGCAGGTTGCTGGCAATGTTTTGTTCGGAAAGATGCTCTCCCAATCGCTGGGACCATGGGTGCCACAACAATCCAGTTCATTTTCTAGCAAAGTCCAGGCATCTCGATAATCATCGCGTTCCTTATAATGCTTCATTGTGGTATTAAACTGAGTTTCCATGAGCTGTTGCAAGCCCGAGTGTTTGATATAACCAGCAATGCCCAGACCAATCTCCAAGAGAAAGATGACCACAGCAAGTATGGCAAAACTGAGAATCATGCAGCTATTTTCCTTTAAAGCACCACAGCAGCCAAGGAAACAGATAAATGCCACAGCAGCACCCACAACCATGAGTATGATGGGCGCGGTCCAAATGTGATCACTAACAAAATTCGAATAATGCGCATAATTCAATTGAACCATGGCGCCGACCATCAATATAAGTAGACCGGTGAGCTGTGTGTATGGACAGAGATTAGTATGGATTTATTTTTAGGTTATTCTGTTTATCTACTTACCGCAAACAAAAGATTGCAGAAAAATGTTATGTATTTGACACATGTTAAGCCGCCGGATGCCATCTTGCCTCAAATGTTCAATTCCTTGTATTTACTGAAAATATGTATATAGGGAAATATTAATTAAAATGGTCAGGATAGGACAAACAAGTCGCTAACACACACACACAATAAATCAATAAATGGTCAACCGCACAGGAAACAGAAGCAAGGAAATAATATTGGAGGAGTCAACCCCCAAATCAAAGGCAGACACGCAACCACTTCGAACCAACGATGTCCACCAACTGTCTCCATTTGCCATCTGCCACACCTGTCTAGCCTCGTCTGTCTGCGGATTAACCCTACAACAACCCCGTTCCACTTCACGGCTATACAGCTATACGGCGAAAGTAGACACAAGTCCACAAATATATGTAAAATCGAGTCAATTGCATTTCAACATTTTCACTTTGGTTCGCGTTGTTCTATTGTTGCTGGCCTAGTTCTGGGGCATTATTATTTGTTATTAGTACATATATGTAGTATATATTGAATTGTGGGCTTGATGGGTTGGTAAGTGCTTGGTAGTTTTGGTGACAAGGACGTGTGATGGCTGCTCCCATTTCGAGTGCAACGGGCGATGAGTGCAACTGGCATTAAAATCAATAAAATTTGATGAAAGTGCAGACAGTAAGGAGGTCTATAGTTATAAGTAGAACTCGTGTGGCTGGTAAAATACAAATAATAGAAACTTTATGGACAGGCTATGAAGAATATCTATAATATTTGTATCTATGTCTTGAATTAACTACATATTCATGCCAAAGATCTAAAAGATCGAATCTTATAATCTTTGTTTTGTATTCCCTTTCTTTTCCACATATACATATTCGATTTTAATATGGCTGATAAAAAATATCATTAGTACTTAATACAACCTAAATTAAGACAATCTAGGATTTCGCAAATTAATGAAATATAACAAAAAAAATATATATATTGAATTTACGTTGTGATAAGCATTTGTCATTGCAATTTTGAAAATTTCCCTTATCTTATCTTTAAATAAAGCAACCCGTTCTATTATCATTGCATTTGGCGTAAGTTTAAATACTTTTTAGAACTTGCGTCTTAATCATAATGACACAATGTTGACCTATACCAGTTGATAGACTATAAAAATAGATGAAGAACCCAATCATTTAAACTCTTCAATTGGAATAGGTCACTATACCAATTAGTTAACCAACGCAATGGGCATAATTTCCTACTGCGTAACATAAATAATGAAACATCGTAGTAAAATATATATGCATAGACTCTTGTAACCCGTAACTTACAAAATCGATCGGTTTGGAAATGGTGTCAGCGGTGGAAAAAGTGGTTAATAACGCTGGACATTTAGACAGCTTGATTAAATTAGTTCTATAAAAAAATTTTTATATATGGGAGCTCCAAGTGAAATGGTTCAGCTGTTCACCTGTCGCACCTGACACACGTAAAACAGGACGATAAAAATGCCTTGTCAATAGAATGTGAAGAAGGTGGTTGAAGCATGCTATGACTGCACAGTGGGCTTCGAGTGATTAAAAAATTGGTTCTAAAATAAATATGGACATTCGCACAGAAAGGTCCACATATATGTAGCTATTAATTAAAAAACTATAACTTATAAAAGAGGAGAATATTCAATAAGTTAAAAGCAAAGTTAAAATTCAATGTATAAAATACATGATAATTTCCGTTATTATTCCTTTTTAAATAAAAAATAAGAAAATAAATAATTTTGGTTATTAAACAAAAAAAATGTTAACTCAATTATTTTGGAGTTATGCGTAATTTAATGAAAATTTTAATATCACTGTTTTTTGTTATAAAAATAAAAAACACAAAAAATTACCTGTAATCATTTTTAACTAATTGTTTTGAATTAATATTATTAAATTTATAACAATTGAAGAAAAAATTAATTTGAGTTATTACTTAGAAGACTTATGTACAATACCAATATTTATCTATTATTTTTCAATAAAACTTAAAGAAAATATTTATATTGTGTTCCTTTTATTGTTTTTAGAAAATTAAAAATAAATACTATACCAGCAACTACCAATACTAATTGATTTTGAACCACTGTAAAACATTTCTATTTGATTTTTCTTGTTGCGCCTAGGCATTTGCGGCGAGTTTCTAGGCGAATTGCAGACAGGGGTGTTAGGGGGTCAGTGGGCTGTGATGTTGGATGTATGCAGATATGCATAAACATACACACATACATATCTGAAGTTTTGCATGTGTATGCATGTGCAATAATAACAGTTTTGTGTTGCGTGCCATCAACTAATTCCGGAAATTTACCTATTGGCATGGCTAACGGGCATTAATAAGAAGAGTCCAACTGACCGTTGTTCTACATATGCATGTTTGTGTACATACACATGTTTGTATGTATGTACGTATGAGGGAGTTGATGTTCGGGTTAATCGTGAGATTTAAAATTAAAACGCAATAGACGAAAGTGTTAAGCTACAAACAAACAACAACAACAAGAATTGGAGCATTTTGTGGCCAAATTCGAATTGCAGCGACAGCGTCGAGAGGTTAACAAACTGTAACGAACTCAAGCGGCAAGTGCACGCACATACATATTATACATACAGACATACATACTACATAAAAAAGCATAATAGACATGCATAAGTCTGTACATACATACATACATAGCTACATTTGTGTACAGGAATTTTCATGGACAATGTTTTATTGTCCGCTTTGTTTTTGTTGAATAAAAACTTAAACTTCTTGTGTTGTTATTATAACTTGTTTTCCATAGAAATCATCATGCATACATACATATGTACATACATACATACATACTATATACATAAATACATACATATATATATATTTTTATATATGTAAGTGGGTATAGCCCCAAAATGAATTTCACACCGCATGTCTTGAGAGGAATAAAAGAAGAGTATCAAACAAAAGACCAGATAAGTAGAACGGAAGCAGGCAGTGAACCTGAAAAGAAGAAATAACTGCACTGACATTCACGTCTGTAGTGTTTCACCTATTTCCATAAGTATGTATGTATGTATACGCGCAAACTGAAGTTTATTTATTTATATGCATACCATAGAATATACTTCACTTAGTTTAAATATCACTTGAGTTAGTTTAGATACTTACATTATAACCAATAAAAACGTCTGCAATTTTTATATACTTTCAAACACTTTGCCCGCTCGCTTAATTCTGCTTTAGCCGTCGTTCGTTTACCTTGCGATGTTTTTCTTGCAAGGCGCAAAGACACAATGCAAACGCAAATACAAAATCTTGTTTTGGTTATTGTTGTTGAGAGCATTGCGCAGGTCCGTTATTCGCGGCAGCACGGTTGAGAGAGCGAATAAAAGAGATTGCGTGAGCTGAGAATGAGTACGCGTGACACGCGCTCAAATTGCATTATTTCGTAGTTTTGTAAGCAAAATAAAACAAAAGCCATAGATTGTTAAACTGCAAGTAAATATTTTAAAAAAATACATTACATATTTGGTTGAAAAACGCATGATTTGTGACGTCATACATATACAGATTACACTCGCGGTCTATCGATAAGCATAACATATCGCATATTTGTTAAGAGTACCGATATTTTGTAACCCTATTTTTAACGGTCTGGTAGCCTAACAGCTGTTCAGCTATCCCCGATATTTTAAAACAGTCCGATAGCATTTGTGCTGAGATCCAAGCGCTCTAAAGTATAAATATATATTTTAATAAAATGTTCGGTGTTTTGTGATTAATTTTTTGTGTTAAATATGATGGTGTGACGTACTCATTAAAATTTTCATGATTAAATAACAATAAATCATCATAATCAAATAGCAAAGATTTTAGGTCAAATAAATATGATGCAATTTATAAAATTTTGAATGTAAATTGTTGCTCTTGTGACGTGTATACAAAAATCTCATCCAATGAATGTGATATACAAATAATTTGATAACTTGCGTATCTTTCAAGGTACGTTAATTTAAAGACAATTTATATCTCTTTAACTTTTATATTTAGTTACAGTTAAGTACATTGGTACATTTCTAAATATGTATAATGTTGTAGTTTAAAGCCGACTGCTAAATATTCTGCACCCAGACTGAAAAATTTCTAATGCGGAAATTAGTTTGAGTGTCTTAGAGTAATTTTAAAGATTCAAATCAAAAATCAGTTAGTCTTTAAAGTATATTTATTACTATTACTTACCTAAGTGCTTTTTTAAATATTTAAATTTCACTTTGAATAAATTGAAGATGAAAATGCCAAAAATATTTCATATTTTCTGACTTTATTTAATAAACTTTATTTTAGTTTCAGTAGATATCATTAATGCTCTATACAGTGTTGATACACAAATATTCCAATATATGCACATAAGTAAGTACTACATACGCACATACTTATATATACATATACATATATGTACTATATATACATATGAGTACGTTCTTTGCTTGTACACACCAAATGCTCATTATGTTTAGACCCGACTTAACATTATATACAATAATGACAATAATAAGTTTTAAATATTCTTTTACATATTATACAATATAGTAGTATATATTAATAGACGTTAATTTTATGGAAACATTAGCTTAATAATTTTCTACATAACTAAATTACTCGCCTATATTGCAATTTCAAAGATTTTACGTTAGCCGTATAACTGAATTTGACTAGAATTACTCGTTCTAAGGGTTGTCTTTCAAACATTTCCAGCCGTTTAACTATCATAACGTGTTGTCTTTTTTTTTTTGTAAAATATAGCAGCAAAAATAATTTATTTTTTTAATTTGAAAAGTCCACTAGAATACTTTAGTAAGCTTCTTGTATGAAAGGAAATGGCTTGCTTTCTGAAAATATATGATGCGAAATTTGAAATATTGGTTTTGCATTTGTGTTGCCCGCAAACAACAAAATTAATAAGAATTTCATTAAATATTGATCTGTATTTCTTGCTCTAAAAATTTGTATAAATTTGCGTGAAAATAATTCCTCCAGATAAGTTTGTGTTTAGAGAAGAAAAGAGAGTTTTAGAGAAGCGTGCAAAAATTGATTGATCTTATAAACGCATTCGCATTAAAGGTATTTCTTCTGGGAGCTTGCAATAGAATTGTTAACCCCCAGTTAACATTGCTAAATCTTGACTAATCAAACATAATCAACAAGCTTAAGTTGACACCCACGGACAAACAGCCACCCTAACTACTAAATATATTTTTCACTTAATTATTGCTAAGACCAATGCACACATAAACATACCCATTCACCTACACACACACACACACTCGCACCCACACTCATACGGACCACCCACTGGTCACCGTTATTTTTATTACTGTTTACCGTACGCACGTCACCACGTTCGCTTGCTATTCGCTATCTCTCTCTGACCTAGACAGAGAGTAGAAAAAGGTCGGTGTATCCATAACGGAAGTGTGCCAGTTTCAAAGCGCCTTTCAACGGTTTTTGTGTGTTAATTGTTTTGCTGTACAACCCCCCCGCCAATCCCGAATGCCTTGTTATACCCCAAGTGCCAACCATTACAACTATACTAAATTTCAAGTGCATTAAAAAGATCATGGGTGGTAAATTAACTTATCGACGCGTCATTTTGCCGTTTTTGCTCTGGCGACACAACAGTTGTTGGGTCGCCATTTTGCCATCAGCATCTACTTAAGTCCAGTACTGTTATTTTTACATTTAATTGATGCTTTGTCTTTGTTGCTATTGCTGCCAATTTTGTAATGTACATGCTATGTATATAAGCATATATCGTATTTAATCGATTAGTTAAACTTCCTCAATAGGAAGCTTTATTTTTGTTTAATTTTTCCGTTTCGATTTGTCAGTTTTATACCAGCGTTTTAGAGAATCCTCAATTAGAACTAAGTTTCATTTACGACCATGCAAACAAGTGGACTCGTCAGAGAGTGCTAAATGAATGTTCATGCTATGAAAGACGCGAGCCGGCCACGTGGGTTTTCGTTTGCGTTTCCATGATCGCAGCTTTAATATACTTCGCTTATGCGTTCCATTCCGTTCTATACGCTTACGTTCCATTCCGTTCTATTCGCTTATTCCTTCATTTTTGCTAGATGATTCTAAATAAAAGCTCTTAGCAGGGCCGTCTTAAGGTATTCGCGGGGCCACTTGCGGGCCCCTTGCAAATACCCAGTGTGCCGTACCCTTAAGAAGGCCCTGATTTTAAGGTATTTTAATTCACAAGTTTCGGCTTGTCGACTACTAATCAAAGATCTTTAATATAAGCTTCATTTTGTTTCATTCACGCGTTTCAAGTTTTTATATTTATATTATATTATTTCTTATTTTGATTTTTAAACCGTTGCAACGTTTTTCTACTCGATGAATTATTCGTCCGTTGCTCGAAGCGCTTTGACTGTGATCTAGTACAAAGTTTATTTAATAATTTCTAAAGCTTTCTTAATTATGCATATATACTAATATAATATATATATATATTTATAAATATGTATATTAACAACTTTGGATAATTGCATATTCATTTTGCACCACAGTGGTCGGCATTGTTTTTAATAATTTACAAGATATTTTCATAAAGACAAGAGATAAAATTACAAAATAAAATTTACAAAACCAAAAAAAAATCCTTTTCTTTCTTTTTTCCATTTTGCTTTTTGAAGCTAAGCTGAGTGTGTGTGTATTTAATTTTGTTATTAGGCTTATGTACGTATATACTAGCTGTATTATATTTTGTTTTTTAAAGGGAGTTTTATGCCTTCTTTAAGCTTTGGCATTTCGATATATTAATAATATTTGTTTTTGCCTCTCAACCTTGAGCTACATATATATTCTATAAATTCTATTTGTGTATTTATAAACATTTACCACAGATCCTCAATTGTGGCATTAATTATGCCAGAATGCTTTAGAGAAACTCTCGAAAGGGCTCATCGAAATTATCATTGACATCGGGAAAAACGGCGCTATTGGTGCCACCAACATTGACAGTGACGCCACTCACACCCACTCCAACTCCAACTCCAACTGTGGCGCCACCATTGAGTATGAGCGTTGGCTGTTGCGTCTGTTGCTGATGTTGCTCTTGTGGCAGCAACATGTTGGCGCCTAGATGTGTATGAGTATGCAACAGTTGCTGCTGGTTGTGAGGCTGAGGCTGGGGCTGAAGCTGTTGTTGCTGTTGTTGCTGCTGTTGCTGCTGTTGCTGGTGATGATGATGTGGAAGATGTTGCTGCTGCTGCGTTTGCTGATCCACCTGATTTTGTGGCAGCATTAACATGGGCGGAGGCTGCAAGTTTTGCATTGCGGGCGTGGCTGTCACTGTGGCAGCATTTAACAAGCTGCCATCGGTGGCAGCCAGCAAAGCACAATCATAGGCACCACCATTGGCCAGAGCATCCTCAAAGCACAGGCCATTGCTGGTGGCAGCAACATTGGCTGCCACACCATTGTTATCGCCAGTTAATCCCGTTAGACCCGTTAGCAAGACCCCACCAACAGCGCCACCATTGAGCTCCATGGCTGCCGCCTCCTCGTTGCGCTTGGAGAGTATAATATGCGTCAGATTGATGATGTAATTCTTGGCCAGCGTCAGTGTCTCAATCTTGGACAGACGTCGCTCCATCTCCACATGCGGAATGACCTCACGCAGCGATTGAAACGCATCATTGAGACTATGCATCCGCATGCGTTCCCGCTCATTCGATTCCAGCCGACGCAGATTGCGCTCCTTGGCATTCAGGGCGCCCTTGCGTCTGCGATTCGCATTGGCGCTATTGGCGCTATTTGGTGTTAGGCTGGAGCCACCCACACCATTCTGTTGCCTGCCACGGCTGGAGGGACGCTGGCCACCATGGGCATTGCCCTGTTGGTTGCTATTGTTGTTGGTGCTGCTGCCACCGCCATTGCTGCTGCCTCCGCCGCCGCTGGTGTCATCACTCTGCGAACTGGAGTCCGTCATCTCCAGATCATAGGTGTTATTGCTTAGCTGTGGACAGTTTAGCTTATACCATATGGGATTGCTACCAAAATCTCTATCACCTTTCTTACCTGTGAGGTGCGACGCGTTGCCCGTCGCACGGGTCTTGAACTTCTCTCCGCCGATTCCGGTGATAAGCCATTGTGGCCATCTGTATTGTAGTTGTTGTTATTGTGTTGCAACTGCTGCTGCAGCTGCATAAAATCATGACTCCCGATCAGTTCGGTGAGCTGTGTGGCATCCATGTTGCCAATAGAGTACTGAAAAATATTCTCTGAATTATTTAAAAATCAAAAATTAAATAAATTTAAAAACAATTTATAGTAGAAAACCTTGCAATATCTTAAGCTTATTGATTTGCAAAGAGCAATACTATATTTACTAAAAATCTTTACAAAATGTTTTCATTCAACATCTTAATCCTCAATCAATGGTATCATATGGCTTTTATATGATTAGATAAAGCCTAAGTATATAAAACATAATTTAACTCGAATTTGTTAAAATTGTTGAAAATATGTTTATCCTTTCGACTTATATTCGATAATCTTTAAAATTTTAAAAAAAATTAATATACAATTGCTTAACAAAATATTATTCGAAATTTCATTTACATATAAATTTTACAGTACTAAAATAAAAACCTTTCTTATTATTATTGAAAGGATCATTTATTACTAAGGCTATTTTATATATTAATTGTTGGATTAAATCAACAATTGGAACAGGCCTTCGTTGTTAAACAAAATGAATGCAGACTCTCGAATTATACACTGAGAATATGAACAGAAGTTTTTACCATAATTAGAAATTATAAAATAATACAAAAAAAAGTACGCGATATGTAAAATGTTGCATACTTTTGGGCGCTGCGTTTATACATAATTAATATATAATTTTCAAGCGGTCCTAGCAGTGACTATATAAGGCCTATGTTGTTTTCTACATTCAATTTTTTCGTCAGAGAAAAAATTTCAATTAATGTTGTGATTTAAAACCAAAACCATTGCAAATAATCATTTCGATTGAAATAACGCAATGTTCTTATATTTAACACAAACAAATTGGCAAAAAAAATGTACATCAAAATTTAACGAAATATTTTAAAATAGGACAATAAAAATAGACCAAAAGTGTTCTTAATAAAAAAAAGGGGGCTCTTAATAAATCTGTTAATTAAACATGTCCAACAGTTTGGTATAAATCATAATTTCAGTACTTAAGGAACGCTTATTCATCTTTATAATATTTTACCAATAAATCTTTAAAATTAATATACTATCTTGCGTAGAAACAGACAGACGTCCATAATTATGTAATAAAATTATTACCAAATTATAACTTTGTTCTAAAGTATATACAAATACACACTAAATTTTTCTGTAACCAGAGGAAACACTTTTGTATCTATACTTATATAAAATTGAGTCAATATATACATATACATTTCTATATAGACATTTATCTGTTTAACGATAAGATATGCATATGATAAGCATATCATAACTATTTCACGTGTACTACATATGAATACTTATAAAGAGGAATACCGCAAATTTCGTGATTATCAATCGAAAATATTATTATATTATCATAAATCAAATGCTAATAATAAAAAGAAACTCTGCTTTTTTTAATGGCTTTTGATTATATTCAAATCATTATTGAAAACAACACTATTTTGTTTTAATTTCTACTATTATAATAAATTCTTTTATTACTCAAATATTTCAAATAATATCTGGTTCAGCGAATTTTTATTAAAATCCAAATGTCCGTTAAAGATCATTAATAGAGGTATCTTAATTTAAAATCATTTTAATTTTTTTCTTTTTTTTCTACACATACTAAATCTGTAAAACAATAAAAAAATTTGTCTTATTTAATGGCAACGTTTTATTCGTTGAAACTTTTATAGTCCTGCAAAAAAAACCTAAATTACAAGTAACCCTATTCTCAATTATATTTGAATTCACAATTGTACGTTATATATATTTATTATATCAAAATTCGTTATATATAAACTACTGTCTAACTGACAGTAATTAGCTGATTTGAACATAATATTTGTGCTAGATTTTGTCAGTTTCTGGCAGATTTTATCGGTAAACTTTCCCTATTACAATTTTATATATATGTACATATATATTTACGTTGGCTTACGAAAGATTTGCGTCAATTTCATATTTGGTTATCTGACTAGGTGCTATTGTTGCTAACTCAATTAACAGATTAGAAAAATATCAGAAAATAGGTATTTTTATTTAGAAGGCTAAGTTCTTAGATATTTTGTCTTATATAAGAAAAATTTTATAATAAAGGTATTTCTGTGTATATACATATTTATCAAAATCAAAACTTATATGAATTTATAGTTCTGTACAATGCACAATTAACATTTTTTGTAGTTTTTATACATTCATAAAAAGTGTATTTTCGAATATTCTTCAAGGATATGCCAGACCATATAATTAAAGTCTTAAAATCAACATTTATTATAAAGCAATTTGGTAAAATTGAATTTCTACGACTTGTAGATAAAAAATGTTGCACTTAATGCGTTTAATGCAATAAATGTTTAATCAGGGTGATGTTATTAAAAATAGATTGTGTTTTCTAATCTTTTCTTATCTAATAATAAAATATATTCTCAAATTTGTATATTCTGCTGCTTTATATTTTCTGCTGCACAAATTAAAAACAAATATTCAAAGTTTCCCGAGAAATAACTACAGTAACATTAAGAGAGTCCTTAAACCACTTAAAATTAATAAATGCTATCAATATAACCGATAAAATATTTTTGCTATTAAAGAACGTTTAAGATACAAAGATTATCAGAAATGCTTTAAGTTTTCCTGGAATATCTGATTTGTGTAACCTATACCCAATTGTGGAGCGGTTCATCGTCTGGGCCAAAGAGGCTAACGGATTGTACTTGATTTTAAAAATACGTTAAGAGCAAACGATTTGCCCCCCTTTGAACCGCTGAGTGGTGCCTTAGATGACGGCGTTGTTATGGTTATATGCCCCATGGCATTGTAGCATTTGACCGGAACAGCGTGGAGCATTTAAAGCGTTGACTTGTGGACATGCAACAGAGTTGAAGGAGGAGGAGGAGGTGTATGGGTTTTGTGGACTTGTTGTAAGTATGAAATACAAAACGCGCACTTTGCGGCGCATTTCTTTTGTCGCCTGCCTGCCGCTGAGCGAATCGAAAGTGTCGCTATTATTTAACTACATGTTGTGGCAAGCTCCTTGGGCACTAGGTCTTTAAAAAGGAATGCTACAAGAAATTACAACAACAATAAAAGAAAATAAAATAAAAACACAAAACATAACACAGCAGTACAGCATCAGAGTGTAATGGGAATAAGGTTATAGGGTTACACTGTTCACAATAACTCTTGTTTGATGTTGTATAATGGCATGGCTTTAAAAATAAAAGAAAATAAGAAAAATATACACTTATATAAATAAATACATATTTATCAAAAAATATATATAGTACAAAAGCCAGTTCAGTTTATCAATTCTGTTCCATTATTTGACAATGAGTAGCCAATTTGTCGGTGCCCGTTGCAACATGTTGCATCTGTGCAACAGTTGCCCCTTCTGCCGCTTGTGTTGACACTGAAAATGGCTTTGTTTTGACAAACGCTCTTAAGAACCAGCCAGCCAGCACCTGAGCTTCTTGTGTAATATTTATAATGTTCTCCATTAAATAAGCGAAGCATACTTTTCTGATACGGTTTTGTTTTAAAGATAATAGTAACTATATAGTTGTTCGTTTTGCTTGTTTATAAAAACAATAATAAAAACTGCATGTGACAACTTTATAAAACAGTTTTATGTTACGTATTTCTTACGAGTAGGTCAATGTTTTTACTCTAAAGAAATCTTTAGAAAACAGACCTGTGACAGAAAATATATATTTTAAATGGAAATTAACTATATAGTTTTCTGAAAATTCGACACGTCAGAAAAAAAAAACCTTTTTAAATTCTTTACCTTCTGTCACAGTTTTAAATTGAGAACAAGAACTGATAAATTTATTCAGCCTTATGAAATATCTTTAATAAACTTTTGCATATAATAATGCGCATAATTTGTTTGTAAAACTCTGAAATCGTTTTGAATACGCCTAATAAAATTTCGTAATTTTAAAAACTTGCCAAAAAAGTTTAAAAATTCCTTGCTACATTTTTACTAAAGTAATTTTGTTAAAATTTTCATCACTTTGTCAATAAATATTTATATGTTCAGATAAATATTAAATATATGCCGTGTTTCATATGAATGTTAAAGAATACGAATCTTTATCGATCAGATATGTCACTTATATCAAATTGGATCAAAATATTTCAATAAACTTTTTAAAGACACAGAAAACTCATAATTTTTTGGAAAATTGTAAGTTGCCGAATCTTTTTAGCTTATATTCAAGAATATTTGTATAAAAGAAATCCACAGCAAATTCATTTAACAGTCTTATCGAAAGAAAAACGTTGCAAATAAATATTCTAAAATATATCAAACGTTTCTGTATTGAACCCGATTAAAAATTAATTTTTGAAGAAAAAAAAACACTTACACCAATTAATATTTGAATTGCTGTAGAAATTTTCGTAAACTTAAAGTTTTCTTATTGCTAAATAATAATAGTTTACGTTTTTAATGGAAAAACATTATTTCTCGTTTTTGAAAAACTTTCTTTTCCCCAATGCCGTAATTAATTCTTATTTGACTTACATTCAATTAAATTTCAATATTGCTATTTAGTTTGTGGTTTTAAGTATATGATCACAAATGTATGTTGAACATTCACTTTATATATAAACTTGATGTGTATTAAACATTTTTATATTCATTTCTGCCATATTCACGAATTTCTTTCACTTGGCAAACATGCATTTTAAACCATTTTCTTTTCACTTGTGGTCAACAGAGTGTTGCCTTAATATTGTATTGTAATACCGTAATACCGATGTTTATTTTAGACTCAGAATATTCAACACAGATTAAGCGTTTTTTAAATCAAAAAACAACAAACGACAACCAAATTGCGTTGAACCAATAACCAAACTGAGCACCGGAAACGCGTTAACAGCGACTGCGACTGCCACTTGTGGAATGGCCGCGTCAACGAGGCGACAACAACGCCCGAGCCGAGTGAGTAGGCGAGTGAGCGAACGAGCCGAACGTGCGTTCAGCCAAAGGCGAATCACGAGCCGGACGGGCCGACAAGCAGTAGCCGAGTGGGAACTTGTTGCAGTCGGTATGTCTCGTGTATGGGTAAGGGAGACACCCACACGAAGTACAACGACTGGCGAATCGAGAGCTTTTAATTTCGCTCAAAGTTTTGAGTGTCTTTTTCGCCTGCTTGCCATGCATTCGAGTGATGGTAGTTGATGGTACAGCCGAAAGTCATCTCAAATTTCTCAGTTTGAGTGGTTTTGATAAAAGTCTCAAGGCTGGCAGCTGGAGTTGGTGCAGGAGTTGGAGTTGGAGTTGGAGTTACACTGGTTGGGGTGCTGTGGAATACCCCCTGTTGCTGCTGCAGCCCCTGTAAATGTGGAAACGTTGCCCTTATCACGTTACTCATCCACACACAACCAAACAACCCAAACCCGCAGCCAGAGCCACAGTACACCCAACGGGGTGGCTTGTGTTTTTATACTCTGTTTACCAAGAATTAAGAGAATATTTGTATTTTTGATACAAGCAAACATGACTACTCTGATCTTAAACATTACTGGACAAAAACTCTTTAAAAAGTCAGCTAAGAAATATTTTCCAGGATCCGTAAATTAATATATTGAATTTTTTATTTTTTTTTGTATTTTTGTGAATAATATCACTTTTACTAACTTCTGTGGAGAGATAAATATACCAAAATTATTATCTTATTATTATAAATGTAATCTTTGCATTTATAACATAATTTCTAATTAATCTATTTAATCGTAATCAAAAAACCACTTTTTAATTTTTTAAATTTTATCAAAACATCCAAAAATAACGAATTATTTTTTGAATGAAAAAAAAGTCCTTTATAAAAGCTATAAAATTGTTTTTAGCTAAAATTCAAAATTCAGTCAGTTATTCAGTAAAACGAAAAAATATTTTATTCAAAAATTTGAAATGATTTTCCTGCTGTCGCTCAAGAATCAAAAAGAGAAAAAATTAAAAAATAGCCCCTGTGCCGCTTCCTTAAACAAGTATATAAAATTAAAACGAAAAGCAGAGTATATAACAGTCAGAAACTGTCAATTGAAACTTTCTATTTATTTGGAAGTTATATGGACGTGCACACCACGTGCTGCCCCAACTCCAGAGCATCTTATGTTAGGGTAGAGTGGAATGTACAGGGTATGAGTTAAGTGGGGAGTGGGGTATATTGAGTGTGGGTGTGGAAAGTGGGGCATTGGCATTCTGATTAGCATCATTGACGTACGAGTTGGTTTTGCTCATGAGTTCGGCCTGCATTCAACTGACTTCCTCCTGGTGGACTCCATGTGAGTGGCTTCTACACTATTATTATGTATTATTATCGTCTGTTTGTTTATATTCTCTTGTTGTGTATATTATTGTTGTCGTTGTCGTTGTTGCTTATCACTGTGCTTATGTCCTTATCGAAAGGGTTTTATCGCTGCGCCCACTCTGATAAACTATTGTCGAGATAATAATAAAATGTTGTCGAGAGTTTCGAAAAGTTGTGAGCCTAGCCTTTATTTAATATATAGATTTTATCTTTTGTATGCCAATTTTTTTTTTGTTTTGTTTTTATTGCAATTGTTTGAAGTTGCTGAAGGACTTTTTAATATTTGTTGCAATATACATAATGTAGTATAAGAGCAGGTTGTGTGTCATAGAAGGAAACTTGTTTATTGGAACAGAGTATAATGTTAAAAATGCAGTGAAAATGTGCTTAAATGAAAGCCAAGTGCAATAACAAAGAAACTATATGTATATAGAGATTTAAGGATTTAATAAACTTGCAGATTTATATACAATATATCTTCTTAAATTTTCTTTTGACAATAAATGATTATTTTGTATATCGTTTTAGACAATCAAAATTTTTGAACTATCATTACAAATAATACAAAATACAATTGGTAAACATATTAAAAGTGATTTTTTGAATTTGTTGATAGTATGAAAAGTCAAAGGAAATCTCGATGTAGCTTATAAAGAAAACAATCAATATTATTGAAAGAATTTCGATTTTTTGTTAGTTTTAAAATTAAGTTTTTAGAATTAAAATATTGAATGCAGATACACTGGTCGGCATATATATTTTGTCATGGCGATGACTCAGTTTTTTTTCAAGTTTTTATTTATTTTAAAGAGCAAAATATTTCAGGATTGTACATTTAGTTCATTTATTCATCATTTAGTTACAATTAATACATTGTAAAATATAAAAATTTTTCATTTTTAACATTGATTTCGATTATTTATTTTATGTATAATAATATTTTATAAATTCAGAAATTTGCACAACTCATTAAATATTTTATGTTTGAAAAGTATTTAAAGTCAACTTCACTATACAAGTGCACTCCATGGCTGTACTTTTTCCCCCCTATACCCTCTTCTACAAGCTTATGCTCGTCGTGGCTTTGGATGCCCTTTCTTTTTGTGTTCGATGCTAGTTCAGTCTACTCGCAAATGCCTCTTCAGCCAAGTGTTGCCAAATACAAATTGACAGTTAATATTTTTAAACTAGTGAGTTGGGGGGTGAAGTGGCAAGTCGAGGAAGAGCGCCTGTTGCCTGTTGCCTGTTGCCGCTGTCGACAAGGACATTATGTAAATCATAGAACGGCAGCGCGTTGGCGTGCCTCCCCACCTATCCTCCCTTGCATACACCCCCTCCTCCCCCTCCTCTTGGCTCACAACTCTCGCATCTGCGTTGTGGAAATAATAAACAGGAAAAAGACGCAGAGCAAACGAAGGCCAAAGCTGCAGATACTTCGTGGGCGTTTCTATACTTCCTGTCCGTCCGGGTAGCCATTTGATTATGCCTCAGCAACAGTTGTTGTTGTTGTTTTTGTTGTTATTATTATTATTATTGTGGTTGTGGATGCAGTTTGCTGTTGTCTCGGTCATCATCAACTGGTCCACATCCAGACTCTTAACATATTAAACCGATCATTGTACTCGACAAGTATTTCAAACAAAAACCCAAACAAACAAATGCAATAATAATAATAATAATAAACTATCAATTGATTTTATTTTTTCCAGTGCTAGACTTTGTTTGCTGTAGTTTCAATAGGTCAGAGGCTGGTGATGGTTGTATTAGTATTTTACAATACTCAAACCTGACTATAAAGAAAGATTTGTGAAAAATTAGAAATGAAAAAGTGCTTTAAGAATAATATTTTTGGGATTGAAATTGACAATAAAAATAGAGGCCCAGGCTATAGAATTGTCGGCAAATAACAAATACATTGACAATTTATTATACATTTTAATAAGCTAAAATTAATTATTATAAATCTGAATATATCAAAACACAAAAAAACCTTTTAAGACAAATACAGAGAGCCTTTAATACACTATGTTTAAATTAATATTATGTATTTCATCTATATCTCTGTTTATCTATGCATTTTAAATATAACAGCAATTTAACTTAATAAATAAATTAATTAATAAAATAAAAATAGCTTAAATATAAATTGAAAAATATTAAAAATTAATTAAAACAAGTTCAAAATTTGTATAGCACATTAAAATTTAGAATAAAAGATACAGTATACTGAACATATATATATACATATACTGAACCTAAATCTGTATATAAAGTCTTTTCAATTTTCCATGCATTTTACGATTATCAAACTAGGAATTTGGACAAGATATAGGAACATGAAAAATTTAAAGTTGTAATTTTTTAAAATAAATAATATTTAAATGTCGAACCAATTAAGAAGACAAAATATATTTTTATTAGAGCATTCTTTATTCTAAACTATCATTAAAATAGCTTAAAAAACGACTTACATTTTGAAGGATAAAAAAACGAAATTAGGAAAATTCCGGAATTATTATAATTTTTTTAAGTTTTACAGAATATTGATAAATTTTTTAGGGAAAGGATTTATCCATTCGGTTTTTAACGTATTTTCGAAATTGAAATTTTTCCAGCTATGTATAAAATTTATACAAGCAATATCATGCGGAGAATTCCATATAATCTTCAAACATTAATATTCAAAGCATTTAAAACTTATTTCCAAAAGCTCAACACATATCAAATGGAATACAAAACCATATAGAGACATTCTGTTATAGATAAAAGAAATTAACTATTTTGCATTTACATGTTTTTTATTTATTCTAAATTCTTTTATAAATACATTTGCAACAAAAATTTATTCCAAGTAGCTTGGCATCATTTAATACTTTGTATTTCAAGAACAGATCTATTTTTTAATCACTTCTCACTGCCTGGCACAACATCCTAGTAACCGCAACCGTCAGTCAGTCAGTCAATCATCTCTCACAGGACAGAGGGAACTCTGGCTTTAATGCAATCAAAGAGCCCGTTCTATACCCGAGTAGCATATTTAAGCAGCCAGTAAGAACAACATCAGCATTATTATTGCAGGAGCTTAAGAATGCTTAACACACAAATTTAATCATGACAGGACCTCAGAGCTTGGCTCCCAGTTTAGAGGGACGAACGGCAGTATTTCAATTGCTTAGTTGAGTAAAAAAATCACACCCGCGGTTATTTAAAATTCGAAAAAAAAAAGAAAAAAAACAAAGCATGAGAAAATATTATAAAGCAATAATAGAAAATGGCACTCGACTTACGGCTAGACTTATAAATGCTCCAATCCCCGAATCTACCCACTCTTTAATGCCTCAATGCCCAGAGGCGAACCCACGCGCTCTCTGTCAAATGTCAATAACAAAAAAGGACGAGTTTTTTACATCGTCAACAGCTGCTGAATATCCTGCTGCTGCTGCTGTTCCTTCTGAGATTTCGTTGATCACCGCAACAAGCAGTTGACACCCTGCCCTGCCTCATTTAAAGGACATATTTACATTTATTATGCCCCGACCCATAAACGATTTATATTTTTCTAACATAATCGGTCGATGTAATATTGACTTATCGTTGAGGCCTGTAGACAAAAAGAGTATGAGAATTTATATGGAAATAATAAGGTCAAATTGTTTGTGCATATTTTTAAGGGTAGAAAATACAAATAGCTTATAGATTCTTAAGTGTTTCAAATGTTGAAATTAACTGAAAACTAGTTTTATTTACTTTAGAGTATTTATAAGAAAATCAAGTTTTTTTTATGTGGTCTAATGCGTCTGATAAATCAGAAATTTTAAAATAATTTGATTCTCGTATTCTTCTACAATCTATATACCAATTTTTTGTACTACTTTTGTCTAAGTAGATCTTCTTAATAGATTCCAGTATATAATTCCTTGATAAACTTTAAAATTAATCACGATTTTGATTAATTATTAAATATTTATTATTTAAAAAAAAACATAGAAAGCTCTTCGTTTTCTGTTCCGTTTCAAGTTCTGTGTTATGTGCTTTCTTTATAATCTACTTTCTGTTTGAAGTACAAAACAAACAAAAAATATTTTATAAATTATATTTAATTTTGTATTACCTGCGTAATTTTTTATTTGTGGTATTCCCGTGTGTAATTGACAATATTAAAATGTCTGCTTTGGATAAAATACCACAAGTTGATATGTTATCCGTATCACGAAGCTCCCGTATTAATCGTCGTGCTGTTTTGGGTTTTGTACCCCAAATTGGTCTACCCATTGTGGATTATGCTGATGTGGACAGGATTGATACCTTTTATCTTGAGTGCCAGAACTATCGTGATTATTATCGTGATCCTTATGACAAAGTTCACAAGCCGCTCAAATTTCGTCAACATCTTGGAAAATGTGGCATTAAATTGGATAATAGTGTGGAACAAATGAGGCAACCAGTACGTTGGGTTGAGAAGCATTTGCCACCCGTAAATCCCATCGATTATAAATCTCATATGAATTTGGGCGTTGGCATGGATCAAATTTTCAAGGGGCGTCATGGCAAAGAAAGTTGCATTCGTTACAAGCGTTAAACAAAAATTTGTACTTAATTTTTCATTTCGAATTGAATGCCTTATTTTGACATTCATATAAGTTCAGAAAATTGTGCATGCGATGATTTTGACATTATATGAATGTCATTTATAAGTGTGCTTCAATTAAATTAAATAAAAAAAATTTAAATATGTAAGCTAAACGTATTATTTATTATGTTATTTATTTATTGAATTAAGTATTTGATTGAGAAGGTAGCTATCTTGCGATCTATAAAGTACAGATATGCATTTATTCCGGATTCATAAGCAAATCGAATTTACTATTTCCATTTGTCTATATATAAAGACAATAACTATTAGAGCTAAAGACACAAACATTTTTTTTATAAAGACTCTTCTATATTATATTTAAATAGTTGAGGTTTATCTTCAATTTTTGATATCTCTGATCAGAGAATTCAATTTGAGTTTCGCCCAATAAATTGCTTCAATTTATAGAAATCTGTACACTTGTCTCAAATGGATATATTTGCGTCAGTTAAAAAGACAAGTATATATAAACACATTCATGATATATTTACCCAACCACTTGAAGCATGTTTCTTGACTCAATTGAAAAGCGTACAGAAATAATTATTATTTACACAGTGGCAACGAGCGAATTTATAGCCCACATTTAACTTAACAAGCAAAATGATAAAGGGAGCAAGAAGGGGGACGTGTCTGAGCAAGGCTTAACGCAATATGAGTACGTCGTCCTTCGTCATGATATTTATAACCGAAAACAGTGGCTAATTGGTGTCATTAAAAAGTTGAGAGGAGTTCTTTAAAAATATGTCATGAGCAAATAATGCGCATACGTCACGTTGTACGTAGGAGGCTGGTTTTGGGAAGGATCGGGAACACGCCCTTAAAAAACCAAATCGAGGCGTCTGCTTTACAATGTAAATGTAATCAAAGTTTTTTTTTTACACCTTCCGCTTGATTTGTGATTATGAAAATGTTAGTAAAAATTCATTGCGTGCACCTTGAAAAGGTCCTCAGAAAATTAGCATTTAAATTACGCACCCACCTGATGTACCTCACCACCAACAAATCATTCACCCCTACCCCACAATTTTTTGTTTTAAGTTCAATGAAGCAGCATTAATTGGAATATCCTGCCCTGGACATTCTGACGTCCAGAGGCTGCCTTTGATGGCTCTCCGATAATTGTTATTGATGGAGCATTATCCAATGCTGCAGCAGGCAAATCCAAGTTTTGCCTGCCGCTTACCCAGCATCTCCTGCTTCTGTTTGGAGGTGTTATGTAAATGAGCAATGAATGTCCAAGTTTCCGCGACTTAGGCCTGATTATGAAACCTGTCCCTGTAGGAGGTCTGATAAAGATAAAGTCCTTGATGTAAAATGCACTTCATTTAAAGTTTAGTTTAGTTGTACTAAATATAAGCGTATGGATCCAACTATATCCATACATGTATTTTTATTTAGCTTAAATATTTCAGTCGTATAATGCACTATTTAACTGGTATTTATGTACTATATTGTATACCTTTCATTTATTTCGTTCTAATATAAAAAAAAAATCACATTATATAGCTAAATTTTATTATTATGATTTCCTAAACAACAGAACTCTGTTAGTTAACAATAAGTTCGATACGATGCTTGTCATTAAACTTCAAGGCCATCTCTCCTCAAATTCTAACCCTGTATGCCAACATTTTTGATTGGAAATAGTTGAATGGAAAAGTAAAATACCCTGTACTATGAAATACAATAAATATTTAGTAAATTTACCTAAAAAATTAAATTTTAAAAAAATACCAATTAAATATACTCTAAAACCTAAAAAAAAAAATCGCAGTATAAAAATGAACAAATATAGTGTTTTTAAAAAAATCTCTGGTATATAGAAATTATTATAATCCAAAGAGTTTTTCGTGTTTAGCAAGTATTAAATCGAATTCAAATTTTTTTTTAGTTTTTTATATATTTTTAAAAATATACTCAATATTCTACATAATGGATTCTATAGTTTTTAATTTTCATAGTAATTAAATAATAATAATAAGCACACAGTTTATTTAATTGTTATTAACTTATGTGATAATTTAGTAACAGGATATCTTCTAGTCAAGTACTATACATCTTTTATTTATTTAAAAGACATTTCAAGAGTCTATAAACCACTTGTAGCTGCAACTACAGGGTATATCAAACATCAATGCATATTTTATTTTATGCCTTGTGGATGAGACAAGCAGGCAGCTCAGATGCTAGCTGAGGGGGGGTTAGAAGTTTCGAGGGGGGAACGTTTGCCTGGCGGCTGCCTGGCGCCGCTTTGACCAGCCCGCAAAAACCGACGCCCCCAAACGAGCGACGCCGCTGCCAGAATACAGAAGAGGAAGCAGAGACACAGAGCTAGGGCCAGGGCCAACCGTTAATCACCCCAACATACACACACACACACACACACAGACAAATCCAGCAACAATCTATTTACATTTACACCAAATGTACAAATTTAGTTATCGTTAGCAGGGTGAGATTTTAGACGGGGGGCAGAGGGCAGAGGGAAATGGAAGACGTCAGACGTCACGCAAAAGTTGTTTGCGTTGGTGAGCGCACAAAAGTAGGCAACGTTATCTTTTGCAGTGTGTGTAGAGTTGAGGGAGAAGGGCAAGGAGGACATGCAACATGTTTACACACATGTTGGAATGTCTATTTATATATGTGTATGTGTGTGTGCATGAGAGTGTGCGTGTACTGAATGAGTTTTGTTTTTCTTGAACAAACTTTAATTGTTTTTGATTTTTATAAGGATTCAAGTGACGCGCATTTCTGTATACTTTGCAAGTGGATGATACCCCTTGATAATGTTGTTCATGATACACTCGGAGAAAACTAAAAGAAATAAACATAAAAATCAATTAACTAATAAGAAAAATATATATTAAAGCAATCTCTATATATGTAAGTAAAAGTTTGAACAAAGTAATATATTTTTAAAGATTATAAATATGCGAATGTGCTTAAGCCCGAAAGCAATAAAAAGGATGGGCTATTTTGATCAGAAAAATAATAAATAATAAGCAATAAATAAAAAAAAAATGCATATTATGAAGACCATTTTTTATGTGAATATATCAATTTATTGATAATTTCTCAGCTCACAATATTTAGTCGTAAAAACGATAGAAACTAACTAAATTATTTAATTATTTTTTTCTACATTACTTGGCAAATTCAACATAGAATGACACTAAGTTTTTCTAATGTTTATTTTTGCCATTTTTAATTTTTTTAATTTTCAACCATCTGTGTTAGAATATTTTTTTGAGTGTAACGATGCTGTCTGTGATGTGTGTGTGCGTTTCTTGTTGAAGCCTTTGAATAACAAAATGACAACAAATCAAAATAAATAGCAAAAAAAAAAAAAAAAGTGGAAAATTGAAACCGCGCACTTGCTAATTAAATGCACATTTGTCAAGCTTCGCCTACGGCAGCTCCTAACTCAACAGATCCCCAACCAGTAACAAAAACCAGCTTCAAACCCTCTACCCCTCTCGATTACCACTTGAAAGAAGCGTGCAGGCAATTGTCCAAATGTCACGTACGACGTCTAAATGTCAAAAAGGGTTTTTGAGCTCATGGTACCGCTAATTGTTGCATCTGCCTGAGGCCACATGTTGCATACTTCACGAGTTCAGGACATTTTTGTGTATGCACTTGGCTTAAGAACCCTGTACGTTGCATTTGTTGCATACTCGGAACAAACCCATTGCAGCACTGTGTTCTGCCAGGACACAATGCAAAAACTGTTCTTCCTGTTTTGTGGCTCATCTGGTTGGCAAATTGAAAATTGCGCTCATTTATTGCATTATTCGCAAATGTCGTTTTTTTGTCATGCCCAATCAAATAGCCGTGAAATTGCATTCGATTTTCTGTCTGACAAAGTTTCTATTTGAAAATGATGAAATACGTATTAAAGGAAAGTGCTTAACAATTGCAATTGCAGCCACTTAAAGTGACTGATAAATGGGTTTCAGCTGAATAAAATAGGAAAAATATTTTAAAATTGTTTTTTACTATTCAGGACAAGCTGAGTAGGTCACACATCCCATTTATCTCTTTACAATCGTATATGAGAATCGAATCTATACTTTATAAAGAAATGGATTCGAATAATCGAGTTAAACTAATAATGACGCACCGTGCATTCGTTTGGAAGGCTAAATGGGGACTTTTGACGTAGGTAAAAGGAGAAAAAAGGATATATTTAGGAGAACTCTTTTTCTGCTCTTTTAAAGGGAAAATATTGAAAGAATTTTGAGCTTAATAATTTTAGGTATTTATTCTTATTTTCTGAATTAGTTCTTATCAAAAAAATCATTAAATGATAGAAAAAATGCAATTAATTCTAAAAAAGTCATTGTTTCTCATACAAAATGTATTCTCATTAATAAAAAATTTTTTACCCACAAAACCGCTTATTTCAAGTGGTGTTTGATTTTAAATATATATTTTTTTAAGTACTGCAAAGTATTAAATATAAACTGCATAAAATATTGGCATTAAGTTTATATTCATTTAATACACACATTCCGCAGTCCACTGGGGAATCCTTTGCCATTTCTCTGGCTTAGAAAATGTAAAATAAAACCACGCTGATCCACTCGTAGCAGTGGTGCACTGGTGGAACGCTGGAGAAATCAACGTCATCGTTAAATTTAATTAGGCATCAAATGACCAAACAGCCGAGCTAAATCAACTGCCAAATGGCCTGTAAGTGAACCAAACGGCGCAGCCAACCATTCCAACCCATCTCAAAGATCCAATCCCCCCCTAAAACTTATAATACCACCATTCTGAACACTTTAAAACACAATTAAAAGTCAAAATGTCAACGATGAAGCTGTTGGCGGTGCCTGTAAATGGTAAAATGGTAAAATGGTAAATGTTAGATGGTAGTTGGTTGTTGGTTAGATGGTAAATGGACGCCAATGGGTAACCCCCGGCGGACTTAATTTGCAAGTCAGTAGCGACGCCAAGGAGGCGTCAATGTTTTAGAGAGTGTTAGAGTAATATGACCCAGCAATGGGAACTGGGAAATGGGAAATAGAATGGAAGGAGCGTTCGAAAACATGAGATTCTTTTCATAACATTTAACAATGTCATAATGAGATGACATGATGTTAACCCTTGGCATATTAATGAGACAATGGGAACACAAAATCGGATTTGCATTTTAGGATATGCTACGATTAAACACATAAGCCAATGTATTTATTTATATTTTTTTTTTTTTGTGGTCCCTATGACTCATAGCCATAGAGAACTTGGCTAAATGTATTATTATTATTATGCGTGTGCATTAGTGTAAATTTTATTACCGCAAAAATACTATATAGTAAGTATGACGGAAACAGATACCACACACACAAGAAGAAGAAGATGTGACAAACGTACTTATATAATTACCGACCACAAATTAGTTTAGCACCACATGATAGAGAATGAAAGACAGTCGGTCTTAGATCTTATAATTACAACAGTGCAGTGAAGCAAAGAGAGAGTGGCCACAGCTGCCAAGTGCCAGGGATGGAGCTTCAATTCAATTCATTTTGTGTAAATGAAATTGCACAAAATAAATTTCCATTACATACGATTTTTATGGTCTTTGTAGCCACAACACAAAAAAAACCAACTATTTGATTTTTCCTTCTTTTTTTTATGCTTATCTTATCGTCAATTCCTTATCTAAGCCCGCAGGCCAGACTATTTTCACACACATTTCCATTTGCACCTTTTTAGCCTTATAATAAAAATAAACTTAAATAATATGTAAACAACACGAATAAACGGGTAACACACTCAATTGTTGCCCCCAATGCGGGTCAATTTCAATTAAATTGAAAACTTTACGCATTGAATTGGAATCCAACCAAATGTGTTTAATCTAAGGGTTGAGTTGGTAACACAGTCCAAAATGTTGATTGGGTATACCAAGCTGATTGTGTATAGACACAGCACCCAATTGGGATTAGATACGTACTTATTATTTGTTTTTGTGCTATTTTTAGTAACTGGTAATAAAGGGTTGTACTAAATGTGTGCAAAAAAACAAAAATAGAAAACATTTGACTGAATAAATAGTTTATAAATTAAAAACAACAATAAAGCTCTCTCAAGTCAGCTTTTAAATTCCGTAAAATTAAATCCCTCAGAATTCTGTAATAGCTACTGACTTCTTTGAATTAAAATCATTTTCTTTTTAAATCTAATTGATTTTAATACATTTTTATTTCACATACAAATCATTATATCTATTTTTTATTACTGTTGGCAATCTTAAAAATATCCTGAAAATGTCATGGCGATACGATAATAAACACCCAAAATATTCAAGAAACAGTTTATTGCAAATATTTAAGCACTTTAAAGCTTTTTATAGGCTCAATCCAGCAATAGACCATTTGTACAGGTCGCTTTAACTCAGCGTCAACTCACGAAATAAAAAACTCACTCAACTATATTTTATACATTTTTAATTTATTCCGTGTTTACACGAAGAAAAAAATATTCCAATTTTATTTGTGCTGTCTACAAACTGAGTTCAATTCAAGCACTTGAAATGAAATTTCGCTAGCTTGTTGGCGTTTTAAGAATGGAAGTAAAGGATTCATGAGATGACGAGGCGAGCTAATAACAGGATTAACACAATGGAGGCAAATTGAATTTGTTGGCAATACATGCTTAAAGTCACAAGTCTAGAGCAACCAGGTTCATTCTGGGGGGGCAGGAAGAGTGCCCAAAGAGCAACGTCGATGAGCAAACACAAAGTCCCAAACGTAATTTTCACAAATTCATTGAACTGCGTGAGTGTGAAAAATAACAATTTAGATAAACATTGCGACGGCGTCGCGGCGACCTCCATGGGTGTCGTCGTGTCCTGTCGGTAGAGCTCCGTGTCACACACACACACACACACGGCGGGAGAGCTATGACAAGGATGAGAAAGTGGTTGAGGACGAGGACATAGCCTAGACATGGGCGGCATCGCGTCGACCGTTGACACAGAAATCATATTAATATAAATTAACGATGTGGAAAATTTAGTTTAGTAGTGAAAATGGCGCCCCCGAAGCACTGTCAAAGTCCAAAGGATCTAAAGGCAAAAAAAAAAGTCAACTTGTGGCTCACGTCGCCATCTCATCAGTCAAATGCCACGGCGCACAAATCCCACAACCAGAATCCCAGAATTCTATGTTTGAGAAATCTGTTTTTTCTTTCTCGTTTTGCTTGTTTTGGCCATGTGCATGCATACATCCGTAATTCAGATTCGCTTTTCGACATCAACTGCATCAATCTCCATCTCCTGACAAATGTTCCCCACCAATTTTTTCAATTAATTGACGCTCTAGCTGCACTTGTGCTGTCCTCGCAATTTCACGAGATTGTAGATTCTCGTTTTTGTAGTATAACAGCACACTCATAGTTAATAACTCCCTCATAGACATAATCATAATCCGATTATGCATCGAATTCCCGTACGTCACGTGTGTTAAATGTGGGCGGCATTGGCACTGAATTTTCCTCCTGCTCTTCAAATCTTGTTGACTATAAATTGATTAAGCAAACTTTTAATACCCAGTACTCTGAAAATGGATAAAAAAAAGCACATAATAAAGTTGTGTAGAAGTCTTCAATGGACAATAGGAACCTTGTGAGATAAACAACTAATAAATAGCTTTAATCAGTTTAAGCCTTGTCTTTATAAAAATTTATATGATATAAATTAAATATGGCGTAATATTATTATAAAAATATGTGCCCTTCTCGGCGATTCTCAACGTTTCAAGTGATCCATTATTGATTGACTCTCTCGCTGATTCTCCAGACATACTTTGGTATGTATGTTATATCCAACTTGCCTTTGATCTTTTAAAATATTAATATTAAAATATTACTTAGTTGACAAAACTGCAATTTTTCGCCAAAGCTAGAAATGTAAACAAAATTCAATTTGTTTTTTTTTTTTTTTTGAAAACCCTTTTTAATTTATTACTGATACATTGATAATATTCTGTATAACGTTTATTTTAAATTAAAAAATTGTTATTTCTTTTACAATTGTCAAAAAAAAATCCAGCAACAAATGCTAAAAATTACATATAGCAGCCGTCGTACAGGGTTTTGATTTTTATACTAAAAGGTTTTCATAGTTTA
Source organism: Hirtodrosophila alboralis (assembly GCA_035043045.1). Taxonomy (NCBI): domain Eukaryota; kingdom Metazoa; phylum Arthropoda; class Insecta; order Diptera; family Drosophilidae; genus Hirtodrosophila; species Hirtodrosophila alboralis. The sequence goes on from JAWNNH010000048.1 coordinate 1,410,254, forward strand.
TATATATGTATATATTTAAAATCTGGGTCTTGGCCTGTACGACATTAAATGATCTTGGATTGTCCTAGGCCAGCAGTGGCAAAGGTATTCGAAGTTGCTGCAAGGCGAACTTGTCATAAGTGCCAAAAATGCTGGACAGGACAGGCTGCAATGCTATCGATGTTGGTTTGCATTTGTGCAGATTGGGATTAGGTAATTGAGTGTATGGATAGTTAAAAAGAAATTATGTCTATTTATGAGTGTCTGGGATTTACAACGTGACAATAACGATAACGATAACTTTGCAAAAGGCATTAAACTAAATGGGGGAAAATTTTGATCTTGCGAATGGTAGCAATCAGCAGACGAAAGTTTTTTATTTCTTGCGTTCCTGGTAGAACTCGCGTATAAGCTGACGGAGATAGCGCAGCTCATGACGCCGCTCGGTAAGCGTGCGACGCAGTGCATCATTTGCATCTGCCAGCTCCTGTTCCTCGCCCAGCACATGCTCCATTTCAATTTTCTTTTTCTGGCGATAACGAGTGGCGGCATTCTTGTTCTGTTCCTTTTTACGAATCTTACGATCCTCCACACCACGTCCGTATGGGCGAGTACGCTTTTTGGCGCTGCTTGAACTGCTGGGCACAGACTGCTCCTCGCTGATGGTATGCGCGGGCGAACTGCTGCTGCTTTCGGGCAGCCATTCCTCATCTGCATCCGCAATGCTGCTGCCAGCGCCGCTCAAGTCGCTGTTACTGCTGCTGTCCAACGATGATGAAGCCTGCGACTCGCAATCATCATTGTACTGCTGCTGCCAGTTGGTGGGCAGCTGCAGCTCCTGAGCTCGCATATTAACAATATCATCAACTAACTGACTTTCGCGTGCTATTTCACTGCCCGCCGTTGGCCAGCTGGGAAAGCTGAAGGCCACACCAGCTGTCAATGTTATTGTTGCATCCGTGACATAGGGCTGCTGTGTGAATTGATAAATTTATATATATTAAGAGCTTTCGATAAAAATGCAATTGTTTTAATTACTTACCAGCTTGTGCTCTTCCTTGACCAGCTCCTGCTGTAGCTGCTGATAGGTTTCAAATTGTGGCGGCGACTGCGGCGGCGTTAGCTGCTGTAAAATCAATGAAGAATCGCCAATTTGCGAATCGGCGGCAGTTGCAGCAACTTGTACTTTGGTTATGGGTAGAATAGCCTGCGACACCATATCGAGTGGAAAGTTGGCCGTCTCATATTCGATATAGGTGGGCGCCTTTTGATCCAGAAGGCACTCTATAAATAAATAGAATGTGTGAGATTATATTAATATAATTCGAATTTTTAAATCCACCTAATAAAGTGGATAAGCTTTATTAACTACATAAACAATAGTGACTTCTATGCAACTTCTTTGATCTTCTTTTAATAATGTGTTTATATATATATGTTAAAGCTAAAACTAACTTCTTTTTTAAATGTTCTTGTTAAATGCATCTGCATTTAGTATGTATTTGTTGTATAATTTTACATTTCATTAAGTTGGAAATAAGAAAATTACAATAAGGCAAATATTAGAATATTTTTTTCAAAATTTTCCTACATTTATTAATAACAACTACGTCGTTAGATCGGAACTATTGTTGCTCTATGCTCAATTTAAGCTCATTTCCATTGATGTGAAGGACGCTTGAAACTGCGTATTGTAAACATTTGCATATTGATTGTCACATATTTAAAATTGTGGTTGTTGTTCCCATTCTTTTATTGATTCTAACTTAAAGAGAGACGAGACAACAAATATTGAAATTTGTTGCTGCCATGTTGTCCGTCGATTTGATTATTTGACGCTCTTGTTGAGTTTCATTTCAATTGAAATACAAAAAAAAATTAAAATTAAATAAATAAAAAAACAAGCAAACCACGCGGTCGTTTAAGGTTATCAGTGACCACAGTTCCTCCAGTTGCCAAGTGCAATCAAGAGATCTATATAGAAATATAGGTAGAACGCACAGTTGGCCTTCGTCTGTACACCTGTTTTATAACAGTTAAAAAGATTAAACACCTTTTCTCCTAGGTGTTTAATTAGCATAACACGTTCTACACATAACACTAGAAAACAGAGCAACTGCATTGCATTCAATTAATTTACATAAAAATCTCAATTCGATTTTAAATGAAATATTTTCCACTGCAACTTTTTTTCAGGGCGTGCCAAGAGATATATAACCATATGATATCTATACATATATATTATACATTGTATAATATAGCAACTCGAAGGTAAATTTAATCTTTCAAACAACTATATTTGCCACTAATAACATCATTTATAAAAACCATTGAAGGGTACTGTAACTACAATATAAATATATGGCTAAAAACCTGAAAAATGACAAATTGGTTAGAAATCTTATATCAAGCTTAATGATCTGTTCACGTATTGCTTAACTTAATATTCAATTTTTAAAGTGATAAATTCATAATGGACAGCTCAATTTGTATTTATAAAATCACCTGGTACATTTTATGAATGTTAATAATATTTTCTATATTCTAGAAAATCTATCTTAAATTAAGATATTAGAAAAAAAACATGGGTATTCTCTACACTTTTTATTAGGGCTGCAAGCTGATGAAGCCATTGTCAATATTTTATATGGTTAACTTAGTATTATTTAAATATTGATATTATTTATTTTTAGTAAGAATTAGTTGCCCAGATAATTCAAATAATTAATCGCGTAAGCTTATTTAGTTAGTTAGCCTGTAAATACATAAATAATCGAAAAGAAAACAACTATCGATAGTATCGATATTGAATAATGTAAGAGTAAGATATTAATTCTACGAATAAAATTGATCTCTTATCTAAAATGATAGTAAATATATCTAAAATTGTAAAAAGTTTGTATACAAAATATATATCTTCCAAGTGATCGAAATTGTTATTAAAATCATTTTATTGAAACCTTACAAAAAGTTATTATACTAAATTAACTTTAAGATTTAAAAACTTATAGATTATGTTAACCAATTATTCCTACAAATAATTTATTAGATAGTTGTCGGATTTTCATCAAAAATCCGTTTCTATATTTCTCTAATGTCGAATGCGACATTCGTACGCATTTAAAGCAAAAAAAAACATATACGAAAACATTATTTTATATTGACAAAAGGCGAATCTTATAGCTCTTGATTAGCACTATGACTGGTACTAAAGTTGATTTTGGGTAATTTTTCGTTTTCAAGATAATTACAAAAAACCAAGGCATTCGCATGCGACAAAAACAGAAGTCGCTTTTAGGCCGAACCGTTCAAACACTGATTTTAACGAATCTTGAAGGAATATTCTAATGCGACTAATTTTAAAATGTTATGCATTGATGTACCTTAATAATGTTGATTATTTTATTTAAAAATATTTAGTAGTTTATTTTTTATTTAATTTTAATCTATGTCGCACGCGACATGTCGCATGCGACATTTTGTTCCATCATACATTTAATTTTATTTTTTTATTTTTTATGTAAGTAGACATGAATAACATGATTATTAATGATTTTTAATATATTCAATATATTTATTTTCACATCAAGAATTATAAGTTTATCAAAATACCTTCTAAAAAGAAAAACAAAAATGAGTATATTCATCTTTTTTGTGTGTAAAAGCAAACTAACTTAACTGAGAATAGTATTAATAATGTTAAATAATGTTCTCTTAATTGAATATACATATTTAAGAAAAAAAATTTTTTTGCGTTATACATTTTACCCCTACGATGTCGAATGCGACACACTTTAAAACAGTACCCTGAGTAAACCGCTAGTTATCTTTCGAAAATTTTTTTTTTATCTAATTCGCAATTGAAACCTATGTTTGGTATCAATTTTTGATGTGCATAGACCAAACCAACTTAACGTACTGATAACAAATGTTCTTTTTCAATGTCGCACGCGACATTCAAATATAGGGTAAAGCAAAGAAAAAATTTGCCGTAATCGGCAATCGCATCGTTCCTTTTACATTTTTTGTTCTATTCTAGAAACATAATCCGATATTTAAGAGAGCAATAGTCAATGCATAATGTCTCTCATTAAGAGCATTAATCAAAACAAAACTTGCAATAGAAATGCTGAAAACAGAACTTTTGCACTTGTTTGACTTTGCATTTGAATATTCCAAAATGTGTTATGAATATTTGTAAAACTTGTTTACTTTAGCTAAATTTGATAGATTCCCTATCAAAATATGTTAAAACAACATACTTTTATAGACTTTGAATTTTTTGGCCGCGGTTGACATTTCTGTGGAAATATATGCTATGGTGTTTCGATTAAGACAGTCTAAACATATGTACAGTCTACTTCAAATATACCAACCTGTACTAAGTTTTTATAGAAATAATCAAACATATTTCATATCGATTTAGCCTATATAAGTAACTCTATAAGGTCGGAAGTTTCTAGGCAGTTGACAGCTGGCCTACATTTCATCTGCAAACTACGCATTTGCAGTTGCAATGAGACAGAGCTTAGACTAACTTTGTGTCTTATTCCGAGATTAATGTAAATTATAAAGTTGTCATTGCAAATAGCAAATAGAACGGGACAGAAACGCAATGCCAATCGTTTTATTGTATATAATATATTAATTATTAATGGGGGCATGATTAAAAACAACCTTGATGTTACAAAGTTATAGCTGCAGTTTGCCTAGAACAGCAACACACGATTTGAAATGTGAAATATTCTTATTTACAATGTGAAATTCCCTAAGATCGGAATTTTTGCTGGGAAAGTTTGCTCTACTTTAATATAAAGAGATTATTTCGATGAGAATTATTTTGAGTAGGTCAAGGTCACAAAAAGTCTATTAAAATGTATCTCCGACTAGAAATTAGAGCAAGCTATCAAAGTCTGGCAACTGACTAACCTTATTATTAACATACATACATCGAATTGTTTGCTTTAACTAATCAAATAATTGGAAAAGGCGCGTCCCTATCATCACCAAGTCAGTCATAATATGCAAATGATTTTTATAAATATCAAACTGAAAGCGAGCCTCAGAAATCGCTGCAAATGAAAAACAATAAAAAGAAGTACCAGTATGAATGATAAACCCGCTTGACCGGAAAGTCATCTTTACGAAACGATCAGACTTTGCACAGAGTATCGAAATTCAAGCCAAACAAATATTTAATTTAGTGAAAGAAAGATGCGTTCGTATCTGGTTGAGAATATCATCTTGAATTTTCAACAAGATATGTGCTGTAAGTGCTCAATAACAGATTAAATATAATCAATAATATTTGGAGTATTTAAACATCTAATATATAATATTATAATTTAAGTACTCAAGTTTCGAAATTCTCTTTTTAGGTTATAACCCTAAACTATTAACGAATCTTAAAAACTAATTGATGATTATCTCCCCTTCTAATTCCAATTATTAATTGAGGTTTATACACGCATTTTCAAACGATTAAGTGATTTTTTAATAAAAAAAAATTCTATAGTCAGTTCCTATTACACACATAAGTAAAAACTTGACTTCAAGGTGAGGTTTCCTCTACATCAATAAATACAGTATCAAGTTTATGATTTTCAAGTTTTGCTTATGTAAACATATTTGCTTTTGTTGGAAAATGAGGAAAGTAATTAGGTAATTATAGTATATATACTAACCATAGGCTTGTTGCATAAATATATAACTGCTCATAATTGCGGCAGCAGCGACTCAGATTCAATAAGATGATCTCGAATTACAATTAAAAATGTGAGGGGGGGTCTGACGTGTGTAGGGAGGGTGACAAAACAAAGGCAATAATGGGGAATATAAAATGGGCCCTAACAATTAAAGTGTGTAAAGAAACACGCTGATAAGCGTGAATAAAAATCTAAACATATACTTATTATATAGATTAACGAGATGTGTGCTTTTTTTAAAAAATATATTTTATAAAATTATTTGCAACAGAGAATGTGACAGGCAATATATATATATATAGAGAGAGAGAACCTGCTAAATAAAATCACAGCGAATTTTGAACGGGTATATTAGCAAAAAGTTGGCTCAGTTAATAAAAAGATGGCCAAGTTAATAACAAATATGTAAAAAGTACTTATAAGGATACACAATTCGAAATATATGTAATTGTGTTCCCTGTGGCGCTTTAATAAGCTGCTGGAAGTGCTTGGATTTGTGGAATTCTGGAATTGGGTTTATATGATTTCTGGTCAACTGCTGCCGCAAATACTTCCAGTGGGGGCGTGGCTGGCTGCAGTAGAAATGGCCAACTTTAAAGCCGTTTAGCGTCGCTTCACCAACTTTTGCGAATTGATCACAATTTCACGGTTCCACATGTAACGGTATCCACAGTGTGGTATCATGCTCACAAAGTCCTGTGCGCTTACAATCGAATTCTGCCCGATAACTTGCAATCGATTTTCCAGTTTTGTTTTAATAAAGCGTGACAGAGATAGAGAGCGTACAGTTTAAGGCCAGGCCAGAAATGAAAGGGTGGAAAAGGAGGAGTTGCGTGTGAAAACCGTTAATCAGCTACATATATATTGAGTTGTTGTGTTTAATCTCGAGATGCGTATGATCGCCGCAAACGCACGCGTTTTGTTTTATTTGGCGCCGTTGCGAATTGAAAGTAATTGCAATTGGCGCACAGTTTTTAGAGCACTGGCAAACAGTTGGACAAGTGCTGCACCTAGCTTTGATTTTTATTTTATACACTCTTTATTAATAAACAATTCAAATCAATTATATTCAAAGTTATTTTCCGTTTCGACTTATTTTTGTTGTTTTTGTGTTATTTGTTTTGCGCGCTTTAAAACGCCGAGACGTGCGTCTTTGTTGTTGTTTGTTTTTCTTGTTGTTGTTGTTGTTATTCGCTTGAAGGCAGTTTCTTTGTTTTGCTGTTGTTGTTTTTATTTTCTTGTTATGCGCGAAACTGAAATCGAAGCCGAGTTTTTAGCCGAGCGCACGCGTCAGAGTAACAATTTGTACTGAGCTTTGTTCGCTGAGCGCGCACGGTTTTTGCCCTGGCCAAAGCCAGCGAACAGATAAAGAGAGGGAGAGAGAGAAAAAGTAGGCGTATGTGTGCGTGTGTGTGTGTGTGGGAGACAACAGCCCTGCAATAAGATCAATCTCTTGCCCGATTGTCTGTCTCTCCAGCACAAGTTCGTAATCAGTAGACGACGAACACGAATGCCAAAACACGAATACTAAGCTTTCACGCCAACGACTTATGCGCACAGTGGTCTGACTATTATTAAAACCAATTATAATTCATAAACAACTAAAAAAAATATATATAAGCAGTGGTTACAAAATGGGATCTGTTCCGGTTTGCATTTCTGGTTTAAAAAAAATGCTTAAAAAGTGAAATTTTATCATTTCCATGGAACAAATGTATGGAATTCTGTCTCAGTGTGAGGTGAATTAAATGGTAGATTAAAGAAAAATAAATATAAGCCACATAAAAGTAAACATTTAAAATTTGAAGAAAATTTACTAAAACAGGCGTTTTTGACAAGATTATATTATTTATTTCTGTTTCAATATAAAAAACGCAATCCTTTGCCCACTGTGTCTCAAACAATCACCGCCATTTTATTGCACATATTGACTTTAATTTTGCTGCACATTATCAATATATTATAGCAGTAACCTAACAGGTCTACCCACCAATTATTCTCCCCACCGAATCGTTGATAGGAACTCGCTTGTCTTAACTGCATATTAATAACAAATCGGGCCGACAATTTGAGAACAGGTGACGGTCATTGAACTTGTCTCGCCACAAATGCAATTTTAATGAAAGATTAATAGAACTGAAGTGTTGCTGTATAAAAAACAGGTAAAATATCTGATTTTTATGTTATCTATAAAACTATATTAATAATAATAATACTTTCTATAATAGATGCTTCCTCACACGATAAGCTCTGGCCACATGACAAGTTTTAAAAAGAAAATGAAAAGTATTATAATAATAATAAACAGACGTCAACTGAGAAGTTCAATGACAGCGCCCTATATAGAGCTCTCTCCCTCACTCTCTTTCCTGGGAGATGAAAGCCATTTAAAGAGCCTGTCATAACCGCCAACCAAGCCCCAAAAAAGTAGTCAGACAGGCAGTCGTTGATTATGCGAAAATGAGGGGGGCACGTCCCAAAAGAAAAAGTTAATTTTAAAACAAAGAAATTGTAAACACTGAAATTTCCTGCTGAACGCAATGAGTCCAAAAATATTTTTAATTTATGCCAAACAATGAAAAATTTCCATACAAAAAAGAAAACAACAAATAAAAAAAAACAAATCAACTGGTTCATTGATCCATCAGCTGATAAGTCCTTGAACGATGGTTTCTATACCCGCTAAGTTTGTATATATAAACTGTGTTTCAAAAGAATTTCAGTTTCTGGTTTACTTTTCAAAGCGACGACCTTCAACTAAACCGTTTAAAAATACGAAATGTTATTTCGAGTTCTTAAAAATAAATTAATAATAAACTTGTAATGAGAGGCCTAAATGCTCAAGTATTTGGTTTATGAGAGCGTTAAGCTCACTGAAATTCTTAAAAAAAAAAAAAATAAACAAAATTGCTTTAAGGCATTAAAACACAAAATCAGAATTAACTCAATTAATACGTAATGATTTGGACAAAATTCCAAAGCAAAATAAGAAACAATTGTTTTTGTTTTATTTTTTTATCTTAGAGTTCGCATTATAAACATTAATTACGTTGCAAATATAGGCGGACACAATCCAAGCCAAGAAAATGCTACCAAAACTTAAATTAACAACCAAACCGGTCTTTCAACTGCACTTTGACACTCCCCGGGGGCCGAAACAATTATCGATTTATTTAGAAATTGATAAGCAATCGGTAAAAAGATATCGGCATGTTTGCTTTGTAGTTGAAATGTTTTTTGTTTATCAACTTCCAGATGGAAACATAATCATATGCTTATTATTATCTGCCGATAAAGTTCGGAAGAGACAGAGCTTATCAAAAAATTATGTATTATGATTTCTCTAAGGAAATATAACATTTAGCAATATTTTGAGTACATAAATTATACATTTAATATTAAACAATAAACATTTGCATTAAAATTGAAATATAAGATCAAAAAGCTTAACAAAAAACAGGTTCTTAAAAGTTATATTACTTTGTTTATAATACTAAGTATTCAAAGTGGTAAAGCTGTTTAACAAGATCAGCGCGTCTTTTGTTTGTCTACGCTTCGCAGACGTTCAAAGTCCAACTACGTTTTAAAATGTTTCATTTCAAATAAAAATATATATTTACTTTGAATTCAATTTTTCAATCTTGAAAACCTTAATTTAAATGTTGAATTACAAAGCGCAGTATACAAAATAAAATAAATATTTAACTTTCTGTTAGTTTTTTAAATATGAATTTAACAATCTATTTAATTTTAAATTATAAATATAAATTTTAAATTTCTTGTAATTGCAAATATTCTTTCTGCCTAAAAATTATATTATAAAATTTAAGGTTTTCTCGAATTACTTAGATTTCACGGATTACCCAGAAATACCCTGTGATTATTGGAGATCGCTTTGATTTAGGAAAGTCCGATTGTATAGTTGTCCATATCGTACATAGCTAAACTATTACTAAATTTATATTAATGGTTAAATTAAAAGGATAACTTCTAGTTAGATGACCTTTTATTATAATCTATTCGACTCAAATTGAATAAACCTTAAATTGTCTATATAAAAATAAAATTCTTGATGAACTCAACTCACAAACGCTTCAAAATCACAATCCCATTTAAAATCTAATTTAAATTTAAGTTTAGAAACTTGCCTTCATCCTTCAGATCCACAAACTCCACAACCAAATCCTCATCGCTGAGTAGTAGAGCCTCCTCTAAAATGTCGCCTTCATCGTCACACAGAATGTCTGAAAGATGCGTAACATTTGGTAAATAGGACACTAGATTATATAATTAAAATAAACTAACCATTTGCAAAGTTATCGTCATACAGAAAGCCCGTTACTGTGGGCTCTTCAAGCGCAAAGAGCCCGCCGGCCACAGGTGATGGCGGCGATGCCGGCTCCAGCTTGAAGTCCCAGTAAAGATCTCTTGGCAAATCCAAACTTTCCATTGTCATAGATAATTTCTTGATCAAAAGTGAAATCGGAGTCGAAACTTGATGATGAATATATTGAATCCGGTCCTATAAATGTGATGAACGCTGGTTGTTCTTGCTGTTTTTGTTGTTGTGAGGACGCCATGGCGGCACTGCAATGCAAAAAAAATAAAACCAGAAACATTTTATTAATTAACAAAGATTACATAGCATTATTTGGTTTGATGCGCAATGTAAATCGAGCACGTAATTAATAAACAATTTTACAACTCATTGGGGCAACTGCAATTCCGACATAAACAAATCAAATTAAAATGTCGATCCAGACGATTTTAGCAATTGATAAGATGGTGTTGTTCCCACCATAAAATATTTAAATGAAATATGATAATAAATAAATTTGAAGCAAATTTTTTTATTCAAGTGTCTATTGTGATATTATATAACGAATTTCCAGCAAATCAAATTCATAATTAATAATTGAATCACCTCAAATCGATATTTATTTGTTATTATGTTCAAGTCGTTTTGAAGTGCTACATGAATTGACGAAATAAAGCAGCACACACACACATGCACAAACATGGTCAACAAATGCAACGCTTGCATGTGTTTGTGCGCCATTGCGAAATTGTTGCACCCTTTCTTTAACACCTTGTAGTAGTACTTACACTTTTTTTGTATACATTTTCATAATTTTGTGTGTTGGGGCACTAAAAGTGCTTGTCGTTTTGCTTGCGCGCAAACTATAGAGCCATTATTATGTCAATATAAATGCATAAAACTTTAGTGAAAATATTTTGACCTTTTTGCGTTTCATTTGGAACGATACTGAATCACTGCTTATTGTTCAGAACCAGTGGTATCCGAGTGGTTCCGGTGAACGAAAATGCGGTCAGTGTGGAGTTCTTCTGTTAAGTAAGGAGGAGTCATAATGTTAGTTAACATTCCAAAATACGCGAAATGTTGGGCGTATCAATTTGCCGGCAACATTGTTGCCTGGATTTGTCTTGTAATTTGCTTAGGTTGTCAAATTTTGTTGATTTGATGTTTAATTCAATTAAAATCGAATTGAGTTTTCTTTTCCAGGGATTTGATGGCCAACCTAATAAATTTGTACTCGGAAATTCTGAATATACGAAATTGAAATCTAATGGAATTATCATAAGATCAACAGAGAACAATCAGTTGTGATAAATAATAAAATGTGATAATGAATAAAAAACACATACACTTTTGTAACAGTACCTTATCTAAAAAATTAAAATAAATGAAATAAAAATAAAAATTACAGTTGTGTATACAAATATGTAATCTAAATTTTAGATTTTAAATTTAATTAAAATTTTTTTATTTGGTATTATAGTATTATGTATTTTTATTTGTTTATTTTAATTCAGATTCTAAAAGGCTTACAATATTTGGTATACTTCAAAGTCAGGGTATAAAATGTAAGACATTTTGTCCATTTTTGGCGCTTTTATCCTGTTTGTTTTCTCAAACGAATAATAAACCACCCAAAACAACCCTAACAGGAAAAAGCGAAGGACGATAAAGGACACTGACATTGTCGGCAAACAAAGTTTCAGCATTGTTAACTAAAATAAATACTATACACTATTATTATTGTAAAAACAATGAAAAATAAGACTTCACACACACCGATTTAAAATAGGTTTATAAATTAAAAAATCTTTGGCCATTGTGTGTTGTATGAGCTTTTGCAAAAGTCGATAATATTCAAACTATAACAATAAAATGTTCAAAAGTAAAAATGAATGTAATGTTGTGTATAGGTGCACCGTACGTCTACTCGATGATTCGGATGTTTTAGAATGTGAATTTCAGGTGTGTGTTTCATATAAGACATTAAAATAAATACATCCCAAGCCCAAAACAGGATACAAATTTATACATAATTCATCATTTAACAAAACAGAAATAGAAACCATGTGGCACCGAAGTTTTTTTTTTTATACATATTCATATACATATATATGTATGTATGTTTGTGCATAATGTGGAGCTCGTAAGAGGGTAACTTCCTTATAAATACACATTACAAACGTCAAACGCATTTCTATCTCAAACAACAACGCACAAATCAAGGAAAGGGGCTTGGGCGGATTAGAGTTGGTTGCGTGTCACGAATGGGCCTATTTATGTATTTATTTTTAAATATATCCACCAAGGGATTAAGCCGAATATTTAATTAATATATTGTTTTTTTTTTCCTTTAGCCATTCCATAAGGGCATTTATTTGGTCGAACATATATGTAGACAATTAGATATTAAGGAAAAGGACTATTTTGGCTTACGTTATGTTGATCCTGGCAAACAAAGGGTATGTATTAGAAACTTAAACAAATTTTGTAGGATATTTTTAAATATAATTTTAAATTATAGCACTGGCTTGATTTGGCCAAATCGATACTAAAACAATGCAAAGGTAAGTATTTGATAAAAGCGATATTAGCTCATTCCAAATGTAATTAAAATTTTGATTTTTTATTTTAATAGATATAGATCCTGTACTGTTTTGCTTACGTGTAAAATTCTATCCCGCGGATCCGTTTCGCCTCACTGGCAATGGCCGTATCATGCTCTTCCAGCAGTTGAAGCGGGACCTTCGTCATGGTCGCCTATACTGTTCCATGGGCGAGGCAGCGGCATTGGGTGCATTAATCGTACAAGGTAAGAGGTCACATCACCCCCACATTTTTCTAAAAATAAAATCACTGATTAACATTTTTACGATTGTAGAGGAACTTGGGGATTATGATGAACTTATGCACATGGGCGATTATGTGTCTTCGCTAGACTTGGCTCTGCGTCAAACGGAGAATCTGGAAAAGAAAATAATAGATCTGCACAAAAAGCGTAAGCCTGGCCAAGATCCCACAGTGGCTATGGATGAGTTTATGGGAATTGCACGTGGCCTAGAGACCTATGGCATTGATCCACATCCCGTCAAAGATCATCGTGGTTCTCTACTCTATGTGGGCATTAATCATGCTGGTATCAGCACCTACGTAGCTGGCAAACGCTCTCAACATTTTCGATGGAATGAAGTTCACAAAATTAACTTTGAAGGCAAAATGTTTATTGCACATTTAAGTTTCACTGATGCGAGCCGGGAGCCCGTAAGTAATGCTTAATAAATTGCATATCTTATGATAATTTTGACACGAAACGTTTATGATTCTATATGGCATATACATCATATATATAACACTGGAAATAAACTGTTATTTCCTAATAATTTACAACTTAAAATGTTTCTTACAGAAAAAACACACAATTGGTTTTAAATGTCCATCGGGACCCGCCTGTCGTTATCTATGGCGATGTGCAATCGAACAAATGCTGTTCTTCACGTAATTATGAATTTAAGTTCCTTTGATTGACTTTAGTTTTTTAAAAATACTTGTATTATCCACAGATTACCGAATAGCCAACATGCTGCAGTTGTATCTGGCGGTGGCTTTTTCTCCTGGGGTACCAAATTCCGATATACCGGTAGAACTGAACGCGAGATATTGACTGAAAGTATTAATGCCTTACGCGAACAGATGACAAATTCAACTTCAAGCAAACGCAAGGCGAGCAGTGTTCCAGCAACGCCCTCCAGTCCACAAGGCGATTTAGCACAAATACGTAAACTAAATATTATTTTTATTACATTGTATTATTATACTAAACACTTACATTTCTTTTGCCAGGCTATAGCAGCTTACCGCGTTCAACAATGTCCGAGCCATTGGGTTGTTCGATGGCACCAAATATACACATGTATGGCGGCCATGGCCCGGATATGGTCAATGGCGGTGTCCAAATGTCTAGCCTGGAGCCTGTTTGTGAAGAGTCTCGTCTGCGTTCATCCAATATAGATAGATTAAATCATATGGGCACTGAGCTATCTGGGTATGCATTTCGAGACTCCATTGAGCATTCTTCGACGGAGAGTGGACTTACTGCCAGTGGCTATGATGTTGCTGGCAAACCACGCGGCAATCACAATGACTCCAAGCAACACCTTTATTATTCATCCAAGCAGTATTATGCACTGCCCAATCCCGCCTTAAATTCAAGCTCTTCCGTCGGTGTTTCCAGTGGAAAACATATAGGAAAATATTCACGTACCCACTCAAACTCCAACAGTGGCAAAAGCATCAGAAAATTTCATTTATTACACGCCTTTATACCATCTGTAATTTTTGTTATAATCGCCATGGCCGGCACTGCGATTCTTATAATGGAATCAGAATTGGAAGTGTTTGAACGTGTGCGCAATTCTCCAGAAATGCTTAGTTTGCGCTATCAGTATTATCAGCCTTTAAAAGAATTTGTTTTGGAAAAATTGGGACGGAAAGTGTAATAATTTACTTAAAGCAAATGGAATTCGAGGCTTATATTTGACTTACTTATTTATACAATTTTTTAACTTAACTGGCACTCTGAGACGCCTGTAAAAGCAGCAATAACTTATTTATTTATAGTTGCACAAATCTAAAAAGCAATTACACAAGCTTTAAAGAGCAATAACTAAAATATTTACTTTATATTAAGAACTTGAGTTGAACCTTAAGTCAGCTAAAGATATTTAAAAAGAAGACCATCATGTTTATTAGCAACTAAACTTTGTTGTTTTCAAGTAAAACATGGTGAGTTTTATGTGAGAACAAACTAAGTTACTATTTTATATTCCGAAACATATCATATAGCTGCTATGCTACAAAAGATCGGTATAAAGAGTAGCCTCATGCAGTTTTCTTATGACTGTATATGATTTAATGAAAACTGCATAAATTCACTAATAAGTTTCTAACAGATCGAGAGAACAATGAGTGATGGAATTAAATATTAAGTTAATTTTATAAACAAGCGTTTTAAGAAACTGTGCAATTATTTTTTAAATATTAAGAATATAAAAATATATTTCTATTAGTTTTGTTAAAAAGCTCCATTAAGGCCATTTCTATATTATAATGTCACTGTTTTAATAGCAGCTATATGATTGACGATCATGCAATCTCAATCACAATAATAAATAAGAACAAAAGAAAAACAAATAAACATTTTAAGCCCAACGTTGCATTGTATTGATTATGAGTTTTAAACTTCCAAGTTTACAAATTTTACTTTGAATGAATCTCTTCAATACAATGGCAATATTTGTTTTATAAAGCATATAAAATATTTTTCGACAATTTCTTGAACGGCACATGCTTTCATTAACTCCATTCACATTTGTATACAATCTAAATAAAGCGCTTATCGAAACGTAAAATTAAGTAAGCATTGATAACAAATAATAAATAAGTATTGTTTTCATTTTTAAATATTTTGTAGGGTACAATATCAACATCCTTATAAACAGTGCTGAAAGAGCAACATGAGACAGATGTTTAATCTGTTGCCTAATAAAACTACAGTCCACCATTTGATTACATATAAATAAAGAGTTTTTTTTTATACATTTTATTGAATTCTCTTCTTAAGAGATTTGAATTTTTTAAGTAACAAATCTTATATTAAATGAATTGTGAAGAATATTCGATAAGTCGATAGCTCGATACTTTGTAGCTGGAACCGAACTAATCGGTCACAATGGGCAAACCATGGTGTTGCCAACCACATGAAGGTCCCACTTTTTGTTCAATGTTCGATGATTAAACCTGACATGCAAAGCATAAAGTTTTTTCTTATCCAACACTTGTGACAAAAGCTTATATACGATCACACAGTAAAAAATTGCGAATTGATATAAATGAACAGTGCTGCGCATGCGTGGAGTCCGGCAATGAAAATTACAGGTTTGTTGTGTTTTTTGTGCTCAACAAGTTGCAATACATACAAACGCATACATGTATGTCGGTTTGTATGTACATATGTATGTAGCGGTTTTTAGCAAGTGAGAGCTAACGTACATATGTGTACGCCATTTTTTAATTATTACATTTATAAAATATACATTAATAGATATTTTAAAATACAGTGTTCATATAACAGTAATAACAGTGCGTAAGTTAAAAGAAGTGTCAAATAGTGTACAATACGCAATACATACATTTATGTATACAGCACAAACATTTTCCAGTTGACAAATATACAGATATACATATGTGTGTGTACAGGTCGTTTGTCCACAGACATTTAACGGCTTACATGTGGATGTATGCATGTTTCATACATACATACGTACATATATTAATTATGGGTTTCAAGTGTGTATACTTCTTGTACTACTTGGAAAATACTTATGTACATGCATACAACTTGCACGTATGAACACATGCATGTGTGCATGTGTATGTGTGCGACGCGATTTCTAAAAGTGCATGAAACAGATGACTTAAGACGCAAACTGGAAATGCCGATGATGAAATACCAACTGCTTAATGTATGTACATACATATGTATGTATGTTTGTATGAGCGGTGCGTAGGATGTTGAATAAATGTTTATTGAATACAGCTCTTAATGAAAACTAACAAGTGTAAAAGTAGTTTATACTTGTGTTATAAATAGTTAAGTACGTGCATATACGCTAAGTAAGTAACAAGTGGGTTAAAGGAGTATAAAAAATCCGGGAAAGTCTATGTAAAACGCAGATGAAGAATTTTAACTCATTAAATTATTTATATACTGATAGACTGAATACAGCAAGTCCTATGTATGAGGTTATTTACAATAATCCCAATGCTCCTAACCCCACGCCACCACACCTAAATTAAAAAAAAGAAACTATTTACAACCTTATTGTTAAAAATCATTTTTGTTTACTTTAACTTTTTATTTTCTATTTCCAGTCATATAGGATTGTTAATCGAAATGAGTTTTTAATTTTGTGATGATTTGAGCTGCAAAAAAAAAATTAAATTCTATAACTCGATTCTTGTACAATAGTCAACAAGTGGCAACCGTATAATGGTCTATCCAGAAGAACCCTTTTGGGCATTACCAATGGTATCCGGATTATACGAAGATAGAGATTATAGAGGTAAATTGAATTTTATAATAATTAAAAATAATTTAAAAATAATAACAAATATTCGTTTTCCAGTTAACGTTGTAGAAGCATTGCAAGAGTTTTGGCAAATGAAACAAACAAGAGGCGTTGAACTTAAAAATGGAGCTCTTGTGATTTATGAATCGATTCCATCGAATAGCCAGCCTTATGTATGCTTCGTAACATTGCCTGGAGGCAGTTGCTTTGGCAGTTTTCAGGTAAAAACTTTTTACAAGCCCATATATGCATTACTTAACTTTAATTACTTTTCAGAATTGCCCAACTAAAGCGGAAGCCAGACGAAGTTCAGCAAAAATTGCTTTAATGAACTCGGTATTCAATGAGCATCCATCTCGTCGAATAAGCGATGAGTTCATTGAGAAGGCAGTACAGGATGCACGCGCTTCCTTTAAGGGAACACCACAAAACAATGAATTACCAGAGTCTGGCATTGGTGCCTTTAGGTATACAAATAAAATATGAATGATAATAATAAACTAATCTATTTAATATATTTATTTAGATTCATGCTTGAAGCGAATAAGGGACGAACAATGTTGGAATTTCAAGAATTGATGACCGTTTTTCAACTACTCCATTGGAATGGTTCATTGAAGGCAATGCGCGAACGTCAGTGTTCCAGGCAGGAGGTTGTGGCTCATTATTCAAACCGAAGTCTGGATGATGAAATGCGCGCTCAAATGGCATTGGATTGGATAGCGCGTGAACAAGAGAATCCTGGTGTACTGCGAAGAGAATTGGTTCTAGCCGAACGTGAGCTGGAAACGGCACGCATGGCAGGCCGTGAATTACGTTTCCCCAAGGAGAAAAAGGATATATTAATGATAGCACACAATCAATTGGGCGGCAGCAACTTGGGTGCAGCATCCATTGAAAATTGAATGCGTAAATAGTGCGCTAATGATTTAAAAAATACGCTAACAAAAAAAAACGAATAATCTATATATAAGGGGATAACGTTTTGGATATATACAGCACACATCCCATTCTTAGTCCTGACATTATAATAGCATCATCATAACTACATATATTCAGCAAGTAATCGACGACTATAAGCCTTCAGAAAAAGAACCATAAACAAATCTTACAGTTTATTGTATTGGCATATCATATAATGATCTCGAGTTCTGTTAAATCCGTTAAAGCTTATTAACAACAACAACAAATCAGGAAAATCAACAACTATATGTCAAAGAATGAATTATTAACCGTTGCTAACAACCCGACAAAAACAAAAGCTACAAAAAAACAAAAATGAAAGAAACTCGTTTTAACACTGATAAGTGCAAAATATGTTCGGAATGAAAATTGTGATTTTAAATACTGCATTTACGGAATTATTTTGAGACTATTTTGAGACTAAACTTAAATAGAATAGTGAAATTTTATATACTTAACTAAAATCTGCGTATCAAATGTGTATATGCATGTGTATTTATGTCAAATTTTGTCTCAGCGCCAAGCGCACCTCATCGGAGGCAAATACCATTTAGATAAATTTTTTTATAATTTCATCAAACTTAATTAAAAAGTGAACTAATTTTGGCAAAAGCAATTATTTATTTTGTCCATTTTAATCAGAATTATGTTAATTTACTGTGAAAATTTTATTGTATACACATGTCGATTGCTTAATCACAAATACATATAACAATGAAAAAAAAAATCGATTCGTTTTGGATACTACTTTCTACTGTACAGCAAAATATTTGCGCTAAAATACAGAATATATAGTGATATGTGAAATTCCTACAATTTTGAATGGTCTACTAATGTTTATTGCTTTCGGATCTTATATTTTGCCGATAAAAGTTCCATACAAAGTGCCAGTAAAGAGAGTAAAGCGCCACCTAAAAATATATTTAAAATATATTACATTTATAATAAAATATATAGAACTTACCAAGCAAAGTAAAGAATGCTGATGTAACGCCCGATATAGCTACAGGGTAAACGGTATACAAAGATTGACAGGCTGGTTTCTTCATTTGTCGCTGTCGAAGAATTCTCTCTACTAGCCCAACTTCACGAGCGTGACACATTCTAAATAATATTATATAAAGCCTTTAAATAAATACTGTAAAAATATAGAACTTACGCTATTTTGAATAGTTCAGTATATTGACTATTTTTGTGAACAATCCAATTCATAATCTCCACTTCCAGTAGACCTGAAACTTCGCGTAGATCGCATATTTCATTAGCATCAAAGAGTTCGGCTATTCTAGGATAAGCGTCCACTACTTCGCAATGAAATGCAAATCCTCCACTCTTAAGAAATGGTATCGCTTCCTCTATGTGACTATAGACACCTAGTTCATCGGGACTTCGTGATGAAGATAATTTTGTTTGTATTAAACGAGTCACAACTGGACTTTTACTTTCCTTTTTAAAAAATATATTAAAATTTGAGATAAAATGCTTAACTGAATAATGTTAACTTACTCGAAATAAAACTTTATAATAGCCAATATCCTCAAAGGATATTTTCAATGAACTAGATGTTATTTCCTCAACAGTAGCAGGACCTTGCTCTGAAGAGCTTAACAAACCACCGACTACAGATGAGGTATAATAATTATACATAACCACAGAGAAAAGAAACAATGTCACGACAATGGAACGGGAAGGCATATCCTTGGGAATTGGTTCCATTCCCTGTTGACAGGCGGCACCAAAAGTGTGTAGTGTACGTTCGGTCCAATTGCTTTCGCTCCTTGTTATATTTGTATCAGTTGAATCCTTGGTAAATAACTTTAAAAATTTAAGCTTTAATCTAGCATGCCAACGTTCTTGTTGATTACGATTTGTGTGTTTCAATTTAGGCTTTGTTCGATTTATGTATTCAAGCAGCAGCCAAATTAAGTTGATTGCAATTAGAGTGGTCAAAGTATAAAGCCACACCTGCCTGCTAAATGGTGCCAGAAAGTTTCCACTTTTTCCATGGGTATCCAAATCAGGCGTGAAGCGATATAGGAACGCGGTTTCAAACTTCCAACTCTGATGTATGGTATCAAATTCAGCAAAGCGATTTATTCGATTAAATGACCCAGAAGCTGCAATATCTGCCTCATTTCGCTGAATTATACCCAGTAAGCCCAGTCGAAATGTTGTATTGCCCAATCTGCCAGCCCAACCTCTTGAGTTACGAAAATTCACGGTAAAATTAAACCGATCCTTAAGCAGATTTAACAACTCGTAATGATATTTTATAAACGCAGCTACACCAGCATCTTTGGTTGGCCTTGATAGTATTGTTTCAATTTGTTTATTTGTTAATATGTCTTCTTGATCAATCTACCAGTTTTTTGTTTAAAAAGATAATAGAAATTCATATAAATAAGGTTTTTTTCTTTAAAAATCACAACACATTATACATACCACACTGGCGCCTCTTAAAATCAAACCATTGAATTGACCACGATATTTTATGCTTTGCAGTTCGAAAATATTCTGTATTGTTTGTAGTTCTTTTGTATTTTTAAAATATTGTGCTATTAAATGCAACTCCAATGATGATTTCAACTGACGACCCTTTGAATGAATGTCCCACAAAGAATAACCATCCTTTGATTTATTAACATAGGTAATTTGCGCATTTGGGCCAACATAATCTAACTCGAGTGGCAACAAATCGTTAATATTTTGATTAACGCCCCAAAGAAGCCATTGATATGTTTTGTTAAAATAACGATTTGCAGAGGCTTCCATTAAAAGCCCGGATGCACCCTCACATTCGGTATTCACAATCACAGCAGTTCTTGCGTAATTTTTTCTCGTTAAAATTGATACTAAAGAATATGAGCTATTTATATGGATCGGATAGACAAATTGGTTCCTTTCCATTAGCACAAGAGCATTCAAATGTAGATCTAATAAATAAAAAAATATATACAAGCTAAGTGAAGCTACTCGTAATTAACCGAACCAAAAATCTTTTTATACCTTCCTTGGAACAAGCAAATATAATGCTGTCTTTTGTCTTAACCAAGCCACTCGTAAATTCCGTTAAGACCGATGTTTCCATATAGGAGCCCACACCTCGAAATATACATGCTATAATCAACACAATCACTGGCAAAAAATTAAACATTTTGCAGATTTTCTTCTTCACTGAGCTTTATTTGAGCGAACTAACTTCCTTTTATAGCTCACCGTTGGTGGTTGATTGATTGACAGTTTCAATTGGTGCGAGCACTTATAAATGTTAATTTGAGAATTATTATACCACTTACAACACATAATAGTGCAAATTAACTCTCGTTTTAAAAGCAATATAATACCTTGGAGATACCCTTTAATAAAGTAAATAAAAATAAAAGAAAACTCTTGCCTGTATATAAATAAATAATAGTGACATAAACATATGAATATATTTGTTTACTAATAGAAATAAATTTTACATTTTATTTAAGCATAAGTTAAACTACCTGCAATTGCATTTGCTTTTGCCCTAAAGAGTCAATTGGATTTTCATATCGAATCAACTTATTTAATAAAAATGTTCCATCTTGATGATAATCAGCATCTACAACAAAAACTTCCACAACTTTTGTCATTAAATACTGCTCGTTTTTAAGAGTGTCAACTATAAGTAATGGTGATACTTTAATAAGGCCCAATTTAGATGGGCAAACGGTAAGTGGAAACTCTGCAATTTCGCCGGGTTGCAAAACGTCTAAAACGAAGTCCGCAGATCCAATATAAGGGCAATCGGGATAGACTTTAGTATCGAGAGTAACATGCAACTTCATTGCATGCTCAGCTGTATTAGTTACTCTGCATTGGAATGTAAATATTGTACCGATTTTGACAATGTTTTCAGCATCGATTACTTCTAAGCGAATGTCCTTGTATTCAAAGGGCTGAAAATTAAAGAAAAAATTATTGGAATATATATTATAAGACTTTATCCTATTAATTATACCAATCGATGTAATTGACTCGTTTGCAATCTGCCCTTTTCGCCAAAATTCGATATCCAGACTATGTCCAGCTTACCAACGGTGTTTGTTTCACGCAATGTCTTGATGTCCTTTGCAATTTCAGGTTTCGGCTATTAATTTTAATTAAATGTTATAAAATAGTTATCAAAAGTTTCAACTCTGTCGCTTACCTTAATACAATAAAGAAATTGACAGCTATTATTTGGCTGCAGCATATTCTTTGAGGTAAAAACGGACTCTCCATTGGGTAGAGTGTTTAATGATGTCACCGTGTATTGCTCAGAACTATCCAATTCAACTTTTTCGAGACAAAATGGTCCAGTGGTTACATTTTGAATTTGCGCCTCCAGATATATTTCATCCATTTCGGCATTATAAAACTTGGTCTTCACGTCTAGGGGTTTCAGAACTTGGAACTTGAAGAACTTTCGCAACGATTGAGCAAACCCAGCCGGACTTGTGTAATTCACTTCACAGACCAATCTAAAAGTTAAATGTAGATATTAAACATATGTATAATACAAATATATGACGATACGTACATATGCGTGCCAATTTCCTTAACTTCATATCGAATGACATCATCAAGTGTCTCATCTGCCGTTAATACCACAGAAGATTTTTTATTCTCATGCATCAGCAAATTAATACGTGAGGTGTTTGACTGCAAATCCACTTTTACGGTAACGCCCTCAACAGGATGAGGTGTGCAATTGTGTACGCAGATATAACTTGAAAAAGTTTCCCCAAGGTATATATTTCCAAATGATTGGGGTAATAGCATTGTTTGACCTGCACCCAATGCTTCAGCACAAGTCCTAGCAATGCCATCATTTTCCACCAGTCGATTGAAACTTTGTGGCAAATCTTTCGGTTCGCAAGTAACAATTGGCCCAAGTCCCACCAGCGTTGGCCTGGTTAGTCGCATAACTGTATACATTTTAGATTTTTAGGTGAGAAAATTTTGCAGTTGCATAAACGATGGAAAGTTACCTTTTAAAGCTAATAAATGAGTTTCTGTGTCAACAGTGTTCATTTCAACAAATTATAAAAGAATACGCACACAAAAAAAAATGTAAACAATGAACTCTGCAATAATCGTTGGCTATCGATAGTTAACAATTAGGGATGGCACAAACCGCAAGGTTGGTTTAAAATAGAATACAATCTTTTTAAAATAGTATGTGAACTAATATATGCGAATATGTTTGCAAACTTTTATATATTTAAAAGTTTAAATTCAATTAAATAACAGACATAATTGATGTTTCTTATGCCAGCAGTTATATATGAAATTATCATCACACTACATGTATTTTTATTTTGATAACTATTATCCATATAATAATTTCAATAAATGCAAAAAATTTCTGCTTAATAGCTATTTATTGTATATTATAAGAAACAGTTTATTACCACCCAAACTAACTCTCCAACGAAACCATGTCCCTACTTATAAAGAAGGCAGATACAAGCGCCGCAGTTTGGGCCGTCTCAGAGCAGCCCTTAGACAATCGTTCCTCAACTTGGGCCAGCTTCACAATTAGTTTATTCATCACGGACATGGGCAACTCAACTAAAGTGTAAAGAGAGAATGAATAAAACATCCAAAATTATGTAAAATATGCTTACGTCTCATAATAAACAAATGCAATTCTGTGACAATGTCCTCCAAAGCAAGACCTCGTGTACTCTTGGCTGCTTCAATGGCTGTAATAAAATACATATATTAATTTCCAAAACACATTTAAAATAAATACTTACTATCAAATGCCTCATGAAAGCTGCCTGCAGAGAGCAATGTTTGTAACATATGTTCAATTTCACTCCTTAAAGGATATCCCACACACATATAAACATTATCCTCATTGACTACATCGAAAGCCATCGAGGTGCTCTGTAAAACATTAAGCACTTTTCGCATGTCGCCCTTAGATAGCGTTAGTAATGCTTTTTTGCCATTTTCTGTTACATTGACTCTGTAAATAAACCTAATTTTAGTATTGATTCATCTAATGTAACCTGGACACGTACTCTTCTTCTTGTATAATTTTATCGAGCCGTGGCAGCATCTGTTCTGGTGACAGCGGCGCAAATCGAAACCGCGTGCATCGAGATTGAAGCGCCGGTATTATTTTGCTTAGATAATTGCATATGACACAGAAGCGCACATTTTCTGTATACTTCTCAATGATACGGCGTAGTGCATTCTGTGCATCGTTGGTCATGGCATCCGCTTCATCCAGTATGATAAGTTTAAAAGTGCCACAGAAAATAGTGCGTGTCGATGCAAAGTTTAGTATCTGACCTCGAACAATGCCAATGCCACGATCATCAGAAGCGTTGAGCTCCAATACCATTGACTTAAAATGTGCTGGGGAGTAAAGTTGACGTGCACACGCGAGGATGGTACTCGTTTTGCCTGTGCCCGGTGGCCCATAAAAAAGCAAGTGGGGCAGCTGCTTTTGGTTAATAAAGCGATTGACTACAAATAAAAAACAATTTAGTGCCACAATATTCTCTTACAGCTTAAAACGTGAACTTACTGGTAGAAATAATTTCCTCGTGGGATATTAAGTCATCCAAACAACTTGGTCGGTATTTTTCCACCCATGGCATGCGCACGACCGTACCATTGTTTTCAGACATATTGTTTATTGTTAATTTAAAGATACTGTGAAAAAATGTTCACGCATTCGCGCCGTTTTCCAAGCGACCAAACTTTATCGAAAAATATATCGATGATTCAATCGACATTTACACTTTGCGTTACGTTAAATGCGATTAATTGCAATAGTGGTATATTATATTCTGACCTATAAAATAAAACAAAACTTACAATATAATATACCTTCGTTCTGAGTATGCCGTTTTTACACATTTATTGATGTCTATATCAAAATGAAATAATTTATAATGTACATGAAGTTTTCAACTATAACTTATTTAACGAATATCCACAGTGATTTTTTGACCATTTATATTTTTAACTGCTTTTAACAGCTTTATAGTTACAATATATATTATTTTTGTGTTGCTTATATTATGACAACAGCAACATTTTAATAATCTAGGGACCACTCATTTTCGGCAATAAATGAGTCCACAACTTCCTTCATAGAGAAATTCGGTATTAACTGATCTTGGGTGAGTTTGACTCGGGTAACAGGATCAAAGTGCCCAACACGCTGCAAATGCTCCTCAATATCCTTACGCTCATAAGTAATTCCTGATGGGGTAATCACAGGATCTGTTAATATTTCAAAGCTAATTTTTCCACATAGGAAATCTGGAACATCACGTTTCTGAAATTTAAAAATAAGGCACGGATATTAGTCGGGTTAATTTTTTTGCTATCACATTTTCCAAAAGTATTACGCAAGCTAAATTCATATAACTTGCAATACTTACCCTTCGACGCTCATCTACTTTTGCGAATATATTGTTAAGCTCTTTGATGTTATCATCCTAAAACAAATAGAAATGGAAATAAATAGTGATTAAGATAAGAATTGATTTTTCTTTTTTTTTTTTGACTACTTTTGCACTAGGATATATTTCTATAGACAACTTACACTTTCTTGTTCAATCTCTTGTTGTTTGTCCTTAAGATGTTCTTCATTAACATTTTCATTCAACTTTAAATTGGCCAAGCGATTTTCCATATCATCTTTGATTAAGCTGAAAATAAATTGAAGTAAAAATGATTATTATTGTTACGTTTCGTTGTATCTCTGTGTGAGCTTGTTCGCACCGATTCAAATAACTCTGCAATTCGATTTCCTGGTGTATTCGTTTCTCCTCCATTACATTCCAACGTTTCTTGCGAGCCAATCGCAATTGCAATGTTATATCATCTCCAAAGTTTTGTTTTTGTTCCTTTGACAAATCATAAGCTACAAAAATATTATGATTTGATTCTAAGGCATTATTAATAACATTCCAATAGACGTTTACCCCGTTGTAAGTGCTTTATAGCTTCATCATAATTGTCTATCTCCATAAGGCCCTGTCCCAAAAAAAAATGTCCCTTTAGCATATTTCCGTCAATATCCAAAGCTCGTCGACAATCCTGACAGCATAGCTCCCAACGCTTGAGCTTTAGGTTGCAAAGTGCACGATTTGTAAAATATGTCGCATTTGTGGGATTTTTAATCTGGAATTGAATAGTAAATATTATTCTTGTTTAAAATTAATAATATTTAAGTTTGACTTACAATGGCCTTGGAGTAACATATAATCGCATCGTCATATTTGCGAGCTGCAAATAAACAGTTACCCTGCTCTTTCAATTGCAGGTCAGATAAATTTGTGGTGGAATAAACATGTTTGCTCGTCATGCTGAGAATATTTTTGCTTTCTTAATAGTATTATATATCTGACAGCGAATGTTATTAATATAGGAATAGGAATTGTCAAAAACAGCTGGCACGAATATCCTGAGCAGTAGACGCACTATGGAATTTGCGTATCATTTAAACCGTATTCCGATGCACCGAAAATAAATAGGGCTTATCTTATTGTTTTTCCTTCAACATAAAATATATATGTATTTGTGTACGTAGGTATATGAAGTGCAATTTTACAAGTCTGTTCAACACTATTGTCTATCGATAGTTGCACATCGCTTTTCGGCTGAGCAAAATATATATCGATTTAACGATAACTGCTTTTGTGTTAGGCATTTAAACAATTCTGAAATTTTTTCGCCAAAACCTTGTTTAATTGCATAAAAACTATGTTTAAATAATTATTTAGTTTAGTTTTGCTGATACAGCAATTAGAATTTTCTATTCAAATTCTGCCTAAATTGAAATATGTAAATACTTAAATGTTCAGTGGGAAAGCATCAGTTGTAATATACAATCGAAACACCTTATTGTTGTTTGTCAGTCCATCTCTAAAATATATTTCATTTTCATTTTGCGTTTGTAGCCATTTGATTTACAATATCGAAGAAAATATTAACAAAAAACGATAAAGAAAGATTAAATGGCTTCAACATCAAGGTAAATATATTTATAATATTTTACGTTTCTTTAATTTAATATAATGGTTTCTTAAGACTCGAAAACAATAAGGTGTGCTGCTATGCACACCCCGAGTCTCCATTAATTGAGGATTATAGAGCTGGTGACATGATATGCTCCGAGTGTGGCTTGGTTGTTGGAGATCGCGTTATTGATGTGGGCTCTGAGTGGCGCACATTTAGCAACGAAAAAAGTGGCGTGGATCCCAGTCGTGTTGGTGGCCCAGAGAATCCACTACTCAGTGGAGGTGATTTGTCAACAATTATTGGTCCTGGCACAGGTTCGGCTTCCTTCGATGCTTTCGGCGCACCAAAGTACCAAAACAGACGCACAATGAGCAGTTCAGATCGTTCGCTCATATCCGCATTCAAAGAAATATCATCAATGGCTGATCGAATTAATTTGCCAAAAACAATTGTCGATCGCGCAAATAATTTATTCAAGCAGGTAAGACCAAAGTTAATGCATACTAATATATATGTATCTATATACACAGTATGAAAATGAAATACAGTGTATATCGGTGATATGCAAATGTTTATATAATTAAACAATATTTCTGCGAATAAGCTAAATTTATTTAAGAATAATCGAATATAAGGAAGTCCTGTCTATTATATGTAGTCCAATGTTCATAGACAAAAGAATTTCATTTATATCAACATTTATTTTCTTTCCATAGAAATTTTCAGTTTATTAATATTGCTAATCTATGCGTCACATTTTTTTTCGAAGTGTACCCATTAAAAAGGGTTAAGGGGGTTTATAAAACTGTGCGAATGTATGTAACATGCATCTCCGACCATACAAAGTTTGTATATACTTTCTTAATCAGGATCAACAGCCGAGTTGATTTAGCCCTATCCGTATGTCTGTTCGTACATCAGTCCGTTTGTCTTTATTAACGTACTGATCTCGTCGCCTATGAGAGTTGGAGACTCCAAAATTGGTATGTGAGTTCGCAGATCGCTAAAAACGATTTATGGGCACAATTTTTAAGTTATTTCTTTGATTTTTCTTGATTCTTGACTTTTAAAACAGAATTTTTTCTTTGTTTTGGTATATTATCATTATTGTAATTTTTAAAACGAGTAAACCACTTAACTTTAAAAACACAATCGTCACCATATATTTTTTTCATTAATTCGCATTTTTGTTGCATTAGTTTTGTATATAAACAGAATAGTTACTAACAATCAAATGGCTGTAACTATGTAACCTGTTATCCGATGCGCATTAAGTACAATCGAAAGAGCAGACTTTTACTTGAGAGACTTGACTATCTAACAATAGACTGCTTAATATATTGCACAACGTGCAATAAAATTCTTGTTATTTAATTGTCATTTTGAGTAAAACCAGAAATATTTAATGCTGTTGAATTTCTATGTCAAAAAAGATAAACACAGAATAGGATAATGAATATACCTGCTAGTTTATATAGTTAGTTTTAAGTTATATTACATTTTTAACCATTTTCTTCATTCCCCATCGTGTTTTATCCATAGGTGCACGATGGTAAGAACCTTAAAGGACGCTCAAATGATGCTAAGGCATCGGCATGCTTATATATTGCTTGTCGCCAAGAAGGAGTTCCACGCACATTCAAGGAAATCTGTGCAGTTAGTAAGATAAGCAAGAAAGAAATTGGTCGATGCTTTAAACTGACACTCAAAGCACTTGAGACAAGTGTAGATCTAATTACCACTGCCGATTTTATGTGCCGTTTTTGTGCAAATTTGGGTAAATATATTTGGAACATAATTATAAGAATTTAACAGTGGGCTAACTTAATTATTTTTTTATAGATCTGCCAAATATGGTACAGCGAGCTGCTACACACATTGCGAAAAAAGCTGTTGAAATGGATATTGTACCTGGTCGTTCACCAATTTCTGTGGCAGCGGCCGCAATTTATATGGCATCACAAGCGTCTGAACATAAGCGTAGCCAAAAGGAAATTGGTGACATTGCTGGTGTAGCCGATGTGACAATACGACAATCATATAAATTAATGTACCCACATGCAGCGAAGCTGTTTCCAGAAGATTTCAAGTTTACTACACCAATTGATCAACTACCGCAAATGTGAAATATTCCAGAAAGGAATATATCGATGCTCAATTATCATTTATATACGTTCAGAAAAATAGATTGCAAAATTAGCAACATGGAAATAATAGTTTTGTAGGGCAGCCTAGTTAACATAAGTTACTATACTTTAACCACAAAAAATACGATTTTATTCATATTAAAGAGCAAAAACGCAATTTAAATCGCCTTATTTAAATAACAAAATTATAATTATCATAATATCATTGCACATTGCTGACTACGTCTGTATTCATCTCTGTCTCTCTGGAAAATTGCTGATTTCAGTAATGCTTCCCAATTGAGGCTCTTTTCATTTAGTTTATCTTTGAGAAAGTAATCATTTATTC
This sequence comes from Hirtodrosophila alboralis, assembly GCA_035043045.1. Lineage (NCBI taxonomy): Eukaryota > Metazoa > Arthropoda > Insecta > Diptera > Drosophilidae > Hirtodrosophila > Hirtodrosophila alboralis. The sequence continues at coordinate 1,439,824 of JAWNNH010000048.1, forward strand.
AGCATAGGCATATATATATAGTATATTTAAAAGCATTCGCTTGAAAGCTTTCAAACCATTATTAACACATAATTCCAATATATAAATAAGATTAACATGATATACAACAGTAGAAGCCACATAAATTAATCAATACCTAAAGAGCACTTCTCGTTATCCGTATGCCCGACACACTCAAGTGCAGGTCGATGCTCCGAATCCCACATGCCAGGGCCACAGCGCTTGCACAGGCCACTAAGTGTGCATGGAATCTTTGGTAGCTGTCGGTATTGAAAGAGCAAGCCGCGTGCCTTACGCAAAATCAATTGACCATCCATGTACATGGCCAAGGAGCTAAAATGCAACAGCATTTCATCGGCACGTAAATTTTGAGCAATAACATCATCAGCATAGACAGCAATAATAGCCAAACAAAGGAACAAATGAAAGTAATCGGTGAGATAATTTGACCAGCAAGCCTCCCACATGCGTATGACCACGGCCTCTGTAAATTCACGTTTAAAGCATAGCAAAAGCCATCGATGACAAAACAGTAGCTCCATAGCCTCGTTGTGTCGTTCCAAGTGCTCATAAAATCGCGGCAGCATGAGTCTTATCAATTCGCGTAGGTAGCTTAAGTTATGATCGACATCGTTATCCGTTGGCGTACAAACAAAGAACGCTCGTTGCATTAAGCCCACAAAACACCAGAATGTTTCCGATTCATTTTGCACTTCGCACAATACGGGTGCTAATAGATCACTCATGCCCTGAAAAAAGAAAAGAAAATATATTGTTAAAAGACGTTGACCCAAATTTGAAATAATAAGCAAGCAGTCAGTAACTTTAAAATATTCATATTATACTGAAATTTACATTTACATATATACCCCTTGCAGCGGACAATATAAGAATTTGTGAAGTATTTCCAACCTACTAAAGGATCCAAATTGGGACGTTTTTATGTTGCAATACTCCAAAAAGTGATTATCTTAGTACATGAAAAAAATCCGTCCGAAGCCAAATTTTTTTTATAAATATATTTGGGTTCACTTTAAATTGTGTCAATATAATTGTTATTTTAATTCTGCATTTTACGATTTAAATTTGTTTTTTATTTTTATAAAGTTAATCAACCGATATTTCAATATAATATTTAATAGTTATATTAAATTAACCCAAAGACTTACCTGCGAATAGGAAATACTTGTGTTGTAAATGGCAAAGTTTAGTAAGATATTTTTCATCATTTCGGTGTTTGGATTGTCTTCGCCACAGAAAAATGGATTTGTACGATCGGTACGTACAACATCCTTTTCCACAACACACTGTACAGTTCGCCAAAATTGCACCTGTTGCTCTGGCGACATGGAATAGAGACGCTTGCGTGTTATTTCATCATATTCCTGCCTTTTAATGTCCATTAGCACAGCCCTATCCTCAAATGTTGATGAAAATGAATAACACTTTAGGATAAATGGCCAAACGGTCTTTCGCAAGCTCTTCTCTAGGCCACCAAAAAAGACGCACTTGCGCAACAACAAATCGTCATCGATTTGGCCTTTCTCATTTAGGAGCGTGCCGTAAAAGAAATTGGTGGTGATTCTCTTAACATTGCCCTCATCGGGATGCATCTCAGACTGTTTGACTTCAGGGCGACAGACCATAAAGTGTCGATACGGCAAATTCATCTTTTCTTGTCCAGGAGCCAAGGTTATATTATGTAGGAAACAGTGCCATTGATGAAGCACCTGAGCCAAGTGATCCAAGCCGCCATAATGGAAATGTAGTATCTTATATTGTGATTCGCGTGAGGCTATCACCAGCTGACCAGACGTACATTTGTCATCGTTAAAGAATAGACGCAACGAACGCATTTGACTTAGATCAACGGAGAAGCGGCGCCCTCTAATTACGGCTTTGCGGCGAACTGTTGGAGTCGCATTGGCACTTTCTGGAAATACCAAATTATGCTTAAATGCCAACAGCTCGGGAGTCATCCAATTTGGGTTATTATCATCGGACACAGAACCATCCGAGTTCAATTGTTGATGCTGTGCCTGATCTGACCGAACGGCTCCGGCAGCACCATTGCTGCCTTCATTCTCAGGCGTGGCAATGATGCAATTGTAAGACTGCGATATATTACTATTTTCAATCTGTGGATTTGAAATCGTTATATTCACCGACGTGATAGGATTTTTCTTTAGCAGAGCAGCCAAATCACCAATGGAAGCCGTTTGGCCACCCAGCAAGGGTTGCAGTTCATTTTTCAATTCCTGCATTTCGGCAGCATTTTCATCTTCAACAGCGCGTTCTGAGTCATCAATAATCTTTGGTGCCGACACCGCCACTTGGGATGTGGGGGAGAAGTGTCCATTAGTGGGTAACATTTCCTGGGTCCGATAGCACACAGCCTCATCGTCGTTGGTTGTTGAATTACATTTACAGAGTGAGGTGTTCGGTATCCATGTAAGCAGGAGTGTTGGTCTCTTGGCGCTGTTGTACTGATCAATGAAGGTTTTTGTGGTGCATGTCAAGTAGCCGGGATAATGTAGGATATCGGATTCTTGTCGTGCCACAGTAGGCGGATGTATGCATACATTGTTCTTGCAAAATAGAATTTCGTTGTCTTCGTAAGAGATATCGATTTTTTCATCTGACCTTTCTTCGCCGAGAATAAAGTTGGACGCCTTTTTAATAATATTTCCAATCGGCATTTTTAAATTTTCTGTTACCGTTCTAATATTAAACTTAAAATTTTTTCAACTTTGCTTTTTGATTATCAATGTATGTATTTATACAAATGTGTGCAGAAAAGTGGGTGAGGCTTTTGGGAAGGTATTGCGCTTTGTTTTTATTATTTTTGGCCGGTTAGCATTCCCACATAATTTAGTACCTGTGAGTAACCTGGGTCCAGGGCGTAGGATCATCAGATTTTCGTTTTTCAAACTCGTTTTATAGGCTTATAAATTTATTTACTTTGGACTGTTGATTAGCTGCCTGCTGTGGAGTAAGGAGTAGGACATCGACTTACGGTATAAATATAAATTTGAACGCGATAGTATCGCTAATCGTCATTACACAAAAAACATAAAATCGACTGGTCTCACAATCGATAGTTGGGCAGCTCTCTTATTGGAAAAGTGTGACCTCATTTGATTTGCTTAATTAAGAAAAGAGAAACGCAGTTTTTTATATAGGGGTCACACTGAAAATAATTTTGGATATAATAAGTTTTATTTGCGACTCGTCATTCTGTTTAAACAATTTAAAAATAATAAACGCACAACGACTAAAACAACAACAAAAAACCCTTATCTGTGTTGTTGACCAAACATCATTCCCACACAGCCCAACATACATAAGTATTCGTTATAGATAGGTTTCAGCTCCTCTCAGTGAAAGAATGGCAGCCGAGATAAAACCAGCACAACGCAGCAACAACGACCGCTTTTTGTCGACAAAAAAGCCGGAATTGCTTAGTAAATTAGAGGGCAGCGGAGACGATGTTAATGCAGCTATATTAATACCAGGCGAAAATGGAGTAATTAGCGTTTCAGATGACAAGTGCGTACAAAAACAAACAAAAAAACAAACAAACAGTACTCATTAACTTAATTTTTATTATTTATTTACAAACTCAATAGAACTGTGCGTGTTTGGCTTAAACGCGATTCTGGACAATATTGGCCCAGTATTTGTCAGTATATGCCTTCGGGGTGCACAGCACTTGAATATGTTCAGGAGCCGCGACAATTATACGTTGGCCAAGACAATGGCACCGTCACTCAATATACACTATCCGAGGACTGCAATCGCTTATCATTTGTACGCGACTATTTATCGCATCAGGGTCGTGTTGTTGCCGTTGTATTCTCGAAGACCCACAACTGGATTCTCTCTGCTGGCAAAGATAAACAGTTTGCATACCATTGTACAGAGACTGCAACGCGAGTGGGCGGATACAATTTTGAGACACCATGCACAGCACTTCAGTAAGTTGAAAACTTTAATTAACGCTTAGAACTAGTTTTGCGATTTATTTACTTTAAAGGTTTACATTTGGTTACTAAATGAATTCATTATTTAATATTAAAAGAAAGGTTTCTAAAAATTTCTAATTCATTCCATTTTCCTACCAAAAGCATCAAATCGATTCGTTCTTCTAAAACAAAATATTATCAAAAAATGTTATCATTTAAGTCATTTCTCCTAGAAATACAAAACAACGCCCTAAAACAGAAAAGTGAAAAAAATTTGTTTTGCTCGTAAATGGATAAATTCTTATCAAGAAAAAATATATATGGAAATAAAAAAACAAATCAGCTTGCCAGATTAGGAGCACAAGAGCTGTTCGTAGGAACAGGGAACAGATAAGGTAATAAAATATCCTCCCAACCTGTCATATAACATTTTTAAATAGATAACTTCTAGTGTTTTGTTAAGAAATAGACTTCTAAGAAATCGATTTCTCCTATCGTAATATATAGGAATACTTGACCCAATTGGAATTCTTGCAGTCGTACATAAAATTGAGGTATAGGCCCTAAACGGTTTATAATATAAATCTTATAGCTTGCAATAGTCCCCCAGCATTTTAATAATCTAAAGTCATAATTAAACAAATCATAACCATCATAATACATTTAAATACAATTAACGTGAATTACTTTCATCTATAGGTTTGATGCTTTAGCAAAATATGCTTTCATTGGAGATCATGCGGGTCAAATAACAATGCTACGCTGCGATGTGCAGGGAGTACAGCTTATCACCACATTCAAAGGACATACTGGTAATTAAATGAAGACAGTTATTAATTTAATTGAACTAAGCTAAAAAAATAAATTATCTATTTAAATCATTTACAGTTTAATCAAAAATAAATAAATTTATATATTCCAGCTGGCATAAGATGCTTGAGATGGGTTGAAGGTCCACAATTATTGTTCAGCGGTGCTTGCGATCAATCCGTGATTGTTTGGGATGTAGGTGGAAAGCGAGGCACTATTTATGAATTGCAAGGCCATAGGTGAGCAACCAGATATTTTGATATTTAATATATATAAATGTATTATATAATTATTAGTAACAAAGTGTCGGCTTTGGCATACGCTAACCACACACAACAATTGATTACTTGTGGTGAAGATTCGGTTGTCGTGTTTTGGGAAATGAATGCCATGCGTAAGGAGGTGCCCGGTTGGGTGGAGTCTAACAATTGCCAACTGTGCTCTAGGCCATTCTTTTGGAACTTCCGTTCAATGATGGACCAAAAACAATTGGGTAAGTTAAATTGTTAAGTTAATTTTTGATAAATATTGCATATTAGCTTATATTATATAAATGCAGGCATTAGACAACACCATTGCCGCCATTGCGGTAAAGCAGTTTGCGACAATTGCTCAACCAATCGAATTAATATACCAATAATGGGCTTTGAATTCGATGTACGCTGTTGCGATCCATGCTTTAAACAGCTGCAGACAGTCGAGCGTCCATCCTTAGCATCCTTTCACGATGCCAAGCATTCCATTGTGCATATGGATCTGGATGAGGAGCGAAAACGTCTACTAACAGTTGGGCAGGATCGACTCATCAAGGTGTGGGATTTGTCTACCATTTGGGCATAATATTTCGATAATCGTATGTGTGGGCATGCTGCATGACATTGACCGCAAGGGTAACGTTTCAAGTTCTTTAAAAAAAAAAATAAAATTAAAAATATATATAATATTGTATGAAACAAATTAATAATACCAAATACATATGTAAGTATTGAAGATAAGCTACGAAAAGCACTTCTGCAATGTAAGCAATGTTTAACATAAAACGTATTAAATAATTTATATAAATTTACATAACATTAGCTATTTTTTCATCAGATTGAAATTGATGTAAAACGAAAAACCATGGATATCAATCAAAATCGGATATTGTCTGTATCATTCAAATAATTATTATATATGTATGTACTTGTGTATGAAATTTTTACTATTTGTGCATTGCACAATCAATATGTAAATTCTGAGCTACACAATAAATTGATTTAAACTGTGTAAAATCATTAATTAATATATTTATAGGGCTAAAAATATACAGCTAGAAATATTTTTATCTATACGGCAGAGTGTTAACTATCCTTAAGCTGCCTTGATCTAAGTCAAAGGACAAATGTAATTGTGTCAACTCGATCCCAAAATCATTAACACAATCTTTCAGCTGGTCTATTACTTAAATCTTAGAACAGATTGTGCTGGGCTTGTGACCCAGTCATAAAACAAAGATAATTATCTAAAATAACAGAAGTAAATGTCAAAAGTATGAATAATAAATAAAATAATTAATTGGCCTATATATTGTCTTGTTTTGCCTTCTGAAATCGAATTTTTCTTACGTCAACTATTTAAAGTTGGCAAAAAGAAAACCGCCAAATAATGTTTTATTTTAAAATTATATTCGCAAGTCCGAAATGCATTAAAAACAGTCTCACTTTAATTCGAAGATAGAAAAACTTTAATGTATGCAACACACTTGTCAAAAATATTTGCCAATCCATATTCCTCAAGAATACATAACTATAAAAATTGATATATTGACTGAAATATTTTTTATTTACTAAAATGAAAAAGGATGTTTTTATTAATTAATAACCACCCCGGCCTGGCGGTGGTGCGCCACGCATCATTGGTGGTGGTCCTCTCATTGGTGGCGGTGCACCGCGTCCAAGACCGCCTGGCATAGAAGGAATACCACCGGGAATCATGCCTGGTGGAGGTGCACCCATCATTGGAGCTCTAGGCACACCACGACCCATCGGTGCCATATGCTGTTGGGCGGGACCGCCAACACCTCTCACTGGTCCTTGTAAGCCAGCTGGCACTGAGGATATATTCATGGGTACGCCACGGCCAGCAACGCGACCAATACCAGGACCTGGAGCAGCGCCAGGTATGGGAACACGTGGCAGGCCCTCTTCAGGTGGTGGTGGTCCTTCGACAGTGAGGGAAACAATGTTTTCACCACGCAATAATACAAATCCCAGTACACGCTTCTCCTCCCGCTCAGGTACCTTGGAGTTCTTGGATCGTATTTTACGAAACTCTTCGCAATCGCCCAATATGAGGTTCATATGCTTATCAAATGCCTTAAATGTTCCGATAAATGTTCGCGAATCCTGGAGCACAATTCGCACCCGGTAATTCAGGTGCTGAATCATTTTGTTGTTCTTGCCAATAGTCTAAAATAAATAAAACATATTTAATCATTTTTTGTTATCATATACACGAGAAACAGATTTATATAAAACATTTTAAGCACATCTAAAATTATTGTATATAAACAACCAAAAATAAAAGAAAATAAAACAAGCGTGGCCGGCATATGCATGACCCAAGTCGCAAACGTTTGCAAGATTTTCCAAGTTTAAATATTAAATTATTTTTAACTTACCATTTTGGCGCCGGTATTTTATAGTTTATTAAAGAAATATATTTTCTGCTGGAGAATACAAATTGCAGATTATGTGAAAAATAAAATGGCCAAACAATCTAATGCGTCCCCGTCCAATAGTTATATCGCAACGCTGGGAACAAGTTCAATTGAGCCACTCAACAAACGAGCGAACTGTCTTTAGTTCTTTTCTGCTACCTTAACATTATCCGAACTTTAACAGTAAAAAAAATAAAGAATAAAGTAATAAAATTTATAAATTATTCCCTCGCCCTTAATTTTAGGAAAGTGAGAATGCACCCCATGTTTGCAGATTCTGATATTTGACGCATAAAAATTTATGTATGGTGCTGACAAATTTTGTTAATATAGTATAAAATCAAAACGCATTCCTTACCAAACTACTCAACTATTATCGAATATTTACATGACAAGAGAAGAGCGCGTAAATACAATTGTTTTAAAAGCGTTTATCAAAATCTATAAGCAGGTGAAATTTTAATAATTAATAGAACTACACATTGCTTAGATAACTATTTTTAAGGGGAGTTAATTTATAAAGTATATTTGAGTATTTCGAAAGTTCTAACCAAAATTCGACATTCGATTACTTAATGCAGCCCTAGCAGCATTGTCAAGAACAAATAAAGTGTGTTCATAAGACTTAAACGCTCATATATGTATGTGGCCACGTCACATTGGCTCTCTTTGTTTCTCTCTTTTGAACCGACATTCTACGTACATATAGGCGGCACAACACCAAAAAGTTTTAGCTCGTTGGCAAAACAAGTGAAAATTAAATAAATACCGTGGATTGGTAAAGTACGCTATTGAAATTGTTAAAATAAGTATTTGTGTGATAGCATTATAAACACTGCCTTTCGTTTCGTCCAATTCAGGGTGTCCAGCACTAAAATCAAGCTACAACTACAACACTAAGAACACTACACTAATTCAAAACGAAAAAAAAAACTCTGACGAATCATTCAAAATGAATATTTTTCGGTTCGCTGGAGATTTATCGCATGTATTTGCCATTATAGTACTATTACTTAAAATATGGAAGACGCGATCATGCGCCGGCATATCCGGCAAGTCTCAAATATTATTTGCTATCGTTTATTTAACACGCTATCTGGATCTGTTCACAACATACGTCAGCCTCTACAATTCGGTGATGAAGGTGATCTTTTTAGCCACATCGGGCGCCACGGTATATCTGATGTACGTGAAGTTTAAGGCCACCTACGATCATAATCACGATTCTTTTCGCATCGAATTTTTGCTAATACCGTGCGCTCTACTCTCGTTGGTCATCAATCATGAGTTTACGGTAATGGAAGTGCTCTGGACATTCTCGATATATTTGGAATCCGTTGCCATTTTGCCGCAATTATTCTTGGTGAGCAAGACTGGAGAGGCTGAATCGATAACAAGCCATTATCTGTTTGCTCTCGGCTCGTATCGTGCTCTCTATTTGCTGAATTGGGTTTATCGTTATATGGTGGAGTCACATTATGATCTGATTGCGATCTTTGCGGGCATCGTTCAAACCATTTTGTATTGCGACTTTTTCTATCTATACATTACCAAAGTGCTCAAAGGCAAAAAGCTACAGCTGCCAGCATAAAAAAGCAGCAATTTAATTCCATACGTGAGTGTGTGTGTCTGGAGGCGGTAGCGATGGCAGAGGCACCATCGGAGGCGCGGAGAGGATCAGCAATATTGGGAGATGCGGACCGCTTGGCTAAGCGTTATATTAGTAGTTCTTTATCATATAACAAAAATAAAAAAGAAAGATGAAAACGATAAAAATGATATTGTATATCGAAAGGGAACATTTTTGTGTTGCTTTAGTTTAAAGAACCTAAGAAAATTAATTGTGTGGCACGATCCTACATAATATGTATGCAAATACCAACAACTCATACAAATTATTAAAGTATATAAATAATGTACAAAAATCTATTCATTATGATTTTCATTTGTAACACAGAAAACAAACAATCAGCAGCCGTAATTTGCTTATCTATGTATTATAAATGTACGTCTGTACACAAGTGTGTATGTACTTACGTACATGTGTATGTAGTTGTAAGTTATATTACCCCGATTCCTATTATCCAACCAAAATCAAAATACTAATTACCAATTAAAGTGTACTTTAAAATTAATAAAACCGGCTATTTCTGGTCAGTTTCGATATCGCGCTGAATTCGCTTATAATACTTGAGATAAACAAATGAAAAACATAAGTTTATTTGCATTATAGAAACTTATCCTAATTATAGTACATTGAGAACACATGCTTGGATCATATAATTGACCTAACAATGGCATCATCCATACAAAATTGATAAATAATTAAATATATATATATAATATTGTATTTGCTTGCCGGATCCATATCATTTACATGCTAAAAGTACTATTCATCAAATGAACAGATTTTTTTTAATATTTTCAGTATTGTATATGATTTAGATTTATACAATTATCCTTGAATTATGATTTCATATGACGTACAATATTCTAAGTCCATAATTCTATGCGATCTATGTAAGCCCGCTTAAGAAAAATTGAAATGATCGTTTTTAATGTCAAAAACCAAATATCAATGCAATAAAATATTTTTAATATAACAATAAAAAAAACTTATATGATGACTACCTTCTTTCTGTGATTTTCAACAATTAGGCATTTTTAATTTATTAAAATTATAATTATATTCTAATGTTTTTATTTTTCAAAAAGAAATAACTAATTCATTCCTCAAATATGAATCGCATCTAAAATATACAATTGTGCACTGCGATTAATTTGTTCATTGAACGTTAATTTAACCCATTCCTAAGTTGAACTAGTTCAATTACACCATAATAGTAGAGATAAGCGACACCAAATAAAATTTGAATTATAAAAATGTCTTCAAATTTTCGATACCATCTTTTAAAGAGTGTAAAACCATACACCGTATACATTCCACAACTAACTAAATCAGCTCTACGTGTTTTAATCCAAGTCTCGGTGCATTACATAGAAACGAAAAAGTCATCACCCGATGTCTTGGCACTTGCAATAAACAAACTTAAAAATGCAGGGCATGAAGTGCCAACGAATTTTTGCGAATTGTTTACAATGGTTTTGTTAATAATGCAAATATATTTGCGCTATCCAAAGGGCGTTGTAAAGGATCATGAGTTTCGTCATTGTTTAACAGACGATTTAAGGTAAATTTGTTGGGTATAAGCGACTTTGTCAATAAACGAATGTTTATGTATTTTCTAAGCCTCTCGGATGCTTGTGCGGAAGATCTGTCCAAGGTGTTGCTTAATCACCGCACAACGCTTAGTAGAAACTTTTCCGAAACCAAAATGGAGAGGCCGAAAATGTTGGACATGCAATGGCGAATAAACATATCTTTATGCTCAACGTAAGTAATTGGTAATTGCTCAATGGTCAAGGGCCTAGAACTATCGATATAATCGATTGTTTTCTCATTATTATTATCATTATTGCTTATAATATAATGCGATTACAAGAAAACAAACTCATTAATTGTTAGCACAAATAAATTTAGATTATCTATAAAAATTTGGTTTTTGTACTGCAATAAATTAAATTAAAAAGAATACAATTTTGTCAAATTAAATATAAATATGCTGTAAGTTATTATAAATTCTTTTAAAAATTGAATATAAAGTTCTTTTACATCTTACTATAGCGATACTATCGATTTTCTGGGATAACTATCCAACCTTTGCATTTCCACAATGTACTTTGTAGCATATTTAATGAATTCTTCTTTTTAGGATGGCCCAAATGGACAAGCCTACCATAGTATTGAATTTTAAATTAGTCAATGGAGAATACCGAACTTTGGAGTTGCCATTAGCCATGTTCCAACGTTTGCGATATAATGTGGCTATCTTGCTTAGCGAATTACAATCCCTACAAAATCGGCCTGTATTAAAGCAATTCTAGGCTACTAAAAACTGTCTAAAACTTAGAAAATATATATATATATATTAAATAAATTAAAAATGTTAAAAAAAAACTACTCTTAAAAGCGACAAACTTTTAAATTTTACCTAAATTAAATAATAATTTTTTAAATAATTTATTCTTCATATTTAGCTTATTTATGTCAATGCGAATGTTATGCATCCAAGAAAACGCGACCAGTGGGAATGTATCGAAAGAACGAAAAAGAACTGTGAACGAAATGAACTAGCATATCAAACAATAATAAAAACAAAAGTATTTTGGTTTTTCCTGTGCTACGTTTTTATAAAAAAGAAGAAAAATATATAATTCGTGCAATTATGGCATCAAAGCGAAAACAGAATTTTGGTCTTGCTGATAGTGAAATATTTAAAAAGAAACACACTCTGGACTCGGATGAAGAGGATTCCGATGACTACGAACGGTAAAAGTTGATTGTTAAATATCTATTGTAGAAAAAAAATGCTTATTACAAGCTAAACAAAATAATATAATATATTCAAAAGCAGTAAAAACAGCGCCAGTGTACACCAGTCTTGTGTTGTCAAACCAAGCATTCGTTGTATTCATAAATATCTAATTGTTTTACAGAGACAACCTTAACGATAGTGATATCGAGGGTGGCGAGGAAGGCGTTGGTAAAGTGGAGGATGATGTCAAGATAACTCCATTCAATATGCGCGAAGAACTGGAAGAGGGGCATTTCGATAAGGATGGTCACTATCACTGGAATAAAGAGACGGAAATTAAGGATAATTGGCTGGATAACATTGACTGGGTTAAGGTAAGTCAGCTACATACTGTTCATACAATTAAAACTTGTGAAGCATTCTATTAATTCCATTTACTGTATAGGTGGAGAAAAACAAGAATTACTTTGATCCAACTAATGAGGAACAGAACTCTGCAGATGATAGTTTACCTCTTAATACCTTTAACCTGTCAATGGCCTTAAAAAAAATGCTTGAGTACATGAAACCGGGTGAAAGTGTACAAATGGCTTTACAAAGACTGGGACGTAAGCGTCCTAAATTGTCAACTCTTGAAAAACTGAAGCGGAAGAAAGCCGGCATTGAAAATATCGAGGAACAAGAGATTGCCAAGCTGACTGAACTGGCAAACGAAATACTTTCAAATACTGGAAACATGGATATATATCAAGAGACGTACGAAAAAATTGTGCGCAGCCTTGAAGATTTGCCAAGCACAAGCAAGCCAGCCGGCGAGTCCTTCGATATGTATGCGGACGATTTCGAGGAAAAGGAAACTAAGCGTTTAAAAGATTCACAGAAGACGGATGAGTCAAATACAAATGAATTAAAATGGGAGTTCAAATGGAAGCAGACTGACGAAGAAGTTCAGGGCCCATATAGTACAGAGAAAATGTTAAGTTGGTCTACAGGTGACTACTTTAAAGATGGAGTGTACGTACGAAAAGTGGGCGAAAATACAAATTTTTATTCGAGCAATAGAATAGATTTTGACTTATATTTGTAATCAGTGAAAGTGTTCAAGAAAACTAATTGATATTATTTCTATATAATAAAATGGCATTTTCGATTTTTCTTAAATCTGTAAATATACAGTGTTTAAATAAATACAATCCGGATCGAAAACAGTGGATTGTGGAGTGTATATTTGTAGTGAAATTAACATTAAAAAATTTTTTAATAAAATTTTAATTTTATTAAACGTTTTGGAAAAATGTATTTTGGAATCGAATTTTCACGATTTCGCGAAAGCCGATCGATAGATTGTGGTGGCAGGCGATAGTTTGAAATGCGATTTGACATCTCTATTGCCATAGCAACACATTGTTGTTTACAAATTATTGACATAAGAAATTTAGTATACTTTTGTACTTGTGTTCGTAATTTTCACATATTCCGGCTTAGCAAAATTTATCGGTCAGCGACCACTGGCCAAATAAAAAATTGCAAAAGCTTGAGCTAAAGCTGACACCCTTGTTAATCATTGCGCGAAATGTTTAAAAACACATTTCAGTCTGGATTTTTGTCGATACTCTACAGCATTGGCTCCAAACCCCTTCAACTTTGGGACAAGAAAGTTCGAAATGGACACATTAAACGCATAACCGACAATGATATACAGAGCTTGGTTTTAGAAATAGTTGGTACCAATGTAAGTACTACATTTATAACATGTCCGGCAGATCCCAAGAAAACGCTAGGCATTAAATTGCCATTTCTGGTGATGATCATCAAGAACATGAAGAAGTATTTTACATTTGAAGTACAGGCAAGTAGGATCAAATACAATATATATCCATTGTCATGTAAATTTATTTATTATTTAAAACAGGTTCTTGACGACAAGAATGTTCGACGCCGGTTTCGTGCTAGCAACTATCAATCGACCACTCGAGTAAAGCCTTTCATATGCACAATGCCTATGCGATTGGATGAGGGTTGGAATCAAATACAGTTCAACTTGTCCGATTTCACACGACGCGCATATGGCACCAACTACGTTGAGACACTTCGGGTTCAAATTCATGCAAATTGTCGAATACGTCGGGTATATTTCTCGGATCGTTTGTATTCGGAAGATGAGCTACCGCCGGAGTTTAAATTGTTCCTGCCGATACAGAAGCCTGTTCAAAAGTCCACTGCCATATGCAGTTAATCGTCCAAAATTGAGGTTTGAACATATGAGAATAAATTCCAATTAACCAGATAAATCGCAAACTATTAACTTCAAGCAACCACATGGAAACAAATTTAATGCTAACCGGCATAAGTATCTACACAATTTATGTCATACGCTTTATTCAAAAACTTTGCAATAAAAATTCACCCTATATGTACATATAAATGTTTTAATTAGTTTGTGTGAGCACATCAACGCCAGTCTCTGTGATTAATATTGTATGTTCAAACTGTGCACTACGGGAGTCATCCAAACTAACGGCCGTCCAGCCGTCTTCCAAAAGTGCAATCTCCCCACCACCCAAAGATAAAATTGGTTCGATGGTAAATGTCATGCCTGGTTGCATTTTGCCTGGAGCATCGTTATCTACATATGTGAATCGATATTAGTTTTAATGTATAATTTTATATAAATAGTGTTCTTACAGTAATGATAGATTTCAGGCGGTCCATGAAAGTAGCTTCCGATGCCATGACCAATAAATGCTGCAACCGTTTCAAGATTATGCTTTAGGCAATACTTTTGAATGCATTTACCAATTTCATTAAAGGGCACACCTGGACTACAGAGTGCAATACACTTGTGTAAACACTCCCGTGTCGATTCTACAAGAAATCTGCCACGGTCGTCAACATTTCCTACAAGAAAGGTCTCTGAGCAATCCCCATGATATCCATTTTGATAAACTGTAACATCAATGTTGATAATATCACCATCAATTAACTGGCGATCATCCGGAATACCATGGCAGGCTACATTGTTAATAGAAGTGCATACAGACTTTGGGAAGCCTGCATATCGCAGCGGTGATGGGTATGCGTTTTGAGCAATGATACGCTCGTGGGCAAAATCGTCTATCTCATCTGTGGTTATGCCAACTTTAACCATTTTTCCGCAATCGTGGAGTATTTGTGCTGCCAGTTTGCCACTAGAGCGCATATGTTTTAACTGTTCCACATTTTTTATTTCCGGGTCTCCCAATGTATTACCCGTTGTCATGCTTTTATAGTAATATGCTGGTTTCAATATATGTTCAGGAACAAAGCGTTCATCAGAAACTTTTCCAGCGGTACTTATTACATTCCATTTTCCCTTATCTCTGTAATTCAAAAGTGCATTTGTAGTTGTATTATATATGAATTATATATATATATTATATATATATATAATATATTCAATCAGCCTTTGAATCTACATATAAATAATATAATAGAATTTGCGTTACACAATTATTTATTATTACCTAAAAGTACATATCTAATTTTAGTCAAATCTTAGGTTGAGCCTAAATCTTTATAAACTTGAGTGTTTTGTTTACTTCTCGAATTGCATAAGATAGTTTTTGGAGCATATTTATCACTAGCTTAAACATGAAATTAAAAGCTTTTCCAGTTTAAAATCTGTAGTTCCGAAATAACGACAACACTTTTACCAAATGAAAATATTTGTATATAGCGGAAAATATAGTGCTAAAAGGTCATACCGTTTTCTTAGTTGGAATAAATTCCTTCGTTGATATAGTCTACAAAAATTAATGCTTTTCAATGCACTTATAGGTGTTTGGAACTGCATTTTTGCACTTTTAACAAAAATCAAAACAATATTTAAACAGCTGATTTGCAAATTAAGAAATTATCGATGCTGCTTAACTCCGATAATTTGATTTAAAGTGAGCTCTGATGGTTGATCTATCGATAGTTCTGACTTCGCGAACATAAACAAAAGTATGTAAGCAGGTAATTGACAACATATTTGTAAACAAATTACTTAAAATGAGTTGCAACTACGCAGAGGGGCTTTCAGCGTATGACAATAAGGGAGTTCTAGGCGTTCCAGAAGTAAGAAACACAATTTGAATACAGTGTTAATATGCAATTACATGTACACAATTTTAGAATTTCGACAGCGAAGAAATTGTCAACCAAAAATGCAAAGAGTTGGCCAATTTGATTAAAGACTCAAAACATGTTGTATTGCACACGGGTGCTGGCATTAGCACATCAGCTGGTATTCCTGATTTCCGGTAACATCAACTATTTGTTGTTTTGGTTTGGTCTTAAACTATGTTTTTATTATAATCATTTTTATGCAGAGGGCCCAACGGTGTATGGACGCTTGAACAAAAAGGCGAAAAACCCACATTTAATATATCATTTGACGAAGCAAAGCCAACTAAGTCTCATATGGCATTACGCGCTTTAGTCGAGCATGGATATGTACAATATATTGTATCACAAAACATTGACGGCTTGCATTTAAAATCGGGACTACACCGAAAATACCTAGCGGAGCTACACGGAAACATGTTTGTAGACCAGTGCCAAAAATGTCGGCGTCAGTTCGTGCGCCCGACGGCGGTGGAGACAGTAGGTCAAAAGTTATTGGGGGTTCCATGTAGATCCGTTGAGATCGGTAATAGTCGTAGCTGCCGCGGGGGAGTTATGCATGACAACGTTTTGGATTGGGAACATGATCTACCGGAAAGAGACTTGGATATGGCGTTTATGAATTCTACGTAAGATACTTGCAATAATATTTAAGCCTTTTCCAACTAAAACATTCATTTAATATTAGTATGGCTGATCTTAATATAACCTTGGGTACTACCCTGCAAATTGTTCCAAGCGGAAATCTACCTCTTAAAAATCTTAAGCATGGGGGTAAACTTGTGATATGTAACTTGCAGCCCACAAAACATGTAAGAGTACTCATTTTTATAATTTGGGAAATATAATATAATTAAATACTATCTTTATTATTACAGGACAAGAAGGCACAGCTAATTATTTCAAGTTATATTGACGATATATTAACAAAAGTATGCAAGCGTCTTGGCATAGAAATTCAAGAATATTCGGAAGACTGTGATCCAACAAAGCACTCCAGCATATCAGAATGGACTTTGCGACAAGAATATGTAAAGGCCTTGGATAAACAATTTAAAGAACATCAGAAAATAACAGCAAAAAATCGCGAAAGCGGTTCTGCAAAGTATAAGCCTCTAATTGTTGAAAAAGTAATAAAAAATCGTAAAAGAAGCGAATGAAATTAAAATCGTATTATAATAAAGCTATGTCTTCACAGAAATATATTTACTTTAGCTAATTGTCACTTATTATGTCTGCATTTTTAACAATTCAAAATTTAATAATTGCAGAAAAATTATCTGAAAAATAAATCGGGCAACATTTATCGTTCAACGATATGTATCGATATCAATTCAGTTTGTCTCTCCTTAATTACCCATCTCTAAGCTGCCTCTCTGCATGTTTTAATAAAATAATAATAAAATGGCAAGTAATCTAGTTGTTTTAAAAAGAAATGAATCAAGTTATTGAAATTTTACTATATTTGTAATTCCAGCTGCCATTGTCTCTTTTAAAAACTGCTCAAAGTCATCCTATGGTAAGTTTTTAGTAAACATTTGTATATTTGTGCACATTTTGGAATTGTTTGTATTTCAATTAATGAAACTTTTCGTAGCTGGTAGAGTTAAAAAATGGCGAAACCTACAATGGGCACTTAGTAAGTTGCGACTCCTGGATGAATATTAACTTACGCGATGTAATTTGCACATCAAAGGTACGTTTGTTTCTTGCACCAATCCTAATTGGTCCGCTCTTAACCCGGCACTTGTCTACGAAAATAAGCTTCATTTAATTCGACAAATTGTTTAACATTTTGTTTTTTTTTGTATTTATAGGATGGAGACCGGTTTTGGCGTATGCCAGAATGCTATATACGCGGAAGTACAATTAAGTATTTACGAATTCCAGACGAAGTTATCGACATGGTAAAAGAAGATGCTCAAGCCAAATCGCGAAATCGCGCCGAAATGAACAAAAATCGTGGCGGAAATTCGCAACAAAATCAAAATCAACGTGTACCCCGACCCGGTAACAGAAATAATTTTGGAATTCGCAGTGGGCCAAGTGGTGGAGGGTTAGGAAATGGAAATATGCGTCCTGGTACCTCAGGACAATTGAATAGTCGTCCGGGCATACAGGGACACAACAAACTTAGAAAGTAATGTAATGTAATAATAATTCTGCGTTATACATGATTAAAATCCAGACATTCATTCGTTTCCATTTATGTAACAAATATGAATTGTTTGATTTGAAGAAATATTTTTATTCGAGATTTCGGATTACAAGAAGGCAAATAAACAATATTATTACGAATTTATCAATTATTTCAGCAAAGTTTATCGATGCTTAAACGCTTGATAGGGAATATCGACAGTAAAACGATCCAAATATCGATATTCTGTGTTGTATTGAAATATCATATGTACAATTGTCTAAACATCGATGAGCATTGACAAGTGGGGCTTTATATGAAACAAATAGTAATTACAAGTAAAAATGGACTCGGATAATACGAATATCTCCCATCAATCTGAAGTAATTGAAGAAAATGAGCGTCTAGACCATTTGCAAAACTTAATTGAAGAGACCGTAACAATTGGTAAGCAAAGAAAATACTTTTGTAATAACATACTAAAGGCGAACATTTTTAAAGAGGAACAGATTGAATCCCGCCAATTTTTCGAGTCAATATCATCAATTAATGAAATAATAACGCAGGCCGATAAAATTGGAAGTGGGTTTGAACATCGCACAAATCCCGCAGAACTTGTGTTAGATGCTGAGCTTCTTGGACGTAATCATGAACTTCTTGGAAAGGCCATACAATATAGTTCGAATTTCACAGACATCGAGTTCTGCAATGCTATTGTAAGTAGATATTAGAGCTCTGCACTATTCTGTATAACAATTTACTTATGCAGTGCGCAGGGCTCTAAGGATATCTAGAGATGGGTACTGGCCTATCCCTAGTGGAAGTAGGACAGTGACAAGATTACACGCCTTATAAAGAAAAATTTTATTTCTAAAGATAATGATGAAGAATGGAATTTATTGTGCAATGCCGCTTGCCAGCATAGCGTAACATTCTTTACGAATGTCAGTATGCTGCCCTTTATTGATGTAAAACCTAAAGAGCACATTGCCAAACCACGCCTTCCACGGAAAACTGCGTCAAATGTAAGTTGTTTTAAATTTTAAAGTACTTAGTTTGTTTTTGATAATCTTTTTTGTGTTACTCATATATAGGCAGCAGAAAAACGTCCCGAACAAAGCAACAAACTTGAGCGCAAGGGCGAAGGCTCATCGGCTGTTAATCGGGTTATGAAACAAATTAAAAATATTTACCGTGCAGGAAATAATCAACCAATTCCATATTATAAACTTATTTGCGTTCCCAACAATTTTATGGATAGCGTGCAAAACGCATTGATAATATCTTTTCTTGTCAAAGAAAATTTGATTTCCATTGGAAATGGTAATGATGGATTGCCTGAAGTAACTGTCGTTACGAAGACTAGTGAAATCGGTTCACGAGCCCATCAGGCCATCTGTCGCTTGGATGTTGAACTTTGCAAGGTAGGGATACTGACAAATAATGCCAAAAATGCATAAATTGCACATTTTATATTAATTGCTTTTACAGAAGTTCATCAAGCACTACAATATCAGAGAACCAATGTTGACTCGAATGGAATCTGAGTAAAATTAATTACATACAGATCCCTGCCACCACTCTAAACTAATTAAGTTCGCTTATTGTTAATTCTAAAGAGAACCCATATATTTTTAATCCAATTAAACACATCTCGCATAAACAAAATAAAGAGAAATTCTGGTTAACACAATCGTAAAAGTCCAACATAGTCCAATTTTGTTTGCTTGCTGCTCAGATGCAATGTTTATGTATATATGTACATATCTTTGGCATTAGGCAAGAGGGCATTTCATT
The DNA here is from genome assembly GCA_035043045.1 of Hirtodrosophila alboralis. Classification (NCBI taxonomy): domain Eukaryota; kingdom Metazoa; phylum Arthropoda; class Insecta; order Diptera; family Drosophilidae; genus Hirtodrosophila; species Hirtodrosophila alboralis. The sequence continues at coordinate 1,459,753 of JAWNNH010000048.1, forward strand.
TTTTTTGTATTTAGTAACGATTTGGACTTTCAGTAGCACAAACACTACGCACAATGCCAGATTACTTTATTAATAATATAAATTAAATAATAAACAACAGAATGCAGTTGATAAGGTCAGTGGACATATTTATTAATTATACTTTTTTCAAATTCGACAAATAATCATAATTTCAAATGTGTATAATAAAAAACACCAAAATGTATAATAGTTTGATTAGAATAAAAGCACGAGACATTTTTTTTTGTCGGTTGAAAGAATTTTCGTCACAGTAATTAAATTTTAATCACTGTCGACAGAGAACCTTGAGTAAACATTCTTAATTAATTTGGGATCAAAATTATATTCATGAATTATGTTTTGCAAGATACTTACTAGTATTAAATGCCATATAATATTATAAATAAATAAAATGCATATTTTTCGAAATTTGATATAATCTGATAATTTGTACAATTTTTTCTTATTTCAGTCTGTTTATATGTTTGGGAATAGCATTTTATTTGAATATACAGCAATGCCGGGCCTCAACAGAAAAACCTGATTTGAATATTGGCAATCTAACAAATATATTGACAAAATCGGATCCAAATGAGGATATCGACGATGATTACAATGACTATGTGGATGAAAATGAAGTTGGTAAGCAAACACGACAGCGCAATCAGAATGCATTTGAAAGAGTGGGAACATTTTATTCGTGGGATCGTTGGGAAAAGTGGAGCAAATGTTCAACAACATGTGTGCAAATTAAAAAGCGAAAATGTATTGAACGGTACGAGTTAAAATAGTGATTAAACAAAAAGTTTACTAAGCATAACACTTCTCCTATATAGCACCAAAAATTCTACAAACGAAACTACTATAGAAAATCGTTTCTATCCTGGTAACGACAAATATGGCTGCTCTGGAGTATTGAAGCGTTATCGACAGTGCAAGGAAGAGCGCTGTAAGGCCAGCAAGCAAAGACTACGTGATGAACAATGTGAAAGATTTAATAGCGTTCCATATCGTGAAACATTCTACAATTGGATCGGTTATGAGAAAGAACATGACGAGTGTATGCTGTTCTGTCGCGCCGTCAACTCCGATTTATTCATTAGTATGAACCAATCTGTCACCGATGGTACGCCGTGTAATCGGCCGGCGGTTTACTATACTCAGTTCTATAGACGCCAGGCCGTTTGTGTGGAGGGAATTTGTCGGGTAAGTGAGAATAAAGTCTGATAGGCAATATATATTTCTACATGCATATACATATAGTGTATTAGAAGTACTGTAGATGAATTCATGTATTTTATCTTCTGTACAAAGTTTTTATAGCTGATTTCTGCTATTTACCATCTGCTAGGGTATTTCAACTTCTGTACAAAAGTTTTTATGTTGGATTTTCTTCTATATACCATCTGTAAATAATAACTTTGCCTCTTCCGGTCTTTGTTGGGATTTCAATTGCGTAAATTTATGCCAATTGCAAATTAAATTCTTTACTGTAGAATAGTAGGCATCTCGATAAAATTTTATTTTGAATTTTTATGCGAAAAGTTAATGTGCTTAAGCGTGATGTCATCTAAGTGAATAAGAAATTTTCGAATGACATTGCCAAAAAGAACTATCTTTAATTTTTCCTTAACTGACTTTGCATTTTTTTTCTTGGACTTATAATCACTCATAGTACTCGTGGCCTTAGCATATTTATGAATATATGTATGTATCATTTAAATACATAGATCTACATATACATATTTGGATTTTAATGATGGCATTCGGCAAGGGCAACCACAATTCAATGTTCAATGCTTTGGTTTCTGTTTATGGCCAAGTTAAATTGTCTAAAGCCAATTTTCCCCATAAGTATGCAAATTGCCCAAGTGCTTAGCACATATGTATGTATATATATATTATACATATGCATGCTGGTATTTGATAGGTACGAGTACTCATAGTTAGTTCCGTTAAACCGCTTTATGCGAGGCCACACACATGCAACTGGTTCTTGAAATGCTGCCAAATGCAATAAATCTTAATTAATATCGTTTGCCAATGATTTCCATATTCATTTGGCTTTCGGGTCTCTCCAATTTATAATTTAATTAGTTTTTGTGTATGTGCCGTCCAGTGAAAAGCCACAGTGTTCAGTAAGTAATGGAGCCAAGTAAAAGAAAAAGTATAGATAATGGGGCTATGCTTTATGGGGCTTTCTGTTGACATGACCCCATTATCGCCTGATAATTATAAATACTTACATACATATGTAATTAGCCCAGATACAAAGCCTTTGCATTGTTTTTATGGTTTACGCTTATGACTTTCCGTACTCCAAAAAGAAAAACTTAAACCAAAAAAAAAAGAAGAAACTGTGTCAAAATATTCAAGTGGCTCTTAGGTGCATTAGATTGGAGCATTGAGTGTGAAATATTCGCCCACTCACAGCTGTTGGGGAATACTCAACTTATAAGATCAAAGCACGCACCGCAGTTTGCTGAAATTTTCCAAGAAACTTCGCTTGGTTTCAAAACAGACTCAAAAATACGCAGCACAGTATTTAAAATTAATTTTTTTTTTTTTTTTTTAATTTTAGGCTGTACATAGCAGCGGCTTAATTCGTCCTGTAACAACTCGAGATAGTCAACTAAAATGTGGTTCGGTATTGTGTAAGCATATTACAGAAGTGTTTAATGGAACAAATTTAACAAAAAGTTACAACTACGTTTCGACAATACCAATTGGAGCAATGAATTTATCTATAAAGCATCAAAATATACAAAATCAAAATTCATTGGGTAAGTTTCTAATGCATACAGTTCATCTAAAGTAACTAAAATTCAAATGTTTTAAGCATTAAAAAGCCCCAATGAAGTATTTCTCATAAATAGAGAACGTGGCAAGATCGCAAATAATGGTCTTTTTAGTTTTAATGGAGATATGTACGAGTATAATCAGAATAACGGATTGCTTACTTCAAGGGGACCACTAGCTATGCCTGTTATTTTAATGGTAATAAGATACTGAAAAGATTAACAACTATATCAACCTCAACTCCTATTTTATCAGTATTTTTTGGCCGACATTAAGAGCCCAATTAATGTTATACAATACAACTATACGATACCCATATCATCTGCACCTGTAATAGAAGAAGAGGAAATTCATGCTATCTGGGATGAATCGGGTATGGCCATTAATGATACAGATGACAGCTATATACAACGCATAAGGGAACGCAAACGTAGGCGATACAGTTGGAAATTGCTGGGATTCGGTGATTGTAATCGTTCCTGTGGTCCTGGCACACAAACACCAATATTTCGCTGTGTATGCGTGCGCGAATCCTCGTTACGATATTATTCGCCACGACGTTGTGCTTCCATTGATAAGCCAACATTCAATGATGATATCTACAATTGCAATCGTGGGCTGTGTCCGGCCTTTTGGCGTCCGAGCAATTTTACCAATTGTCAATGTCCAGATGGTAGCCTTATTGGCCAGCGAACAAGACACTTTGAATGCATGCAGGAGCAAATCAAGGGCAACGTTCTGTTAGTATCGGAGAAATTATGTCCCATAAGAAACGTTCTATCTGAGGTGTGTCGTTGTCAAACTGAAAAGCGGATGGTCAACAACGTTACTCAAGCTCTAAACTGAAATGCTTTACAAGAAAAGGTTAATATAAAGCCACAATTTATACATTTATATACTTAACTTTTAAAATATAAATAATACAATGCATAAATTATAAAATTTCAACGCCTGACGTCATGAAAACAGCTTGTCTATTAATAAACCAGTAAGCACATTCAGTACTCTAGCTTTCTACATATTTTCAACAATTTCCTTGCGTGAATTGACTTTAATATATTACACAGAAGTCAAAGAAAAGGGTCAATAAAGACGATTATCCATTTAAAATCTATGACTTCGTTCCGCAATTAATGACCCACAATGCAGAAGCTCAGCACTCATACAGTGTAAAGGCTTCTTTCAATTGCCCACAATAGAGAATATCAAATCAATTAAAGAATAGTATTAATTAATGATGAAATCAAATGAAAATATTCAATTTGTTACTTCGGTTAGAATTCTGAAAAACTATCAAGTTACGTTAAAGACTTTCATTGAATACTTAAACCTTTTGCTGTAAATATACAATGGAATTATTATTTTTTAAATTTGGCAGCTTTAATTGGTTAATTCGAATAAGTCTGAAAAACGCAAATAAATTTTTGGGCCGTTAGAAATAAATTATTTTGAGAATGTAGCGTTTGCGATGAATGCAACTAATTGAATGCTGCACACATTTCAATAGCTTCACAATTTTAATTAAACTTAATGGTAATTTATGCCACAACTTAAAATTACATGGGAGACAATAAATTGTACAAAGCTAAAGAGCTTTAGTGAATTGATTATTATTAATAATTTTAAGGTTGCTTAATAATAATTTGATATTCTTAATATGAAATTAGGATGAGTTTATAGCTAAAAATATGTAATAACAAATAGGTTTCGAATGCTGTTTATTTTATATTTTTTCTTATTATTAAATTTTTTTAATTGCTTAATTCAAGTATCATTAAAACCCCTTTTGAATTTCTATATTTGACAAACATTGGCAAAAATTTAAATCGCATATTTTATTCGGTTTTGAATACTTCGTAAACTGAACCACATTCTTATTCACTTGTCATTAAACTTGTCAAATATGGCATCAATTAATTTGTCATAAACTTCTAGATTCCAATAAACCATTCTGAAACATTCTTTCAAATTTGATGAGCGATATTATGTCATGTTATGTGTGTGAATTATGTATACGTAATTTTGTTTATTTCAAAACAATCTTTTTAGTGAGTCATGAGTGTTGAACTCTAACCCCAAAGATTTTGCGAAATTTAAAGAAATTATATGTACAGTTTATCCGTAGTTTAGTGATTGTGAATTAAAGCTTAGTTTAATATTTGTTTTTTTTTGGGAAACCTTATCTTTGTAACTCAATTTGATGCTGTGGCTGTTGCTGTACCGTTGTGACAGACCCTTACAGCGATTAGCATAACAAATATTTGATGTGACTACCTAATAATTTTAAATGTGCGTGTAGTAATTCTATGTTAAGCTTTGTAAATGTGAATGCACCTGTTTGTTGAGGCAATGTTGCACACAATTCTGTTTAGCCAACATTTCCGCTTGTGATAAAAACAATGTGTATTTTATTTACATACATATGCATGTATGTAGATGTGTGTATTTAGGATTACAAATATATTTACGCTCTTACAACCAAATGGTTGTGATTTGTGGGTGCGTAACTAAAACTGTATCGTTGTTGCTTTTTGGTTCCTTTTATACAAAAAAAAACGCACATGCAAGTGAGCACTCGCACTCATACTCACATTCGTACTCACACTCATATTCACACTCACATTCACACTAACATTCAGACTCACTCTCGCCCTGACACTTCTATGAATGTTCGCAGTGTAAGCACGCATCATCCAGACTTTTTGGGCGCGCGCCGCCAGCTACGAAGCCACCGTCAGCGCCACCACCGCCCCCGACACCACCACCCACCTCCCCCGCTTTTTCAGTTCTGTGTCGCAGGCAGTAGCTGGCGGTGCTGGCGTCTGCGTCGGCTGCGCTGAGGCTGACTGAGGCTGTCTTCATCGCGCTTCAATTCCCAAAACGATTTTCCAGCGATTTTAGTTTGGATTTGCGTACCACGCGATGATGACGGCGGCTTTAATTGAAACGAAATATATATCGGGAGCTATTCGCATTTGACAGTTTATGCTTTTGGAGGCGGTTTACAAAAAAAAACCAGACTGAACGCTATCTCACCTAACCCCTTTTTGATACGATTTTAGTGATAATTATGCTATAATTAATTAATTTGTGTGTGTTCTATTGAAAGTGATTAATAGCAAATAGTAAACCATTTGTGAGTTATGAGATTTATAAAAGTAATAAATTTCAAATCCTTACATGCATATATGGTTACATTGAATGTGAACGTGAATATTTAGCTATAATTATTATACCCAAAAAGTAATTAGTGACTGCGTTTAACGGTAAGCGCACAATACAAAAATACCCTGAATTTCTACATAAATAATTTATAATACATTTTAATAAACCAAAAGCTTTTTATAGGATTATTTTTTATTAAATTTTTTTTTAAATTAAACTAAACTAAATAAAATAAATATTGGGAGAATCTATTAAAATTTAATAATGATAATATTTAATACAAATTCATAAAGTAATTATTAATTAAGCTTTTCCCATGAATATAAGTTAGGAAGATTTTGACAGGAAGCTCAAATATAAGTGGGTTAAATATAAATTATTATTATACCTATTTATACCTATTTAAATACTCCTTTTTAATAGATCATTTGAAATTTGCACAGTTTTTCCTTGAAAGCTTTAATAAATTATTGTATAGAAAATTGATAAAAAAAAAAAAACTTTAATCCTTCCATCGAAGTCAACAGATTCTAGGAACTTTCTTAAAAATGTACACAAACGAAAACAAAGTTGCTGAACAAATTTCTGTGGAATTACAACAGGCATATATTTTATATTGTTAACATTTTTGTATAAAACGTAGTTTATCTCCTTATAAGAAATCAAAATTTGTTTTCATTTTAACAATAAAAATCCCATTAATAAACTAAAAAATAATTAAAATAGAAATTCAATTTTTGTGTGCTTATGAAGGAATGACTATACCACAAAAACAAAATAAAAAAGAAAAGATGATCCCAACTTTTTACTAACAGAATTTCTTTAGTAAGCCATGAAATTCTTGAAAATGAGTTAAAATTTTCTATTTTATAGGCGAAACTCTTTACCACAATGCTTAATGCGAACTAAACGTATTTTCCAAAAGCTATTAAAACTGTACGATGTGATTGTGGTAGGGGCCAGTCAGCAACCGACTTGAATTGAATGTGCAGCAGTGTCAATTCATATAAAAAACGATTGAAATATATTTAATAGCTATAGGCATTTCATCGCAACGTCACAATTACAAAGTGCACTTATGGCCCAATGACATTACTGCCTCCTGACTTCATTTTCAAGTGCATCAATCAATCTTACAAGTTTATTGTCTTCATGAATACAATAGCACCCAGATATGTGTGTGGATATGCAATCAAAAATAAAGCCATTAAGTTTTTTATATTTTTTTAAGGTAGTCTTATACCTTTATTTCCAACGAATATTGACTGAATATTGAGTAGAGTGTCTTTTGTGTGAAAAGGGTTTGAAATCTTGTCGAGATATAGTCATACAAAAAATAATGAAGTATTTTGAATGCCAGGGTATCTACAGTATGCTAATCTTTAATTTTGAATTTGTTACACTATAATATGTTACGGCAATAAATTATGTTTCATAATGAAAACTTAGAATTGATATTATTGAATGGTATGAGAATGTTGACGAACATCTGCCGGCTGTTTTGTTTGTTATTATTTAAATGTTTGCTGGTAATCGATTAAAAAACTATTCTTCTATATTTGGGTCAGCAACAAATTATGTGTATTTGCCGAGATGAGAGCGGGTGAGCTGTGTATTTTGTCAGTAAGCACATGCTTAAATACACGCCAACATATCCATAAATAAACAACAATTACCAAAAACTTCAAATGCAAAAGCATTTGTATTTTTTTCTTTTTTTGTTTCATTTGCATGCGAATAATTTTCAAGTGTCTATCCGTTTCCGTATGGTTTCACTTCATATCCGACTCATCCTCCACTCATTTGTCGCTTTTGTTAAAGTATGAAAGCATTTGCATATATAAATATGCAGTTAATATTGTACTTCTCACAGTCTTTAAGTTCTTAGGAGCCTGTTCAGAACTTCAAGTGCCACTGTTTGTATGTTTGTTTGTAAACACTAAAATATGCATATGTCTAAACATTCATATGCATATTTATCAGTCTGTCTGTATGCCTGTCTGTCTGCCTGTATGTACATATAAGTATATTGACAAATGAATGAAATGAGAATGGGCCGATTGACACATATTCGAGAAGTGCGCGAGTTCATTAATGTTACTTAACGCTGATGCACTCTCTGCATCTCATTTAGCAACCAACCAAAGAATGTTTTTATTACATATATTATATTGTCAAAGTTTTGAAAACGATATGGAATTTAGAGTATCATACTTGTGTACATTTGTTGGAATTATTTGCTTCAATTAAGTTAGTTCTCTTAACAACCAAATATCTTAAATTCCAAAAAAGATATATTTCAGTTAAAATTTCAGTTAAAATTTAGCTGACAGCGTATAGTTTTATTAACTAAGCTATCAATGTCAGTAAATTAATAAATAACTTAATGTTTGAGAGCTACGAGAGTTTTCTGAAAATTTATGTTTGGTATCTGTCAAAATGAAAATAGTTGAGAATTAAAGTTCCCAAAAGTCTGCTGTATTTTTTTTACACTACTTAGTAGTAGCTGTAATATTTCCTATTTAAGTATTTTAAAGTTTTCTGCATGCACTTTTAAATCATATAATTAAACTTTAATAATATTTGCAATTTTATTATTAGCACTGATAGAAGATCATGCGCATAATGTTAAACTTAAATTTATGTGTTCTCAATTTGATAACGTTTTGCTTGAAGCTTTTACGAATTGCCACTATAGGAAAGATAAGATTCTAATTCATTTAATTTTTTTTTTAATTTTGTTATATATTTTTCAAATAATAATAACTTTGTAAGACTCTGTAATTAATCTTTAGCTTAATCATCGAACTTTTGCATTTAATTGCAAATACCGAAAAAAGGTCGTTGTCATCTAGTTATAGCCAAATAAGGTGCTCTTCGATTGATCTCTAGACCGCAAAGGTTATTGGTTATGCTCTATATAGCAAGTCAATATTTACTTATATATAGAAGATGGTTCTATTTGATGGCTGTTCCAAAAAATAAGGAAAAAACCAACAAATATATCGTAAGTGCAAAAAAAATGCAAAGAAAAATTTGACAATAACTATTTTTGGACAAACTAGGGTATTAGTAGCAAAGCCCAAATTTTGAAACATTCACTTTGAAAATTAGTCACCATGAAGGTCAATACTATGACTATTTCAGTCGAATCTATTCAGCCATATAAGTAAAGTATTGTAACTGGGTGAAGTTCTGTGGGAGCTTTGATATGGGAACACACCCTTCTCATGGGAACCATACGTAAATAAATGTTTACAGATCTACATTTGTATAAATTTGTATAAATGTATATTTATATGTGTAGTAGTATTACTCAAAAAATGTCTAAATTATTTAACGATACCAGCAAATGCTGAGGCCGTTGTGCTCAATGTTTATATCGTATTTGTTTCTTCTTGATTTTTTTATTTTTTTGTTTCTATGGTAGCATGGTCACGGGCGATTTGCTAGATTCTACAATGGAAACAATGTGTGCTTTAGAAATATATATTTATATAGCATATATGTAGTTAAAAACATTAAATAAGTAGTAGTATTTGATAAAAATTATTAATAATAGCTCTATAAAGTATGTTTTTTTATTTTAGCCTAATTTTGCAGAGGATTTTTGCAGACTAAAAACACTTGAATGAAAACATGCTAACTGCTATATTTTACTTAATTTATAACAGTCCAAACATATTTTTATGTTTTTGGACCTTTATAAGAATGTTTTTTTTGTTTAAAAATAAATTTAAATTTTGAACAAAACATGTCGGAAATAATCATAAATATTTACATAATATAAACAATATATTTGCTCAAATTTTCAATATTTATATGTTTGTTCAAAGGCTTGTTCAACATATTACGAGTATACAGTGTACATATATACTTTTATATTTGAACATATATATGTACTGTCTATTCGTTCTAACGACTTCCGATGAGCTAGCGATAATATACTCTTTTCATCCCGAAAATTTGTGACGCTATCGCAAAAAGTCAATCTACGCAGTTAATTTGGTCGCACCCGCCGTTGGGAACACTACACAGACAATTTGCCGATGTAATGTTTCATTTCAGAACTGAACTCAACAGAATTGAACAGAACTGAACAGAACAGAACTGAACAGAACAGAAACTCAACAGAGCTGAGCTGAGCTCATTATAAATGAGGGATGGGCGTGTCAAAACTCTGTCGCAGTCGGCGCAAATTACGAGCAGATTAATGATCACATGTTTCAATGCGTTCTTTCTTCAGTTTTTCAGTATTTTTAAGCTCAGCTATGCGTAAAAGCATCCGCAAGAGAAAACTATATTATGCTGAAATCTATTCTAGTTAGGGTTAGAAATATTTGTATAGTTGGCATACCAACTTTTTGATTGAAATGTAATCAATCATTTGTAATTTGCTGTTTAAAAAAAAATAAATTGCAATATTTGAAAACATTTCAATTTTCTAATAATATTTTCTTAGTAAAACTGTATTTACTCGCCTTCATTTAAAATATACAATAAATTTGTATATTTAACGCAAATATTTATTTCTTTATAGATTTGGCATATATAGTTTTGAGAAATTCTCTGTGCTAAAGTTGGTATATTGTGTATACAAACAGAGAGAAGAACTGCTTTTATTTTAGTCTGTGTTAACTATTTTATTGCTATTTGCTTTTTAAATTTAATTGACTTAATTGTTTTTGTGTTATCGCAAACATTTCACCAGGGAAGGCAGACATCGCCTGGGAATAGCTCGTTAAAGAGCAAAGAATATCTATAGAATAACATGTATTTTATATCTGTAAGCATTATATATACTTTTGCTTTATCTAAAAGGTAACATTGGATAATAAAAAAAAACACACTCCAAATATTGATAAAAGTGAAAGTACCGAGTATAATATATTTTTAAGGGGAGGAACCCTTTGAAATAACTTAAATACTATGTGTCTGGGATTGAATGTGCTTGACATATTTATGTATGAGCTTACTATGACAGTATAATTATCCCATCTGACAATCTATTCAAAGTATTGCGCTAATTCATCATTCGAGTGTTGTGGTTATCTCTATTTGAAAGTTCGAGACTTTGAATGATTTATTTACTGTGAATACTTTCAATATTGATTTTCTAGTTAAAATATTTATTGTATATTTATTTGTTTTGTTTTTCCTTTCTTTTAGATTTTTAATTACATACATATGTAGTCTGTGAGTTCAATAATTGCAATACAATGGCAAATTATATTTATATATTCACGTAAGTTTGTTTTTTGAATATAATGCCTGATTTTATTAGAAAGTAACTAGCATTAAATTCGTTGAATTCTATAGTGCTTAGTAACTCAGACATTATGTGTATTATATTTTTTTTAGCATTTGCCTGGTTGTTGCAGCTTTAACACAATTGATTATAGCGGATACATCAACTGTGGAACGCATTAAGGTAATTGAATTAAAATGGGTTTTGTTCCGATCTATTAATCAGTTGTTGTGTCATACAATTGGATTGATTTGTTCGGCGTGAAACCCACCCAACAATTTCCTGCGAGTAATATTGCCAATTACTTTGAAACTTGCATGACCACATATGCATACTATTTTCACACTTCTTGATTATAAAACTAATTATATTCATTGCAGAAACATAAAGAATGGCTAAATCGACATAATAAACTTAAATCGGATAAAGTTAAATATACAAAGTGGAAATCATCGTTTGAGTTAGCAAATTTATGGCGCGTTAATAAGCCAAACTCAAGTATCAATGAGGTATATACCGAAAATGAAACCACGCCCATTAATGCCAATACAATTGGTGATGATAACACTAGACTGGAGCCTACGATAATATCACCAACGACTCTTATGCGTAGCCTCGATAATACACAAGATATCAATCATATTACGCCATCTAAAATACCGGAAACGACGATGACAACAACTACTGCATCAACCTCAGAATCGAAATCCTTCCTTGCCACAGTTCTGGCAACTGAATCGACAAAGCATAAAATTGACGATATATCTTCAACTAGTAGTACTAGTACAACAAGTACGACTACAAGAAGGACAAAGCCAAAGGTGCGACCCTATCCAAGATGGGCAAATTGGACGCCCTGGAGTGAATGTTCACGCAGTTGTGGAGGCGGTGTAATGCATCAAACACGCAAGTGCATTGACAGGTATGCATGGGAGTTGAAAAGAAATTGATAGCGATAACGTAGTCTATCGGCAATATCGATAGTAATCGCGTTAACAATATAAAAGGCGTTTATGTAAGTTTAAAGTTTATGGAAATTGGACTATTTATATACAAAGAAATGTGTTGATTTTAACAGACAAAAACTATTAAATTATAAAATAAAGATTTACATTTAAAGTTAAGATTTACATACATAAAGTCAATGAACTAACTTTATTGGCTTAGCCATGTCTTTTGATAATTTCGATAGTTAAGAAAATATGAGTCAATATAATTATCTAAAAATTCAAATGCAGCACTAATTATATAAATATATATTATCCAGATATTTCATTATATTTATGCTATAACCCTTTAAGTCCTTGCTTATTCGTGGTTATTATATTCAAACTTTTGTGTTAAAATCACAGCTCTTACTTAAAAGCAGCTCATATGTAGAGTATAAATTTAAAATTAATAGCTAAAAAGTTTATTTATTTTTTCAAGTTTAATCAGAGTATATTTTATTCGTTGTTACAAAAAAAATGTTGTTCTTTTTGGATGTTTAATTAGCAATTCTAATTTAACGACTTCATTACTAATTCTGATATTAATGTGACCTTTAATATCTACACACAATGTAAATCGGCTGTTAAAGACGCTGGTCACGCTGTTTTGTGATTGTGTTATCATGATCTGCGTGCCGTTCTGAACTTTCCGTTCATTAAAATCAACAAATTAATGCTGACATCCTGTTACTACAATTTAAACGTAAAATGTTTTTAATGTGCTATCTATATACTATATATATATACTTATGTAAAAGAGAATTAATGTATATATTTATATTGTAACTCTAAATGTTAAGGTGTAATTCAAGGTCTCAATTTGTATGCTAATATAATAATGTATTACACTTATACAATTAGACTATTGATTATATTTTAATAACTAAAACGATTTGGTTAAAATGCTCTTGTAGTGTAGATACTTCTAGATTATGAACAGTATTTGTTTATAACTAACTAGTACAGCCCGACTTTGTTGGTTTTTAGTCATCACAACCAATTTCAAACTGGTTATTGCCTTGAGCTTGGATTCTTTTTTTTTTGTCATTTTGCCTGAAAAGTAATTCATGCTAATTATTTTGTCAACATTTAAGATATATTTACCACAAAAATACGTGATAACAACAATGTGTATACTTACTCTAAGGTATATTACTCAACCATTTAAATATATAGAATGTTTTGAATGTCTATGAGATTCGTATTTTGTAAGCAATTGCTTTTAATAAATATCTCATCTCAAAATTGTTTTTTATGATGTTTTGTGTGAGACTTAACAACTTTGTAATTGCCTTACAGGGTATTTCTTGAACGTGCACACTGCTTAACCACAAAGTGTATTTAATATTTGTTTTGTTTTTCTCTCTTTTCCATCTCATGTACATAAATAATCAATTTTGTGTTTTTATTTATCCAACTCTTAAATAGATAATTATTGACTTAACTAATCTACCTTGCTCGCAAGCGTTAGTTCGATCAACTTGTCTCATAAATTTCGGAGAAATATATTATTTCTAAAACCAGTATAGATATAGTAAAAGAAATTGTATATTTTTGCCGTTAAACAGAAGTTAAGCTCAGCTTTATCAAGCTGATGAATATTTAAACAAACCCAAATACATATTGTTAAATCTGATTTTTAGAAGTCATCTAATTAAAGAGATCAACGGGTAGCTTAAACTAAAAAATATACGAAACACTATATAATTATATATACTGGAAAATCAGGATATGTCAACAACATTGTATAATAAATTGAGCTTTTCTTTATAAAATCATAACAAACTCATTAACGACACAAAAGATCTTGAAACTGCTGCTGGTCCTGGAGATTTTTTAGAGAATTATAATACTGTGTACAGAGTATCTTCTAGTCAAGCAGTCTCGTCCAATCATGTGTCTTACTTGCCTCACTCTACTTTGTGGACTTGTTTTGAGTTAAAGAGAAATCTTAACAAGGCGAAAAAGCAACAAATTGAAGGCATAATCTGAACAATGCCAGACTTTGTACGCTTGTATGATTGACTGGAAAAAAAAATCCCCAATGCTGAGAACCGATTTTGCTATAAATACGAGACCTCAGTTTTAAAAAAGTGTGAGTTTCCGGCAGTCAACACGTTCGTGTAGTTGCGCTTTGAGGTTTTTATTCCATAATGACAAAATTAGTTCATATCTGCCTTTTGTCGCTGGCACTTGTTGTGCAGGTAAGTCAATTAATATTATAATTGACTAAGTATATAGAAAAAAAATTAACTTAAAGGATATTTCTATTTAAAGTGTGTGCGATCGGAGGAACCAGCAGAGGCACTAAATAATCACATCCGCGGACAACTGCAAGAATACGGACAGTTCCTTGCCCAGGATGATGGCTCCCATAAGGAAGATCTGCAAAAGTTAATCGGCATTTATGAAACCGCATTGAAGACCGAAAATTTCGATGAGAAACAGGAACTGATTAAAGGTGTTACCCAGCAATTTTCAGCGGAGTTTGGAAACTTTGTTCAAACCAAATTACAGGAAAATCAAATTAGTGCCGACATAATTGCTGCGGTTGGCTTCTACAAGAGCCTGCCAAACAGTGAAGCATTCAAGACTGATATTGATAAGGCTGTAACAGTTCTTGAAGGTCTTCAGAAACTTACAGATTTTGAGACAAAGAAAAATGAGTTCCTTAACTTGGAGAAGACCTTCAGACCCGAGTTTGTTAACTTCCTGAAGAAGGACTCTCTGCCAAAGATAAACGGTGATCTGAAAAGCTCTATTGAGTTCTTCACAAAAGTATTGGCCGGTAGTGATGTTCAATTCGCACCCGAAATCACCGCTCTGAAAACCCAAGCCGAGGGCGCCATCGCTGATGGAGTTTCCGTAGAGGATAAGCAGAAGACACTTTTTGAAATTTCAAATCCCGCGAATCCTGCATTGACCGAATTTTTGCAAAAGAAATTCGTTGAAAGCAACTAAATTTGATATTAACTATAATTTTCATCGCTTATTTTCTTTCATTATCAACCTTTGTCCACCAATATAATAAATGATATTGTACAAATGTACAAATAATAAAATTAAATTTTATTTGCCGTTATTTACTTTGTTGTCTTATAAAAAGTTAATTATATTGTTACTAATGTCCTTCCTGAAAATAAACCAAAATTTTTTAACAATAATAAATTTTTTATTATTAGTTATTAATTAACATAATGTAACATATCAATTTTTTTTTTAAACATGTAGGAGTATTCGTATTAAACAGAGTATTTTTTAAAAGCCTTTCAATCTGAGATCTTTTGAAATTGTCATGTTTTATATGAATTTCATATGTGCAGTGAATTCGATTTAATAATATAATATTCCTAGAATGTCGCTTAACAGAACTGATGGGCTTGGAATATTAAATGGCTGTTGTGTGTTATACTTTAAACATACTATATGTAGTTTTAACGATTTAAAATCTTTTACCCAGAACTTTTTAAATTCGATTCGAAAACTTGTAAATTATATATTCTTATTTATTGTACCTTATTTTATCGTAATTTATAATTTACAGAAATTTTACATCAGGTAGAACATTTACAAGTGATACTTGTGTTGGCCTCTCTAAACGCTATCAGATGTGCAATGATATTCCATGTTCAACGAAATCGCTCGATATTCGAGCATATCAATGTGCTGCATACAATGAAATTGATTTTCAGGGTCATCAATATAGTTGGGAGCCCTATATAAAAGGTAATATGATATGATATATTGCAATTAGTTAAGTACTATGCATATTTGTATATTGCATGCTAATGTAGAAACTTAATTTTAGAATAAACACATTTTAATCACAAATTAATTTTTTAATCATATTTCTTTATCAGACGATGCCGAATGTGAACTAAATTGTAAACCATTGGGCATGAAATACTTTGCCACTCTAAACGATACTGTTATTGATGGAACACCCTGCCAACGTCCAGCTGAATATTATCGATCCAAGTCCACTTATGAAAGCCGTGCTATATGTGTCGACGGCATTTGCAAGGTGAGTGCTTAAAAAAAAAAATATGAAAACACATAATTATGAGTACTAGTTAAAGATAAAACTCACTATCTATGCGGACAGTAGTTTATGTATTGGCTGTTCTAGTCAAAAAATATAATTTATAAATTCTTGCCTTAAATTAAACTACTTTGTATTTACTCACTGTAATTTCAAATTAGATTGAGATAAAAAGTTCCCATATTAAGTTGTCTATCTTTATTTCGAACTCTCATAATTTCAACAAAACTAAATTAATTTCCAATGTCTTTCTGGTCATGATTTTCCGCCACTTAAATAATATTTAATTTTGGAAATACAATAATTAATTGTTATCTTAACTTGTTGGCTGTCCAATCTTTGGTAGGGGCTCAAAAAAATAAAATTATCATTTTTTATATTATTTTCCAGAAATAAAAATATATAAAAAAAGATTTAAGGTGTGTGATCCCTTGTGGTGATCGCCTTTCTTGGAGATTCTCAAAATTTTAGTCGTAGTCTTTGACTAAACATAGTTTTTTACAATGCGCACCTTTCTCGACGATTCTCAAAATTTAGTGGTAGCTCATAAATAAAATAGGCTACCTGGTATAAAAATGATAGTGATGTACACATTTCTCAGTGTATTAGTTTTTATTCAACGTTTTTTTTCTTCTGCGAACTATTTATCTTGATTTGTTTTCATTCTAAGTTATGTTTCAGTGTAGGAAAATATATTTGTATAGCAACCTTGGTTTCTATAAGTTTAAATTAACATAGAGACCACCGTGTATGCTTGTTCCTTTAATTTGACAAATTTCGTATAAACTCTGTAAAATTAATTTGGTTTGATGTAAATGCAAATGAATACAAGAGCATCTTATTAAAAATTCCTAATGCCCCGGAACAAAATCGAAATTAACAAATTGTCTCAATTACAACAAAATACCTTAATTACAGCTATTCTTCATTAGAATATTTAAGAAAATTAATCTTATTTATATGTTTTTTTTTTGGCGTAAAGATCTCGAAAACTTTTGTTTCTGTATGTGTATCGGCTAAATACATACATATGTAGTACATTGATATCAAACTATCCATACTATTCTTATAGACAAAATTGCTGATTGTTGTGTGTCTGTGTGTGCTGTGTATGTGCACACTCTCAGTTATGAAAACTCTTAAGAAATAAATGAATCGCCTTGCCGAATATTTTAGTAAGCAACGCGAATCGAAGCACGACGCAACACATGTGTATCCGTATCTCAAAGAATCGCGCATTGAATCGTCGCAGAACAAACAAAAATCAAACTAGTTCAAAAATATTTTATTAATTAAAATTGGATGTGAATAAATTTGTTATAAGTGATAGATTTGAAACTAAACGATCGTATATTGTTTTCATTAAATGGGAACAAACATGTCAGTTTAATTATTAATTTGATAGTTTTACGCGAATAAATTGTTTAAAAAACGTGTGATAAAATGCAAATGTGAAATAGATATCTCTGCATTTTGATACAGCTATTTAAGTTTTATTTTCAAAAATTTGTAAAAATAATAGATACACCATTTTTTTTATGTCATAAAATTTTCTTTTTGATACATGCGAAAATTCTGAGAATTTTTTTAAAATTTTTTTTCTTTCTTTGTTTTTTTTTCTTTTTGCAATTTATCCAAAACACTTGAAATCTACACTTGAATCCCACATATATGTACATACATGCGTACTATATGCATTTACGTAATGTACTAATATACTTAAATTGTCTAAAGTCTTTAATTAGATCCATTTGCATTTCGCAAAAAATATAAAAAATCCAGACATTTGTTTTAATTATGAAAATCCAAAACCTACGTCATTAAGTACGTCAGTATTAGTTTTTAATTCAAATCAAAAATTTCTGTGTGTTTTTCATACTCTGATTTTCTTTGTTAGAATTTAAGAATATAATTTTATAGATCATATTTATACTCAGTTTTATACTTTAATATTGTAATGTCAATGTTAATTTTTTTGTTTCTCTATTTTTTCTTTGTTCTATGGGATTTTAGTTTTATAGCTATTTTATAGAAACAGTTTTACTTGTGTGTAGCTTTGATGCGTCTAGCCACGTTTTTTATGGGTATTAAATTGATATTCTACCCTGAAATATGCATATAATAAAAATTTTGTATATATCACTTATTTTTGTGCTTTAAATAGCATATATATATTTGTGATATTAATGTTTTTCACTTAGAATTTAAGATATCAAGCTTATTAGTAACTAACTTATTAGCCATTAAATAATTCAGGTACCACTTAAATTGTTAAAATTAATAAAGATCCTGTTGTATGTTATATCTAGTATTACTTAGTCTTTAACTTTCGACAGCAATTTTTTTTTAAAATATTTATTTAGGAAGCATGCATCAACTAGCAAATACAATTTAAATTTAAAAGCCTTGAAGAGAAGTTGGCAAAAAAATACAGGAAAAATAAACATATTGTTAATACATTTGTACATTATAAAGGAAGCTGTTATAGTCGCCAATGATAAAACATTTAATTCTGCCCAAAACTATACAAATAAGTTGCATATTGATGATGTGCTATTAGATACTATTTAACCACAATACAAATTATTTTCATATATGCTCTAAAGTATGCCATATAAATAATGTTACAGGTTGTAACATTCTAAGGCATAGTATGTATATTTTTAAAATGCATATATATATTTATAATTTAGACATATAACCACTATCGCTGAGATTTTTATATGCATTCCATATACCCTTTGTATTTTTGTTTAATACAGGGTATCCAAAAAGCACTTTAATCTTGCGCTGGTCGCATCATAAACAACCAAGTCAAAGTCAGTCTGGGCCAACTGAAATGTGGCCATCGTAAACATGCAAAAGTGCGTCAATTGCTGCCGTTGCTTGTATGGCCATTAAAAAAGAATAATCTTTCAGTTGTTAATGGTATTATATACAGTCGATGATAGTCGTCGCACAGCACTCAACGATCAGCCATTTACGAGTTTATCAAACAACTTCAATATAGTTGTTGGCATATATATATATGTCTGCTCAATATATTTGCCAAGCACTAAAAATTGCATATTGGATATATTTGTAGTTAAACCGGAAACGAATATAAATCAAGTTCACACCTTCGCTCAACAGGAGAGAGAATAATAAATAAGGCTTGATATTTAAATTAAATACCCTTGTATAGTCTTGCTGCGGGGTATTATCATTTTTGTCATAAAATAAGTAACACATAAAAAATTTCCTTTTTTGTCATTATAGACTCTCAAGTTACGACTCTAGAGTCTAGACTAAAATATTAGCTTTAAGATCTAAATTTATGAAAATTGGCACAGATTTATGACAGCTAAATATTTTAGCTATATCTTATATCTTTATTAGAATCAGCCTATTGATTATACGAAAACTCATGTGTTTTTTGTTACAAAAAAATTACAAAATGTATATCTATATATCACTCAATATCTTTTGCAGTTTAAGTACATTTAACCAAAATCGAAAACAAAATCAAATTATATAATTGCAATTGACAAACAGTCGAAAAAACTTGAATGAATGAAAAAAAAATATATATAATATTAATCACTACAAATAAACCTTACTTCAAGGTAAAGACTGTTGTTTACTATTTACCGATTTTATTTAGGATCACTTTTACTATTCCGTACATTTCGTAGAGGAATAATTTTGATTAATATTTGGGCGCCAAAAATATATATCATTATTTTTCTTGTGTTCAATCTAAAAATGTTATAATTTATACAAAACGTATAAATTGTACAAACTATATATGCTTGTGTTTATTTAGTGCGCTGATATCTATATCAAGCATTAAGATCAACCATAAACAAAGAATATTTAGAAATCACCTTGCAAACTTATAATAATAATAAATTGCGGTATGCCTTGGCTGTGGCACTTGGTGTTAACTTGGCTGGTGAGTTTATTTCAACATCTGTCGAGATTTGTTTGTCTACACAGCTTGTTTACCCCTCGCCCACCATCTTTTTGGTTGATTGTTTTTTAAATTTGAATTAATTATATAGTAATTTTGTACTTTTAGGCCGTTCTTGGCAGTGGCTCCATAAAAGGATTATATGCGAATAGCGGCTCTGTAAGCTGTGGAGGTTTACTTTGTCGTCCGGTAACTGGAATCTTTACACGCGATCCATTGCCAGAGGATGCATATGTACATGTGGCAACAATACCAGCTGGTGCCTCAAATATTTCAATAACCGAATTAAAAAATAGTGCAAATTTACTTGGTAATCAAGAAAAAATGAACAAACCATAATTTAAACATTAATAATAATATTTAAAACATTCTTTAGTCTTGCGTACAAGCGAACAGAAGAGCATATTTAATGGGGAAAACGAAGTATCGCAGAGTGGATCTTATGAGTCAGCAGGCACAATTTTTGACTATCATCGCATCGATGGAGTTCAGCAGGGTGAGGGTGTTACAGAATGGATCACAAGCACAGGACCCATCAAGGAACCTATAGAACTTTTGGTATTTATTTTAATTTATATTTCAAATATCAAATTAATAAGACATTTTTTAAATCAAACAGGTTTATAGTAATATACTAAATCCAGGCATTAAATATGAATACTTGCTGCCCATTGTATCGGACTCGGAGGAAAATGAATTATCTTTGGAAAGTAGTGATGGTTTCCTTAGGTCCGGGGCTGGCTCTGAGGATGGCAGCTCTGTGAGCAGTGCACGTTCCGGACGTAGACGCAAATTCAATTGGAAGGTTGTTGGTTTCAGTTCCTGCACAAAATCCTGCGGCGGCGGCACCCAAACTCCCATAGTGCGCTGTGCTCGAGAAAATCCGGTTCGTTATTATTCACAGCGTCGTTGCAGTCATTCGGAGAAGCCTGTGCTCAATGAGAATCTGCTGCACTGCAATACACAGCCATGTCCTGCCTATTGGCGGCAGGATGAGTGGGGTGAATGCCGCTGTCAGCATGGTGAAGCAGTGCGCAAACGTGAACTGAGCTGTGTCCAAGAGTTAGCATCTGGCATTGTGATCCATGTGGATAAAGCTGCTTGCATGGAGGAGCAGCCGCCCAGCGAGAAACAATGTGAGTGTCCAAAGACTCGTCGCCGCAATTCCTCACGTTATCGCATGCAAAAGAAGACGAGCGATGCTGTTTGGTTAATGTCCGAGTGGAATCAATATTGTTCATCTTCGTGTGGTCCTGGCGTTCAGTATCGCACCATATTTTGTGATCGTCCCAAAACAAAGGCAGAGCGCTGTGAACCACGCGATATTCCCGAAAATCGACGGCCCTGTGAGCAGATTACTTGTGAACTAGGCGATTGGTTTTCAGGACCCTGGTCACCATGCAGTGGCGATTGCTTTAATTTAACACGCAGCCGTACTGTGTTGTGCATTAAGAATCAATTGATCACGGATGATGAAGAGTGTAAGCTGGATTTGAAACCACAATCATTGGAGAACTGTTCGCATGAAGAGGTCGAATACTGTGCACCACGTTGGCATTATTCGGAATGGTCGGAGGTAAGCTATGACATCGTATGACAAGACTGCAATTGATTAAATACTTCTGCATTTCATAGTGCACCAAATCCTGCAATGGTGGTAATCAACGACGTAATGTCAAGTGTTTGGAGTATGATGAGAAGCAGAATGCCTTGCGTGAATCTACTAAATGCAGATATGCACTGAGAGAACCAACCTTTCGTAACTGTAATACAGTAAAGTGTGAAGGTAATAGCCTCTCTTAAACCATTATAATACTATATATTTATTAATCTATTAATTTTTATGCAGATCTTAACAACGAACTGCAACAAAACGATGATGCTTCGGTCTGTTTGGATCAGTTTCCCAATTGTCAATGGGCCGTACAGGCCAAGTTATGCAGCTATGATTACTATCGGGATAATTGCTGTATTTCTTGCACAAAGCGCCATTAAATCGAGTTCAATTTTTTGATTTTTGTTTAAATAAAAACAAACAAAAAAGTAGCTTTATTTATTGCGAAAACGAAATCAGTGATCTTAAAGCAAAAAAAAAAAATCTTACATTTATTCATAAATTCATACGTATATACATACATACATACATATTAAGTATAGCCGCAAATTCTCAGTATGAATTCCAATGTTACATACGAGCGCATTTAAATTAATTAACTACTTATTATTTAAGTACATAAATACGTAAAACAAAAAAGAAACAATTGTACTAATAATATCTCACAAACGATAAAATATTGACCTGAAGTTTATTTAAAGTGCCCACACTAAAAGATATTATATAATTTTCTTTAAACTTTATAATATGTATTGAGTTAATTATTTACCTGTTGCTTGAAAGATAAATATCCTTGTATGAAAAGTTTTATAGGATTTATATATTTCAGCTTGCTAAATAGTATTCTTGTGGTGAGTTGTAAACATGTGTATTATTAAAAAGTGGCTTGAACTTTTATATTTCCTGAATGGTTAAGTTAATCAAATAGAATTAAAATTTGAGAAACTTTTCATAATATTTGTAGACATTCAGTATATATTGAGTAGACAAATTTTATAAAAGATTTATTCAGCGAAACAAATATGAAGTCAATCTGTAAATATCCCGCTAAAAGTAAACGCTGTGCTACCTGGTTTAATCAAGTTTGCGCTGAATGTCGTTCAAGATTCCAAACAAATGCTGCTGTACATCATTTAAATGACCATTTGGGGCAATCAAACGATGGTTTAATAAGTGCTGAAGATTGTTATAAGTCGATAAGGCAAAATGCCAAGGCTATGACAGAAAATGATATAACCGAAGACATTTGGTGGAAAGTTCCACTTCTTTTACTCATCTTTGGTTGCTTACTTCTTTGTTGCATGGCATTCTGCATAATTTGCCAATATATTGTAAGGAGCGTTCAGGATCGGATTCCTCAGAGTGTCGAATTTGATGTTTGTGAGACCGAAAGAAAGTTATCACCGCGTCGTCGCAGAACATCCTGTGACGACAAATTATTCCGGAAATATAGCTCCGAATGCTCATGTGAAACACAACAATCAAAGCATCGACCCACGAAAAAATATAGTTGCGATTAAATGGAATACTTTTAAAGATACCAATTGAAAATGGACAGATGGTAATTAAACTTTACAAAGAAGAAAATATTAATTAATATTAAATCATTAATTAATATACATACTTTTTATTGTTTTTTATAATGTACTTATATATTTTCAGAGTATTTGTGTTTACATTAAATATTAAAATGGACTTTTGATGTTTTATTGCATTATTGCATTTTTCTCTACATTATTGAAGTCACGCAATTAAAACAATAAAGTTGAAAGTATAGGCTATTATATACCACTTAAAAGTATACTAACTTATGCATATTTATATTTTCTTTTGTGCTAAAA
The DNA here is from genome assembly GCA_035043045.1 of Hirtodrosophila alboralis. Classification (NCBI taxonomy): domain Eukaryota; kingdom Metazoa; phylum Arthropoda; class Insecta; order Diptera; family Drosophilidae; genus Hirtodrosophila; species Hirtodrosophila alboralis. The sequence continues at coordinate 1,483,404 of JAWNNH010000048.1, forward strand.
TAGTACACCTTTTTTTTTAAATAAATATAAATGTTTATAAATAAGTAGCAATGAAATTCACATTTATAATATTAATATAAAATCAAGACTTTAATTCAATCAAATTAATATACTCACTTTTCTTCTTATATTGTATAGGATATATTATTGTATAAATTTGCTGTAGACCACTTTAATCTGAAAACACTTTATTTTAGAGCGTCAGATTGTGAAATCATGTTACGAAATAATCGAAAATGGCTTAATTCAATATTAAATTTTATTGTTTTATATTTTAATAATTGTTGTATACATGGATTTCGTTATGTAGTTAACAATATTTTAGTTTTATTCGAAAGGTGAGTTTAGTATTCTATTCTTTGTTAGTTATTTACAATTAAATATGTGCAATTTTTAGATTATTGTGGTTTGTTCTTTTGGTTGTATCCATATATTACTGTATTATATCCTGTTTGTCATCTGTGAATCGCTTTCATACGAAAAGTACACATATTGGTCTGGAACGCAACTCTTATTACTGGAATACATCGATGCCCAGCCTAACAATGTTATAATAAAATAATTTTAAATATAATATATAAATACTTATATTATTAAAATTATATATTTTAGATGCCCAATGCAACGCCTAAATGAGACACTTTTTAACAGCTATTGTCGGTAATATTTTAATATTTTTGATAATTGAATCCAATTTAATTTTAGTTTTTTTTAGTGCAAAGGGAATCAAGAGCGTAGACAAACAAGAATTTTGGGACTTTTTAGAGCATTTGGCAAATTCCACGTATACCAATTTTGAAAGTATACCGGATTACAAAAGTGTTGATAAAACACTTAATACATTGGGCATAAGACCTGAACACTATATGGAATTAATTTACAATCTAACATATGATGGCACCTATGAGCCAATTGAAAAACTTCGAATTCGTTGTATTGATGGCCAAATGCATCTCAGGGTGAGACAGATACTCACAGAGTTTGGTCTATGTTATCTGTGTAGTTCGTATCTGGGTGAGGAGTATAGCTCACGATATTTAATCTTTGGCAAGTATCCGGAAAACAATAAGTTTCTAAATTTACATCGCTTTGTTGATGTTAAGAAGGGAACATTTTTTGACAAAAATGTGGGATTCACATTAATGGGTTTTAATGCAGAGGCCATTGATGTAAGTATCTACATATATGTATGTATATACAATTATCTTACAATACACTTTTCTAGAGTTACATACACTCTGCTTTTGAGGTCATGAAGGTGGATAATAATTTTGGTTATTCCACCGAAGGCGCTGCATATGAACCAGAAATTGAAGAAATAATAGCTGAAAAGAATTTTGAAATGTAAGTAAAATAATTAAATTTTATAAAAATAAATATATATAAAAGATATATATATAATTCTTGATTTTTCAGAGATACTTCTGTTGCACAGAGAAAATGCCGTTTCTATCATGAATCAAATCTAACGCATTTTCCGTTTTATACCAGAAATGTTTGTCAGCAAGAGTGTCGTATTAATCTGGCCTATAAAATTTGTAAATGTATTCCACACTTTTATCCCAATCGCAGTAGGTAAATTGAATAAAATTTTAATTATTAATTCACTTTTTAAAACTTTTCCAGTTGCAAAACCTAAGCCCGTATGCTCTTATCAAGTGTTAAAGAAATGCTTTCCCAAACATGCCGGTATGTATTAAAAAAAAATTTTGCGAAATAAATAAATTAATATTTTATTAATTTTCTTTTTAGGCTATTTTCTTAAGTTTTATGACAAAGAGGGTGGTCATCATAATAAATCAGAATGTCATTGTGAACAGAATTGTATTGATGCTGTGCTCAGTCTGAAAATGGCTCAGGTAGATTTTATTATAACATACATATATTTTTTAAAGTTCCAATAAATTTTTTATTTAATGTTTTAGGCCATGAGAGGTGCCAGACAATTGCTTGGTAGTATGGGAAGTTCTGTGGCCATGAGTACTTGGCCAAGAAATCAATTCAAGCGACAAGTTATATTTTCCTTTACGGATCTTTTGGGTAAGATCTACAACGTTAACTAATTAATTAATAATTAATTTCTAATTGCTGCAATTATTACAGTTTCAATTGGTGGAACTGCCGGTCTATTTCTGGGATTTAGTGTTCTTGGCTTAGTTGAATTTATATATTTTTTTACACTGCGCTTACTTTGGCACCTAATTGGATATAAAATTTAAAATATTTATTTAACAATATATACACCTAATGTACACAAACTAAATAACACTATGCAATATACTATAAAAAAGCTGTCAACTATCTGCATATTAAATATTTGATTAATTTTTCTATAATATATGTATATACATATATATAATAAATATGTAAAACAAGATAATATTTAAGTTTGAGGTACTGAAACTAAAAATTAAATAGGTTTTTCTAAAATATAGAAAATTAATTCCTGAACCCAATTTCCGAACCAACTTTTCTATAGCTACATAACTAGCTTTCCTATCTGTAAATGTTGCAAGACACCAAGAGTGAGCCCAGCTAGACCCCAACTATACTAATCAGACCACAACTAAGCCATGCAGCGCATTGTCCATTATATGTACATACAAAGGTATAATCCCAGCGTGATAATCAACATTTGCTAAGAAGAAAAAATATATAATAGAACAAGAAATACATACATACTCAATCTTGTTGATTCCTGTCACCTTCACTGTGACTGATTTAAAAGAGAAATCGGAAAAATAAATGAGTGAATCAAAGCCCGTTCCTGTAACAATAGCATTACATATAAACACATGTATTTAGCTAAATATATACATACTTATTTATTATACACTTTATGTGCATATATGTACATTACATACATACATATGTATATGTATATATTCTCAAAAGAATGAGAGCTCAATACCCTTTTTCTCAAGTAAGACCTCACAAAGGCATGTCAAAGCTCTGCGAAGGTTCTTATAAGAGAGAATCCCTCGTAACGTCATTGATTCGCTCTTGCATTGCATTTAAAGAACTGCACAGCGAGTTTTCTGCTGTTTAAGCTTTAAATACTGATCGTAGTGTGACTTCACTTTACTCTCTGCCTTGTGAGAGTAAGTTACCTGTCCATGGCATCGTAAATTCATGCTTACAAGTTCTGAGCTTGGGGCCCTCATCCCGAACTGTCGAGTTCGCTTTGGACTGTCGACGCGTACGGTTTGTCTTGATTGCTTGGTGAACAGAATACATACATACATATATAATTGTATTTTCTCTTATCGTAATTTATAGTTTATGTACATAGTATATACATACCTAGAAATAAAAGAACTTCAGCTTGGAACCAATAGCGTCTACAACAAATTGCAATGTTTGATAAAATTGCCGCTTGGTTTGCATTATTATATATATTTAGCTTTGGTGTACATCACGTCGAACTTAGAAATATCCGAAAGTCTGATCAAGGAGCACAATGCGGTTATTCGGTAAGAGACTTAATATTATTTAATTTAAATCCATTATGCTATTATTTTTGGTATATATTTAAGCTTCTAGGGTCAAAATGTTCACTTAGTATATATGTATAGGTACATAAGTATAAGGGAGACTTTCATTGCAGCACTCGTAAATATATTTATTTATTTTTCTTATCAGTAATACTTGAAAGCCGAGAGGGCAGTAGAGGCCTATAAAACCCACTGCTCTTGTTTATAATAGTCAAGAATTACTACAAAGAAATATATGTAAACGTCGCATATATTGCCAATTTTCTTTTAATGAACTATGATCAAGAATATATAGTACTACTATAGTATACTCGTAAATTGGCATGACAGTTATAATTATTTAGTATATATATATATTTATAGAATATTGTACATTTATGTATAGCTTGAGGTCGGTATTTTTGACGTGACAATAATGTTATGGAAAATATATGTATATTTGCCAAAGGGCAAATTTTTGTACTTGAATTATGAAATACTCTGATTAAATTTTACTTATAAATATATATTATAATAATAACTAAATATAATTTTTGATTTGAAATTTTTAATTTAATAATTATAAGTAATTAAAACAAAGTCAAAACCTTTATATATTATTATTGCATAATATGATTAAATATTAACATATTGATCAATATAAGTTCTGAGTAGATAGTTCCAATTGTTTTTCTTAATTATATTACTCTTTTATAGTTAAATAAATATTTTAAAATATTAAAAAAAAAAAACAATTACAGAGCTGTCATCCAACGAAACCAGATATGTTAAATGTGCATCTTATAGCACACACCCATGATGATGTTGGATGGTTAAAAACTGTGGATCAATATTATTATGGAAGTGAAACATTAATTCAAAAAGCTGGTGTTCAGTACATAATTGATTCTGTGGTGGACTCCTTATTGAAAGATCCAGAGAAACGTTTCATATATGTAGAATCAGCATTTTTCTTCAAATGGTGGAAGGAGCAAAATGAAGAGCTTCAGGAAAAGGTCAAAATGTTGGTGAATGAGGGAAGACTTGAGTTTATAGGCGGAGCTTGGAGCATGAATGATGAGGCAACAACTCATTATCAAAGCACAATCGATCAATTCGCTTGGGGATTAAGGTATGTCTGTTTAATGTTTTTATTTTAATATATTCTTAATGATATAATATAATTTGTAGACGTTTAAATGATACCTTTGGTGAATGTGGTCGCCCACGCATTGGCTGGCAGATTGATCCGTTTGGCCATTCCCGAGAGATGGCTTCAATGTTTGCACAAATGGGATTTGATGGATTGTTTTTTGGTCGCTTGGATTATCAGGATAAGGACGAGCGTTTGATGACACAGAATGCTGAAATGATCTGGCATGGTTCCGCAAATTTAGGTAACGTTACTAAACTACATATGTTTATATTAATAATGGTATATAATTATTAGGTGAGAAATCGGATTTGTTTACGGGTGCTCTATATAATAATTATCAAGCACCGGCTGGCTTTTGTTTTGATATACTCTGCGCCGATCAGCCAATTATTGATGGCAAACATAGTCCAGATAATAATGTGAAAGAACGTGTAAGATATTTCTTTTTAATTTATATTTAGTTCATTTATTGGTTGACCTTCCCTTTCATATGAATTTAACCTGATATTATCCTAACACCACTTAATTCAAAACTACATTAGGTTAATTCGTTTTTGGATTACGTCAAAACTCAAAGCAAATATTATCGCACAAACAATATCATCATAACAATGGGTGGCGATTTTACTTATCAAGCAGCTGAAATTTATTACAAGAATCTCGATAAATTGATACGGTAAATTTATATACATAATTGAAAGATTTTCAGCATACTGTTAACGAAAGCCTCTCAACTACATACGGTTCTTAAACTAAAGTTAGTTACATATTATGTAATGCAGTTAAATGCTTTTTGTGTATAGATTGATGCCTTCTTTGAATTTGTCACTAAGATGGCCAAAGGTTATCGAACTCCTAACTTACTTATTACAATGGGTGAGGATTTCCATTATCAAAATGCTGATATGTGGTATAAAAATCTGGACAAACTTATTAAGTGAGTAGCGGAGGAGAGAGGCTTTCCTTAACTAAGTTAGCAATAATTAAAAACTAAACATTTATCGCTGGTTTCTCATGTACACGAGTAAGTTCAAAGAATAAGATATTGTGAATTTTTGACCACAAGTAAAACTAAATTTTAAAGTTAACGTGAACATGAGAAAATGGGCTGTATTAAGAAAATACATATAAAATTCCTTTAATATTAATTTAGGTACGCAAATGAACGCCAGGTGAATGGATCGAATATAAACTTACTTTACTCCACACCTTCCTGTTATTTGAAATCCCTGCATGATGCTGGCATCTCATGGCCAACAAAGAGCGATGATTTCTTTCCATATGCCTCCGATCCACATGCCTACTGGACGGGTTATTTTACATCAAGGCCAACCTTGAAGCGTTATGAACGCGATGGCAATCACTTCCTGCAAGTATGCAAACAACTAAGTGCATTGGCTCCAAAGCGAACACCCGAGTTTGATCCGCACTTGAATTTCATGCGGGAGACCATGGGCATAATGCAACATCATGATGCAGTAACGGGAACGGAGAAACAAAAGGTTGCCCTTGATTATGCCAAACGATTGAGTGTCGCCTTTAGAGCATGTGCAACAAACACAAGATCTGTTCTAAATCAATTATCCTCTGGATCATCGCAAGAATCCTCATTTAATAAACCATTTGAATTGAAGACATGCAGCTTACTAAATATTAGCAGTTGTATAACATCTGAATCAAATAGTCGATTTGCATTAACGTTATACAATCCGCTGGCTCATACCACCAATGAATATGTGAGAGTACCCGTACAGGATTTCAAATATATTGTGCTGGATAACACAGGTAAAACAAACAGTCCTAAGCCGCAAATAGTTTTATAATTGTTTTATTTTTAGGCAAAAGTGTGCAAACTCAAGTGGTGCCCGTGCCCAAGGCGGTGGCCCAAATTAAACACAGAAATTCAACTGCACAATATGAGTTAATTTTCCTGGCTGCCAATCTACCGGCAGTAGGCTATAGGACCTATTATATTGAAAAATCCAAAAATGTGCCAGTTACTTTCGGTCCCACTCCTTTGCCAAAGAAAACATCAAGCAACACTGTTATTAGGAACGGAGTAATTAGTATAATAGATTCATTTTAATTTCAAATAATTTATTGATTTACTTTATAGAACATTAAATTATCTTTTGATACCAATGGATTCCTCTCAGAAGTTACTGCCGATGGCATGACGCGGATGATTTCACAGGAGTTTTTATACTATGAAGGCGAAATTGGAGACAATGAGGAGTTCCGCAACCGTTCTTCAGGCGCCTACATATTCCGTCCCAAACTGAATAAAATACATTTTGCCGCCACTCATGTATCCCTAGAAGTGTACAGAGGTCCTTTAGTACAAGAGGTGCATCAGCAATTTAACGATTGGATAAGCCAAGTTGTACGCGTCTATCACCAGAGCAATCATGCTGAATTCGAGTGGCTTGTGGGTCCCATTCCAGTAAAGGATAATATCGGCAAGGAAGTGATTACACGCTTTAAGTCAGATATTGATTCTAATGGCATATTTTACACCGATTCAAATGGTAAGTTATATGAACTCAAAAGGCATCTGTTTAGAATCTACAATAAATTTCTTCATAAATAAGGCCGTGAAATGTTAAAACGTCAGCGAAATCATCGTGATACTTGGAACGTTAAACTCTACGAAATTGTATCTGGTAACTATTATCCAGTGACAACAAAAATCGCATTGGAGGACACAACAGCACGTATGGCAATATTGACTGACAGAGCTCAGGGTGGTAGCTCACTGGAAGATGGCACCTTGGAGTTAATGGTTCATCGACGTTTGCTGCACGATGATGCATTTGGTGTTGGTGAAGCTCTCAATGAAACCGAATACGGTGATGGTTTGATTGCACGTGGTAAACATTATCTATTTGTGGGTCAATCCTACTTGCGGCCAGATGTGTCCTTAAAGGCAATAGAGCGTCTTGTGCAGTTGGAAACGTTGTTGCCCTCCTGGAAATTCTTCAGCAATATGAGCTCTCATAACGCCGATCAATGGCTTACTTCATTTACAAACACAGTGAGTACTATTAATACTAATCTAATTCTTGTTTTACTTATTATATCTGATAATTCGTATTTGCAGTATACTAGTATTACATCGGCACTACCGAAAGTTATCCACTTGCTCACCCTGGAGCCTTGGCATGAAAATGAGCTTCTTGTACGATTTGAACATATACTAGAGAAAGATGATGATACGCGGCATTCGAAATTCGTTCAATTCAATGTTAAAGATGTGCTCGGAGGTTTTAATATTGAAAACATGCGAGAAACAACATTGGATGGAAATGCCTGGTTAGATGAACATCAACGTATGGAGTTTGTGCCTGACCCCGATGATGAGCCTTATAACTCATACGCTACATTTTCCAAACAATCAAGGAGCGTTCACTTGCTCAGTGCTCAAAAGCCTCTACTAGGGGCCCAATATTCAAATGAAGCTTTAGAATCTGGAAGCCTAGGAGCTGAGAGTAACCGAATAAAGCGTAATGCAGAATATTTTACTTTACATCGATCACGTCCGCGCCAAGTTGACACAGATAACATTAATGTAGCTCTGCAATCAAGTGAACACGAAAAGTATCTCATTGAGCTAAGCCCAATGGAGATTCGCACTTTTGTCATCTATTTGGCAAAATAATAAGTCTAAAACATTTTATAATGTCTTCTAAAAATAATCAACGCACAACATATTAATAAAGAGTATATAAAAACAGTTTAAATTTTTAAAAACTTATTGAATATTTATAAAACGTTGTAACCATCTTTATATATGAAAACCTAACAAGTAATCGTATATTTGATATATAGTACAACAATCTGTACAATTAGCAAGGTTTTTTTCTTAAATTTAAATTTAACTCGCAATTATCTTGATCGATAGTTGCCCAGCTTGGCAGCTCTGTAGTATACTCCCAGCCACAGCCCTAAAATTACAAATAATTTAATTATTTGTTTTTAAATGTTATAACATATGATTGAGACTAACTTTATATTTCCAAGCATGCAGGTACATAACAAGGTCCTCTGGCTTAGGATCCCGATAGGTTATCTTACATTCAGAGCAATGTGGATCTGAAGTTACCTTACTGGAATCAAAGGTGCAATCGGGCAATTCAAGGCCAGTTTGTGTAGAAACAGCAACCTAATAATTGGTAAATAATCATAATTGCAGTACAAATCATAATATAGCATAATATAAATTTACCTGAGTATCAGGCATTGTCTTGATTGCTGTTGACAATTTAGATTGTTTGACAGCCTGACTGTTGGATAGACTGCCTGCAGCATCATCAGGCTTACTGACCATCTTTTCTAACGCAATATCTCCATCGCCATCAACACCTAACCAATTTTCGGCATTATGTATAGCAATTAAATCATTTATTAATTGCTGATCAGTTTTGCCTCCAATATCACCACCACGTCCCTTTAAAGGACCAAACACGTCGTGATTATATAATGGATCGTTTACAATTGGATAGCCTGTCAAAAAAATTATAAATTTTTAAATTATTTGGCAATCGCTCAAACAAATTGTATTGCTCACCTAAATATTGTAGGTGAACTCTGATTTGATGCATTCGTCCAGTCAGCGGTTTACATTGCACAATGCTATAATTGCCAGATTGTGCAATTCTCTTGAATGTAGTTTTGCAATCTTTACCCTTCGGCGAGACTCTGCAAACTCCAATCTTATAACTAACGACTTGAATCGGTTCATTGCACTCAATTATGCCACTGTAATAAAAAAATATATAGTTAATAATATTGTTATAAATATTGTAATACATGATGAATTAACTTATTTTGTTGCAATAAGCATTGATTGTAGTATTAATAGACTGCTTACTCGGGAAAGTGTCCTTCCACGCAGCAAACATATTCCTTTTGTACTTGTCTATTTCGTATCTGTTGCTCCATTTCACGTGCTTTCTCCGAAGTTCGTCCAAATAGCAATAGCCCAGAAGTTAATCGATCTAGCCGATGTATTGTACGCAGATTCTTGAGGTTGTACTCCTTAGCTAGTATAAATATCAAAGTATTGTGCCTGTATCGACCACAGGGATGAACCTATTAACATATAAACTAAACCGATTATACTCAATGCAAGTAGTTTTAATAATGAACTTACAGGTATTGAAGCTGGTTTGTTTACAACTAAAATATCCTTATCCATGTGCACTATTTTAATGGGTTGTGAAGTAACTGGAACTTCATGTCTGCAATAGAAAGTATGATATATATTATATTATTTTCTAAAGCTCTTAGTAAGCTATCGTACCTGTGAACTTTATTAGCCAGCAAATCGTTGTGTTTTAGCCTGTAGTCAATGGGCACCTTTTCATGATTGACTGTTAGAGTGCCAGCCTCAATGCTTCGCTTGTATTCTTCATGGGGATGGGCACGAAATTCACGCGAGAATACATCCAATATTTTCTCGTTCACCCAGCGCCCCTTTGTAAATGTTGTGAATGTAAAAAAATAAGGATAAACCTTTCGCAAGCCTTAAGTTGCGTTTGATTATGTCAAATTAATATAAAATTTAAATAATTAATTTTTACCATTTTCTATATAATACGAAGTCTCATCATATCTTTCTTCGCTGAAACCGGGTCGTGAAGCTTTCAAATCTTTGGTTTCCAATTTTGGTTTTTTGGTTACAACAGTTTCTGCGGTTTCGGGCAACTTTCGCTTTTCGGGCAATTGTACGAATGATTCCTCCGCAATTGTAGCGAGCTAGAATTAAATAGAAAAGTGAATGTTTATTTATACATATGTATTTATTTTTTAAAATTATCTATATGAAAGCTTTTAGGTTCAAGGAACTTGCAAAATATATAAGGGTCTATAAAAATAAAAATCGTATAACTACAGGAAAAGTAATAGAGGTTTGTAACAAACCCAAATTGTCATCATAAAATAGTGGTCTGCATTCGTATCTTAGAGGAAAGCGAACACACACAATCAAGTTTACAGTCCACAGGCAATGCCCAGAGGAATGCCGTGGGAATACCAGAGTAAGTAAAACTGAATTCAAAACAAAGCAAGAAGCTAGAATAATAAAACTGCTACAACTACTGCTGCTGTTTGGCAACACCAATACATTCACATATTTGACATCCTCTATTTTAATGCCGAGACTCATTCCCTATTTCAATGGCCATTCTATAGAGAGGCAGCATGGAGACAGACACACTTTTATATAGAAGTGTGCACGTACACGTGCATATGTACATATACTTATTGTGGCAAACTTTAAATGCAAGTGACACAATAGGCGCATAATGGAAGACAAAAAACATTTAGAGCAATTTACTTTTAAGGAGCATTGCGATACCTACTTAAAACAGCACACTCCGTTGCCAGCACTGATAATTGCGGAAGCGCCAGGTTGGGCCAACTTGACAAGGAGCAGCTCGTCAAGCAAACAAGCTAACAAACACATACAAACACACAAAAACACACAAACAAGAAGCGACGAAAGCACCCTTCAAATGTGCAGAAAGGAAAGGCAAAATGAGAAATAATTATGCCAAATCCGCGGTTAAAATATGAAGGTAAACGAGAGACAGACAGCTCAGTCCGCTAACGGCCAACTAAACGCCATAAGCTGCTTCTCTAGTCAGTCAGTGCATGGATACACAGATACACAGATAAAAACAAAGGTAAACTAACTAAAATACTCGTCTTTCTGTGTATGGGTTTATTTAGTAGTTAGTGGTTAGCATAAGCTACGTACTTTGTCCTCATAAAACATATGAATAGGATAGGAATAGGTATGGGATAGCTCATAAACAACAAACACCTGCCTGCCCAGCCATCTCTCTATGTAATATATAAATTCCATCTATTGACAGACATAACTCAGTTCAAAAGGGTTTAAATATTTTTTGCGTTTTTGTGGCAGCAAACGGAAATAGTCATATGAAATTCATAACGAATTGATCGGATTTTTCTTTTTAAGCCAAACGGATTACAAAACAATTTTAAAATTTAAAGCTGACAAAAGTTTTATTTTGTTTTATGCACCCATATATACATAGATATGTTATGTATATATATAAAGTTAATAGTCTATGTTGTATTGTAACATTTTATTTTATGGAAATATTGTAAGATTTAATAAGGAAACTGAAATATAGACTTTTCGAATCGGATCTATTTTCTTTTTAAATTTAAAATTACACATCTCACATTATCATTTATAAACACAATAACTAAAGGCAACTTTAAGTAAACGTACCTTATACTCCCTTTACACTAATAGACTGAAAAACAAATTATTCTGTAGTTAACAATACTAGAAAAAGCAAAGCAAAACTTGTTATTAGATTTTGCTTTTTATAGATTAACAATGGCTTACATTACAGACTCTGGAAATTCTCATATACTATATTGACAAACTATTATTAGACACACAGAGATATTGCAAATTAAATAAGTAAGTTATAATCGATTAAGCAACTATGTAAGCAACTACAAATATAATTAAATAGTTGAATGCCGGTGCGTTTTAAAAATACATAAGTTAAACAATAGTGTTCGTTTAGTCGTTTTGAGGTTTTATTAAATAAGAAACAACACGCAAAAATTGTTTTTCCTAAATTTTTGAATCGTCTCCGACAATTGTCATTAGCGCAGTTAATTTATTACACGCGTTTTTTTTTATTATGTTGCGAACAAGTTAATCAAATACAATTCTAATCGGTTAGCTTATAGCTTTAAATTGATTTTTTGTAATAGAACTAATATTGTTTTAGGTATATAACAAACATCTCTGCAAGTGGCTTAAGTTTTTGACACACCGAAGATAAAAGTTTTTATTCTTGCGTCTTACTTTGTTTTAATGTCGAAACAAAGCGTAATTGTTAATAGAAGTAAACAGGACAGCTCTGTGCAGTTTAATTACGAAGTTGAAACAAAGCACGCCTGATTTCAATTGAAATTAAACTTTAACTTAAAGTTTTACCAGTTCCAGCTGAACAAAGTTAATTTCATAGAACAATATAAAATTAATTAAGTGATACACTATTTGTTGCAATTCGATTGCATAAACATTTAACGTACAATTATGAAAATTATTTTCTAACTTTTCTTGGCTAATTGTTAAATACGCAAAATATATCGCAGTAATTAATATTGAAATCAATTTGTATAGCGTGTTATCGCTTACCTGACTACCGGAGTCTTCATTAGCTTCATAGGTCCAAACGCAGTATTTATTTGCTAGATTTGATTTTGTTTCTACATGTTCACCAGCCGCAGCTGCAGCTTTAGCCTCAGGAGATGCGACGCCGGCGGCACTTGTAGCCGCTGCAGTTGTGTTCAAGTTTAAGTCGGGCCGGAAGAGAAATATGTTCTCTACGTCCACAGAATCGTCTCCGTGTTGAGTTTGCACATGGCGCAATGTTTTTGGTAATGTCATTTTAGTCCAAAACAGTAGTGACTTAGTATCTGCACTTTTAACTTTGATTCGCGCGTTTATTATGCGCCTTGCAAAGAAACAATTACACCACTGCAAACAAAAACAAAACCATCAACACGTGTGCGAACTAAAAACAGCAAACAGCTATGAACTATGAATGAATTTATAAAACACAGGTTGATATTGTCTTTTGTTAAGCACTTGCCAGACGAATTGTGTGTTCTGCGTGCCGCAAATACTTCATAAAGATTTTATATAAATATTTTATTATTCTTTATGAAAAATAACAAGCGGACTGAACAGAAGAAGTTCGATAAATTTTAGTCGGCCCATGCAATCGAACTAATTGAACTAGTGATATCGGTTCAAATATTCTTTTAGCTCAATTTGTATACCTTGTAAACAAATGGAGTATGTTGGGTATATTACTGCACACATTAGATATGCATAATAATTTGTTTTTATTGATTTTACTGTTTTTAAAGGCTTTTCCAAATAAACAAATACTTAATTTTAATTTTTTTTTTGTTATTCCCTTACTTTTATTGAATTAAAAGTAAAATAAGAGTCTTGATAGCTAGTTTCACATTAAGCTGTTAAACTTAAAATGGATATTTGTTTATATAAAAAAAAAAAAAAAACTTTGGAAGGATTTTGCAAGTCACTTAAGAAAAAAGAATAACTACTTCCCATCGATCTAATGTATTTAAATAAAAAATACATACATTCTAATAACAATGAAATTGATTAAAAATAAAATCAAATTCACGGTCAAATTTTATATTTTGAAAATCAAGTCTACTATTTGATAATTCATTGTGAATTAAATATTTTATAAATACATTCTATAAAAGCATTTTTGGAGGATCTGCCCGCGTATCGTATACATGGTATACCCACATGCCTATGTATGTATGTGTTAGTTAATTAGTATATAGGTTGTATTATCATAATCGGGGTGCTATAGAATGGATTTTCATTAGGCGAGGCACACCTTGACATGTGTTATATACATATATATATACATAAACATATGTATGTTTATATAATTTTTATGTATATATACATAGTACATTTGTATATAAAGATTCCGCGCACAATATTGTTTGTAAACACGCAGTTGTAGCTGGGTAGGTTTTACAGTTTATATAGTTTTTGATGAGGAAGCGTGATGTCGTCATTTCTAGCTTTTGTCCAGGCAAAAAGTCAATTTACAATAACATACATAAATATACATACATATGTATATACAGGAATAAAAAATAAAGAAAGAAAAAAACTGTAATCGGTGAGTGCGCACACCTACAAAATATCGTGCTGATTTAATCACTTTCTTCGTTGGCACCAGCAAATGCCAACTTTTACTCTCATATACACGCACACACCCACACCACCCCCGCCTTCGCACGTCGCACGCCGACCGCCGACCGCTGTCCGCTAGTAACCCAAGACCAAGAGCCTTATGGCCAGTGGCCATTAAATGTTGCCCTAAATAAGGGGCAAGCCTTTTTTGGTCGCCTTAAACTGAGTTGTGAGGTTTACAGAAGGATGTTGGAGTTTCGTGACCGAGTGCTTTTCAAGGAGAACGTCCTTTCAACAGACCCTGGAGCAGGAGCACAGCAGAGCAGAGCCGAGGTCGTAGTAGAAAGGGAATACACAGTGTCGTTGTATTTGGAGAGTGCAGGTGTGCTAAACTAGTCACGCAGTCGGACATGCAATAGTCGCGCTTATACTACAAGTTGGCTATTTTACTCTGTTATATATTGGATATTTTCGGCTCGAATTCAGGAGACATTTTCAGAGGTTACGTCAGAGCATTACCCAAATTAATAAGCCTGCGAGTTATGAAGTAATAAAAACTGTACCCAAAGTTTAAATGAAATATTAAAAAAAATGAAACTGGAATGTGAATATCTCGCAAAAACCTATAAACCTGCCATCATCAGTCGAGGCAAACAAGAAACGAGCTTTCAGAACTTTTTAACCTGTTTAATCGAAGGGAATTTGAACATGAAGATTTCAATGTCAACCTTAACGAAGGTCAACTTGTCCCCAGCCAGGTGACCTAAACCTAAACGCTGTCGAAGCTACACTAAAAATAATTGCAATATAATTACATACAATGCGAATGTAGGTCAACATAAAGCAACTTGTATTCAGACTACTAGCTAGTACAATGTACAATGCACATACATAAATAACACATTTACTAACATGCATATTTGCCTAGTTGTAGCTACATGGATTTTTGAAACATGCACTGTCCGAGTGCATAATTATACTATGTATATGATTTGCCTATAGGGCATCATTATGAAATCTTTACTTTGGTACCATTGGGCGATCATATTGACCATGTTAAAATATATAATCTTTCGTACGAAACATTGGTAATAAATGAGCGTAAAAAGCGTTTTTTTTTTAAATCTCGAGCATCTATAGTAATATATATATATGTATATATCTAGTCTATATATACTATATACATATATGTATTTATGTAGTAAGAATATCTAAACATTTTGTAGATGCCGCACGGAGATGCTTTTGCCCTGTGCATCTAAATCACGAGGAATTTAATTTTTGTTGGGCCTACGCCAAGAATATTTCTTTTGTTTCACGTAACAATATGAAAGTTTCATCAAAATTAAACATTGATATGTATGTGTCGCTCATCCATTTACAGATACATGCGTATATACATATATCTATCTATCTGAGTAGATATGTACTTATGTATAAATGTATATTCACGTAATGGCACGTGTATATGTGTGTCATGAAAATATTCTTATTTATGGGATTAGGCTGGGAATTTATAAAATAATTTTTATGTTTTGTCACTAAACACCAAACTACAAATCCAACAAGAACAAATCAAAAGTGTCTTTTCAAGTTCTTAAGCCTTAAAATATTTATTCTATTAAATATTTCAACTGATGCTGTATATTTTTAAATATTATATTACGTATGACTAGGTTAAGCATTTTCATGTTTTGTATTATAGTATATATATATTTAAATATATATGTAGCTACTTATTTAGCACACACACTACATACTTATTCCTGTTTGGCTATATGTCATAAAAATGGAAAAAAATAATTCGGTATTAAAATGTTATGAAGGTTCTTGATGTGCTCAAAATAATGGCACAATGAAACGATAAGATTTAAAATTATGAATTTTCAACGAATATATTTGCTATAATCCCTTGTAATTTATACGTTTATATATTACATTCAAATGTATATAAAAGAATAAGCAAGATCCAATCATTTAATAATGGCGTTGAATACATAAAACAAGCGAAACTAAAATTTAATGTGTTCTAGACCCAACACAAAGGAATTTAGCTAATAAGTAGTATTATGCATAGTGTTTACAATACTCTAGTATAGAATTAGAGAGCAAGTATTTTTTAATTGCAATATACGTCTTAAATCAAACACGTTGAAATGCACAGAATAAATACATATTGTTGATTGTTTGGCTTGGAAAGTTTCATTTATGGGATAATTTTTCATTATTTTTATACTCAAGCTAAACATAATCAAAAATATACAAACAAATCTCTTTTAAATATTTTGGTTGCGATCACAAAGCAACTGAAGAGAAGAGTTTAAATAGATTCATATATATTTATCAATACATTTATCAATATATTTATCAATGTAGCATTTATATCTTTATCAAAAAGGCACTCTAACATAATAATTCGAAGAGTGCACACAGTATGAGAGATTGCTCTCTGCTCAAACTTATACCGATAACGATAAATTGTTGTTGTAGCAGAGCGCGCGTAATTCAAATTTGTTTTTCAGTTCAAGTTTTTTTCTTATTTTCTGTTGTTGTTTTTTCTGGCCGTGGCCGGCGCTCTTTTTGTTGGACTACGGCTACGGACTACTCAGTCGGCTTTCAGCTTTCCGTCAGTGCAGAGGTTGGTCGCGTGAATGCCAACGCTGAAGAGATATTAAAACGCGTGCGACACGAACGAATGAAAATTAAAAACGCCGACGCTTTGTACGTAGTACGTAGTACGTATCGCAAGCCTGACGACATTGATGGCTTAAATCTGGTTGTGGCTAATAGTAAAACGGGAATGAGTGTGCGGGTGTCACGAGTAAATTAAATATAAAACCCGTTCCGTTTTGGGATTTGTTTTGTTGCGTGGTAATAACTAACATTCCGCCGCTGGAATAGATTCCTTATCATATCAATGAAAATAATGCAAGTCGTTATAAAGTGATTAAGTGATTTGTAAATATGCATATGAAATTATTATTACCGTGTGTTTCCTAGTACATCTTCATTGTAAGCTTGTTTTGTCATTGCATTGATATAAATAAATAAACTGTTGATATGCTAGACACTGGAACAATATTTTACGCTTATCCTTTCTATGTAACTAGTTAAAACAATTGAAACTATATAATAATTGACTTGCCAGTTAAGTTAAAGTAATTTTTTTTTAGATTTTGTATAGGTTCTTTGTAACTTGAGTGTATTTATCTTAACGTTGATTCTATTATCATAATTGTAGAACCTTAAATTTTGCCTTCAGCTTGGCTGACACTTGATCTCTAATCCCATTTCATTGGTCGTCTACATAGCCTGTCATTATAATTATAATCGGTCTTTTTAGACATTTGACAAGAGACTAAATAGTAGGAGTGTGTATGAGTAGAGCTATTTGAGGACAACGTTTTTAGAATTTTTCCTTTGCTTGTGTGTGTGTATTTGTATGTGTGTGTGTGTGTGTGTGCCCGTGCATGGCTCTGTACCAAAAATATGCGCCATTGCCGTAGTCTAACATCGTCCATTTTTACGTACGCAAATAGTTTTTGTTCTGAAAAATTGTATATTTTCTATACAAATATTTTTTGTTGGCAAGACTTAGAGGTGACGTTTGAAATATATCAAGTAATTTCAGAATCCCTACGCACAGAATGTGGTATTTAATCATCAAAACGTCAAGACAACTGCCACATGCGACGGTTACTTAACTTTCTCTTAGTTCAAGTTCTTATTCAGGACAAAATATAGTTAAAATTATTTTAAATACAATGGAAATACATTTCTATTTTTTTTTTATAAATTTATTGTATAAGTGTGGTTTCTTCATAGGAATGCAGAGTGCGACACATTAATTTATAATTTTTTTAATTTTGAAAATAAAATTTTTGATATGTTATTTTGACATTTTTATTATGAAATCCTTTGTCACATACTCTATATAGAAACGTACATACAAAAGTATATTATATAAGAAATTGGACTATGATATATCTATTAAAAATGCTCGTAAAACAGACATCATCTTGTCATTGTGTGATCAAACAAAATGAAAACAGCAAAAAGATCACAAAGCATTAGAGCACATAAACACTTATATATACATAATGCTTCGTACATACATAGTACATATTGTAGAAAATTTAAAATATAATTTTTTTGTAGATATTTCTTTGTGTATGCTAGCAAACCTAGTAATACATCAGACTTATTTTAGCACAAAGCCCCCGAAAAATAAATACATAAGTAAATAAATTTGTAGCCTCGCACACTACAATAACAGATAGCAGCAGCTGCTCGAGTCAAGGGGAGGGTGGGAGGTGTCTAGGTATCCAAAGAAGGAGTGTGTGCTAAGGAGGGTGAGGAGGTGCACACACTATAGATCGGCGGGTAGCTCTACGTATTAACTAAATATAATAATATAAAAAAAAACGCCTGGGGCGACAGCCGAATGTGAACCACATTTTATGTGTCATGAACGATATAATTCTAATTGCGAATGGGGTTTTAAATATGGCCCACAGAAAAGAACAAAAAAAAAAATAAATATAAAATATTACATATATGCTACATTACTATTAGTCTTTCAAGTTTTCTCAAATTTAACTTAAGTATCAATTTATTTAGAGCACTCTATTGGCCACAAATATTCGAAAACTTCCCTTTCATGTAACATGCACATTTGTGTGGCTCTGTTCTATTGATATCCATATCTTCAATGATATTCATGTTTCCACGAAGCTAGTATCTCTTGCACTCTATATATATATGTATATATATATATATATATGATATGTATGTACATATACCGAGAAATGGGCGCACACAGGCATTAAATTCTATTTACACTGTTGGCAGTCCATCAGCCAAAAAACCATCAGCTATCAACCAGCCGTCAAATGTCGAATGTGCATTTAAAATCCATTACGCTATATTTAGTGGCTTTTCTAGCCATTGTTCCATTCCATTTTCATTTATTAGACAATAAACAAGTGCACAATGTTTCTGTCAAGACAGGTAGTTGTTGTCTCCCGGATTATATATATATATATAAATATATATGTATGTTTTGGGCACATTTTGACAGTGCGTCGCTAAAAACAACAACAAATTTACAAATAAACCAAGTATAATGATTTTTCTCACACGTTTTGATTTTTTTCACATATAAAGCTTTTCTAATAAACTCGATACTCACGCTTCTTGGGAGGTACAATAGGACAAAATCTTATGTATAGCTAAATATTAATTATTAAATTATATGTTTAAGTATCCATCGTGATCAGTATGACTACTCACATTTTGATTTCATATTGAACAGCTCAAAACTCGTTTTGTGTTCATGTAACATTATTTTGCAATAAGAAATTGTAAATACTCTGCAGGAGGATATTATATATCTGTCACGAAGTGTGTAACGCATCAAAGGAGGCTTTTTTAATCCCATTCCGGATAGGCTTCAATAGCCGTTGCGAATTAGTTATTAGAATAAAAATCAGTTATTCAGCTATCATTACACAATGTTTTTTTCGGAACGAAAATCAAAAAATAATTCTGAAAATATATGAAAAACTTAATGTTTTAAAATATAAGAAAATTCGTCAAGACTTAGCTTCTTTATGCCCTATTTTATTTTTAGTTTTAATAAATAAATTCAGCTTAATTTTAATATTAAAATAGAATGTTTAATTTTTATCTAAATCGGATTATATTATCATATGTTAATTGTAGAAACAATTGCTTGCAAATTGTGCTTATGTATGCAAACTTGTTTGACAAGGGTATTTAACTTCGGATAGATACAAAAATAGCATTTTTACTTGTTTTTTTTTAATTCAAAATTGTATATCTTATAGACATTTTAGTTAATCACAACGCTTAAACTTATATTTAATGTACTGAATATGTGGTTTGCTATTAAAAGTCGACACTAAGCTTAATCAATTCTGTTATTATTCTAACAATAAACATCATTGAATTAACAGATACATGCCAAGTTATGCACAATCATTTTATAAAATTAAACTAATCTCGTAGAAAAGAAACCTTGAGTTTAAGACATGCAATATTTGCAAAGTATTATAAAAAAAATCTCAAAAGATTTACTGGCATTGATTGTAAAAAATTTAGTATTTTTAAATGACAGCTATTTGATTTTCATTCAGATTTCTAATTAAAAAAATTAATTTCTGGCAATTTAACTAATTTGTATCAATACAATTGGTGTTGCAAATCTAATTGCTTTGTAAAAAACATACTATATAGTTGAATTTATTTATAAGCTTAGTAATGATTACTTGAGTTTTTTTTTTACATTTTCTTAAATCTAAGGTTAAGATTTATCCCACAGTGCGAGGCATAAAATCACAACAACTTGTGAACAGATAAAACAAACAAGAAGCAAGCAAAGTAAATTCGAATTCCAAATTTCAAATAAATGCGTCGAAAGTGGCAGACAGAAGTGAACTGATCTTCTCTGTATATATATAAATGTAAATATATATATAGTAAATATACTATGTGTGTTAAAACACAGCTTATTTAGGCTACACGAGTATTTCGATCACAAAACATAAACAATGAAGATGTATTTCGAGAAAAATAAACTAAATATGTTTCTTTGATATATTTTACTATAGCGTGCAAAACATTAGAAAATAAACCAAGTGAATATTATATGATTTAAATTACATTATTAATAATGCAAAGCAAGCAATAAATATTAAAGCGTGTAAAGTGATATAAATCTCATATATATAATCGAGGATATTAAAGCAAAAAAGTTCAGAATGCAGAACTCAACGTCTTCGTGTGCATGGTATTTGCCCTGGTCCTTGGCTGCCCAGCAGCATCACCACAAGTTGATGACCATGCAGACGCCGTTTGCGGATAAAGTGGCCATACCGCAACCGGGCGCCATATATGCCACACAGCCCCAACTGCAGCAGCAGCAACAACAACATCAACAACATCAACAACACCAACAACATCAGCAACACCAGCAGCATCAACAGCCGCAGCAACATTCACCAAACACAGCAGCAGCACCGCCAACAAACTATCAACAACCAGCGTTGCATCCCAGTGCTGGCACACATTTTTCCATGGCGCCCGCCTTTAATTTTGGCCAGCCTTTGACGCCCAGTTATCCTGGCCAACTGGGGCAGAGTACGCCAACACACGCACATCCACAGACGCATCTGTTGCAGTCGACCATGTATTCACCACTTTCACTGAACGCCTACTACACGGCAGCTGCAGCGGCGGCAGCGGCAGCAGCAGCAGCGGCAGGCGCTGCAGGAGCATCTAATCATGCACCTTATGGTGGCGTCTCCTTGTCCGCACAGCAGGCACTGTTGGCAGCCGCCTCCGTGGCCGCCTCTACGGGCACACCACCTGGTTTAATGCCACAGACGACGCAGGTGCCAGTGTCGGTGCCGATGCCAGTACCACGTCCAGCACCACCGCCAGCATGTGCTCTGGTGCAGCCACTAAATTGCATGCCGCAGGATCTGCAGCATCTCTCTTCCATTAATCTCAACCTGGGCGGCGTCATGGCGCTTAGAAACCATGCAACTGCCTCTGGACTCACATCTATAAAAGCGTTGCCAAATGCCGCCGCTTTAACACTCAATAGAAAGGTGGGTCAACGTTTTGATTAATTTAATTTATGATTTAAATAAAGATTAAGGCAATTTTCAAATTTTTTTAATATTGATTTCTCAAAAAATATTATTAAAACAATATTTGGAGCAATATTAACATGTTTTGAAGAAAAAATAAATAATAAAAAAGATAATTAAATTTATTTTTTTGAGAGGATATTGTGTTGTTTGATCAAGAGAGAAAATACTTCTTTGAGAAAAATAATGATACCATAAATTTTACTAATTAAACAACTTTCGTATAGGTAAAAGTATCAATATAAAATTTGATTGACAAGTGAAAGTAAATTAAAGTGGAGCAAATTGATGTACTTTACCATAACATATTTTTTGAAACAATTAAAAACGAAAATTTCTAAAAACTTGAACAAAATATAGAGTCATTGGACAACGAGTATCAAGATCAAGTTGCATGTAAAATTGACTGTCAAAGTTAAGGTTAAATTTGTGTTGCATTTTCGCATATTTAACTACTCTTAAAATTAACAACATATGATCGAAACTAGCCCCCCTTCCCCCCTTCACCGCCTTCATCTACCCTCCAATCATCTTAAACGGCATGTCATGATTTCTGATTGCCAACTAAACCACCTGCAATCGACGACGACGACGAGCACTTGCCCACCCGAAGGTCATCGAGACACAATTGATGTCAGTTGCCTGAGGAGGGAACAGGTTGAGCAGCTGCTGTTTACGTTGAAATGAGCCGTGCTCTTGAACCGTACCATAAGTACGAGTACATTACATACATTCATATGGATATCTATGCATAAAGAAATCTGTACACATTAATATGTAGATTTATGTGAGCTCATCATTGTAGAGAGACTCCAGTTAATGATTTATCTTTAGTTGTATGCCATCGTGCAGTTGAATTGTTCAATAGTTGTTTACATATCTACATATCTGTCTATCAAACACCTATCCGCCTTTGTAAAAAACGACTATTTAAACAATGCGCTGTCTTCACTTAAAATATTTAGACAAGTCAGTAAAATGTTGTTTTGTCTGTATGCAGCAATAATATCCGAAACTTAAAGCACTTGTTTTATTTATTTGAAAGAAATTCATTTTTGTTTTATTGATATAGTACTTAACAGATAAAAACCCTCGCAACTCAAAAGCAAAAATAAAAAATTTTATTTATTGAACTTTAATGGAAACTTCATTGAAAACGATATAAATTTAGTTTATTGGCAAAACTTAAATACAATTAACAAAAGTCCACACTTTTCAATCTACACAAAGAAGCAATTAGCAACATAAACTACACTACTTATAAAACCATTAAAAAAATCTTAACTAAGTATAATTTAGACAAATTGGGCACATTCTAAATATTTATTAGAAAATGTTGTTGTTCCTTTAATGGTATTATCATTGCTATAAATTTTAAACAGATATTGATAAAAGAAAAAAAAATACTATATAAATAACATTGTTTTTTATTGCTTAAATAAATTTCATTTTGTGTAAATGTTTAGTCAAATACAAAAGAAAAAAAAATTAGATGTAAATTTCGTAACTTAGGGAAAAAGAAAATTGATTTTTAGCGGATGTTATAAACTAAACACACTAAAGACTCAAATATTTTCAGTATAACAATATGAGTATACTTAAATACGTAACTTACGATTAAGTGTTTACAAATCTTAAGTGCGTCTAAATTGGCTTTGGATGTTGATTACGACAAAACTGCATCATGAAAACCTGACTGCGACTATTCGTAATTACTAGCTACTCTACGAAGTTGTAATGTTTTGGACATTCACTTTAAATAGAGATTGTAATCAGAAATTGCTTATTACGAAGATTTCAATTGTATGTGTATTGTGTGTATTGCTTCTGAAATATTCATGTAGTATGTCTAGGGGTTTCTTTATATTTTTCTATAATTACCAAATAGTATGTGCGAGTGGCAACAAAATAGTAAGATGATATCATAATAACAAAATATAATTATGTGCTTTAGTGTTTAATAAATAAATAAATATACTAATACTATTTTTAAACACAACCTGCAGCAATCTCCTAGCTATATTACTTATAAAGACCTTTCAGATTTTCCGCATCGCTACACATGCTTTTTGTGTTTTCTGCAACGATTTCACAGTCTTTTGAAATGCAATGATTTCACGAGTAAACGTTGAATGACTGAGTTGGTCAAGGTTTCTCACATAGCCCATAAAGTAGCCACCATAACTGCTAGTTAGAGTTGTCTTTTGTTGTTTACTAATATTCATAATACGCATGTTAAACGTACCCCATACAGAAGTCATACAACAACAACAAAACACACGAGATATATGCATGTGTATATATTTACTTACGAGTAGCGCGGCCCTTGAAAACAAGTTAGGACAGATATATACACACATATGCATATAGTTACATTATGTGTATATGGGCAGCTTTAACAAGTTAATCTGCTATATCTTATACCCTTGAGAGAGGGTTTTTTCAAGTCTATCATCAACTTTGCAATGCAATAAATGCAGCATCTCTGGTATAACCTATTTGAGCTTATAAATTTCCTTCTGCATGTCTATATAAATATTTTGTTTTAATATTGCACAAGTTCAGGTCTGTACCGGTTTTCACTTTTGACAAGATTTTGCGAAATTGATTTTCATTACATTTTTACTTTTGACAAAATTTTGATTTTACGAATTGAATTCAAAGCCAATAAACTAAAAGTACGAAACGTTAAAAAAATTTAGAAAAAAAATAAAATTAAGACAAGCTGCAGATTCTATTTTATAATTAAGTACAACATTATGGTAATCATTTTTACTATAATCTACAAAGCAAAATGGCCAAATTTGCATATTGATCTGGGAAATTTTCAGTTACTTAATAAATTAAAAACAATTTTAATTGTTTTCATTAATAACAATAGAGATATTCTGAATAATATACTTTATAAAGATACATCTCTTAATACATTTTCAATGTTAAATTAGCCAGTTTTCTGTGTAGGGTATACAAATAATATGTTTCGTAAACACATTGTAGCTTGCGTAAAAAGACTTTTAGGAAATTTCATTTTCTACAAACTAAAAAAATAAATATGAAACGTTTCAATAAGCAAGGAACTCTTAATTATCGCTCAAATCTTACAGTATATATACAAAGCAACCCAACAAAAGAAAAATTTTGTTTTGTTTTTTTTTATTTGTGCCGATTGGCCGCACCTTTGTGTTCCCAATTGAATTTCATTTATTAATCAATGATGAAGAAAAAATTTTAAATATTCTTTTTATAAAAAAAAGCATATGTGTAATTAGTATATTGTTTTTCATTCATGACGCAACATTAGAATTTATAGATTCTAAATTGAATTGAATTCAATTAAATTATCTATCAATGCTAAAGAAAATTATTACGCAGACTGGTTGCTTACATAAGATACATACTTATATTGCAATTATTTATTTAGTCTGTTCAGTCAACAGCTTTCCTTACCTGGTCGCTTAAAACTAGAATTTACAGTATTATCCATACTTAATGGACAACAACTTGGCTACTTGTTAATCTAATATGGTCATCATGTCAAAATGTTGATCATTGCTACGCAATGCAATGAACTGTCTTTTGGATCTAAACAGACAAGTGTGTGTGTTCTAATTAACAGCAGGATTCCACTCAATCTGGTTTTTCTATAGTGCAGACAAGTTCATTTAAAAGAATAATAAGAATCGCAATGCATTAAGCAGATTATGTATAATCTGTGCAGTCGGATAAATATTCTTTAAAGAAACTCGACGAAAACGAAGCATACGGTTGATTAAATGAATTTTTATGTTGAGTGTTCTTGAAAACTGATAATTAACCACATGGTGGCTAACAGTGGTCACGTGCTGCATCCGAGTTCCAGATCCCGCACACGCCATGTTTAATGGCACCTTGCGCAATCGAGTGAGGAAAGATTGTGTCGCATGTATCTTTAAGATACTTTGCCCCTGAGTCTCTTCTGTTTCGGTTATAAATGTGGGTGGAGGTGTGGATGTGTGGATGTGGATTTGAGGGAGAGAGTGTGGGTATCGCGGGGTGTGCACTAATAAATATTAGCTGGCGGATTCGTGCTGATGATGACTCCAAGTAGGAGGCAGGCAACGCGTCGGCAGACAACAAGCATTTTGCATGGAACAATATAAAAATTGCCCGCTAAACTTAGGAGCATTCAATATATACTATGAGTATGTGTATGTACAAACGGACAATCATTTGTATGCATATTCATACATACATACAAATCTATATATACATATGTATATATTTATGCATATATGAATGGTCGCTTGCCAAGATCGCTGGCAACAGGTCTCTGCCGTTGAATGATTCAATTAATTTATCAAGTCTTTATATATGAACATCATCTCATGGATGAGTAGAGCAACCATATTGTCATGTGTGGGCAGAGTTCAAGCATTTCATTCACTATTTTTCATCTTTTATTTTCCTAATTATAATAACAAACGTAAATGATTATTGATTATTAGGCTCCACGATAATAGTATGTTTTATTAATTAAAAGCAGACAAATGTATTTGAAATTTTTAGTACAGCGAGGTTAATGCTGTAATATGCATAATGATATCACAGCTATATTTAAACCATACTAGAGAACCCGAGACTTCGAGTGTGTCTTTTGTCTATCGTGTGTGCTCAGGGGCTTTGTGGGATCTTGTGCATTTTGTTGTTGTTGTTGTTGTTGTTGTTGTTGTGCACATGTGAAACGGAGACACCTTGTAACTGTAACAAGAAAGAACCGCTATCTTTGGGGTGTCGATGATCAAATACCCTTCAGAAAAGATATCTTCTTATAATTATATAACAGCTATATAAAGATTAAGTTGTTATACACAGGCCACAAAAATTGCGCTCTAAATTTAAAAATGAAAATCTTATTTCAATCTAAAGTTTGTACTTGAAATATTATAGACGATTTCAGGATATTATTCATATATTAAGTACGCCTAAAAAAATAAATTATTTTTCAAAGTTCAAAACGGTCTGCTCACCCCTTTTCCCATTCCATTCCCAATCTCAACTACAAATACTTTGAATAAAGTGTACATGTGTGCATTTGTAATTCTCAAACTGTTTTAGTAGGCAGGTCTGTGTTATTTGTATTAGTTGTTATCTGTGTTATTTCTGATTTCTGAAATCTCAAAAGCAATCCTCCATCCTGAATGCCTTATCTGTTTCCCTATCCTCGCTTAGTCCCTAAATTAAACTTTTTCTTCCTAGATTGCTATACGTGATAGTAAAAAGATCCGGCCTGTTTCAATATATATATTCAGTTAACACTAAAAGTTTTAAATGGACATGACTGATTCGTCTATATTTAATACTATAGAATCGGAAAAGACTCATTTTAATGAATTACACACATTATGACAGCATTATAATACCCTCTGCAAGTGTATAAAAATATTCTGCTTAAGGGAAATTGACCGACAGCCCATGTCGGCTGTCGCCTCCGTTTCGGTCTCCCGTGGCTCTTGTTCCATGCTCCCGTGCTTCGTTTCCCTCCCGCACAGAATTTTTCGGGCATGCCGCAAGTTTTCATCATTTGTTGGGCGCACTGCCAATGAAAGCAAAGACAAAAGTCAGCCAGCTAGCAGTCAGTCCGTCAGTCAGCCAACGGAGTCCACAAATGAGAAGACTAACTAAAATGCAAGTTTCTATTCCAAAGTCTGTACATCTAGATCTATAAATCTAGTGCAGCAGGTTCATATAAATTCGTATACATTTTTGTCGACAAATTAGGATTGTACAATACATAATATCACACCATATACATATCTACTATATATGTAACTACATACATATATAATAATAATTAATGTCGAAGAAAAGTGGAATTAGTGCTGGCACGACCACTTGAGAAAAAAAGTTCAGGAACACGGTGATCGAATAACGAAAAGATAATAAGATAAAAAAAAAATGCCAGACGCCAAAATGTATAAATATTCTTGATGGTTTCAGAAACTTGAGTTGCTGAGTTGCAACAATACTTACGTCAGTCAGTTTCGTTTTCTGATGGAAAGAAGTCATAAATTTTAAAAACAGATCTAAATCTTGTGTGCAGGTTTAAATATTTCCAAATAAATCGTTTTTTGAAAGAAGAAAAATTTATACACTTTATATAAATTGAAGCAAATAAATTCAAAACCATCAGCGATAGAAATTTAGCGCAGAAGCCTTTATTTGTAGGAAGTATCAAAAACTCATAAACTCAAAAACAAAAATTCCAGATAATTCAGAAAATTAAAAATTATTGATATCAAGCTAAGCTTATCTATATTATTGTTTTTTCCATTTTCAGCTCACTGCCGCAATCGAATCGGAGAAGCAAAAAGTAAAAATACCTGAGAAGCGGAAAACTGAGGACACTGAGCAAATTAAAGATTTAAAGAAGGTAGATAACAATTGGTGGTACAAGTTTCCATTTCCATTAAATTTTAATTAAATTGTTTAATTTATTGCAATATTGTAGGCAAAACTTGAAACAAAAGCCTTAAAGGCAAAGAGACCAGGATTTACAGATGAAAGATATCAGGAGACCTCGTACTATATCGAAAATGGTATAATAAGACAAAGTACTTTGAAACATAAAAATTAAACTCGTATTTTATTTATGAATAGGTCTTAGAAAAGTCTATCCATACTACTTTACCTTTACAACCTTTACAAAAGGCCGTTGGGTTGGGGAAAAGATTCTCGATATATTTTCCAAAGAGTTTCGGGCACATCCAGCCGAGGAATACGAACGCTGTATACAAACAGGCACTTTAACCGTTAATTTTGAGAAAGTGCCCATTGATTATCGGCTAAAACATAATGATTTGTTGGCTAATATTGTACACAGGTAATTAATTTTGTTATAATACATATGAGCTAATATGGGCATATGGGAAGGCCTTTATCAGAGACAAACTTATGTCTGTTGAAAAAAATAAAACTAAAAATATTTTAAATTAATTTATGACTATATTTTGTTGTAAAATGTATTTTTTATGAAAATATATACTTGACTTGCTTTTGAATTCAACAACAACAAACATTCACAGTTTGTGATTGCGCTAATTATTTGAAACCAGTTAAAAGTATCTCAGAGTCGAACAAAGTCTCAACTGCAGCATTCTAGCTTTTTAACTTTTAAATAACATAATCAAATTAAAAATTATATGTGAAACCTCATCATTTGATAAGGTTACCTCATGTACTAGTTGTGTTATTTGAATTGTAAACTTTGATTCGTTTTGATTTAAATATAATACTCGGTTTCCAAAGGAAACAACGAATAAACGTAATTTTTTTTTAAATTTATTTGATAAATACTTATGTTGGTATATTCCCAAATCAGATTAAAATTCCAAAATTTTTTGCATCGCTAAATTATTTTTCTACAAATGTACAAACAAGCCAACATCTAAATTTTTATAGCTAGAATCACTTCTAATGGAAACCGAGTAAATAACAGTTGAAAAATTTCGACTGCAACGATCTTATCAATTCTTCTGAGCTAAACAAAAATATTGGGCTGCGGGTCCGGTATGACACGGATATCGTTTCATTTAAAAGCGCTCCTAATGTTACCTATAAGTATCTAACTAAACATGCGCACTCATGAATATCTTTGCAGACATGAAGTACCCGTCACTTGCCAACCAATCACAATTGTGCATATGGATGAGGACATTGTGGTTGTTAATAAACCGGCCTCTATACCCGTAAGTGGCTTTAACGACCGCCATATTACAAATAAATAATTCATTTACAAATGTATAGAGACACAACTAATAATATTACTTGAATTGAACAATCATTGACACATATAAATTATAAGATATTAATTTTTTACCTATACATCTAGGTTCATCCATGTGGTCGATATAGGCACAATACTGTTGTCTTTATACTTGCCAAGGAATTCAACCTAAAGAATCTCCGTACAATTCATCGCCTTGATCGGCTTACATCGGGTCTGTTATTATTTGGACGCAGCCCTAAGAAGGCTCGCCAAATGGAACAACAGATACGCAATAGGCAAGTGGAAAAGGAGTACATCTGTCGAGTAGAGGGTATTTTTCCAGAGTGAGTATTCAATTATGAATTCTTCGGAGAGCATTTCAAAACTTAAATATACATTTTAAGTGGTATCGTGGAGTGTAAGGAACCAATTGAAGTGGTCAGTTACAAGATTGGCGTGTGTAAAGTATCTCAAAAGGGCAAGGATTGTACCACAACTTTCCAGAAGCTATCACAAAATGGAAAAACCAGCGTGGTACTCTGCAAACCACTCACAGGACGCATGCATCAGATTCGTGTACATTTGCAATATTTAGGTAAAATTTAAATTACATTTTAATTAGCTTATCATATTTAAAGTTATGATTATTTTTCTTTCTAAAGGTTATCCAATACTCAACGATCCATTGTATAACCATGAGGTTTTTGGACCGCTAAAGGGTCGTTCTGGAGATATTGGTGGCAAAACTGACGATGAACTTATAAGAGATCTCATTAATATACATAACGCAGAAAACTGGTTAGGAATAGATTGTGACTCTGACATATCATTGTTTAAAAATACTAAAGATGAAACTGACCTGGAGAGTCTAAGTAGCGATCAAACTTTTGGTTAGTATTATCATCGCGAATTGGTATAATAGATATACGGACTTACCCAATAATTAACAAATATCCTTCTCAATAAAGCCGTGCATCACAGCGATGACGATGTGGGTGTAAATTCACGGGAAACAACACCACCCTGTGTGGAAAATCAGCAAACTTCAGACTCCATTAAACAACTTCAATGTACAAATGGCAGCCAAATGTTTTCAGTTAAAACTGATGTCATCCCTACAGCATCTTCAGTGTTGAATATCGAAAATGGTACACCGGCTGCAGGCTGCTCTGTGGATATCGGCTTGGCATCCGATAAAGTTGTTATCGATAAGCATTGCTACGAGTGCAAAGTACATTACCGTGACCCAAAGCCCAAAGATCTAGTTATGTATTTGCATGCATGGAAATATAAGGTAAGAGAAATAATATTAAAAATTATACACACCAAAAATTCAACTAAAAATATTTTTATATTAGGGTCCTGGCTGGGAGTACGAAACCGAGCTACCAAACTGGGCACTTACAGAGTGGGACGACAGCGACTTAACCTCAGATAAAGCCGTAAATTAAACATTGTAGTAATTTAGCCTTTTGACTGGCTTGTCATACTTACCATATCGTAGTTTAATTTATAACTCATATGCGTTTCCAAATATCGGGACTCCTAAAAATAAAACACGCTTCAATTCATAAAAATGAAAGACCAAAAAGCCAGTGCAATAAATATTGACCAAGTTATGATGAAGACAAACTGACCAAATACATAATTAATCGTAACTGTCAACATCAATAATTAATATCATATTTATGAGAAATGTGCCTTTCAGATTGGTATAAAAAGCAAGTATATACATATAAATATATGTATATATACATATATGTATAAATAGCTGCATTGTCAGTACGCGTATACAAATAATCCCTTTGTTGCTTTACTTAGAAGTTTTCTTATAGTGAATTTTATTGGTATTAGAAAATTAGGTGTAAATCACTAAAAATCAAATCAATCAATCAAATTATGTAATACAAATAAGAGCTGAAAAGACATGCAATACAATTTCAAGTTTTCTATACACAATTAATAAACATATACACATATACAGATATATGCATATATCAAGGGAACCATTAACAATTTAATTGGAATTGAAAAGATATTCGCTAGTTCCAATCAGCTTATAAGAGCATATAACCCTTTAAAATAAGAAAAATAATCAATTGTGCCCTTCTATAGTATATACTTATTGAATATTAAATGATAAAAAGATTAAATGTAATAACATAATAAAGTTAAATAGATAATTTTATATGGACTACATTATATACATATAAATATAAGTGCAATATATTATACACACATAAATACATACAATTATAAATAAATTTTACAAATGTTTCTTAGAAAATGTGTTCTTGTTGTCTACTTTTATTTATTATTGAAATTGTGCCCTTTATTTTTCAAGGTTAAAACAAATCTAGAAATAACCCGTCAGATCTAAATAAGTTGCTTAAGTGAACGGATGTAATGAAGCAAATAAAGAAGGATAATCAGGTTACCCCACCTGTGGCAATATAAATATGTTGAACTGAATTTGCCTTTGAAGTATTCAATTTAATTATACAACTACCAACTTTTTTTTAATGCAAATATAGACTATGTATATTCAGAAATGTTTCGCAGAAGATTAGTCTCTTTAATTGCGATATCCCAAAAGCCCTGTTAGAAAATTTAACCATTTACAATACGATATTCTTGAAAAAGTTACACATACATAGCTAAGCTAGCTGCCAGTAAAAACTAATTACTTGAAATCTAAAATATTTAAAAATAAAAAGAAAGTTTTTTCGGGAAATGAAAAAACAAACTTCAGTTCTGAAACTCATTTGCAAGCTTAATAGGCTCCAGAACATATTCACATACGAGTATACATAAGTGTATATACTCCGTATTTGATACAGGACTAAGTCTCAACTTTCGCATTTTCATTTTGCAAACTGTGCAGATGCAGTGAAAACTTTATTGGAATCAGAACTTGTAAGGGGTCGTTTGTGGCTGCTGCAGTGAAAGAATAAATTTAATTAACGTACCAGCAAAATTAAAAATGTATGTTACAACAATAAAAATGCAATAAATTCGAAATAATGTTGGTCTGTTACAAAACTCCTTTCCTAATTGCAAACATGGCCTACTGGTTGTTAGGCTAATGGCAGGTCCGGT
Source organism: Hirtodrosophila alboralis (assembly GCA_035043045.1). Taxonomy (NCBI): domain Eukaryota; kingdom Metazoa; phylum Arthropoda; class Insecta; order Diptera; family Drosophilidae; genus Hirtodrosophila; species Hirtodrosophila alboralis. The sequence continues at coordinate 1,516,300 of JAWNNH010000048.1, forward strand.
CAATTTGCTGAATTATTTAACAAAAGTGTAATTAAAAGCGCATCCACGTTGGATATATTCGAAATTAAATAAGTTTCTTAGTGCATTACACCCATTCAACCGATTCTTGTGCTAAGTTTTAGTTTCCTAAATTAATTTCTTTAAAAATTGGTTAGCGTTTTAAATTTTTTTTGTTTATTTAGTACGAATATGTATGTATTTAGCAATAAGCTTTAATAAATTTGAATAAACGCTAGTAGGAGTTTATACGAAATCAGCAAATGCATGCCTAAACACAAAAAAGAAAAATTTTTATACACTGGGGAAAAATTTGCGGCGAACGTTATAATAGTAATAAGAAATAACAAAACCCCACTAAAAGGCTATTTAAAGTGTTGTTTACAAGCTCTGTTATTTTTAAAATTTGTGCACTTATAATTCTTAAACGGTTCTAGCAAATAAAATAGGGGATCAGTTTTTGTCAGTTTTTTTTTTTATTACATTTTTCTATTTTTGTGTTTTAAAATCAGGATAGAAAAATTCTGTTTCCCATAAATAAACAAAATGTTCACATTTTAAGCACAAAGAAAAAATTAAAAATTAACGAAATATTTTTTTAAATAAGACGGAATATTATTCAATATAATATATTTTAAAGGAAAGATGAAATGATAACGAATATACCTTATTAATAAAAGAAACGCTTGTGAAATCAAGAAACGAAAATAGAATCAAAATAACAGACTATAAACGAATGTTTACGATTCCGGTACATTTAAATAGATTATTTTGTTCAGTGTGTTTGTTCTTTAACAAACTTTTCCTATGTCAGCATTTTTAGTCAACAGCCAACTCGGGCTAGAGGAAGCTTACGCTCTCATCACGGCCTTTAATAGCATTCGTGAGGCGTTTGGTCCTTTGCTTTAGCCGCAACTTCATGTTGCCAAAGAAGGTGCAAAATAAAAGCAGACCATAGACAAACACATATTGTTAACATTTTTTGGTCAGTTTATCGAGGCACGGCCGACACATGAACATTATTTATTGCGACTTTGTCTAGGGTGTACATTTTCAACACTGTCGCACCTAGAGACAATAAAATTTGACAACTATGAAAGCAGAAAGGATAATTTATATGCCTATATAGATAAAATGAAGTGTAGCCAGTAATCGATTTTCATTGTTGTACAAACTTACTTTGAGCTTAAGCTTTTAAAAAAGAAATAGTTTACTCAAGTCCTTCACCTGAGGTATTGATGAACCAACCATATTTACGGCAGGAGCGACAGTGGTAAGGGAATTAAATTCATAAATTATACGTGACTTGTAAATTTCACGACATCATTTTATTGGTAATTTACTATCTTTCTAATTTTTCCGGCTTGGATTTAAATACTAATAACATGTACTTAAATTGTTACCCAATTTTGAAATTACCCAACAATTCTACTAAAATTTTTATTTAAATTCTGCCAACAAAACATTTCTAAATTTTTTATTAAATATTAATCAAATATTATTTTCTCGCAAAACAAAACTTAATGGTTTAAACAAGTATTTAATAAACAATATATTAGTATACAATGCGTAAATGATTTATGATAAATCTGATTATTACACTTATAAAAAAAAACGACTAATTCAAATACTTAAGTTTCGTTAACATCCATCAAATTCAAACTCTAACATTTGGCGCTCATTACTTAGTTTCATTTCCATTTCGTTCGATAATCTTTTCAATGTTGAACCACAAAGTGTGACCATGTAGGAATTTAACTAAGACTCGGAGCGTGAATGTGTATTTTCGAAAAACCCGCATACATTCCTCTTGTTTATTTGTCATTCGCACAAAAATGATAACATTATAAATAAAAAGCGAAAACACAAGCGCCGGAAATTTTAACATTACAAACTTTACATTATTTGTTTAAATACAAAGAGCATAAAAATGATACATGATATTTTACTATCTTGTCTGAGCCTGAGCCGCAAAGGAATACAAATTTCAGAATTCCTTGTGAGTATTTAATGGAAATTTGCAAACATGTGTACTTTGTATTTCATTATTATACATTATGAACTTATCCATAGACCTCGGACATAGTGGACAAATTTGCGCATCCTTGTGAGCGTAAGATATTTATTGATATTATAGACATGTTGCATAATCTAAATGAAGTTGTCCGCTTTGCAAAATATTTTGGAGGTCTCAATAAAGATACTGTCACAGAATTTTATGAAGCAGAAGGTAAGTCAATAGCTTTAATGCTTTTCAGATTTTTAATTTTTGTTTTATAGAATACTCATCTGGTCGATATATAAAAAGCTTTGCCCAAGGTATTGAAAATGCCCTAGAAGACTATTATATGGAAATATTACGACTTGAAGCTAGTTTGAGGAATAGGACAACTAATTCCCTTATATACATCTTTAATGCTTTAGAGTTAAAATTACCTATTATACTGTCACTGCGCAAACTAATTGATGAGTCTAGAATACAGGTAAACATTTTAGCATAACGATGACAATACATAATATATGTATTTGTTAAATTTTTCAGAAACTTCATGGTTGTACTCTTCTGCAAAACCTTAATCGACAATGTCAACTGGGATATTTAGAAAGGGACAGAATAATGGTAATGTAAGTACGATGCTTTAATTTATGGGATAGCACCGCTTGTCATCCAAATATTTAAATAAAAAAGTCTCTTACACAACCAATTAATAAAATGTTAATCCAAACTACGCCTATATTTACAAAAAATAGAGTTTCGAAACCCGTAAAAATGGATTTTTTTTCTCACATGGCTCAGTGGTTACTCTTTGGTATGATTGATGACGAACACGCTGAGTTCTTAATAACCCATAAATCAACAGATGAAATTGATGTAAAGGGTGCTGCCGATAAATCTTCGACAGTCAACTTGGTAATTTTCTATAAATTCAAAAACAATATTTATATTAATTCTTACTATTTACAGCCTTCAGTGACCGATGAAATCATATGGCAGTATGAAATCAATATGAAACAATTGCCATCATTTATTTCAACAGATTTAGCTGAAAAGATATTATTTGTCGGCCAAACTGTGTTGGTTTTCAAATTGGATCGAAGCAAAAATAAAACGAATAGAAGGGATATACAACTAAAGGGATCATATTGTGATGATATGAGTGAGCTCTGGGATGGCAAAGAAGCAGCGTTCTGTAAAATGATTGAGGATCTAAATGAAGATAATAAAATTGAGGGTCATCGTGTGGATCATATAGTAACCGAAATGCAGACATTTGTAGGTGCACGTTTATCAGCTATAGCACTTCTCGAGAATGATTTGGGTCGTCAAATGGGTTTGATTAAGGACTTTTACTTATTGGGGCGTGGCGAATTTTATTTAGAGTTTTTGCGTCAGCTGTACGGAACTTTAGAAGACCATTCTGAAATAAATACCAAAGATTATAAAAGAGCTTTTGAGGTATTTGCAAAATTGTTCTATTTTTTGTTGTTTTATTAATTCGCAAATTTTTTATCATTACAGAAGGCATCAATCGGATTGGGACTCGCTGATGATCTGGAGCATTTCACACTAAGTTTTCAAAAAACCCCAACTGATTTAGATGAAAGCTGCGAGTTTGCTATATTGCAAAATCTTCATCTTAGATATAAATATAAATGGCCATTGAATTTATTATTTTCGCCACGGACGGTTGAGCGTTATAATATTATATTTCGATTTCTTTTAATTATTCGCAAGATTCAGTATGACTTACAACTTGTCTGGACTCGCCACAAATGTATCGCCAAAATCGGGACACCGGTGAACGTAACAATTATGAGATTTCGTAATCACTTACTGTTTTTTATAGACAACTTGCAGTATTATATACAAGTGGATGTTCTCGAAAGTAAGTACAACGATAATATATAAATTACTAAATAATCCTTACAATTTAATTTATATTTAAGGCGAATTCAGTGTACTCGATAATTTAATTAAAAGGAAAGCCGAATTCGAAGAAATTCAAAGGGCCCACTCAATTTTTCTGGCCAATGTTCTTTCTCAATGCTTTTTGCTGACTGATGCAACCGATAAGAAAACAAATATTACGCAAACAGATTTTTGTTCCCAATATCCAATCTACGGAACACTTCTTGAAATTTTGGATATATGTGAAAAGTTTAGTCTAATGGATTGTTCGCAAAATGCATCCGATGATTCACCTGATGAGATTTTAAAGACAGTCGAGAGACTCGAGGAAAAGTAAGTTCATTATTAATATTTATATATACATTCATGTGTGTTATATTTTAATACGGCTTAAAAATGTATATTTTTAAAATATTATTACAGATTTAACGTATCGATAGCAGCCCTTCAGAAATTATTGAGCAACATTCAAAGTGCCTCCAGTTATAGCTCGCTATCGCAATTCTTATTAAGATTGGATTACAATCATTGGTATAGTGACAAAAATCCAACTGATGGTAAATCAAAATTTGTAGAAAAGAAGGCAAACAAATGAATCCGTTTAAAGCTGTAAACGTTTGATATCCTCCATACGAAAGTCGCTCCTAGAAATGGTAGCGAAAATAAATTATAAATGATTAAGTCAACAAATGTTGTTGTTTACCTTAATGTTAAAATGGTGCGAGCCTCGTTAGGGGTCAGCCGCCAGGAAGGCATTTCGTTATTATCGGGATTCCAATATTCAGATAGTTCAGATACTTTATCTAAATTTAAAAGCGTAGCAATTTGTGAAAGACGTGTCATCTTATCACGTACTGACCAGGATGTTGCTCCCGTGAGATAAGTGCCTAGGGCGCGCACTTCCTGATCCAAAACAAGCCCACCAAGCTGCAATTTAACATAAATAAAATTTATTATACTTAAAAAAAAAAAAGATATTGTATGTTACCCGATTAAATGTGCTCTTTTTAATAGCTCGTTCCAAACGGTTTGTCACTTCTGTAGCCAAAATGCTGACCAGTGCATCATAATTACGAGAACTTAAAGCATTTTTGAAAGAATTCAATAACCCATCCAACTGTACAATAAAATACTGAACAAATGTTTCTCCAGCTTCATAGGTCGAAAGTTCTTCCTAAATGTATATATAAATTAGTAACTGACAAAGTTTAAATTATTAAAAAACAATTACCTCTGTTAGATGATGACTATAGTTCAAAAATTCATCTACCCAGGGATTAAGACGTGGCCTCAGCGCACTCGACCGTAGTTGCTGTATACCAAAGTCAACGGTAGCCTTTAATGCATCACGAACAGTTTTCAGTTCAGTCAAACAGCTGTCCAAAAGTTGTCGCTCCACTGGGCTTATATTAGGGAATGTGCCAGCTATCTCCTGTTCCATGGTTTGCCACAGCGTCTCAATGTATTCAGTCGACATATCAGCATTATTTAACTGCACTATGAAATTAGTTCGAACGCGATCGGCATCACTAGAATGTAATTTGCCCTGCTGTAGGCTTGTTTGAATTGCATTATAGGCCTGGGCCAAGTCGATATAACCAGATGGATATCCATTCTTTAAAGGCGCCTTGAGTGCAGTTACAAAATCACCATCTAGGCAAGATGCAACATTATTGATTACAGCACAAGTTCCATTGATTGATTGCGTTGTCAGAGATCGTCGTATCGATTTGCGTAATATAAAGAAAACATCATCAACTATTGACGAGCATTGCTGTCCAGCTTCATATGTGTCAAGACCAATGGCCTTTAGAACACTCTCCTCCATGAAATATCTATATTGTAAGCCATTTAAATGTAATGAATATATTTGTATAAAAATACGTATTTCTTAACGTACCTCTCAAATAGTAAATACGTGCTTAGAATTTCCTGCATTTGCCGGCTTAAGTCGCAGTTCTTTACAACCTGCTCATAGGTGTTTAATATACTCTTTTGTGCTTCCTTGTCTTGCAAACATGTTTCAGCATTTGTCTAAAATTAAAAAATTTATTTGAATAAATTTAAATTGATATTTATAAATATATTTACCTGCAAACGGCGACGCATAAATCGAAAGTATAACTCTATTCTGGAATGCATGACAGTAATTTCGGCTATGATGGCGTCTATATCCTTGGGATTCAATTTATCTATAGAGCCGCCAGATGGTTTACGATAATGTCCCAAGGCCTGTATACTGTTATTAGCGGTTCCTGCTCCGCTTGACCTTTGAGCGCATTCATTTACTTGCCTAATACGATACTGAATTTGTCGGTTTTTATTGAATTCCAGCAGCAAATTTTTGACTTCGATATCACATTCCCTTTGCAATATTTTTACCATGTCTAGCAAAGATTTAGATCTAGTAATGATAATTAAAAATAATACTCCAAATTTATCAAAAATTATGTTTGTACTTACTCTTGGCCATAAAATGCCTCAACTATCGGTTGGTTAACTTCAACGACACGCGCGAAGTTTTCTAAAATCGCAGTCAATCGATCTGCGTAGGCCAAATTAAGGCGACGTTCTGCTTTTGCAATATCTTGCGTATTTCGCAGCTCTTTCTGTGCCTTTGCCGACAGCTTTTGGCAAATGTAACCGCAGAATTTCTCTACACCTATACGATGGCAACCAACCAATGGAAATATTTTGAAAAATCTTTCAACAGACGCCAAGTCATCGTTTTGGACAGCCTCATCAAAGCGCTTTGATATCAATTCCCTTATCTTTTCCGTGGCATCCTCCAGTGTGCGCACAGCGTCGCTAACCGAAGTTATTGAGCCCTGGACATCGTCCGCAGTGCGTTGCAACAGCTGTTGGTCCATGGCCAGAAACCGAGCAATGTGCCCCGCACCCTTTTCATAATCCTCCTCATTAATGGCCTTAACAACGCCCTGACTGCACAGCTGCAAATCTATGAGATCGTGGACACGCTGCTGACACTCGGAGGCGCGACATCGTGCCAAATCCAGCCGGCGTACCTTTGCGCTAACTGATTCTGCAAGTTCTGCAGTGTTTACAATTTGCATGTTCAATTTATTGGAGTCCGTCTCAACAGTAAGTAATGTGGCCATGGCTTTGCCGATGCCGCTTAATTTTGCTTCAATTTGACATTGTTTGGAAAGCACGGCTTCAAGCCTGGCATTTACATCAGCCTAAAGAGTATATTATATATATATTTTTATGGAAAAAATAATTAAAGCTTGATAATATATATACTTCTTTTTCTGCAATACGTAAAAGACCTTCATCAACTTTTTCGGTTGTGCTAATATCCCAACCTCTGATTATATCATGTAGGCCATTCATATTGATTTATAATAGTTTTATTATCGAAGACATAAAGAATTAAATAAATTAATTTACTGGGAGTCAGCTTTGTTTTTATTTGTTATGGAATTTACGTGGCGGATTGATGAACTGAACAAACGAACTGAGGCGAACTAGCTCTTTTATCGGAGCTACTGTTCGCGGTCTTTTCAACATGCCGCAACGCAACACTTTCGAACATCGAACCTCATGAATTTTACGGCAAATTCGTTGTTAACCTACAAAAAAATACAGCTTGTTTTTGTTTATGTTTTAAAGTTTAAACTATATAAAATTTAGCAGTTATGAATAACTACTTTACGGAATATGAAAATTTAGAGGTGATGGTTAAATTGCGCACTAAAATAATAATTAAATTATTTATATTTAATTTTATTAATATTAGGTTCACGAGCTCATGCTTAGAGATCGTCCACGACAAGAAGCGTATTGTAATGCAATTTTAAAAAACAAGGAATTGTTTAAAGATAAAGTTGTACTAGACGTTGGCGCTGGTACGGGAATACTATCAGCGTTCTGTGCAAAAGCTGGCGCTCGCCTTGTTTATGCCGTGGAAGCCTCCAATCTGGCTACGAAAGTAGCTTTAGATCTAATAGAGGAAAACGGTCTTACAAGCATTGTTAAGGTTATACATTCCCAAATTGAGGAATTTGTGCTGCCAGCTGCAGCTGAAAAAGTGGATATTATTGTATCGGAATGGATGGGCTTTTATTTACTGCACGAAGGCATGCTTGACTCTGTGCTCTTTGCTAGGGATCGTTTTCTTAAGCCGGATGGTCAAATGTTTCCCAGTGAGTGCACCATATATGTTGCGCCTTGCTCTGTGCCGTCGCTTTTCGATTATTGGCAAAATATTGACGGTGTGAACATGGAACGATTTGCCAGCAAATTGCGTTTACAGAAATCGACAAGACCGGAAATAATCCAACTAAAGCCCAACGATTTGCTACACGAAGGCATAATCTTTCACTGGATGAATTTGCTTGACGTTGATGCCAAAGATTTGGACGAGATAAGGTTCAAGGAAGTTGTCGCCACTCAATTTGCCGGCAAGCATCAAGGATTCTGTATATGGTTTGAAGTACGCTTTCCCGGAGAGGAAGCGATAACACTTAGCACATCGCCGCACGCACCCGAAACTCATTGGAAGCAGTGCGTTGTAGTACTGCCCGAAGACAATTGTGAAAATCTGGAAGATAAGTCACCGGTGGCCTTTCAAATTTTAATGAAACGGAGCGCAAATGATGGCCGCAAATATAACCTTGAGGTTGAACTGCTCGATCCCAATGTAGAAGAGCATCCAGTGCCATGTACATGCCACATGACCAAATGTATACTAACTGAAGCGCATCTTAAGATGATGGACACCACATAGGTTTATAAAAGTTTTGTTGCTCTGTGTTTAAGACATATTATAAAATATTCAATTAAATAACACAATACAATTTATATACCTCAGTCAAACTTAACAGCTATACCATTGTTTTGCTCTAAAAAATATATATAATTTTTGTAAATAACTACAATAGGTGCCAGCAAAACGAGTTATCCAATCAACCGTTGCAAACGGCATTGAAGTTCCTTTAGAGAGTGCTGCAAGCGGCTGGTATCCGGCTTTTGATAGCATATGTTTAAACACGCCGCAACAATGTCCTGTGCTTTGCCCAGTATTCGTCGTCTGATTAAAATAATAATAATTATAAAGATTTGTAAATAATCATAAATGAAGAATATACTGTACTTACTTGGAACGGTACCAAATGGATTGTGAATTATCTGCCAAAAGCGTTACAACGCGTATGGCGGACTGTATCAAGTGCCACTCGTTACCTTCGTTTGCCCAGATGCGTTCATTCATAGAGATCATTCTTATATAAAATAAAACGGTTAATTTCAGAAGCGTTATGTAAATGTACTTAATTACACACCTGTAGTAGTATTCAAGAAGCAGCTCAATATCTAGTTTCATATCAAACAGTTTTTCAGGAACTATACCCTCAGGCAAGTGTAATTGACAGGCTTTAATCTCTAGCTCTTTAATAAGAAACGCAAATGGAAAACACGGACCAGACTCGCCAAATTCACGCACCAAAAGTTCAATTTTAGAAAAGAGTCGTGTGCTGCGATCTAGATTTGAGCCCGCAGCTTCTACGGCACAGTTGATTATATTACCCCAAACAGACTCAATTAACAAAGGATCATTGTGATTGGAGCAATTAAGTATTAAAAGCTGGCTTTCCCATAGATCAAATGGAGAAGCAAAGTTTTGATACAATTGTGTGATATCATATAGCGCCATATTCAATTCCTTCACAGCTTGCCGTGCGCCTGGATTTGTGGTAGCAGCAGTGTTCATAGAATCGAGCACTGACTTTTGTACTCGGGCAATTTCCAGCTGCAAATTCAAGTTAATATTATGATCAATATTTTTTTAAAAACGTGCCCACTTACCTTATCCTCCAATTCCTTTAAAAATATGCCATTGGTGATGGACGATCCAACTGTTTCGTTGCGCATGCACATAACCGCGCGCACCAAATATTGAATACGCACATCGAGACTTATATGCTCGCTGCGGGTCATGGCCAAATTATCGAGAATCTCAGCTGCCTGGGAGTGATGATTATTTTTCTCGTAATACTTCCAAAGTAAATCAATTAATTTAACATTCTCTGGATTACGAGATACACTGCGCCGTAAAAACTCGCCCAATGTTGGCTCTACCAATTCTAACAATTCATTGTTCATATCATGCGACAGCAACCATTCATAGATTGTCACATGTATAAGCGGATCTTTCATTCTTAGCGCTTGGATAGTTATTTTCTTAATGATCTGTTTTGATCCGTTTTCCGCATCATGACGATCGTAGGATGTTTCGGTGTTGCGATAGAGTGTCTGACTTTGATCCTGTCCGGGATTACTGCTGTTAGCCGTGTGATAAACGTGATCAAGCATAAGCTGTACTTCTTTGTAGTAGTTCATACTGTGCAAGGATATCATGAAATTTAGTAATATGTTCTTACTCTAAACTTGTAAAATCATATTTACCGTGTGACAAAGCATGTGTAGCCCTCACGATCTTCCGCTGGTTCATTGTTGTTGTAGTAATGTATACCAATTTCTTCCGGATCAATTTTAGTTGCACATGTAGCTGATAACTCAACAACACCCTCATAAAAATCTACAGAAATAAATTGTTGACAAATACTATGTAACGGCAAAGTTGGTGCAGCATCTAAACACATTTGCAAGGTTGTGCACAATTTGTTTTGCTTTTCCGCAGCAGACTTGCATGTCTTAGCGCTCATCAATATTTCGGTAGCCTTATAAGTAACTTCATCCTCATGCCTATACAGATTGGGGCACAGTTTTCTCAAATTATCAGACACTTCGGCCACATTTGCATTATCTTTGAGGTAGAGATTGATGAGCGCAATTATTAGAAAAGCACAAACTTCTGAGCGGGTCATCAGCAAATCCCGAAATGTGCAACATCTCAACATTTTCTGATGTTCGGGTGACAATTGCAGACAAAGCAATTGAAATTGATGATCATTAAGTATGCTCCACAGGGACATTACCTCACATGCATGCTCTGTAAATAATTTAAATAAAATAATATATTGCTCTTACTTCAATTGCAATTGGAAAGTTCAAACACTTACTAATAAACTGATTCAATGCTGAAAGTGAACGTTTTTCCTCAATTTGTGCCTGTTCTGTTAGGTTGCGATGTTCATTAATTGGCATTTGATTGTTGCCCATCAAAACAGCACCCGATCTGCCCAAATGACTATCATAGGGCATTCGTCTGCAAGCTATACAAACCGAATTGTATTATTAAGGTGACCACTATAGAATTAGAATTATGCTTACCAGAAAGATCGTGAACTGAGTGCTTATCTAAAAAGCTGCATAACGCTCGCAGCTCACATAAAATCATAGTACATTCTCTAATTTTTAGCCTTGAACACAAATTTTCATCGACGCAATGTAATAGCCAAATAGAGCGCAACATTCGAGACACATACAAGTATAAGCCATCATGCTTTGCTGAATATTTTATAGTTGAGTTTTCATTATTGGATACAGCGGAGTGTTGTTGTTGTTGTTGTTGTGTGGCTTGTCCAACTAAAATGTAAATAATCAACATTTTAGAGAGTTATGGGATTATATTTCAACTAAAGAAATCATTAATTAAGATAACATGTTTCAGTAACTATAAAAACACAATATTAAGTTACGGAAAACCTTTAATATTTTTTAATTTTTCAAATAAAAAACCAATGATATTGTCGTCCGGTTTTTTTTTTTTATCAAATTTAGTACGATTATTCATAGGATAGTCACACTTATGTTTGGTTTTCAATTTAAAAAATCAATATCAAAACTATCAGAAACGAAATGAAACATGAATGTAAATTCTTATGCTAAACACTTACTTGGACTAAATGGCTGGTTATATTGCGCGTTCATTGATACGATATGTGTAGTGTTTGGCATGGGTGTAGACATAAGCATGGGTGGATTGCGCTCCCTACCAGGCATGCTTGTATTTTGGCCCATAGAGCTATTGTGCAAATTACGATTGGTTCCATTTAAAAAATGTTGATAGTACGGCTCTCCACCGTACAGCATAAATGCTTGGGTGGCCCACAATGCAATGTCTGTGCTACGAAACTTCTCTGATGTGGCCAACAAAAGTGCAGTAACACAAGCCTCGCTTTCATTTTGTGTTTGAAAGAACATTTTCACAGACTCATGATGTGGTCCCTTGCACTCAAGCAGCAATTGCTGTAGAAGATGAGCTGACTTTAGTATTTCCACAATATGTATACCTTGATTTGTCAGCATAACGACGCGACGCGGAGTGCGTGCATTATGTAATATCGAAGTCATAATGTGATCAATTGAATCCTTTAGCTCCGTCAAGCTCCAAACAATGCCATCAAGTATCTCCAAGGTTGTGGATTCTACAAGGTAGCTCAAGTTTGTAAACGGAGCGGAGCTAACCGACCACAGTAAATCCTGTTCTTGTTGTTGATTTGTTATCATAAGCATGGTGCCCTCACTATGATGTGCAGCATGAACTTGCTTTGGCTTATTAGTTGTTGCATTCGGTGTGTAACCAGGCGGGAGTCTAACATGTAATAAATAAATGCCATTGGGCATATCTAATTCCGATTGCATCGCTGACAAAGCTTTATTTGGGTGTGCAACACCAAAATTATCTGTCATACAATTTAGCTGTTGTGTCTGCGTAGCTTGTGGTCTTGTGGTTGAGAAATAAAGTCGTACACCGCACTGTGTGACAGCAACAAGATGTAAGAAATTCGAATCACAAGTTGTGAGGGGACAAATTGCTTTCACGCACTTGAAAATGGATGGATCGACAGTTCTACATAATTAGAAAAAAAATTCAATTTAATGAATATTACTACAAAGCTTAGGTATTTGTTGAAGTACTTACTTGATCAGGCTTACTGCTTGACTGACAATTTCATTCTGTGTTATCCTTCCAATTCTGCGCACACTCGAAACGTTTTTGCCAAGTTGCCATGCTTCAATAGAACTTTTTTCAGTTAGTACATAAAGCATTTTGCGACTATTGTCAACGACAATTTTTTCGATTGGATCTACCTCCTGGAATATTATAAAATGTATTAAAAGTAGAAACAGTCGCGGAATATATCAATATATTTTAAAAATTTGCCTGATATGTTAAAACTAAGTTAATAATTTTAAATTGCAAACTTACCGAAAATACTTTAAGAAAACTTGGCACCATTAAGGATATAAGACCCTGCGAATGGTTTATCTTTTTGCAATTCTTGCCAAACCAACTTCTCTCTGAATAATAATCGATCTCATATAGGCAACCATCCCGACCGCCCAAGAAAAGACGGCCATCGTCAGTGCCCTGTATGACATTGATGGAAACATTATCTGTTCCCAGCACGATTATTGGCTTTGGAATGAGAATCATTCCTTTGGAATTATTATCATTATGCTCCTCAAAAGTAACACCTAATACAATAACCTCAATGGGTGTTGTAAGCACTAGCAGATACTTGAGGTCATCAATTATAACACCCACTTTTGGCTTGACCAAGCCAACGCTCACAATTAAATGGCTCAACCCATCATAGTAAGCAATGTCTCGTTCCTGTTCATATGTCCAAATATATAAATCTGAATCAATCGTTAGCCAGGCGCGTCCAATTTCCGGAAATAAGCCCATACTACAATGGCATTTGATATCTGTTTTAAATGATAACTAACGTTATTTTTGTTTCAGATATATAGTGCACATATATATTTACGCTTAAAGTGCTCCAGTATTTCATTTGGTATTCCAGATTTTGTGAGCGTTCGCAGCTGTTGTAGGTTATGTGTATCACCGGAGGTCAATTGAGCCAGAGTCTGGTAATCATAATCGTTGAGGCCACTCATTGTTGCCCTGCCGTGCTGACTGATGCCTGTTAACTATGAATACAATTACGTTTGCATATATATTTTGCACCATTGAATACTACCGCCCTCTTGCAACAATTACCTCTGAAAGATCTGGCTTGTGTCTGTCTCGAAAGTCATGAAGCTCTAGCATATTTCCTGCGGTCTGTAGGACGTCTGGAGGTGATGGTGTGCTATTCATTTTGTAAGACTATGTTTTGTATACAACACAAGTATTTCAAATATTATCACAAATGTAATTTTTCCGTAAAGCCGCTTTAAATATCAACACGATTTTCGCAATCTATCGCCGGTTGGAGAGAGATGTGCGGACCCACGCCAATGAATACAACTCCCGCCATTAGCAATAAGTGGTGATGATAAATAATAAGACAATATATCGATATATATGCAAACAAGCCGATGAAAATCGCGGTAAATTTACAAGTTGGCAGTACAAGAAATTTTCGATACATGAGCCGCAATTTTCGATTAAGAAAATGCTTAGTAGAAAAGTCACAATGGTTAGAAATTGGACGCAAATATTTAAATTGGGCATAGCATTTGTTAATATCAATTTGATATTCTCTTCTTTATAACAGGAATTAACCACAAACAGCTATCGATAACCAAGATATTTACTATCGCCGCGCACACCCTCCGAATCAAGTTGGCAGCCCCAATAAAATTCCCACTAAAATTCCGTATTAAGTTGCCTGGGTGGCAACCTTAGAGCAAACGTCAAATATTTCCTTTCTTTTTTCAGCCTCTTTCCGGTCGGTCTGCAGTGTGTAAGTTTCTAAGTAATTTGTATACAAAATTAATTTTAAAACATCAACTCAATGGATGCGTTTTTTCGACCGCTGAGTGTGCTACACGAGTGACATTATATTGCGTTTGTAATATATGTATTTATTTAAACACATATGCGGCATAAAATGGGATATATTTTGATTATAAAAACTAGTAATGAACTTTTCATTAAAGTGATTTGTTTATGTTTTATAAATACCATTTGTGTGTAATTGCTTTAAAATTAAATGTAATTTAAATTACTATTCTGTGGACACTTAAATTGTTTATTTATTGATGTTATTTTTAATTAACACTTTGTTTATCTATTTCCAGTGTCGTCAAAATGCGAACGATCAACTCGAATCAGTGTGTCAAGATCCCCAGGGATATTAAAGCCTCGGTGAAGGCGCGTGTTGTCACAATCACAGGCACCAGGGGCACCCTGAAGCGCAGCTTCAAACATCTGGCCCTGGACATGTACATGTCCGACAAGCGCACCCTCAAAGTAGAGAAATGGTTCGGCACCAAGAAAGAGCTCGCCGCCGTGCGCACAGTGTGCAGTCATATTGAGAACATGATCAAGGGTAAGAGAATAGTCAAAAGAAAATTTTGGTACTAACTTTAGGTAAACAATGTTGTTTCCGGACTGGACAAGTTAATTTATTCACTTTATGTATATGAGATTCAGTTGTTCATTGTTGCTCACAAACAGTTTCAGTTGTGAAGCCAACTTGGAATCAAATGTTATGCTCTTGCTGTCCATTGATGACCTACATCATATTTAACTCCATTTTGACGTACAGTGTCGATGTCCTATCTGTTTGCCGGCAATCAATATTAAGCAAAACATAACGGCATAAATTATCCGCTGATCAGAAGTAAATAACTGATCTGGTTCAATGAGCAACTATATATTTTACAAAAAAAAAAAAAAAAATAAACCCAACGCTAGTACCACAATATAAAATAACATATATTCATTATTTAAATTTTTGTTTCAGGTGTGACATTCGGCTTCCAGTACAAAATGCGTGCTGTATACGCTCATTTCCCCATTAACTGCGTTACGTCCGAGCAAAATTCTGTTATTGAGATCCGTAACTTTTTGGGCGAGAAGTACATTCGTCGTGTGGAGATGGCTCCTGGTGTAACGGTTGTCAACTCAACAGCCCAGAAGGACGAGCTTATCGTTGAAGGCAATGACATTGAGGCTGTGTCCGGTTCAGCGGCGCTGATCCAACAGTCTACCACTGTCAAAAACAAGGATATCCGTAAATTCTTGGATGGTCTCTACGTGTCGGAGAAGACGACCGTTGTGAAGACGGAAGCCTAATGTGTCTTACGTTGTGTGCTTCAATTGAAAGTTTTTTAATAATAAATGAAAATGCTGGCGAAAACTTTACAACATAAATTCTTCTTGTGCTTATAGTTTTAAAAATTTTTGCCGATTTTACTTAGTGTAGTTATTAAATACTAAAAATACTTGGATCTGCGCATTATATTCATAAAACTTATGCTGTCTGAGACTGAGGTACATACATATAGTTTATGCAGCAGTACACGCCTCCTTTCTATGTCTGTGGCATAAGCTTACACACTACACCTTCTATGGGATTATTAACATGATTAATTTGAAGTCGATGAATAAAATCACAATGTAAAACAAATAGAACTCGATTAAATAGGGTGTAATTCTTTAAACTACATCCAATTGAAAAATGTGCTTGCATGAAAAATTCGTTTTTTAAGGTATCGAAACCAAGCTCAGCAATTCCATGTACACAATTTGATCAAGTTTGATCAAAATCGGGCCACTGTATCATAGCTTTCAGGGGCAATATTGTGAAAAATTAGTTGTGAGAAAAACCTTTTTGTTGGTTTTTCAAGATATAATCAAACATGCTAATTCGATTTGCAATTATAATGTAGACAATCTGAACAAATTTCATCAAAAATATAGCCATATAGCTGCCATAACAACAACCATCGAGTATTCAAAGTTTTCTTAGAAGACCATTGCAAGGGTATATAGCTTCTGTGTGTCGAAGATATCCGCTGTATTCGAATTTTAATTATTTTCAACGCATTAAAATATGCAACACTTTTAAAACAAATAGAAGTCTTATTATATACCGAATTCAAAGAAATTAAACCGCCATATGAAATTCAATAAAAAGAAAAAATAATTATAATAATACCCTTCAAAGGGTACAAAAAATAAACCAAAAATATTTATTGATTCAAAGATTACAATCTGTGTTCAGTTCTTCAAGTAGAATTGTAAACAATTTAGAGTGCGTTAAAGTGCAAATAATATATATATATATCAAATGAGTAATAATAAAAATATCTGTCAATAAGTAATGTCATTAGTGTGATCAAAATGTTATTCTTACAAAAAGAACAGTTGATTACACAATCCGGGAGAAGGAGCACGATTTATGCTTTCTCCAACCAGGAACGCCAACTTGTGTGCGTACTGGCAAACAGCTGGAACCCGGCAGGTACCCGACCAATTGTAGTACAAATGCGTCATCTTATAAGTCAGCATTTGTATCTTGTCCGCATTTAGGCCCATGGTGTCATGTATAACGTTGTAACTTGTTGGAGAGACTGTGCCTTGTTTTACAGACTGCGAAACGAGGAAGAAATCATACCGTTCGGGCAAAGTAATTATGTCATCAACAATAGTGCCAGGTTCCGGATTGCGTTTGTTCACAAAATAGCGTGTATTGATGCGTTTGGAAACAACCACAAATGCCATGGGACAGCCTTTCGCGTTGCCAGCCGATACATAGATTTTATCTAGCTCGTTCTTAAGACTTTTAACTTCCGTGTTGAATACTTGGTGTAGCTGACCATCACCAACGCCATCACGGAAGAATAATATACGTGCTGGCAATGTGCCATGATGATCGCGATAAGTCTTCAGCGCACACGTCATATTGAAGCTCATCTGCTGGGACAACTCCTCTCCCTTCATGTGCTCATTCACGGAAGAAAAATATCGTGTAGATAATTTCAAATCCATGGTAGCCACAAGAGCGCCATAAGACTTATTTTTGTTCTTTGATGAGTGGCAAACATCAAAACCCACGGTCATCAAGCCACTTAGTGGCAAGTCTATCATCCATGGGGCTCCAAATAATTTGGCATTCATCTGGATAACCACTTTACTGGCAATCGACATTAAGCCACCTGATTTTTCAGGGCGTGGTGCTATTACACGAAGTGTGACAACCTGCGATGGCATCGGGCGATCCACACAAGTACGTTTCTTTATGCAGCTGTATCTGTAAAACAATAAACACTAAAAATTACTAGAATTAATAAATACTGACAGCAATGAAAAACAGCATTACGTTAAATCATAAGAAACAGGAAAAAATATTCTTTCAAAATTATAAACAATTTCCAAAAAAAAAATCCTTTCTATATGATGTAACATAACGAAACTTCGAATTGTTAGTTTCGTTGAGATATTTCTGAAGACTAAACATTGTTGACGCAACATAAATTTTTCAAACAATTGGAAATTATGGAAACTAAAATTTACGACAAACAAAAAAATACGAACAAAAATAATGAAAAAATAATTTAAGGAATATTCATCTAATCTATCTTATTAAAAAATATATAAATAACACTATGTAAATATTTTTTATAAGCTTTTATCCTGGGTAGCCAACATTTTTGAAAAAATTTGAATAATATTTGTTATTTAAGGCAATACCATATTTTGACATTTAAAAATTGGAAAAAATCGAAGTAAATGGTTAAATACCCAATACATTAAATGGTGCTCCAAATGTGTCAAAAATATCTGTTTATATATATAGCCTTATTGCGTTTTGTCTATCGACATAGTGAAGTCGGAAACCTCGCGGATTTTAAAAGCTATACAATATTCACAATATTTATAAAGAAAATAATATTTTACTTCTCTTTTATTGCGCTCCGCATTTCTTGGTAAAAATAACAATACTTTAATGTTATGTATTATGGAAATCGGACGGAATTCAAGATAGCCGCAGACAACTTAATAAAAATAACTACCGGATTAAATTTCACATTTTGAAATAAACATACTTGTCTTCGCTTTGATTTTTCATAACTAGCATTACTATTTGAGGATCTAGTGCGTGGGCATTGTCAATCGACTGCGAATAGTTGCCATTGCGATCATCTGGCATTTCATCACTATAAAAAAAGAATAATATTAGTTTAGAACTGTCGGTTGGTCAATTTTTTTTTTTTACACACTATTTTGGTTCGGCAATAAGCATTTTCATGCTGCTAGCTGCCCGTATGCAGAGCTTGACAAACTCCTGAGTTTCACGCAGGCTGCGACGTGGAGTGATTACAATCCAACGCTTAATGTCCACTTGACGGTACATTGAATTTTTGCGAAACTCGTATGTCCAATCAGCGCGTGCATCACATAAATAGCGTTCATTTTTGCCAAACAAAATTTTCTCTGGCGGCAAAACACGTGCGGGTACCTCCACCAAATTAGAATCCAATTGAATGTTCCAGGACTTTAGAACCTCGACGCTAGGCTCAGATTTTTGCAAGCGTTGATTAAAAGTGCGCAAACGTTCTATGCGACGTTCAGGTTGTAGTTTGGTATGTTCGCTCATTGCTTTCATTAATCTAAGAAAACAAATAAATTATATAATACATTTGGACTAAAGGATAATAAATAATTTATTTATGCATACTGAAAGTTAGAACGCATATCATCAGACAATCCAGTAGAGCGCGATAATTCCGGTATCAACATAATCAATTGATCTACACCACTACGAATATTCCTCTCTGTTGGACGGGACACAAGCAGTGGTTGCTTAAAGTCACGAACTGTGAGATTATAGCGCTAAAAATGTAAAAAAAAAAAAATGTTTAAATTACATATTTATATATATAAATTTTATTGTGTTTATTAATAGTTTATACTAAAGATCATCTCAAAAAATTTTAAAATCCCGATTTGTATGTCAATATACAAATTTATTTTAATTTTGCGTAATGTGAGAATGTGAATTGAACAAAAATTGGCAGAATCCTTGGTATATTACATATAATATTCAATATTATCTTATAACACAAATGACTAATAAGCCAAGTTCATATTTCAATCAATTTATTCTGCATCAACTCTGATGATTGTTTTACTCAGATATTGAAACTAAACCTCAATAGAAAATATAAATTCATTGGACCAATTTTTAATATTACATAACACATATTTACAAATAATATATAAAATAATTACAAAGACTAATGTATGTACTTACCTTTTTGTAGTACTCGACGTAAGTAATATCACCATCTTTTGTAGCGAATTTAGACAACGGCGATGATGTGAAATCGACATCATCCACTTTGTAGGTCTTGTTGTTATAGTCGGTGAGGACTATTACACCTGTGAAATGATTGAGAAACATTTTGCATTGTTCATTTATATTCAATAAATTAAAGATTTAGAATTCAATCTTACCAATAACTTCGCGCTTAAAAGCAGACTGATGATCATCACTCTCTCTAATGCACTTCGATAGTATATGATATAAGTTGTCTGTTCGCATTACCTTATGCGCAACTTCAGTGCAAAGTAGTATGTCAGTTTCATGGTGACGTATTGATGTTGCATACCCAGGCCACAACTCAACACGGAATCGATCTAAGATAATCTGGGTATAAAAGGTAAATTTAAAACATGTATTGTGATTTTTTTTAAGTTAATGAAGTTATACCTTGGCTTGTGGGTCAAAAAAATTTCGCGAAACCAATTGAAGTTTAAGCCCTTCCATGGCTCGGCGAAGTATCAAGTTGAGGACTTGATATTGCTGGCCATCAGCAACCGCAACGGTGCCAACATATTTAATTTTAATTTGTATTTTCTCATCCGAACGGGATTTAGTTAGCAAATCCAAAACATAAGGACTGTTTGGAATTTCTTTGAACTTTGTAGTGCAAAACATCACGGTTCCATCGAATATGTAACCACCTAATAATTTGCTATGTTCGCTCAATAAGCCGCGCCGTAAACGGGTATTGTCCACGTCGGGAACGAAGTCCACACGATATTGGTATATGGTCCAATTCGGACGCTTCATTATTTTAAAATAATTGGTTTGTACGGTCACTTTCTTTCCCGTGAGTCCCGTCTTTGTCGACATTCCCTTGGGTCTAGAGTGTACCACATCGGTGGTAATTAATCGTCGGCCACGAACAGAGCCGCGAGGATCAGCTATTCAATTCAAACAAAATTGAGAATAATGTGTGAATACGGTTGTTCGTGATATATATTTTAACAAAATTTAAGGTGTATGATAAGTTACCCTCAGCAGGCGCCGTATCTCCCAATCCTTGATCAGATGCTGCCTTCCTGGCCCCATTCTTGTCACTTGACTCCGATTCAGTGCGACGTGAAGCTTGCGAGGACCCAGCCGCAGATTGCACCGTTTCTGCCGGTTGTTGTCCCTACAGTGAAAGAAAATCAAATGTATTAATGTTTTTCTGTATTCTTGGAACCATTTGGAACCATAAATCAGTGCAAATGTAAGAGCGGGCAGAAGAAGGCATCTCCGACCACATAAAGCAGAGGGGCCCAAGCCCATTGCTCTTGGTATAGGCGGAGCAAGGCTTGTATATATGCATTGCTCCCAGCATGGGCTAAAACAAAATACAAGAACAATTTCGCACATTTTGTTTGCATTACTTTTCGTCAATCGAAGGGTCAATCGCGACACAACTTTTTGTAGTTTAGCAGTTGCAATAACAAAGTAAGGTCTAAAGTGCTGCGCTTCCTTTTTTTTTTATTTTTTTTTTTTATTTGGTTTTTGTAGTCGATTTTCATTGTTCTTTAATTTGTGGAATTAAACAGACGTGTTTGTGTTAATTATGAATATTATTGTGAATAGCGTTCAAGAAGTTTTAATCAAACTATGAAACATTACCTAATAAGATGTATATAAATATTTCTAATCTACTTTCAAATATTTAGTAAATATTATATTATGTTATTGCTGAATCAATTTGATCACACAACACTAGCACAGAACCAGCACAGCGTTTCGTTATAGTAACCTGTTTTATTTAATTTATAATTGATAACATTTTTAAAATTATTATCAAATTCATAAAAAGATATTTTAGATATTTCGTTTTTTTTTTGTTTTATCTCAAAGAACAGGATCCACAGGCGAATTCGCTCGTAAAATTAACACAAAGTTAACATTAATTTAACACAGAATGTTGTCGTTTCAGTTGGCCGTACATTTGACGTTGTCGTTTCAATTTGCCGCAAAATTTGAATTGAATGTGGTTCTTGTCTTCAAAATGCGGGAATCAGAATAAAGAAATTTATATATATTAAAAAAGAAAAATAGTTTTAAACATTTTGTTTTTATACAATAAATCTTGCGCAACTTGGCTAAGCATATTAATTTGTTTTCCTTGACATTATTCGCACTCTCAAATATAAATAAAAGCCGATGCCGCCAGACCTAGACTAGAGACTTTAATTAATAATAATATGAATTAATAATAATAGTAGAATAGATATAAGGCTGTTGTCGTTATGTGCTTGTGTGTGTAACTGGCGGGATATTCATTATCAGACACTAATAGGATTACGAACACGGTTATCTTCAACATCGGGAGAAACAGTGGCAGCCAAATATTTGCGCACAACCGCAAAACAGATGGCTGCTACGAACGAGCACACAGATAAAATAGAAACAGTTAAATTTTTCGCAAACAAGACGAACACAAAAATTTAAAAATTGTTTTCGTACTATAGCTATATTCATACAAAAAATTTAGTCGAACAAAACACTTTCGATTTTTTTTTAATACTGTCCTTTACTGATGACAAATGAAACAAAACAATTTTTTCTGCTTCGTTCTCTTTCGCCTGGTATTGAAATAAAAAAATGTTGGTTTTTTTTTTTTTTTTTTTTTTTTGTTTGAAGAAACAACAACACTGTTGCAACATTAAAAGTCAAAAGAAATCATTAAAAATCAGGAATTTATAACGTTAGTAAACAAAATCTTCCCATCGTAAATACCAAAATTTTTTCCACAGATACATATGTATGTATAACAGATGGATGGACAAACCGAATATTCCGTTTTTTACTTATGTACATATGTTATGTATGCTAGGATGTGTTTGGTTTTTTTTTATTATGGCCTGTAACTTTTATGATATAGGGATTTCAGTCAGGGCAACAAAATTTTGCTTACATGTGCACATTTTTAGTATTTAAACAAAGAGTAAGTGAATAGCACAAATGATCGCTAAAGCCCAAATACATTTTTTGAATTAACTAATTCATTATTTTGTGCGTACATACAAACATGCCTCTTGAAAATGTTTGACGTTCCCTTTTGACAGTATATTGCCATCTCACTCTTTTTTTTTATTATTTCATTCTACGTCTCTTCTCAAGTACCAAAACATTGTGCCGTTACATTTGGCTGTCACATATTTTTGTTGCTAGAATTTTTTCTTTTTGTCTACATTTTTAAGCTTCGTTCATATTCTGTATAATCTTTTATGTATTTTAGCTTGAAAATTGTTGCAATTGCATACACACATATGTATGTATTTAATGCAGATCCCTATCGTTTTCATCATGCCATGAGTTTACGACGGACATCATACATACATACACTCAAAATTTTCGTTTAGCTTGCAAAATGTAGTTTTTTATGTTCTTGTATCTCTATACACACGCATATGCATATGCAATATACATATGTATGTATGTAATAAATAATTAAGATCTATGTACATGCAGATATGTACAGACTCTTCTTCGTATGCAATATTATTACATAGATATGTAGGTATATGTGGATATAAGTTTATAGACTAGACGCGACAATGTACATCCATAAAGATATACGTGGATCAAGCTAATATTTTTACATACCAACTGAGCGCAGAGTCCTCTATTTAACTCTTGGTTACGTAGATTGCCGCGACCTCGGCCGCGCGAGTGTCCAGTGTTTGCTGGTATATTGTTCATTTTTTGATTATTTATTTCTGACTCAAAAACGTCCTCTCCCTATATCACTGGATATTCGACTGCCACTTACAAACAGAACTTGCGTTTCACGCCAAAATTTTAAATGAAAATTGTATGTTTCAGTGGTGGGCAATGAATGCCGAAAGTTATCGATAAAATCTTATAAGTGTTGACAAATTATAGTTTCTATCGTGTTCATGCGTAATAAAAACTAAATTTTGTGGATAGTAATAAAAAATAAATATTTATAGGTAAAAGAGAAAAATAGGAGTCTATCAAAATACAGTTAACATAAAAGTCGAAAATCGCTTGACGAAAGCTTAAATATTGCGTTGCTGTTAACTCGATTTTGTACCTGTTGTGCTGAGTTATTTTATATATATATGGGCATTTCCACAATGACGTGACGTGACAATCGTACGACAAAATATAAAAAAAAGCTAGAAAATTTTTTATTTTTTATCTGAATATCAATTTAACTGGACTATATTTAGTAAAGGATATGAAAAAATTCGACCTTTCCGATTAAAAGATATAAGAAAAAAAGGCGATGACGTGACGTTACGCAAATAGAAATCGGTTTCGACTTGATTTTTTTATTATTATGATTTGGAATAATGTAAGTTAATTTTGGAGGCTATTTCACTTTAAAATCTTTCCTGTTTTTTTAACAAGTCCTAGTATGCACCGTGACGTTACATAACGAAACGTTAATTAAACATTCGACCTTTCCGATTAAAAGATACAAGCAAAAAACAGCGATGACGTGGCGTTACGAAAATAGAAATCGATTTCGACTTCATTTTTTTTTATGATTTGAAATGATATAAGTTAATTTTGGAGGCTATTTCATTTTAAAACCATTTACACGCTTTTTTTTGTAGTAAACAGCACAAGTATTCAACTTTGCATTGAATTTTTTTTATGATGGCAATATGGAAGACAGCCCATATACATAATCAATTCAATTACATACTTACCAGGCTATTTGAAACATAATTTAACAATATGGAATATTTAACATATTATAACAAATTTTTTATTTTATTATTTTTACACTCAAATTTGGATCCTAGTGTCAATAAAATATTACATAAAATTTTACTTAGTTTTCGAACACATTGAATACGCTTTGAGCCTTATAAGTAGATTTTGATTTGATTGAATAGACCGGCATCGGAGTGTATGATAAGTTACTTCTTAAGTGTCAACAAATAATAAATGACTCAATTATGTTCAGTCTTTGATATATAACAAGTTGAACAGTAACTAAAAAAGAAGAAGTTTTATTCAGTTGTATGCATATTGCAAATATTTTTTCTTTTGAAATTACCTTAACATTTCTGCTTCATGATAATTGATCGTTTCATTGAAATCTTCGGAGCTTATGTGTAGATTATTCATTTGCGTGTAGGTCTTCATGGCGATCATTCAATGGCTTCTTAGGTGTGTTCTCATCAGAGCTAACGTTCAAGTCCTACATTTTAAAAGTTCGATTAGTAAATGTAGCTTAAACTTTTATAATAATAATAATAAACATGAATGGGAGGCAGACTGGATAAAACAAAGCAGAACAAAATTGGTTTGGAAATACATGTAAATTTGTCAAATTTTACCTTACACATATAGTCCGTTTATACGAAGTTCCTTATTAGTAATTTTAATTTTTCAAATGCAATAATCTGCTTAAAATATTGATGTTTGCCTTTAAATCAAAAGGTGTTTGTATATAAATACAATTATAAACATATTCTTAAACATTTCTGGCGCAGATTTAGTCATTTAAAAAATTTTTAATCAATAATAGCGATCTGTTCACATTACTCTATATTATACAAATAAATTTTATAAATTTTCTTAAAACAAAAAGTTTATTTCAAAAAAATAACGATTAACATGTCTTACTGTTAAAATAGTTAGATACCAGAAAACATGTGAATGATACTTTTGATTTGGATTCTTAAACTTGTATAATTAATAAACTATATGACTGCATGCTCGACTTGTGTGAACTCACGCTTATACTGATTATTAGTTATAAACGCAGTATATATGTACTCGTAGAAAAAATTGGCAAATCAATATAAATTTTATACGTATGTAGAATTTAGTAGCTACATCAGAAACATGACATTGGAGTTTTCGATTACTGATTTACAATATAATTATGTAACAATAAATTTGCTCAAGGTTATAAAAATAAATATATATTCCTTTAATTTTGATCGGTTTTTTATTTATATTATATCAATTATATTTCTTGACCTTTCGGTCACCTAATTTACATAAAAATTAAATGCTAGTCTTTGAAAGCACAAAACCAAATGATCTAAATGCAAACACTATTAAATTTTGTATTATATTTTTTTTTATTAAAACAGACAGATTAAGTTCAGATTTTTTTATTATTTTTTTATTAAACACAAAAACAAAGCGTCATTGACGCGCAGTTGCTGCACAATTTTGGCAATTTTTTAAATTTGTTCAAACTACTACTATTATAGAACAATCTAAAACAGATTTATTTTCGTAAATTTGCTATTGTTTTGTTTATGCTATTTTCGTTCTTTTTGTTTTTAACTAATTGTACTACTTTGTTCAATTGAATCAAAAACGGAATTTTAAAAAACATTTCTTGTAAATATGAATAAGTTAAATGTACCGAATTGTAATATTTTGATTTCTCTGAATACGAAAAGAAATATTTTATAGATTTTTTACAAAATATTGGTTTTAATTAACCATTAAACGAAAAAACATTAGAAATTAAATCACAATTTATTTAAGGAGGAACCTTTATTGAACTGTACATATGATATAAATTAACATATGACGTATTTCTTACTATATATTGACTAAAAACTAAAAATAAATATATAAATTTTCAAACAATGGAATAACTTTTAGGTGGAATACGGTGTAAATAAAATAAAAGTTCTCAAAAATATAACTTTAACACTCTCAATATTAATCAAGATCGGAATCGCTTTCTAAGAGTAAGCAAGTAAGAGTGGTATAGTCGAGTTTACCCGACTACGGTACACCCTGTACCCAGTCCAAAACCGCAAATCCATATACTTATTCACGTATACAATTTCAGACGACAATCCGCAATAGCTGTGTTGCAGCAGGGTGGGTGTATCAGAAATTTTTAAATAAACTACATAGGTCTGCGTATGGTATATATGAACCTACATACTAATTTTTGGTGACTAGCTTTTATAGTCTACAAGAACTGTGTGTACATACTGGCAGACCGTCAGACGGACAGGGTTAGATGGACTTGGCTATTGATATATACTTTATATGGCCGAGTATGCCTCCTTCTGCCTGTTACTTTCAAATGCTCAGTTTTATTACCTCCCTATTACACATTTTTAATGGGTACAGTGTGTAAAAACTAGATCACAAAGATATCTTAAAAGGAACATTAATTATTTTCTAAATAGAGACTAGAGCACAATTTATCTTTATACAAACAAATCACAGGTTTGCTTTATCCGATAACAATTTTTTCACGACATTGATCAGTAAATATATATTGTGACCCTGTACGCATCTAAAATTTAGGAGAATAGGACATACATACATTAATAAATGTATAAACAACAACGCTAAACTAAATAGTTTAACAACGATGATCGTGCTTGTACATTTTGATATACGCTCGTTTTTATAACTAGATATGGGTACGTACGTATTACCTACATTTAAAAATAAATATGTAAATTATTATTTATACTTATGTATTACATTTTAATACTGTCTTATCACTAAGATAATATGTGATATATACATATATACACGTGCAATTAACAATTTTTTAATTAAATCACTAAAAGACCAATAAGAATACGATAGCAGCGTTTATCACTTTAAAATCCATCTCATTAATTTGATGAAGTAGTCCTGCAATTTTACAATTACAAAACATTGATTTGTAAATTGGTTGACATTACTTTAATTGTTAAACGTGAAATAATATACATCAGTAATGAATTAAAAGCGAATATTATAGGTAAACGAAAATTTAAACAACCTGTTACTATATTAGATAGTCCAAATCAGTGAAATAAATAGAATTAGAAGATCATTTTAAAAACGAAACCAATAACAGCAAATATAAAGATGGGAAATTTGGAACCGAAAAGCATAACGAGTTGGAACATTTTACTTTAATATTCGTAATTGTAGAGCTCTATTTAATAAACAATATTACAAGTATTTGGATTCCAAAAAAAAATTACTTCAAAGTAATGTTATGTAAAAGTTAAGAATTTGAAAAGAACTAAGGAAAGTGAATTATTAAAAATGTTTCGTGTACTAAAATTTTAATAAAAAATACTGTTAATAATTTTTAATATGCCAAATTTTTAAAAATTGTGTATTAACTGTAAACTACTTGTAAATGTCCGAAATCCATAAGCCACAACTAAAGCTCAATGTAAGTACATATAAAATATTTCATCCCGATTCCAACCACTTCAAAGAGTTATATGTTGTATATCGTCATAAAAACCTTGCTTCATCTTTTTTGATTTAACAAGCATTTTTTATACTTTGATTTATTTGTTAAAATAAAAACTTACTAGCTAACTTGATAATATATGTATAGGTACGCGGGACCTAGCTCTACTTAAAAACAACATAAGGAACATAACATTTAAAAGTAACTATATTTAAAGTGTTATTTAATAATAGTGTGACTAAAAATTTAAATAGGTTTGCTCAATGAGATACTTGTAAGTTATGTATAATCACAATTAAATATAATTTTTTTTTAGAAAACAGCTGAACTCAGGTTCTTACTTTTATTATTACTTTGACCTATACACAAAAGTAACAAAGAAAAAAAATATATATATTTACGAATTGCTTATCGCCAAGCTCTATTGATTCTTCAGTAAACAACATTTACTTTATATCATTAACCAGTAGTTTAGGAGAAGTCTATCACTTATAATTCTGAATTTCGAAACGATCTATTATTAGCAATCAATATCCGCATTTAACAAACAAACCTAGTTTTTTTTTATTGATATATGTATATATAGTACTTAAGCACAATATACGACTTATATAGAATAAACGTACGAAATATTGTAAGTATATTTGATTAATTGTCTCTAAATACATTAATTTCAATTAAAACATTATATTATTCTACCTAAATGTATACATATGTGGCTTGCAACTGTGCATTTCGAGTTTTACGAAGATTATTTATGGGGTCAACAGATAGAACTTACGACAATAAAGAGCACGACAGCGCCAATAAAATGATTGTATAGCTCGCCAACAGCCCTCAAATTTTTAATAGAGTTTAAAGTTAGAACGTATATATTTTGTACTAAAATGTTTCTGTATTTGGTTTTCTGTTTGTTGTTTTGTACTTATTTTATATATATCATTTAAATGCCATTGTTATGGATACAGCTAGCAATACAATAAACAAATATTATCCCATGATCAGTTAATTTTATAGTATTTAAAACCCCAGGTAATAGATTTCCATTAATAAGTTTTTTTTTTCTTATTTGTGTATATTTTGTTGGGTGTGTTTATGAGTAGTGAGCACCTAAGTAGTTAATATATTTTTTTTTTCACTATATAAAAACTTACCTTTTTGGCAGGCGGCGCTGGTACTTGCAAGTGATATTTGTTTTGGCAATAATCACGTAACAGGGCAATACCCTCAGTACGATTATTGGCATATCGAGACTCCCAGGCGTCCAGCAGACGATTATAATAGCGTGGTGTGTCATTATATTTCAGATATTTGTGTGTCTGATCTGTGGGAAAGATACGCTCAAGGGGTGCACAACGTGCCAGCTCATCTTCGGCTATTATCAGGCATCGTATATCATCAGGCGTCAATTTTTGTAGTATTGCGTTAATATACTTATTTAAATAAAGCGTATAAAATTAATACTCATTTGAAAAAAGAAAATATTTTTGTTTTCTAGTTACCTCATCACGTTTTTCCATGGTCTTGCGTGTGAAATTAGTATGTTTATGTTTTTCTTCACGTGACAAATAGTTGATATATAACCGCTTGTCGTAGCACATTTGTGTGCCATTTGGAAATGAAAATTCTGCTGCTAGCTCCTTTTGTTTGTCCTGAGTCAATTTTGGTGGTATCTGCCAGAAATAATCATTTTAGAATTGATATTGTATATCAAATGTATTAAGCTTACATTATACAAAGCGGTGTTAAGTACACCTTGCACTAAAGGTGCTTTAACGTGTGCATCAAGTGGCAGTTCCGAGTGCAAACTGGGCGATATATTGACCTCTAAAAGCCAAGGAACTAGATCTGAGTCCAATATTACATCAAAGCCAAATAGTTCAAAGCAACTGTATTTTGATTCGACATTTGCTCGAATCATGTTATTAATGCCATTTTCACCAGCTAAAATAGTGCGCAAAACAAGACTTCTTAGAGCTTCCCACAATCCATCGGTGCGCACGCCTCGATTAGCCAGATATGTCCAGAGTGATTTGATGGTCCACTTATGACCATGGCAAGCATTAACATCTTCGTTCTTTGAGTAGTTTGATGAGAACTTATTAATGCTATAGTTTGTTAAATGCATGCAACGATCATTTAATGTATCCGCCTTAGCGCTATATTTTACTACAAAAAAATAAATATAAATAAAAATAAGTGAGCACATTATTATCAGAGCTTGATAATTGACTTACCAGAAGCGAATCTAGCCAGACCATTATGATACATGAACACTCTTAATGGATTTACGGATGTCACTAACACATAAAGGCGCAAGTCAAATTTGCTACCATTAATAAGCAAAGGGCGTTCGATATACCTTTGGAAAAACAAAAAAAAGTGATATTTTATATAATAGTTAATAGTTGAATAAAGACAGTTTGATACTCACTTCTGCACAATAAGTGGCCTTCGTTTAGGTATCTGACCCCAACGATTTACAACTCGTATTCCAGCACCACGTGCACTTGCTGGCGGCTTTATAATCCATTTGGTATTACGTTGCGCATATTTTGGCCAACGCTTGCGCAACGCACAAAGATCATTTGGAATAACGTAAGTGCGTGGCATAAAACCAAATTCCCTATTACTATGTTTCTTCATTTGTCTTTGCAAGTTTTTCCAGCAGGAATCTTTGCGACCAATGCGAAATGAGCCAGGTAAATGATTGATCTTCTGGTACGAGCGAATTGTTTTAAAACAAGGCGACTTTAAATGCTTGCCCCACACGCCCATCCAGTCATTGGTTTCTAATAGAATTTTGAAATGTTATAATAATAATTTATATGCGAAAACTTGTGTACTTACTTTTCAACATGCGCATACCACTATTGGCTAAAATGAGTCGTACAACTTTTGGCATTATATTGGTCACACGCCATTTTAACACTCTATGCAAATCTGGTGGCACATTAGGACCTTTTTTGGTGTTCGATGAAAATGATAGATAGGGCGGCACATATGGAAATAGACTTGGAACCAATATTGAATCAGGATTTCTTAAATCTTCATCTGATGACTGTGCTAACAGGGTACCCGATTGTTGTGGAGATGATAGTAAACGATCTCCTGAATGTGCCATTTTATATGCATGTGCCCGATAGCCATCTTCAGTATCAGAGCTAATGCTAATCGTATCACTTTCATCGAAATTGGACACTATGGATGGAAAATTAATATAATATTATGTAAAAATATTTATAGTATATAGTTACTTACTGTTGTCTAAATCGTCATCATTATCGAAATCAAGGTCGCGATACTCATTGCCCTTAGCATCTGGCTCTTCTAGAATAAATTTAGCTACATGGTCCCCATCGCCTTGACCTTTGGGTTGTTGGGTTTGTTTTACGTTTTGGCTGCGTAAATTAGATGACTGATGCTTACGTTGCGAACGGGGACTCTGGCTATTATACAATAGCACTCTATGTACAGTGGGTAAAATCTTTTTGGCAGTCGTTTGTCCACCTCGGAGTCTCTTGGGCGTCAGTGGCAGTCGAGGCATTTGATTTTGAGATTCGGTGGTGGCTTTGTGCGGTTTCTTTGATATACTATTATTATTGACTGTCACTGGATTTCCATTTGTTGTTGTTTTCAGTTCATTTGTTTCGCTCTGTTGGACGTAGCGACGTTGGGTTGTTATATTTGGATCGAATTGGTCATTGTTAACTTCTTTCTGATCATACGTATCGTTAATATCGAAAAAATCAACACCTGCTTTTAAAGCTGCTTTATCATCCTGATCAGGTGAGTCTATCCAATCATCATCATTATACCCAAATGGCATTTCATTATTTTCTTTTAATATGTAACTATCATATTCTACATTTTTGTTATTATCATTGGACATGCCTCTTCGGGTGGCATTGCTCGAGCGTTTACTCGATGTTTCTTGAAATAAGCTCATTTGAGGTTTGTAACTGCAGACAGTTGTTGATGTGGGTTTCAATGACTTTTCAGGTCCACGATTGTAAAAATATGAGAAATAATGTTCGTAGTGTTGATCTGTCGATTGAAAACGTGGTGGACGTTCAGACCTATAAAAATTGAAGCAAGAAATTTTTGTTAATGCATTCGCTTAATTATTATATTAATTAGTGAATTTTCAAATTAATATGTGTAGGCATTACAATAAATAAAGTTATAGCAATTGTGTGAGGGTAACTAAAATACATGTGTATGTGTATGTGTTGTCTACAGGTAATAAAAAAAACCTACATAATAAGCAAACTAACGGAACAGCAAACAAGCTAACAACATTTTATCAATTACATTATAGAACTCCAATTGGAATCCATTGACGGAGATCCATGATTTTGAGAATATACCGAACCATCGTCCAAATATTCGCATGTACTTCGAGCTTTTATCTGCCGCTTTAGTTGATCTCTATCCATTGATACTTGCGAATACTTGATCATTCCCTGATTAACTAATGGTGCACTATTGCTATTCGAATATTGGCGAACTTTCTGATGGTGATGATGATGTGGAACATTGTAATACTCCGCGGATTGACGTAACTGTTGTTGTTGTTGATATGCATGGCTGTTATTGTTACCCCCACCAGCTCCCTTTCGTGGTGCATAAGACTTGACGTATGATTCAACATACGGTATCGATTCTGATGTAGCCGCTAGATAATTAGGTCGACACATTTGTCTTGTTACCACTCTATTTTTTGATGGACTTAGATTAGATGTATGATTGGGGCTCTTTTGATTCCAGCCCGGACCCGGAATAGCACCAGCATTTTTATAATAATTTAATGCATTATCCGCAGGACAATAACGTAAGTTAGGTTCATTGTGGCTGCTGTTGTTATTGCTAATTGCATTGTTATTACTTATTAAATTGTTTGGCTGATTGTTATGTCGCATTTGGGGAACTTTTCCATAAACCTCTGAAGTGCTATGCATAAACATTATATTATGTTTAAATAGCTCCGCATATGCAACATACGATTGCTTAGCTATATGCACCTGCTGGATAAAAAAATATATTTGCGATAAAATTATATAGTTATATAAATATATACATAAGTATGTAGCTAAAATTTCCGTTTCCAAGAAATAAAACTTGACTGCATTTGCTAATATAATTAAGGTTTCACATTTGTCTGACAATTGTTTAACAATACTGAAATAAATATAAGTTTTTTATAAATTAAAGTATTAAATTTTTGATTTATTGTGAATAGTCATGGTTAATAAAAATTATTGTAACTTAACTGGTTAACAAACTCAAATTATATATTAATTTTAGTCTTAATTTTTGGGAAAAGGCGTTGATTAAATATGGATATGGAAGGATAGTTTCACAACTTAGTTATTGTAAGGACCATAATAATATAGAATCTATATCTTCCTTAACCCAAAGAAAGCTATTCTTAAATTTAAATTAATTTATAAACTATAAGATTATGCCAGAATTCAATTCAATTGTATACATATATACATATATTTATGAATACCTTATACATATGTATATACTTACACCGCATCTTTTTACATAAAACACACACAAATGTATATGAAAGTAAGTGCACTGTCTATATATTTGTATTTAAATTTACTATGTAAACAGATTCAAAAGTATTGAAATGTTGAATTTTAAACAAAAAAGATTATCTTATCTTAGAAAATGTCTTAAAGAACTTTACATACCGCGACCGAATTGAGTGACCTTCACTTTTAATGGTTTGTGCTACTTTTGCAAGTAGGTGTTGAATGGGGTGGTAGTTGAATTTAGGTCACAAACATTATATCCTTAGCAAGGTGGTGTTGTAGCTTCTCTGCACACTATGTATGTATGCTTGGGGGCGCAATCAAAATGAAAATTTCAATCGCAGCAAAGCAATGCTTTAATATGTATATATTCAAGAAAACCAACAATGATTAGAGTTAATACCGAACCGAACGAAGATTCACAATAACTTTGGTCCGCTTTTATTTGTCCTTTATTTTATTAGCAAAATATAAATACAATTCTTAAATTTGTATCCGTAGGTGCTTAAATTATTTTTATTAAACGTGTTTGTATGTTTGTAATTTTGATGTTAATATCAAATGTGTATGTGTATACAACAAAAGAACCAACACGTGTAGTCTACCCTGAACAAGCTGAGAGCCAGCTGTTGGAATAATAATATCGATTAGCTAATCGATACATCGTAAAAGTCCCTTGATTTGATTCTCCTGCAGAATTTGAATCATTTAGGAAAAACTCTTTTCATATACTAACTCAGCTTAATATTCGTATATGATTCAAGCTATATATGTATAGTTCAAAAGAGATAATTATTCAATATTCAATGTTTCTAGGTTTGACAAATTGGCAAATTAGTTTGGCGGATTGGCGTATTGTTTGAAATTACAATTAAACTTAATCTTTAATTTCTACTTGTCTTGTTGTTTTACCGTTACATAGCATTTTTAAAAAAAACATTATAGGTAACTTGAAAAAGAATTTGAATTTGACAGCAGTTTTACTGTGAACAAAATAAAAAGTCGCTCAATGAACTGATTCATTTTTCTTCAAAGTCTACAGATAAAACAGTGGCGCCAAAAAAATTATAAATCGTTATATTATTTTAGTGGGTAAATATACTGAATAAAATAGGTTTTTTAAATAGGTTTATTAATGTAATATTTTTGAAAATCAAAGTATAATGTAAATTGCACAATTTATTCTAAAATACCATATTGGTTTACTATATATCTTAAAAATAATAATGCATTTGAGCGTAAATAGCTCACAATTTTTTAAGTAAATCTTTTCTTAGACTTTTACGATATACAAACGGCAAATGTCCAATGACTTACTCGGCGGTTATTAAAATGTAGTGGTAGTGCTTTAAAAAAATGTCTTTCAGCTCGTCATATAGTTAGTGCCATTCAAATAACGTTATTTGCTGGAAAAATGTGATTTAATAAACTCTTTTCGATTACGCTGTTCTTCGACTATTGATACGCCATGGGCAGAACTTAAGAAATTTGGTTTATAAAAGGATACGTTGCACTCAGCATCTGAAAATAAACAGTAGGCATTTTAAGGATAAAAATTTAGATTTTATTGGCATACCTATGCTAGGATCATTCCATTCCATAGCCATATTATGAAGCAATGCCAATGCGGTAATCGTTTGTTTTGCCGAACCAAATGTTCCCATAAGTTCGCTACCAAGAACTCCAAATCGACGCATCCACACATTAAGACATTTCACAGCAGGTGCAAAAGTAAGAGCATGGGCATGATTATAAAGTTCCTCGGATTTATTGCGTGGATATTGTATAGGTGTAAACAGGCTTGGAGAGCAAGAGAGCGAATCATTGCCCAAAAGTATGCGTCCACGAAATTCATTTTGTTCGAAACGTTCTTTAATTCGCGATAATGAATAGACCTCTGGTGCCGTATTAAGATCCAATTCTTCCGAAAGGCGTATATCCAAATCTCTGATTTTATGCTCTGCATCGGAAACCAATTGTAAATGCAAAAGCTCTTCGTTAGGCATTGGTGATTCGGTTCCACTGTGGCAGCTCCTAGTCGTTTGTTGTGTCCTCGATGATTCAAGTTGTAATCGAACACTGGTTTGGACAAGTGCGCCGATTACTTGGGGCATGTTCGACAACACTTGAAATGAACGCATTGAAATTTCCTTTTCCGAAAGAGTTGCTGGCATTCTAATGTAACGCGATGCTTTCGATGATAATACCGATGCAACATGACGTGTTATCTTGGCCATTGTGTGTAAACTAACTCCATGAGCCATTGCCGAAAGTTGTGGATGCTAATAAAGTGGTGTTCGGAGATGAGAAAAGATAATATAAAAATATCTGTATGTATGGGTTATGTATTGGAGCAAGTTACCTCGGTTCCTCCAAAAAACCGTATCGCTGATAAGATTTGTAAGTCTATGGGCACTTGGTTTCCTTTCATTGGCTCATAATAGTCAGCTTCTAAATCATCTCTCACTATTTCAATAATACGCCTCATATTTTCTTTTGTGAATCGGTATTTCTTACGAAATTCAATTTCATTCATTTCCTCAAGTGGATTAAAATGAGGACGCCGCCTCTTTACTCTGCTTAATGTGCATTTATTTTGTCTGCGGCGTCGTCCACTATCATTTCGTTGAAATTGTCCAAAGTCCTTAACATAGTTGACATCATTTAGAAAGCGTTGGAATGTTTTTAAATCGTTCATTGTTTATAGTTTGTTTGGGTGGTTGTTGTTCTCATTAATTTGTGTATACACAAAAATGTTTTGGTTTTTGTCATAACAGAGTAATAACAGAGCAGAGCCGGCCCATACACGTTCAATCTTCTAATATACAGCTGTCATGCGCAATCGATTAGCAATCGATATATTCGAAAATAGAATTATATCGGAATAAACTATTGCCACCTTTTTAAAAAAGTCAATATTGCGCTCACAATTTTTGAGGCTTCATTCGAGTTTTGCTTTTCGCGATCAGAGGACGTGATTTTTGTAGTTGTGCAGTGCTTAAAATAAGCTTAATGGCAGATCAGGAACGTGGACGCCGCCGCCGTTTGGATGATTCTGATGAAATAATCAGATCGTCCCAGGAGCCGGTAAGCGTTTATTTGTAATATATTTTGTCTTCTGCTGAATAAAACGGCTTTTTCATTCAAATATATTAATTTACGCTTTGATAGTATATACATTATCTGTGCATACGAAAATTAAACTTTTAAACAAAATCATAACATTATATGTACATAAATATTTACATACGCTTAGTACTTATTTCCTTACATATGTACACATACATGTATGTAGGTATATATACAAATGTGTATAATGCGCGCTATTTAAGTGCACACACACATACAAACGATCTGATCGGTGTCTGTTTAGAATTCCGTTATCTGTTCTTGAGAATAGCATAATGTTTGACCACATCAGTTGAAAACTGCTGATGCGGCTATTTTACATACATGAATGTATGTATATACACTGAAAACGGAAAGTGAAATAATACTTTGTTTACAAATTTTTTTTATGTATTCCGTTATTTGGCGCTGAAATCAGACTTGAACGTGAAAGAGATTGTGAAATACGCATCATTTCAGCTTAGAGCAAATGTCCGTGAGGGTAGCTGGACCGACTTGCCGTCAATCCCGTGGACATTTATTACAGCTATTTGTTTTCAATTTTTGACTATCAGTCTGACAACCTTTTAACTTAATGCCACTTTGTTATTAATTGCCTACATACAATAAATAAATAGGTTAATTGACAAAAAAGTATGAAAATATACATAACTATACTAAACATTAACTTCAACTAAAATAGTTTTCAATTTATTGACACTCTGGAAGACTCAAATAAATAGGTCCACGGTAATGCGCAATTCTTTTAGTTTCTTTACACTTTCTATGCACATACAATAATTACTACATATGTATGTATACGCAAGTTGTAAACAAGAGCGGCAAAAAAAATCGTCCATTTTTTCGACTAAGTGCCGTTGCAAATAGAAAAAATACAAAAAACACGAGGATCGGCGCAGCAGCACAAGCAGACGCCGACAGCGGCCAGCTATTTTGCCTGTCAAATCGCGGTTTTTAACACTTATCCCACTTAACTTCTTATATATTGGTAAATAAATAAACAATTTTTTCAAGTGGACAAGGGCTGCATTTATTTGAAACACGAAGCTAATGACACACTTGTACATATGTATTGGTGTCGGCATATGTAGTTCTTTTGGTTTACATATGTACATACATACATCCATACATATGTGTGTAGATAAATATGGTCTGTAATTGACTTGACCCATGGTTCATAAAACATAATCCGGCAGTTTATACGTATTTGCTGTTGTTGTTAAATATTTCTGTTTTGAACTAACGGTTTTTTTTATTGCCACTCTGTGATTATCAAAGAATAAAATGGCGGAATTTATAAATACTTAAATATACCAAAAATACCCTTGTTTAACACGACTTAGGTCTAATAGCCGATTTCCACACAAACGCGTTAGGTCTTGAATGGCGTTTCTACTGGAGTGGATGCGTGTGCAATTACCAAAACTTCAAAAAACAAAATAATAAATATTTGAATTTAACCAAAAGAATTTCTATGAGAAATGCAATTTCGAATGAGCATATATGCATAAAAAATTTTTAAGAGCGATCATTACTTCAAAATGTACTATGTAAATTTATGCGACTTAACGCCCTGTCACGTAACAC
Source organism: Hirtodrosophila alboralis (assembly GCA_035043045.1). Lineage (NCBI taxonomy): Eukaryota > Metazoa > Arthropoda > Insecta > Diptera > Drosophilidae > Hirtodrosophila > Hirtodrosophila alboralis. The sequence continues at coordinate 1,554,607 of JAWNNH010000048.1, forward strand.
TTTTTACTTAGGCCTTGTAAAAAAAAAACAGGAAAAGGTTATTAAATGAAATAGCGTGAAGTAAATCATTATAATACTAAAAAAAGTTTTATGCAAAAAGGCTTGCATATTTCGCAGTTTTCCGCTTTTACAACATGAGGTCGAAACCGACTTCTATTCGGGTCACGTAACACCATAACTTTTTTTTGCTTATATATTTTAATCGAAAAGGTCGAATATTTTCATCTCTTTTACTAAATAAAGTCCAGCTGAATTGCTACTCAGATATAAAAAAATTTCAAAAATTTTACTTTTCTAGGTTTTTTTTTTACGTTTAATATGATTTCTTACTTAAAACGAGGTTTTCTAGGAACATAACCATTAAGCGAGGGCTAGATGTCCTTTTCAATATTGAGAAAGATAAACTAAAGATTTATTTGTTAGAATTTAGTTAATTTTTAGATAGTACATTTTTCAAATTTTCCTTAATATTTCTTAACAGCGAGCTAAGGTTTTTCGAAGGCCATCTGATAATCACATAACTGGCGATAGACACAAATCGGAATCTGCTTCGACATCCCGTGGCACTGGCGGTTCAGCATACAGTGGCGCTTCAACTTCTCGTGGCGGCAGGGCAGCTCCACCGCCAAGTGGTGCTAGTTCTCTACCACTACCAGCTCGTGGTGGAGGTGGAGGTAGTGGTGGTCCTCAAAGCGAACGCAGACGCGTTAATTGCTATGAAATTGTCAATTCAAAGCCAACTGATTTGGATACAAAAATTGGAGAGGATGGCGAAAGGATCGAACTGATATCGAACTATTTTAAAGTAAAAGCCAAGCCCGAATGGCGTATTGTGCACTATCACGTCGATTTTACGCCAGAAATTGAGATAGTCCGAGTACGTTGTGGAATATTGTCCGAGCATGCCCAAATTTTAGGTACAGGGTATTTATTCGATGGGACACAATTGTTCACGACAAAGAAATTCGAGGAGGACGTAACAGTCTTGGAGGGAACGTCCAAACAAGGCGTAAATTACACCATCAAAATCAAACGTGTGGGCTTTATATCACAAGTGGAGTCGCGTTTTTTGCAAGTACTAAATCTTATTTTACGACGCTCAATGAAGGGCCTCAATCTGGAGCTGGTCGGACGCAATCTCTTTGATCCACACGCACGGGTAATGTATAATATTGTTATATTCGGACTACCAAAGATTCAATATAATTGCAGACATATTACATTAGTTTACAAATAGACTTTTTATACCCTTGCGAAAGGATATTATAATCTTGTCACGATATTTAGCATTCTTACTTGATTTGTGTAAAGCAGATTTATAATTTATAGCAATATCTATTTATAAAATCATTAGCTGACAAATTTATAATCCTCTGCAAGGGTATTAAGTTAAATCAAATTTACTTTTGCTTTCGTATAACTAACAAAAATGTATTTAGGTTGCTTTGCGAGACTTTTCCATGGAACTTTGGCCCGGTTATGAAACATCAATACGACAGCACGAAAGAGATATTTTGTTGTGCACAGAAATCACACATAAGGTGATGCGTACTGAAACGGTATATGATATATTACGTCGCAGCTCACAAAATCCCGCACGCCATCAGGAAGAGTTTCGTATTAATGTTCTGGGCTTAATAGTTCTGACTGACTATAATAATAAGACCTATCGTATTAATGATGTTGATTTTGCACAAACACCACGTGCCACATTTAGTTGTAAGGGTCAGGATATTACTTTTGTTGATTATTATTTAAAGGTAAGTCATTAATTAATTACTACGCATTTATTTAAAGTATACAAATTCTTCAATTAGAAATACAATATTCGTATTCGAGATCAAAATCAACCATTGCTTATCTCAAAAAATAGAGATAAGGCACAAAATACCAATGCAAATGATATTGTAATCCTTATTCCCGAGCTGTGTCGGGTAACTGGACTCACTGATAGCATGCGCTCTAATTTTCAGTAAGTCACAATCAATTTAGTCATATATATTATCTATTTAAATATATATTTAAATTTTAACATCACAGACTCATGCGTGCGATGTCTGACCATACACGTATGAATCCAAAAAGACGCATAGAACGTTTAAATACGTTCAATCGCCGTTTGCAAACAACGGCAGAAAGTGTTAAAGTAATGACAGATTGGAATTTAAAGCTAGATGAAAACCTAGTTAGGGTGTCGGGACGTGTAATTGAGGAACAAAAAATTGTATTCAATAACAAACGGTATGTATACAATTTACAAGTGGAGGAATTTTATAATTAACATTCATTTCCTTTCGCACAGCGTTTTATCTGGAGTTGATTGGACCCGCCACTTTAGAAATGAAAAAATGCTGACAACACCTAGAGAGGGCCTGGATCGCTGGGCAGTCATTGCACCGCAACGTAACTCACGCGATCTTAGATCTTTACTACAAAATCTGAGTCGTGCTGCAGGTGGCATGGGTTTCCAAATTAAAAACCCTCGAGAGTAAGTTAAATGTGTTTATAGAGTCTCTTAAGAATATTTTTTTTAAGACTAGAAATAAGAAAAAGGAATTAATATCTAATAAATTTTACAAATAATAAGTTATAAGGATATATACTCCAATGATGTTATTGCTAATTATAAACTTTATCAATACACATATATTAAATGAAAATACCAATTTATTTTCAGAGTTATGATTTTCGATGATCGCACAGGAAGTTATATACAAGCTATAGATGAATGCACACGAAGTGATCCTAAACTAATACTCTGTCTTGTGCCAAACAACAATGTTGAAAGGTTTGTTACTCTAGAGAATGACAGAATGAATGAAAAATTAGATTAAAATTCTACATATTTTCATAGATATTCGGCGATCAAAAAGAGAGGATGTGTGGATAGAGCTGTTCCCATACAGGTGGTAACCACTAGAGCTAACCAAAAGGGTTTAAGCGTTGCTACAAAAATTGCAATACAATTAAATTGCAAACTAGGCTATACACCGTGGATGATTGAGATGCCATTGGGTGGTCTGATGACAATTGGCTTTGATATAGCCAAGTGTTCCCGGGATAGATCCAAGGCCTATGGCGCATTGGTGGCATCAATGGATTTACAACAAAATTCGACTTTTTTTAGTACAGTCGCTGAATGCAGCGCCTATGATGTATTAGCCAACAATCTGTGGCCAATGTTATTGAAGGCATTACGCCAATATTTGCATGAGCATAAAAGCCTGCCAACTCGCATTATATTTTATCGTGATGGTGTAAGTTCGGGCTCCTTGAAGCAATTGTATGAATATGAGGTCAGGGAAATTAGTGAAAAATTGGAGGCTGAATATAAACGTGCTGGAGCACCTAAATCACCAATGTTTGCTTACATAGTGGTCACCAAATCATCCAATACACGTTTCTTTACTGAAGAGCATCATAACCCTCCACCTGGCACTGTTGTTGATGATGTGGTGACACAGCCTGAATGGTATGATTTTTATCTGGTATCGCAGTCAGTCCGCCAAGGTACAGTTTCGCCAACAAGTTATAATGTATTAAAATCCACGATTCGCTTGAGTCCCGATAAAATACAAAAACTAACATACAAGATGTGCCATTTGTATTATAACTGGGCGGGCACTACTCGTGTTCCAGCCGTCTGTCAGTATGCCAAGAAACTGGCAACACTTGTTGGAACTAATTTACATGCCATACCACAGAATGCACTGGAGAAAAAATTCTACTATCTTTAAAAAAAGAAAAATGAAAAGCCAAACGAAGTTTTCAAATTATTTTTAAGTTTACTTTTAATTTTCAACTTATGCACCAGCAGCTATTTTACATAACAGAATGTAATTTTTCTTTCCCCGAACTTAATATATATTTCTATATTATTTTATTTTTTTTATATCAAATGATACGAAAATATAAGTTTGCTAATTTTTTGTAAAACATGATATAATAAACTTAATAAAAATATAATTATTGCATATGCATAATGCATTTAATTTCCAAAGTAAGTTGTCCCAAAAACTCTACTTGGTGTAAAAATGTCTGCACTTATGTGGACCGTGTAGTTCTATCACGTGCTTGAAGATAAGAGTTCCTTGTTTAAGATTAAGCCTAATTTTTGATATTTGGCAAACTGGAATAGGCGGCTTTAAACCGCGTACACGTTAAAAATGTTTTAGTTCTCAATACACTGTAAAGATCGGCTAATAAAATATTTCTTACGCATACATCAGCAGCGCTCCGTTTGCTTGCCTGCATTTCCGTTGAACTGCTTGAAGTTCGAATATTGATTTGCACTACTTGATTTCAATGTGTATGTATTTGTCTTTGATCTCAGATTGTGTATTGGGTGTCCCGTAGTCGGGTGTACTCGAATACAGTATTCTTCTAGTAAATATGTTCAATAATAACATTCACTAAGACAAAATCTTCCTAATAACAACGTTAAGCTTGCTATGTGATCCGACATGATACCACATAGTATAGTCATGGAACGCTCCAGATAAGTTTTAATTACCACAGTATTTATTAATATTTAATGTTGAATTTTTATTCGTTCACATACATAATCATTCAGTGATGGCAATAGATTTGTCATGCACTAATTGTTCGTAACTGTAAATTTAAACATTGTAGCCAACAATATGACGCTTGCCAATACATTCGCCAATGTAGAACCAAAAGATAACCTCAGCGGTGACAAGTGTATTCAACCAGGCCTCCTTCACCGACAGATTCTTGTAGGATCCGGTCTTGGCACTCTTGACTATGTTACCAATACTTTGGCGAATAGCTGGAATATCTGCCGGTGTTGGAGGTGTTAGCTCCACTTTGGCGTATTTCAAGAACACATCCAACTGAGGTCTTGCTTGCACAAGAAGCCCTGTCAAAGTTGAAACATTACATAATTTATGAAATGAATGTGCCAATAGTTAGCAAATTATTGTAGGCTAGAATAAATTCTTACTGTTTATTAGACCGGATCCCTTTGTCGCTACGCTTGCCATTGTAATTTAGTCTACAAAATATAAATTTTGAGTTAAACAGCCACAAAGTTAATATAGAAAATGTGAAAACCTTACCCCTTCAATATGCAATGAAACAGGGTCGTTCGAGTTCTACATAAGTGCGATAACTTATCGATTATTTATTAAATGCAGCCACATTGGCAAATCCCTTTAAAATATTTTTTATTTGAACTAGTTTTATTGCAATATAGTTAGCTTGTTTTATAGCAATAATAATATAAATTAATAGTGTATTTAACAAATATTAATATTTTTGGATTATAAAGAATCGAATATCCAATAATTATCGTGCAGGTATCAATATAAAATTATTTTTATCCTATGCAGCTCTGAAATTCCAACTTGAAATTTCGTCTAATCTACTCGATTTCCTATCGATAACTCCCAATATTAATGCATTTGTGCACCACTACAATAAAGGTGTGGAAATCTGTTTTTTCCACCAAATAAAAGCAAAAATATACATAAATTGTTTAGTGTAATTAACTTTCACAAATTGTAGTAAGCATAGTTGTTATGTTATGTTGTTAGCAACTAAAATAAATGGGATAAATTGATAAATTTTGATAAGTGTGGAAAAGTAAGAGTGCGTGTGGTGTGTGTGTGACAGTGACGTTGATTATTGAAGGGGGGATGAAGGTGATCAAATGAAATTTGTGCTATCTAGTTTAACAACTTGGCACTGTGCAAAGAAGGAAATTGATAATTTTAAAAGTCATATATGAGTGTCAGTATTTGTGTTTGTGCGAATTTTATATTAACACAATTGTTAAAGGGGCCAGCCAGCCTTCATTAGACATTTACATACATACATATACATATGTATATGTACACATTCATGTTGGGTAGTAAAAGGGGCTCCAGTTGGCAATAAGCAACAATTATTTGATGACAATGACGAACGATAAACGGAACTAAAAGTCAGTCCAGTAGTCAACGATCGCTAACTTGTCGGGAACGAAGTGTGTGTGCGTTATCGTTATATATGCTTATCTCAATTTTGGTTCATATCTCTCGTGGGTGTGGTCCATAACCAGCGTTGGTTTAAAAAGTCTTTTGTGGCCTGCGAATAAGTGAATTATAAAAATAAATATACACATTTTGAGGGATGAGTAGGCCTTCCAAAACCACCTTAAACCGGCTGCAAATATACATATGTGATTTATTTATCCAGGTCACTGTTATAGTGAATTGGCCTCTGAGACATAAGTTGATCGATTCCATATGTTACTCATTTAATAAACAATTTCTTTAATGCTTCAATGTCAAGGTTTCCATAATAAATGCAATTATGAGGGCACAAGGTTGACTACCGCTCAAACCACAAAATAAATAAATAACTCCATTTTTATCGAACCGGAAACAAAAATATTGTGTAATTTGAAATTGTATACACAATAAATGAAAAGGCCTATAAAATTGTTGTGTCAAAAAGAAAATAGTTTTGAAAAATAAATAAGCAAGACGAGTCGAGTATACTGGACTTCTAGGGCGTAGTAAAAAGGGGATAGATTGGGTGGCTTGGTACATTCCCTCCCCTTGTACACAGTCCCAGATACGTAAATAAAATACATACTTCACATATAATATAATAGAACTTTGCTATATGTTAAAGGATGTTAGAATCGTAAGCCCATTAGTCTTACTTTAAAAATGTATATAACAAAATAAAAGAAATTCGTATTGTACTCACTTTAGACACACTTAAGAACAAAAGCAGAAATTTAAGTATTATTTATTTAGTGACATTTATTTTCTATTTATATTAATTTTAACATATTTTTCGCAGTCAATGAAAACGCGTTAATCCAATCAAAAGTGCTTAGTTGGAGGATTTTGGGCATCTAACACACATAATTAAATATGCCGTTGCCCAAGCGATCTATAGAGCCCGTGCATGTGGCACGCTCAGTTTATCAGCAGGATGAGCTGCAATGTGTGGAACTGGAGACGGTGACTAATACCACATTAACAAATATAATAAGGCAACTATCATCGTTGTCAAAGCACGCTGAGGATGTTTTTGGTGAATTGGCGCGAGATGTTGGCAATATTGGCGATCGAGCCAATTCATTGCAAGCCCGCATTGATCGATTGGCTATTAAAGTAACCCAATTGGATAGCACAGTAGAGGAAGTACCATTAACCGATATAACACGCAAAAAGGCATTCAAATCAGCCAAAATATTTGATCAGCAAATCTTTTCGCGTTCAACAATGCCCGCCCCAATGCTGGAGACTTATGCACAATGCGACAAGCCGCCGCCGTTGGACAAGCTCAATGTGTATCGTGATGATGGCAAAGATGGCCTCAAATTCTACACAGATCCCAATTATTTCTTCGAACTTTGGCGACAAGAAATGCTCAAGGATACGGAGCGTGTAATGCATGATAAGGGCAAAAAGATGCATCGTCCGCGACAGGAGGGCACAGGCGGAGGTCCAAATAATCGTCACAAGAAACGCGTACGCACGCCACACAATACACGGGAAAAGCAACGACAAATAGCTTTAGGACATGGCGAAACTTTAATGCCCAATAATGTCATCTATCGGACACCAAATGCAATGCCAAATGAAGAGGGCGGATATGGCAGTAAGTTATATTTACTATATACTAATAATATATCATAAGCATTGCATATTGCGTACAAATAGATTGTGCTGTAAGTGTGTGTGCGTAGTGCGGTGAAAAAAATGTATACATAAAAATATCTTAAATTCTTAAGATTGTCTTAGCCATTTTCTAGAATTCACGGTTATTCTAATTGATAATTATAGTTTAATAACTAAAAAAAACAAAAGCCTAGTTCTTCAAATAATGTACTCAAGTTTAGATAAGGAATATTTTTAAACATTTTTGAATTAGAAGAAAAGTTTTTTGTTTTTATTGGTATTCAACAGTTTTAAATATGAAAATCTTGATAGTGTTAGCAACAGCGTTCCACTGTTTAACATATCTGTTAAATACAATGTTAAAATGGAAATTTTCATTTTTTACACTTGCAAAAGGTTATTATTTTAATATAACTTGTATATTAGTACGAAATTAATAATATAAATTCCAGATATGAAAAAAGATTGATTAAGGGATATATAACCAGCACCAATCCTCTACCTTAATGTTTTAAGAAACAGTTCCAATGGCGCTTATATGTCCATGTAAATGTTGTATAACATACAAGTGTTAGCAGTTAAATGCAATATTAAAGTAAAGGTTTGTCAGACAGCATAATTGAGACTGTTACTCAAATCATTTCATAGTTAAGCTTTTTGAAAACTAATTTTTGTTTTATTGGCTTTTAATGACTTTAAAAATGCTCACATTCATTATGATACAGGCTAGATTATACCCCCATTGTCATATTGAATGCACATTTTTTTAACGCCCAATTATGTACTATATATATACTACTACTACAACAACTGTATGCAAATTTAGCTCAGCTAGTCGAAATCCAAACTGTAAACGCTGACTGCGATTTGCAGCTGGGGACTCTGGCGCGTCGAAGACTCTTACAGCATCATCAAGAACATCTTGGAAATTTTGATGGTGTTCAAGACGTAGGTACGACGGCATCATCACAAATGCAGCTCAATAAAAAGCGTCATGGACAGCGCATTTCTTGGCTTTAGTTTTGGTTTTAATATTCGAAATGTTAATCCAAATTATTGTACCTAAAGAATTTCATGTAATTTCCTGCAAATCGCTCGCTCGCTAGCTTGCAAAGCGCCTGCTCGATATCAATATATATGATTCATTCATTTGTAAATTTCTATATACATAATATGCCCCATTTATATACAGCATACATAGTACTTCTTTAGATCATTTCATATATCCAGAGATTCATGTTAGTTAGATCGCCATTTACTTACAGCTGTTAAACCTATGCCACAGCTGTTTTAAATTCTATTTGATAATATTGATTTTATTAATAAAAGTCTAGATAAACAACTGAACTTATTCCTTGTGTATTAAATTTCTGTCTCTGCGTAGTAAATCAGGTTCCTAATATTGAAACTCTACCTTTTAAATGTTAATTTATTGGCCGCCCGGGTATGGGAACTTTATCTAAATTAAAATATGAAAATAAAACTTCTATTAGCTTAAATCTCTTTAAAAGAAATTGAGAAATCTTTTTGTTAGATATATTGTTATATGTTTGTGTCATTTGTTGTTTAAAAACCATAGTTTTGTTTATATACTTAGTACATATTTCAAAGTAGTTTAAAACATACATCGCATGATCATCTCATTTCCAGATTCTGTTAAGCCCTATAATATGCTCTCACATTTGGAGAATAACAGTAATCTTACAATGAAAACGGCTATCGCTATTACAGGTCAGAGCAACAGTTAACATTAAATGCAACAAAAAAAAAACACAAAAAAAAATAACTCTAGTTTGAGTCTTTAAATGTTCCTTCATCTATATACTTCTATCGTACTACTATCACTTGCAATTTTAGTACCCCTACATTTATATATATATGTATATCTTATCTTATGTGTACATCCAATTTGTGTACTTAATAACAACCGCCTCTCTACGCATTTTAATTTCTTCGCGTCTATAAAGTACCGATGCATACGGTTGAAATGACAAAAAATACTTGGCACCAAAATATAAACACTTATAATTTTAATCAGAAATATGACATTGAAATTTCAGAAGACAAAAAGTTAAAGAAATATTTGCATTTATGAGCCAATTGCACATATGATGCTATTATTTTGCAACACTGATGTACCTAATTTGGAATAATTGGCTTACAATTGATGTCTATTTGATGTTTTAATATAAAACACGTAGTACCACCCTCTAAATAGCAAAGCAACTATTTAGCATACTAGTGTTCGCTCTGATCCTACACAAAAAAAAATTGATTTAAATATAGAAAACCTAATTTTCCTACCCTACTGTCACATTGTGGCTAAATGACTGTTAATAGAAGATCGATCGCCTATCTTTGTAATTCTGTTTTTGCCAATAATATTTGTACTCTTTTACTTCTAAAACTCATTAACAGGGTTCGGAATTGCTCTCGAAAGTTTATATATTTTTTTGATAGCTGGTATTATATTAACAAGATATTTTTATGTTTACGGCGGGGCTTGCAAAGTTGAGTTTGGTGTGTTTTGTTGCCTTAACTTTAGATTAGTTTATTGAAATAAACATTAACCTTATGACATGATAAAATTGGCCTAAAGTAACATGAAATTATATTTTTTTTAGAAGTAAAAATTATATATTTCATAAAGTACTGAATTTTATAAAGTCTTTTTGAGTTATTTTTTAAGATATTTTACAATCAATGTTTAGGATCAGGAAAGTTTGGAAGCTTCTTGCTTATGAGCCAGCAATTCCCAGCCTTGCTCATTTTATAATATTAACTTTTTTGTTTGTTTTTAAAGTTAAAATGGCGCACTTTTAATTCACTTTATGCGCTAATCATTTCAAATTTTTTTACCTCGCATTTTTTTTGCTCAACTTTACAAAAAAGTCAAATGTTTTGCTTGCAATAATATATTTCCTGTTTTGCATAATATTTATGTGTATCTTTTAATAAATAATTTCCTTTCGATTTGGAATTTCTGTTTTATTTTGTAAAACAACATTATTCTAAATGGAATCACATATATTTTTATTAATATTTTGTATTACTAATTTTATAGACATGGGCATATACGATACACGCCCACTACGGCCGAATTCGATTGAGCTACGGCATAGCTATCAGTCGGAGCAGATCGATGGCAGCGGCTACGAGCAACTCACACCACAGGCAGCAGCTAATCAATATGCAGCTGCATATGGCACAAATGGCATCTCGGCATCGCCACAAATGCATTTACAGCAGCAGCATCATCTATACGATGGCACGCTCTATCATCAATCGTTATATGGTCAGAGTGGACAGGGTGCATTATCGCCGGAACCGATTTATGGACCAGGCACACCATCACGCAATAAACCACGACCATCGCAGCCACCGCCGGCGCCACCTTCTAATGGCAGCGGCGGTGGCACACCAACCACATCGAACGCAAATACGCCCACACGTGGCCGCAGCATGTCAACAAGTCGCGATGCGCTACCGCCACCGCCGCCAGTTCCGGATGCAGTGTCGCCTTTGTCGGCCATGAACGGCGCTGCCAGCGGTCTTATGGCAGCCAAGCTACTGGGCCGCACTAATAGTACATCGCGAGCTGGATCTCCGCAGATGGCGCCCAGCAATAGTGCGCATAATGCTAATGATCTAGTTATGGCGCAGCTAAGCAACACTTTCAATAGCATGATGGGCGGCAATCAGTTAAATTCGCTTAGCGATTTGCCACCACCGCCACCAGTGCCGGATCAGGTGTGTTTATTAAGGATAACGACTAAATCTCTTTGATTTTGCTTTGTATTTTATAACTTACAACTGTTTTGCTTTTTGCAGCACTCACCAAAAATGTCGTCACCTAATGTTGTGCCACCGCCGCCACCACCACCGCCACCTGTAGAAGATGGCATGGGCGGCCCTATACAAATGCCGCCGCATCCACACCAAATTCTGCCCAAATCGCTGGTCAATGGCGAGCTGCAATTAATCCAGCCAAATGGTGGATCGCATATTGTAAGCGCCAAAAAGATACAGCCTCCATTCCATGATCCACGCAATGATTTAATGAAAGCTATTCGAGATGGTTAGTAGTAATATTTCAAAGAAGCCAAAATTATCCATATTAATATCATTTACTTACTTGCAGGCATCATATTGCGAAAGGTGGAAAAGTCGGAGCTAAAAGAAATTGAACGCAATACGGCAATGCTGGATGTAGCCTCAATCTTGGCCAGACGGGTGGCAATTGAGCTATCAGAGTCGGAAGACTCTGATAGTGAAGATGATAGCGAGGGTTGGATGGAACCCAATGAGACCTCTGCTTGATCCCTGATGGTTACGGTCAAGCCGGATAAAATTGTAAAAAACAAAAAGAAAAAGTAATTCCAAAGAAATATTGATGCCGGGTACGGCCCTCAGCATAGAATGCAAATGCATTTGGATTACTTCAAAGCGCCAAAGCTTTTTTTTACCATACTTTTTAAGAGTATATCTATATATACAAAACACATACCTAAATACTACACACACCTATACCTTAAATCAAAATATTTAACGAATTGTACATATTTACATGCATACACATACCAAGAGTAATTATGATTGATATATGTAACCGCTAAAGAAATCATTTATGATGATTTCAATTTACATATATTTATGTAATCTTATTCATAATAACATGGCTAAGCCTAGGCCTCTTAAGGGACTAAATACTCGTCTCGTTGATGCAACTAATAGAGAACGCTAAACTCTTGTCTACAGATTCTTAACCCTAAGCCAGAAGAAGAATAGAAAAAAACACAAACGTAGTTATTGACTTGGTATTTGGATATTAAAAATAAAATACGATATTTAACATTTATAAACTCGAATACAGAATGATTATTAACAATGAAAATGAAAAAGGCATATTATATACGAAATGAGCATAAGTATAAGAATTTGTAAATAGAGTAAAACATATACTTAAATAATTAAATAACAAAATGAAATAAAAGTCGACAGCATTATATACACGCTATGAAACTGCAATATATAAAGTATACATCGTTTAACTTACATATATATGCAAGTTTATATTCTACATATTCTAAATAAAAAACATAATCTAAATAATTGCACATTTCTGCTAAGCATGTACTACTTGCTACGTATATAAGTAGCTACAATATTGTGTATTATTATTATTTGTTTAAAAAGCTTATTAAAAATCATAATGGATAACGCATATGTAATAATTGTTGTATATTTTATCTAATTTAAAAATAAAATTATTCCAACTGAACTTCGAATATGTACTTGGATGTTATTTTAAGTAAAGAATCAAAAAAGATCGAAGCACGGGAGTAAACTTAACCTGAAATTGATGGAACAGAATTCAAAACGTGTTTAAAAATCCGGTTTGAACCTGGTTGTTCAATTTATTCAACACAGGACCAAAGTAATCCAAATTGACAAAACCTAACATATTATTCATAAAAAAGGTTTGATTCAAAAAAGTCACTTTAATTAAATGTATTTGGATTTGTTGCCATAGATCTAAATAGATAAAATAATATAATAATAAAAAATTTTAAGTTCTGTTATTTTTATTCCAGAATCCAGCTGGCCTACTTAATTTGGATAATACTCTTGTTGAAATGCAACAATTAACATGTTGTATATGTATGTATAATGTGATTATTTTTGTAAAGACAAGTTTTCCAAATAGCAAAAGTTACACACCCCCACACACCCTCCCTAACATGTAGTATATAATTTATTTAAAAAAAAAAAAAACTATTTTACTCATCGAGCGTCTCCATTGGCGTCTTTTCCCTGGCCATTGGTGGATTTCCATTTACTTTATCATGTATAGTAAATGGCATTTGCATGCCTTCCTGGGATTCACGTTTTGGAGTCACCCGATTATGTTGACTGGAGAAGCTGACACTGATGCGTCCACTGCCTCGTACAGCAGTCATTGCCATTGGTGGCTGATATCGCACCACTGGAGTCGCCTGTCGTATGTCCGTCGCTGCAGGCTGCTGTTGCTGCCTGTTTTCATTGTTGGTGCTGGCCTGTGTTGTTATATTATTGGGTTTGGCATGGGTTTCCTTGCGCACGCCTACCATAAGCGCCTCATGGCAACAGCTTTCTTGAAACTTCTTAACGCGATCTTTCATATCGCCTTCCCGCTTCACTTCCTTCTCAATTTCAGCACGTCGCTTGTTCTCGTAACGCTCCAGTGCCATCTCATCGCGTTTTTTATTTCTTTCCACAATAAGATCGGCAATTTCAAGACGTTTTTGTAGTAAGGCCTCTTTGCCCAGCTTCTGGAACAGTTCCGGCCAAATGCCTTTCTGTTTCTTGACAAGCACAATACGCGCCTCATGCTTGAATATGCGACAGAAACTGGCCATTTCATCAATCTCCTGGGCAAGATGACGTTCAAAAAATATTGGTGGATTGTTAAACTTTAAATACTGTGGCAGTAATACAACATCCGGTTTGCGAGTAACAAGTCTATTTAGTTCTATGGAAATTTTGATATCCTCCTCCGTTTGTGATATTTGCACCATTTTGCCGTTGCCGTTTTTATCGGTCTCGTCTTTGCCCTGACAGTAGTTATGTTCTGAATGAGCAATTTTTGGGCTGCTCAACTTCTATGTCATTTTGAATGCTAAGACAGTGTGTACTTCTACCCAAAATTCATTTAAATATCATATTGGTTTTATTTATTTTGATTTGAATATTAACCGGCAAACGAGTTGCTCTCCGTATCGATCAAACAATGATTGGCTGTCCGTCCAACCCCTGCTGCATATTGGACTTCTTTTTTTTTTGAGGGGTGTCCTGTAACTCTGTAACTGGAGAGTCCGCTCACGCAAACCTATTTTGTGTGCGCACCTGTAACATACATTTGCATGGGCGTATTTATAATGAGAATTCTTTATTTTGAATTTACATTTTCCATAGATATTGAATAAATATTTTTAATTTAAAATGTGTTTTAGATCTATAAATGGACTCGTTTTAAATTGAAAATAGCTAATCAGAAACAATAAATTTAATTTTAAAAAATACTTTATCCCTTTTATTTACATAAACACTACAAAATTTTGCCATTCAACTTGTCTGACGGTATTACAGGCAGCCAAACTGTTTTGAATCCACCCGTTGATCGAAAATAATCCAGACCCCTTTTTGTTGTGATTAAGCCCATGCTTATTTGCATATTTCATAGACCAGGTTATTCGTGGCATAAACTTAGTCATTGACCCTCGGACCTACATACATAGATTGAATTAGTCGCAACTAGTATATTAGAGAAGCACGCGATGCTATTTTTCCTGGCAGCATTATTTAATTTTGGTTGGTTTTTGGAATTAAATTGACAACTGTTTTATATTTGTTTTATGGTCTGCACGAACCGAGGCTATTAATAACATTTCCTAATGGTAAAGAAATCAACGAAAAGCTCGTGGCAATTCTGATTTGAATAAAAGACACATGCGTATACCACAAAAATAAATTAATTTAAATGGATAAAGTTATATTTATGGTTTTTTTATGTTTCAGATTTAATTGTACTTTCGGGCAGAACTTTGGCAACCTTCCGTGGCTCCTTAATTGTTGTCTGTGGACATTGCATCTCACCCCAACCAATGGGCACCATGGGTATACGATTTTTGCGTATATCGCTCGCATATGCAATAACAACGCCGAGCTCTGCCTCGGCGGTGCTTAACATAAATGATTGTTCCATTTGATTGACAACGCGTGCCAGTATAACATCACCGGGCTTGAATGATTTATAAATGTCAACGCGATCCTTTTCTGTTTCGCGTACATCCTCTTTACGCAGCATACCGCGGTAGCTGCTTTCGAGCAATACGTTCCTAACACAAAATATAGCACATTTTGCAAACTTTGGCGTCGTCACCAAGACGCGCGCGGTGACAATATCTCCGGTCGCTGGTATCGTCAAATGGAAGCCAGGCTTGTGAACACTGACAACTTGAAACTAATGAAAGAAACACGCCATTATTTTCTCTTTCATTTAAAATTAATATAACCTACGTACCTTTTCCGTAGAATCGTCAATATTGACTATTCCAGATTTGGAGGCATAAATGTAGCCGCCTTGTTCATAGGTACCTTCGCCTACTATAATGTTATCTTCTACCCGGCACAAACGTTCTCCGGGCAAACAGATTAATATATCATCTTCGTTTTGAATTTTTGCAGCTGTCCCTGTGCTTCCATTATTTATTTCCATTGTTTAAATTAATAAAATGTGTAATTTTCTGTACTTATCGTTCGAAACATAAACAAAACCATGTGTGTTTCGGAATCCAGCTTAACAGTTTGCCGATCTGTTATTAACAGAGAAAATAATTATTTTTTACAGTTAACAGTCAATACTTGATAGGTAGTTTTTCAAAATTACTATGAATACATTTTGTTAATATTTAGTGTAGAATAGTGTATATAAACGTGTTTTTGTACGCAAGGTAGATTCAGAAGGCGTGTATTTTAAAATATACTTTAATGGCATTTTGAATTTAACAGAGCCATAATTCCGATAGGCACTTGTTTTATTCAACAATCGAGTACAGTCAAAATATCGCCGATAACACGCGCGTGTTTTTTTTTATGCCGGTGTATGTGTGTTTCATGGAGTATTTTGGATTAAATTTTGTTTAAAAAGTATTCATAAATAATAAAAGATGAATGTTATTGCTAATATGAGTTACCGAGAGGTTATACCTCGAAACGTTAACAACGACGATTGGATAGAAGTCGAAATTAACACAGGTGAGCTGCTGTCGCTGCATGTTTGGGTCTTCAAAAGTTTCAATGTTTATTAATTTTGTTTGTACAACTTAATAAATAGGCACACAAAGTACATTACAGGACATAAAGACATTTGGAAAGTCGGGCAGCTTTTGCTACAACATTACGGGAAATGGTCAAAATAGAAACCGATTTATATATTGGTAAATATTTTTTTATACTTGTAATATTGCTTTATTTATTAATTATGTTTTAAAGGTGCACACATCAAGATTTTGTCGAACTCTCTGAAGTCAGTTTGGATGTGACATTGCTGAGAAACAATTTACGTCTACGCTTCACAGATTCCGCAGTGTTAAATGTTTCGCTCTGCGAGCAAGAAGATCGCGTCATTTTATTGGCGGTTACTGTGAGCAGTTTGCATTGCATTGTATTTCCATTACATAGCGATGGTTCAACAACATTAGCTGGAGGAGCTGCTGCTATGGTGGACACCCAAACACATTCAATATTTTATGATGTGAACGTAAAAGAGCGCAGCACATTTCATGTGCTTGACGAAGCAATAGCAACGAATGTGCCACATTTGGCTGCTGCCGGTATGTCTGCAAATGGCCAGGAAGCATATTTTGCACTCGACTATCAATCAAAGTTAATGCTTCACATTATGAATTGTCATACGGGCGGCATAATTTCGCACGAGATCAAGGAATCAAATTTAATGCCTCGTTTTTTATGCAACTTGACAGGAGCTCTAATGTAAGGTCCATATAACACATTTTAAATTGCTTTAATATACATAAATTTATTAAATGTTGTTTGCAGTGGACGTGGTCACGAGACGGCTATATCCATGTCTTTTAGTCGGATTGAGGAACAGATGTATCTCATGGTGCTCTATCGGAATAATGAGTTGCGTTTGTGGTCTGCTGTCACATGGCAGAAAGTTGCCTCATTTAACTGCACGGAGACTCAAGAGGATCAAGGACGTAAGTTTTACCTTTATTTGCATCAAAAAGAGCAACAATTCTGAATACATATAACTATCGCTTGACTACATAATTGTTATTCTACTTTCAGCACAAAATAGTATGCTGCGTAAAATAGATGAACAAAATTATTGCGTATTTCTATCACATGAAAAAAGCACAAAATACGTTTGCGTTAACATTGAACATAAATTAAATGACTCCAACACAATATGTATACGGTTAGTTGAGGTGCAGAGAGTGCCAGGACCGAAAATGGATTTGTCTACCTTTGATGCAACTTCGTCGCATATCTGGGCGCTGTGGAACAATGCTGAGGGTGATTGTAATGTGTCGGCAATATTATTAGACGCCGATCTAACAGTTAAATGGGTAACAGCGGCATTAGAGCCCCCACCGGATCGATATTGCCTGACCATAGAGCACGGCGTAGATCCGCGCGAGGCATACTGTTCCTATATATTTCATCCGGGACGATTTGATCGTATTGTGATCGCCAAAGCACTTTATGTATGTTTACTTCATGTGTAAAATGTATTTTTACGACCTAATTGTTTATTTTATGAATTTTTTAGATGTTCAGACGCACCAACTTGCAGTTAGATATTAAGCAAATAACATTGTCAATGCTTAAGGAGCAGGTGTGTCAGGCCGTCGAGGATGAAATTCAAAATGAACTTAAGGATTTTGTGATCAGCGATGATGAGTATTTAGAGATTGCAACCAGACTCTGGGATCGTTTCTACTCCTGCTGTGAACAATATCACATAAAATTTTCTGAGCCCATTGGCTTGGCTGTTCTAAGTACCATGGACACTGTTTGTGTTATTCGAAGACAATCATTTGCCTTGCTACGTCCCTGTGAAATGCTGGAACATCTAATGCTTGTCGGGGAGCAGCCTGATAAAGAGAGGGAGATGATATCCTTTGTGGCACCGTATTGTCGCAATAACCTTACAACGGCGACCAGCTTCGTTAAGCTTATGAAAGTTATTAATTTTGTAGATAAAGTACTACCGGAAGATATTAAGTTGGAAATGGACAAAAAGCTATATCAGCGTGATGATAATGTGATTCACAATCTACTGCAGGAAATAACCACGAATAGTGATGATGCTGATGGCAACAATGATTTCGTTCCAAATATCAAATCACAACTTTTGAAAATCGACAGCTTAGATGCTGCTATAAATATGCTACTCGATTTACTTGCACCTGTTGACCAAGATGCCCATCCAGAATCAGGTAAATACACAAATATTGATTGATTTATAGATTGTAAAACTATTATTTATTTTAGGTCATTCAAAATTGACGCGCTTCCTGCAGTCAACTGGCGCATTGTTTGGCAGTGAATATGGTATATCTATTCTTGCTGAGTCGGTGAAGCAAATGGCTGTTATACGGTTAGTAATATATGTTAATCCTGTAAATATTTAAAATAGGTCAAGAGACATAATGTATTTACTGTTGGTTTTCCCTCGACTTATTCATTAACATTTTCTTATACATTTTAATTAAATTTTCAGCTTTGCCGTTTGTCGCAACCTTTTGATTTTGCAGTATTTTCTATATGGAACAAATGTTGCAACCTTCCAAACCAATATTGACTTTTTAAAGTCCTATTACACGCTTGTCTGGATATCGGAAACTCCAATTTCCCAGAATCCGCCAGTTAACTTGTAAGTCATATTGAAATTAAATTTTAAAAAGCATATAATTAATTTGTATTTCTTGCATATTTAGTGAGGTTTCCATACAGCGCTTGACTCGTGCACAACTCTTCAGTGGCTATACGCGTCCCTATTCAAGCCAAATACGTTTAAATAGTCAGACGACGTTGCTGTGCTTGTTCCTGCAATCAAAGGGTATATTTAGCGCTTTATCAATGCTTTTTAAGGAATCTAAACAGCCGGTGGATAAATTATCAATTCGTCAGATTTTGCTAGAACTGGTTGGATATATCAATCAGATGCTGTAAGTTGAATTTACTTTAAATTTGGTTTGTTGTTTTTTCCAATTGACATATATTGCAGCTGGCCTGAGTCTTGGAATGATGTATTTCTAGAGTGGCTTTTCGGGACTTGTCATCACATCATCATTCAGGACTACGTACGTTTATTAGCTGTATGGTGCAAGGAGAAAACCACATCCCGTAAGCTGATTTAAATAAGTATAATTTGTAATTGAACTGTAATTTTATTTTTGTATTATAGGATCATTTATGCTAGCAGTTTCGCTATTGGATTGCGGCGAGCCACAAAAATCGATTTCTATATTTGAGGAAGTTGCACTGGGTGTGCTAACGGAACCATTTCTTTTCGAGCAAATACTTAAAAATACGCCCCTCTATGGCAAACTGCAAGGCATTCTGAGCAGAGAGCGTATTGCACCAACGAATGATGATCAAAAGCTTGCTTTGGTGCATTATTATCTTAAAGTTATACAACTATTTGAACAACATTCGGAATCGGATTATGTCATTCAATTGGCTGTGCTTATTATGAAAAAACTCACTATGGAAGATCAGCAAATGCCCATGTTTCAATCAATAGTATTCAACAATCATTTGCAGCTAGGCCATTATGAGGAGGCTTATCATGCTCTCGCTTTTAATGCTGATACTTCGCGGCGCAAGGATTGCCTGCGTCAATTGGTCATAATGCTGTTCCAATGCAAACGATTTGATTTGCTTATGCACTTACCTTATAATGGCTTGCAGGAAGAGTTTGAAAATATTGTTGAGTCTCGTGCACGCTCCCTAAGCATAGATCAAAACGAAGTTTATAATTTTCTATATTCTTTTCATGCTCTTAAAGGCAATATGCGCAAAGGTAAGCTTTTTAGCCAAAAAATATCGATCACAATTTATTTGAACATATTATCTTACACAGCTGCGACTGTTATGTACGAGCAGGCCATGCGCTTGCAAGTGGACAGCGATGCGCCTGATGCGCTGCAGAAGCGTTGCTCATCGCTTTTGATTTGCGTAAATTGCTTGTATTTGGTCGACAAGCGTTATAGATGGATTGCTAAGCCCACCATTGCCGATGACAAACTGGCAATGGAACAGGATAACGAAGATAACTCACAGCACATTACAATTGGTCAAGAAGTCGTAGTACTTGAACTAGCCGACATACGACGTGAGCTGCTGCACGCAGATGCGCTGAAAGAACTGTCTAATCATCGTAAAGAGGTACCTGCCTATGATCTGGCTGGCGCTGAAGAGCTGTGCTACCTGTTAGCCACTTGTGGTTTATATACAGCGGCAATAAAACTTGCACGTGGACATGAGTTTTCGGTGCTACCAATATTTGAAAGTCTGGCAGCAGCTTGCGTTAGTACCACGGAGGATAAATCTAAGGATGCCTGGGCTTGGTTGCAGAACAATGATTTAGCAGGTAACATGTGTGTTTTCAATTTCGAAATGAATATATATATTATGTTATTTTTAATTATTTCCAGATCTACCGCATCGCAACAATGCAGCTGACATGGCTTGGTCCCTGTTGCAAAAGCTTTGTGTTGACAATGAGCTCAATGAATCTACTTTAATACGCAAGTGTGTCGTTAACCGAATACTTAGCTTAAATGCTTTTGTGCCACAATGGTTGTTGGACTCATACAAATTGGCCAATTCACGGGAGTTGCTGCATCTGCTTGTAAAGCATCATCGTTTGTTGGATGCTAGTGATTTGGCATGTGAGATGATTGGCGGCATGTTGGGCGCAGGAAGTGAATATTTTGATTTTAAGCATTCGGTAAATGTAACAAATCCACAGTTAGCATTTCCTATTAATACAATCGATCTGCTGTTGCATGGTTTGAAGATTAACGGCAAGGAGCATATTGAATACCAAATGGTAATATTTTAATATACAATCTACTTGTAAGTCGCTTTCTAATCGTTATCATTATTTAACAGGCACATGAAAAGCTGGAAGAAGAAGTTGCCAGATATGTTGAGACTATTAAGCGTACCACAGAAGATAAAATGAAGTTAGCTATACTAACGGGCAGACAAAATCGACAGCAACAGCAACTATTCGATTAAAAAGATTTCATTTATTGTTTCCTTTTATTTAATAATACACAAAAATTCATTATGTCTAAAAATCATCGTTCATTACCATCAGTTCGCCCAAAAACTTTTTATAGATATTCATAAATTGAGCCACAAAGGCTTCCAAATGGAATATATGCTTAGCACCGTTCTGCATGCGATGCTCGTATTGTGTGGCAAATTCCAAAGTCTTTGCCTTGATGGACATATCACAATTGTTGACCAGTTGCTCGACGAGGCCACGAAAGATAAGATTTGGAGGAACACCTTGTGATAGCAACTCGTATAAACGATCTCGTATCTTTTCTAGTTTGGCCGGAGTTTGTTCGCTCACAATTTGATTGGCCGTTTCACGCAGATACACTTGCCAGTCCAGCTCGGCAATCTCCTGTTGTGCTGTAAACGGATATTGTTGCACTTTCGATGCTTCCAGCATAAGCAAGGCACGTCGCATATTTCGTTCAGATTTGTCAACCACCCGCTTGGCCAATTCGGGTGGCAGCACAAGTCCCTCACGCTTACAAGCGCTTTGCAGCACGGCCGTCATTTCAGCCTCGTTGGGCGCTGCCACGCGTATGCCCAAGCAACGCGATCGTATAGCCGGAATGATGCGGGATGTCGAATTGACGGAGAGTACTATGCGGCACGTGGCAACGTATTTCTCCATGGTGCGACGCAGCGCATGTTGAGCATCCTTGGTGAGTTCATCTCCCTCAGAGATGACAATGACTTTGAATTCTCGCTGACCATTTATGTCAATTTGATGAGTCTGTGCTACCTGCTTGATCAGGTCTATAACAACCGTACGATCGTACATGCCGGCATCTGAGGGGTTCACCTCTAAGTGATAGTTGCTGCTGACAGTCATTACCTCTATCTTACGATTCGATGGCGTTGTGAAGCCCATAGTTTCGTTGCGCAGCCTCTCCACACCAGCGCCGTACATCTCACGCAGCAGGCACATTATGCGCGTTTTTTTACCCGCACCAGACGGTCCATAGAACATTAGATGTGGGAAATCACTTTGTTTGCACAGATTTCGTAGATTTTCAGCCTGGTCTTTGTGGTAATCCAATTTAGATAGTTCACGTGGTCGGTATTTGTCTACCCAGAGTGCCATGTTAGCTTATTTATACATACAAATTTATTTTGCAATATAAATACAAATACTTTGGCTTTGTTTCCTTGCAATGCGCGCTTTTTTACGATAAGAAATATCGATTGTTCGAGTTTATCGATTACACACTGACTGCTGTCAGTATTTTGACACCCAATGGTGGCTACTCCACTACCATTAGAATAAATGCATGCATTATTAGTTTAAATTTATTTTTATTTTTCTAAAACATCTTTTTAAAAAGTTTACCAATAAAAAAAAACATGTTTGACCAATTGCGTTTATTAAAAAAAAAATATATTAACATTAAGCAAATAAATATATATATATAGACATATAACATTTTTTTTTTTAAATCGTTAAGATCCTCTTGCGGATCATCATCAACAACTGTGCACGCCGATTAAAGTGGCTGCATTCCTTAAAATTGCACTTGCGGCTTTGATTGTGTTTTATTTTAAAATTTCAATTAATTTTAATAATATTAAATATTAATTTATATTTTGATTTTTGCTTGAATATCCCAAAAGCATTTTTTAATTAACGTCAAATAAATTTACGCACTGTCAGACGAAACGTAGTACGCATTTTCAAAAAAAAATTTTTTTTTTACTATAGAAAAATGTTAAAAAACATTTTTCTTCATTAAAAAAAATGACGTCAGCTGTGTTATCAAAAAAAATAACAATAACAATAATAATAATAAATATAACAAGTAATTATTTTGTATATTCTAGAATCTCACTCATTTTTTTTAAGATCAGTCTCAATATGGGTGCGAAAATGTTTTAAAAGACTTGCTCTAGCGGAAAACTTTTTTCCACAAACTTCGCAGTCAAAAGTACTACTCTTGGCAATATGTTTTTCCTGATGTATTTGAAGAGTTTTGCGTGCAGCAAATGCCTTTCCGCAATCAATGTGAGGGCATTTAAAAGGACGCAACTTTAGATGAACCGCATCATCATGCTCTTTCAAGTGACATTGCTTTTTAAATTTTTGACCACATTTACTGCACTGGTAACCATCCTTGTTCTTGTGTCGTGACAAGTGTATATCCAGCTCTTCTTGGCTGGGTCTGCAATGGGAACAGATAGGACATCGAAACTTTTCTTTCGCCGCATGATTCTTTATATGAATATTCAGTTCTGAAAGTTGGCGAAACGTTTTCGGGCAAATATTGCATTGAAATGGGCGTTCATTTGTATGCCCCATAAGGTGGACACGCAATGTTCTCCGTAAACCAAATGCGCGATCACA
The DNA here is from genome assembly GCA_035043045.1 of Hirtodrosophila alboralis. NCBI lineage: Eukaryota > Metazoa > Arthropoda > Insecta > Diptera > Drosophilidae > Hirtodrosophila > Hirtodrosophila alboralis. The sequence goes on from JAWNNH010000048.1 coordinate 1,578,451, forward strand.
GTAATCACATTTATATGGACGTAATCCTTCATGTACCATTTTAACGTGATCATTTAGGTGGCATTTCCGCTTAAACTCCCGCTGACAATATTCACACTTATGCTCTGCTTTGCAATGTACACGATCAATGTGTATTCGCAGCTGAGCTTCAGATTTGTAATCCTTTTGGCAAATTTTACAGCTATGCTGATCGGTGTCGCTTTCCTTAAGCGAGTTCATATTGCGAGTAGCCTTATTACTAACTTTGTATTTACAGCTGTGTGCCTCATATGAAGGCAATTTTCGAAAGGATCGAGAGCATTTCTCACAACGAAGAAATGATTTCTTTGTATTACTGCAGATTTCATTGTATGGAATTAAATCCTTAAAGGGATCATCGTTGATATTGGATGTGCCCAGTATTATATTATCAATTTCAGGCTCGCTGTCCTTGTCGAATACATTCTGTTCAGACTTGATGATAGGCTAAATATTAATTTCAGTTAGAAAATTTAATTTTATTAAATATAACAGTAATAATACTCACTTTGTTCCCAATTTTTTGCTTTTTATAATGTTCAACAATTTCAGACTCACTGATCGTATGGGGATCGAAAATATTCTGATCCGATCTGCTGCTAGCCTAAACAAAATAATGTAAATATATAAGAACATATTGCTACTATTTAAATATACTTACGTTACTCTCATATTCTTGGTTTTCAGCAACAATTTCTTGTTCACTATCGCTTTCATGATGCTTAATATCCTGTTCTAACGTGCTACTAGCCTATGGATAATAATTGTATTTACATATTATATAAGAGATTAACGCTTTATTGTGTCCTGCTTACAATTTCTGTTTCGCTGTCGCTCTCTTGACCCATAATATCCTGTCCGGTTGTGCTGCTTGGCTACAAATAATAATTATGTGTATTATTAATAAAAAATTCATTATTTTTCTTATTTTTTTTTAAATGTAATACTCACTATGCACATAATTTCTTGACTTCTGAAATCATCAAGTTTAATATTATCATTTAATTTTTTAGACGTACTCGATTCTATTAAATCATCCGTATTTGCCAATATAGATACAAAATATTGTTGACTTTCCTGTATTAATTTTTTAAATTCAGCGAAAGTTCTAAATTTTTGTGAGCAATGTTTACATATATTTTTTGGTACCAGCTCATCTAGAGTATCCAAACCTATAAAAATTATACGCAACAAATCCTGCAGCTCTGATGCATTTATTACATTCTGAAGCATATCATTGCCTGATTTTATTTTAAAACATGTGCCACATATCATTTGGAATTTAGCTGTTTTAGTTAACTCGTGTTTCTCGGCCGTCAATTCCCTTAGAGCGACTCTGGTGCTGATGACCATCTCTGCAAATTTAATGAACACACAGGCCTTTGTGTAACAGGAATGACACAAAGAGTTTGGCATTTTAAAATTTATGGATGTTTTTATCTGTTGGGTTCCATTTGCTATTGATTCAATAACGCGCTCAAGTTGACGATCATTTTTTAGAACGAATTGCAGAACTTTTGTGCCTTGAGATTGCTTATCTAAAACTTGTAAACATGCTCTGCAGAAGTTGTCGACGGTGGCCCGAGTTATTGGTTGCATTATTTTTATTTATATGTAATTACATTTAAGGACAGTAGGCTAACTAAGATAACGACCGCCCGATTTCTACAAGTTGGAGATGAAAAAACTCCGTTTTTAATTTTTTGCTAACTAATGTACTCTAGTAAACACTAGAAAATATGATACGATGTGTTGTTTAAAGAGAGTTCATTATGCAAATCAAAAATATCGATATAAATATTTTTAAATTTAATTTTAAAATATTTTTATTTGCTAAGTGAATTATATAGAAAAATATTGGGGGTGGTTTTAAATTGAATTTACATTTTATATTTAATTTAAATGTTATTTTATATCTGATTTATAAGCTATACGAGTGTAACTATTCGATAAGCATATATTTTTATTGTATAACCGATAGACAAAATGTTTACATCGATTGCAATGGTACCATCGATGTTTTTGCACCTCTATTTGCTACCACATACATAAATTCTGCGGCTGCTCTGCGGCATAATCGTGGATAGTAAAGTTTAAAAAGTGTTTTTTTTTAAAGACTAGACATAAGCGCATGGAAAACGGTGTGGAAAATGGTTTATTGCCCGACGGCGATCAATTAGAAGCGCGTGAAAATCAAATGGGCAGCAGCACAGACGGCGAGGGTGAAGGCGAGGGCGATTCGACGCCACAGCCGCCGCAAACAACAAATGACGATGTAAGTGACGGCGATGTGGATGGGGAACGCGATTTGTCTGTGTCGGATGCGGCTGAAGCGGAAGCCGAAACTGAAGCGGACGCTGAACCAACGCCCGCGGAAAATGCAGCGCCGTGTCAGATATCAATCCTGGAGGATAGTTTGTGTGAAAAAGATGTAGACAGCGATGCACCTGATGACGAGAATGATGACGAGGTAGGCGAGTTAGGATATAAAACCCTCATTCATCATTACAATCTTTGGCTGAAAACACATTTTAAATAAATTAATTGGATTCATTTTTTTTGACATAGGCAAAGGAGAATTACGAAGGATTCAACGGGACTGGCCGCACCGTCACCTTACAAACTCTAATGGCCGCAAACGTCCTGCAATCAGGCAAATCACTAATGACTATTGATTATTTGGGTCAAAAATTTGTTGGCGATCTGCTGCCGGATGGTAAAATCAAATCTCAAGAGACTGAAACCATATTTCTAACACCCAGCGCTTGGGCCATGCACTGCAAGCGCATAATAAATCCCGAAAAGAAAAGTGGCTGCGGTTGGGCATCCGTAAAATATAAGGGCAAAAAGCTAGATGCCTATAAAAATTCATATTTGCGAAAGTGTGCTTTACAAAAGGAATCGACGCCCGAAGATGGTGATCCAGGTAATTGCACAATTTTATCTATTTGATTATTTGAAATATAATTTAAAATATTCGTTAGTATTAATTAGCATATTTAAATAAATATTTAAAACAAATTGACTTCGAGCGTTTAGCTTATCAGAAATTGTTTTGACTATATTTTACAGCAAATTCCCAAATTTTTCCATTTTTAATGGGTAATTAATTACATCAGCTTCTGTAATAAAATCAAACACAAAATATGTTTATTTAATAATAAATTCATTGTGTATATACAGGGATATTTAAATTTCAAAGAAATCTGACTTGGGAACAAGTTTCTTTTTTAAGAATATCTTTTGTTTTTCTTTCTGATGCAAGATCTTACATTTATTTTTTCGGAGAAAAATATGATATTTAATTTAAATGTTATTTAAATTAAATCAAATAAATTAAAGACTTAATTGTTGTTAAAAATTTTTTGTCTTAGATGAACATTTTTTATTTAACTTTATAAAGTTTAATTTATTATATACGTATTTTACTTTAGTAATAAAATAATTTCGAAAAGAAACGTTTTGAGAGTAAATCTAAGAATTAAGTATTAATTATTTTTTTAAATTAGTTTTTCTTAATGAAAGCAAATGAACATAAAATATTTTTCTACTAATAATAATAAATAATTTATTATTCTAATAGATGCCGAACGAAAGTGTGATTCACCTGATTTGGTTGTCAAGCGAGCAGTATTTCCGCACAATACTGTTGCCAATCGTAATATAATTCAGTAAGTTATATTGAAGCTTAAATAAATTGTAATTTCTTCATAGTGTTTTTGTTTTTACAGTGATGCCAATATGCTGATTGAGGCCGTACCCTTTACGTCTGTTGGTAAATTGCAACCGTTTTTATTAACCATCACCTCTTCTGCTTTATTATTGGCCGACTTTCATTGCCACTTGACTGTACGTGAGGTGTGCGGCTATTTAGGCGGCACTTGGGACATGAACACGCACAGTGAGTCCGGCCCTAAGAATTTCATTTGTATAACAATTGTGAAACTAAATTATTATACCTTTGATTTACAGCTTTAACAATTACAAAAACATATCCATGCCGCAATACACGCTTCGATCGGCAACGTGCCGGTGAAGTTGAACGGGATATACAGAAAATGATGATACAAGATCAAGTGCTGCTCGTTGGCTGGTATCACTCCCATCCCAAATTTCAGGCTGAGCCCACTTTACGCGATTGTGACTCGCAACTGGATTATCAGATACGTATGCGCGGTGCCAGTGATCTTACATATACGCCATGTATTTCGTTAATTGTGTGTAAGTATATTTATTTTTATTTATTTCAATAGTTTTCATCCTAGTGCAACAAATAAAATTAAGTTCTTTAGTCACATTTTTAAATCAAACATAATTTTTATATTATTATTTTAACTTAATTTATATGTTATTATTTTACTACAAGTTTTATTTTTATGTTATTGTTATTTGTTTACTTTTTTCCCATAAAGTGCATAGCATTTTATGCTTAACTGATTAATATGTACATATATACATTGAAATTTTATTTATTATTATAATTTTATTTATTTTATTATATTTTATTTAATTTATTAAAATTGCTGTTTCAATTTTCATTAATTTTAAACTATTTTGGATTCTTTTTTTAGCACCTTATTACGAAGAGAATCCAACATTGGAGTCGGTGGTCAAGTGTATCTGGATAGTGCCGCCAAATGAAAACAAACAATCGATGGAATATGGTAGGCCGATGTTAATGCAATATTCGGTGCTGCCAGATAAAGAGATACCCGAAGAGGTACGCACCGAAATTCAATCTTGCGTTGATTACTATACACAATATCGGGGCGAGATAGTCAAATTTCGCAATATTTACAACAACGATGTGACCTATAACGAGAAATTGAAGAACACGCTCTATCCAAAATTTCCATCAAAGCAAAGTGATAAGGCGTTATGGAATTGGTTGTGTGCCGTTTTAGACTGTGAGCAGGAGGATGATTTTATACCACCGAAAACAATTAAAATCATTGATAATGACAATGAAATAATGGTTAAAGCAGAAACCCAGCCACATATTGATCCGGTTAATGATGTTAAATTGGAACAGCATCCCAAGGAGGAGCCCTTGGGCGAAAGTATTTCAATGAATTCTGTTGAAGATTTGACACGCAAAACGGATGAAGAAACAACACTGCAAGCTGAACAAAAAGCCAGCGAATTGAAAGTAATGTCATTGCAAGAACAACTTTGCATGCCCTCAGGTCTTAATATGAATCCTGTGCGCATGTTATCACCGCTGGCCACGCCAAATCCTACAAATCACACGCCAGCAGTCACGGTGCCAACTGTTGTGGCACCCACAACAATGCCACTAAACGCAGTTGCTGTCAGTCAATTGTTGCCGCCACAAGTGCCGGTAATCAATAGTTTACCGGCAGCTGCTGTGCCAACCGTCTCGCCACGTGACAGTCCCACAAACCTACAATTGCAATCGAATGCCGCAAGTCCCGCCAAGTTTGAGCTGCCGGTACGTGCCTCGCCATCGCCCGCTAAGTCGGATGCATCGTCGCACACATCCCGCACACGTAATTCACCAGCACCTAGCCCGGGCAAGTTTAGTGTTAGCGATATTGCGCGCAATAGTCCGAGCATAACACCCAATAAATATGATACGCTATCAACGCCGTTGGTGGCGTCGTCGGCTGCCTGTTTGCCTACGGCCAATGATTTGATGGCAGCCAGCTTAGCTCAGTTAGCTGGTCAATTGCCGCCCAATTTTCTGCAGGCCGATTTGGCAGCGCTCTTTCAGCAGCAGCCCAAAAATTATGGCAGCTCATCACTAAATCAATTGGCCGCTGCGGCAGCCAAAGTTGGTGGCTCCAAACAGCAGGCGGTCAGCAATGCATCAGCGTTGGGTAATCTAAGTGATCCCAATGTGGCAGCAGCAGTAGCTGCCTATTCCAGTAGCTTCAATATGCCTCTACCAACTGGTAACAGCAGCAGCAGCAGCAATAATAACAATAACAATAATAGTGGCAGCAAATCAAAACTGGAACGCTCCTCTAAATCATCAGCATCCTCATCGTCATCCAATTCAAGCTCATCATCGAATTCGTATAAAACGAAGCTCATGAAAGAGCTAGACGAGCTCAAAAATGATCCATTGAAAATGAGCGAACTAATACGCTCCCCCGAGTATGCAGCGCTGTTGCTGCAGCAAGCGGAGGCCTTGGGCGCCACAACGCTGGGCACCTTGGGTTTTGGCTCCGATTTAAGCTATTTAACGGGCAATCAACCAGTCACAAATCCAACAAGCAGCAAATCGTCAAAATCATCATCATCAGTAACATCATCATCAGCATCGGCAGCAGCCGCAGCAGCAGCACTCAGCGCTGACTATAACAATTTAATACAAGCGTCCAAACTGCTGGGCTATGATTCCTATATGCAACAGCAGAGCAAGCAAAGCAATGACCTCAATGCGTTCCTACAGCAACAAATGGCTGCAGTCGCCGCCGCATCAATACCGCCACCGCCAATTGCAAGCAGCAGCAGCAGTAATTCCAAGAAACAACAGCAGCAACAGCAACAACAGCAACAGCAGCAGCAACAATCAGCCGCCCAGGCAGACTATACAGCGCTGCTGCAAACATATACAAAACTATTTGATCCGAACAATCAATTTGCCGCTGCCATGGCCTCAACTGGCGGCAGCAAGCACATGACTGGTGCACACAATGAATTATCAGCATTGCTGGCAGCTGGCGCTGGTGGCATTGCTGCTGCTAGTGTTGGCGGTGGTGGCGGTGGCGGCAGCGCTGTTAGCCTTAAGCAAAAGCAAAAGGATATGCAGTCTGATATGCTTAATCAGTTGCTGCAGCTGGAAAAACAAGACTCGGAAATAAAAGCACTTTTATATCGTCAGAATAAGGCAGCTGCTGATTTGGATGCGCTTTTTGCAACGCCATCGGGCGCTGCTGCTGTTGCGGCAGCCACTGGCAATGCCTCAAAATCTGGCAGTAGCTCTGCCGCAGCAGCAGCTGCTGCTGCTGCCACAATAGGTACAGGTGTGCCATCACCATCAACTTTAACAAATTCGGCTGCCTATTACAATGCACTGGCTCAGGAGAAAATGCAGGATTATGCAGCATTCTTTCAACAGCAGCACGGCAAATATGGCATTCCGGATCCATTGTCCAAGTCAACGTTAGCAGCCAATAATATGTTTATGTCGCCGTCGGCTTTGTTTAAAATACAACAGGAATCATTATCTGCCATGATGATGAAGCCACCAAAATCAACAACACCATCATCGGCACGCACCAGAGAATCATCAGCATCGCCAGCACTTGAACGTCTTACGCCCACCAAGTCCATCAATAGTGGAGGTGGCGGCGGTGGTGGTGGTGGTGGTGGTGGTGGTAATTTAAACGCAGGCAGCAAATACAATTTCAGTGCCGTCGATTTGGCAATATCAAGTGTGCCCTCAAACACACCATCGCCATCGCCTTCGGATGGCAGCAGTGGTTCCTCGCATCGACGCCCATCCCCGGATTTGAGTCGCTTGTATGGTGAATTGGCGCCACCGGGCGCACTTTTGGGCAACGCTTTGCCCAAGAAGCGCATGGAGTTTGCATCGGTTGCCGATTTGGCTGCACCTCCGCCAGCAAAGATACCGAAAAATAATGTTGGCGATGATGTTTTGAATTTATCACACGATTAGGATTGGCGATTTGGGCGCTTCTCCTATCAAGCGTATGCCCCAGTGAACGCAGTATTTCCACAACAGTATCTAACCTTATATGCAGCATAGCATTCAATAATATGACACGCGAATCTCTAACCAACAACAACCTATCCACAAAAACATACAAACAAACAAACAGTCTTCTTAATGGAAATTTCCATTTTAAACAATTTCTGATTTTGCATCGAATTTGAGATGGAGATTGTGTGTGTTTTGCATAAGTGCTGCTATATAATGTAAAATCAAATAGAATTGGCAAACGGAAAACGAAAAAAAAAAACAGTAATCAGTATTTACAAGAAAATGTTCAATTTCAATTTAATAACTGTTTTAATTGCATAAACGAATTAATTTTTAATGAATATTTAAATTCAATATACTAAATGACATCCATACTGCATTGCTGATTGTTGTAATAAATTTTATATAATTATTTTAAAATGCATACAATTTAATCAGAATGTAGATAACTGGAATATGTAATTCTCTCTTTTAAGCGCTTGATGTCCTTAAACATTTAATTTATACTATTTACTATTTTAGGTTTAATTACTGCACAAAGGTACTTTAAGTATTTTAATATAGTACATACATACATAATTAACAGACATACAGACATACATATAAACTGTAATACATACCTAATGCATAATTTCAAATTGACTTTGCCGCAATAAAATATATAAACTAGTTATTTAGTTTACAATACTAAATAGTAAATACAAACACCTTTATTATTGACTATCATAAGAAATTGAAATTATCTTACTTTACCCACATTTTTTGCCTTGTTTACCGGTAAATATAAAAAAATACCGGTTACACTTTTTGTTATGATCCACTAGAATATATCTAGAACCAGCAAAACTGCTATGCTAAATACTAATATCAGTATCTTGTTTGCGTTTAGAGATCAACGACAATACCAACAACAATGAGAAGTGTGCCTGTGATAAAGATGCATAGGTAGAGCATACTTGGGAGCAGGTGTTTACGTGCCGTTTAGCTCTTTGGTGGACCGGCTTATCAGCATGACAAGTTTCCTCATTATATATTTATACCTAATAAAAACAAGATCTCTAAATCGTTTGATGATCGGCAAGAATTTACCCTACATATTGTATTTTTCAAATATATATGGTATGGTATTGTGTTTTTTGGCAACCTATCGAAAAAAATATTATTACAACTAAACTACATGGCAAATTATTATTTATTACTTCAATATACATATAGCGTCCTAATATAAGCTATAGTCTAATTACTTAAATGTGCTTAATAATCCCATGGATATGAAATCATCGAGTTTTGTATATTTTATAGTAACACCAATTTTTTAAACTCTTATATAAAGCACTGGACTTTGAAATGTTATCAACCCGAGTATACCTTTTATATGCTATGCTACAGGGTATAAAAAACAGGTGACTTGGCCATATACCGCGCATATAAATAGCAGTGTTCCTCGCTCATAAAGCTTAAGTCCACTCCCGCTGCAAGTTAGAAAACGACACATGTCGCCATACAAGGTAAAACCAAAGTGTAAAAAATCTTTTAAAATCGGAAAAAATACAAGACGGAAAAATAAAGTTGCATATTTTGAAATATCTGAATTTCAAGAGACTTCAATGTGATTGTGAAACCAAATCGGATAATACATATATAAAATTCAGTTTAACCCTATTATTTACTGATGTTCCGGATAATTCTATTAAAGTTTCATTTATAAACCGGATTGCCGTAATTTTTATTGTGTATATACATAGTATATAAATACCTAGGGACAGGTTGTCGACCGACATAAAAATTGGTTAATTAATAATGACCGACTTCTTCGAAAATTTATATTTTGTTCATTGTTTATTCTTTATAGTTTAACAACAAAATTTGATTATAAAGAGAAACGTTTTATTGATTTTTTTTAAATCAGTTTGCAGTAAAAAATAATTTTTTATATTTAATATTTCTCATTTAATTTTTAATCGATTGACGGAATGAATTTTTAAAAAGTTAATAAAATTGCCATGCTAAAATCTTGATTATTTATTTATCCAATTGAATTTTTTTAATATTTAGACTTTTTAAGGTCCATTCTAAAATTTAATGTGCTGTTGCTATTCGTATTATAAATTGAAAAGAATTAAACTAATTATAATAATAAAAATTTTAGTACCTTTCGGGCCTTGGCTCACATTTTTCATCAGAGGACGAACGCTGCCCCAACTCGTTACCCGTGGGCCAGAACTCTCCACAGCAGTGTCCTTACGGTCTATACGCAGAGCAGCTATCTGGTACTGCATTCACGGCTCCACGTTCTGAAAATTTACGTACTTGGCTATATAGGCAGCTGCCCAGTGCGGCACATAAGCCGTTTCACCCGTACAAAGATGCTAAATATTTGAGTAAAAACTGGGATGAGCAACATCCAAATCCAAATCAGGTAGATGACTATTTATTTATTTATTATTTTTGATAATACTAAAATCAAAAGTGTAATTTAGATGCGCTGGAAACCATTTGATATACCTACTGGAGATACAAAAAAAGTTACATTTGTTCAAGGACTACACACTGTTTGCGGTGCTGGCGATACAAGGACACGTCATGGATTGGCTGTGCATATTTATTTATGTAACCTCTCTATGGAGGACTCTGCATTCTACAATAGCGATGGTGATTTCCTTATAGGTATGCATATAGAATATATAAAGTAGTTTAGTAGCTTTCAATGGTTCAATTTTTTGTATTTTTTCAGTGCCTCAGCAAGGCATTCTGGATATAACAACTGAACTTGGTCGGATGACTGTGGCTCCCAATGAAATCTGTGTCATTCCCCAGGGTATACGTTTTGCCGTGAAGGTCAATTCACCAAGCAGGTGAGTGTACGTAGAACAATGATAATGAAGATGGAAACTAAAATAAAATATATTTTTTTAAAAATATTTTTTAAATGTAGAACGGTTGCACATTAAAATAAAAATAGGTTACGTTCAAGATAACAAAGTTCTTAATGTAAGAAATAATTTTAAAATATCAGAAATAGAATGAATATTTGTTTATGTGTTATATTTTATATGTTAAATAATCTTAATCTTTATTTATATTCAGTTGGTTTATTTATTAAATTTTAATATTTTTATATTTACAGGGGCTATATACTTGAGGTCTATGATGGACACTTTGTTTTGCCCGATCTGGGTCCGATTGGCGCAAATGGCCTGGCCAATCCGAGAGACTTTGAAACACCAGTTGCCTGGTTTGATAATAAAACTGTTAAAGGTATACTTTCGCTTGTGCTTCTCCTGCAAATTATTTATTAATTATTAATTTATTTATTTATAGAATTTGAAGTAATTTCCAAATATCAAGGCAGTTTATTTGTGGCTAAACAAAATCATAGTGTTTTCGATGTAGTCGCCTGGCACGGCAATTATGTGCCCTATAAATATGATCTATCGAAATTTATGGTTATCAATTCGGTTAGTTTTGATCACTGTGATCCCAGCATATTTACTGTGTTAACATGCCCCAGTTTACGACCTGGAACTGCCATAGCCGATTTTGTTATATTCCCGCCACGCTGGTCTGTCCAGGAGAACACATTCCGTCCGCCATATTATCATAGTAAGTATTATGTACAAATTTTTGCTTTGTTTTGCTTAGTTATATATTTTTCTTATAGGAAACTGTATGAGCGAATTTATGGGTCTCATCTTGGGTCGCTATGAGGCTAAGGAGGATGGTTTTGCTGCTGGTGGTGCAACATTGCACTCCATGATGACGCCTCATGGTCCAGATGTTAAATGTTTTGAAGGCGCTTCGAAAGCTGATTTGAAACCAGAACGCATTGCTGAGGGAACTCAGGTTTGTTGTGGCTCAACAATAATAAGCTTTTCTAAATATAAAAATTTTTTAAATCCAATTTTTAAAGGCATTCATGTTTGAGTCTTCACTCAGTCTGGCTGTAACCAAGTGGGGCGAAGAGACATGCCAAAAACTGGATGCTCAGTACTATGAATGCTGGCAAGCGCTAAAGAATAACTTTAAAATTGCAAATTAATTGACTTTGTGATTCAGTGTACGGGCACAAATTGACATTTATTAACATATATGTTACAATAAAATTGTCGTAAACATTTATAATTGGATAGCTTACAACCATGCGATATATTTAATTCGTAATCTTATTTTTAATATCAAACGTTTTTCTCTCTCATCAAGTTAAGTTTGTTGTGTGAATTTATTTGATTTTGTTATGCCATTTTTATGATAATAATTGTATTGTATAATGTTGCAAATTCGTCTTTAGATGTCAGTTGACGAGTTGGCAAGTATCCTTGTCGAAAACCGAAGTAACTCCGACCATGAGAAAACGTTGTTTGTCTTACCAATAACTTAACCTAAAGTCTAAATGTAATACTGGGTGCAGAGCGTGGACTTCGAGTATTAAGCACCTGACTACCGTTTAATCGACAAACGCACAATTGATTGCAATTAATTTGAACGGATTCGTTAATCTTCTGTAGATTTTTAGATTCATGGTTAGTGGTAACATTGTCATCGGACCGTCGACTATATAGGCATTTAGTAGCACAATTACAGGAACTGGTCCTGTAATGCATTGACATGTTTTTAAACTGATACGGAGATGACTCCTCAGCTCCTCTTGTATTTGAGCAGCAGCTATTTGAGGCATCTACCGTACTTATAAGATCTGGTGCCCAATCATTAATTCTTAGTTCTCGCATTTCAGGTTGCAGTCGTTTGCTCAGCCAATAGGTGCGCATATCTCCTTTGCCCTGAAAGTGTATATAACTCTTATAACTGTTGATATTCTGTTATTTGGAATTGTTTTACTTTAATGTTGGTTAGACCACGTTCGACGCATATATAACCCCCAACATCCTGCAGTAATTGGTAAGTCAACTCCGAAATGTGAATTTTCATAGCTTCACCAGTGCTCTCCATACGCGAGGCCGTATTGACAGTGTCACCAAAAAGACAATATCGTGGCATCTATTAATGTAAGTTTTTTAAAAAATTATTACTACTACTAAGATATCCAAACGTGCTCACCTTTTGACCAACAACACCAGCCGCACATGGACCGGAGTGTATACCTATGCGAAATTGCACCGTTTCCGTTGGCTTATGTCGTATTTTAAGATTCCCAACAGTTTCAAGTAAGTGTAAAGCAAGGGAGGCTATCTCTCCGGCATGTCGGCTGCCATTCTTCAAAGGTAGCCCAGATACTACCATATACGCATCGCCAATTGTCTCTACCTACAAAAATAATGAAAATTTTGTATTATTTTTTATTTTGCTTAAATGTTTGCTTACCTTATAAACATCATAATTGGATATTATAGAATCGCAGCATGTATACAAATCGTTTAGCATTTCAACAACCTCGAATGGAGTGCTGGTAGTACAGAGCTCTGTAAAACCAACAATATCGCTGAACAGAATGGTAACACAATCAAAACATTCGGCTTTCACTGGATCACCGCTCTTTAGTAATTCAGCAACTGTTCTAAAAATATACCAAAAATGCTAAATTTTATCTCATTTTAAATATGTTTAAGTTTTAAATCGCTTACTTTGGAAGCATTTGATATAGAAGCATATCGGTTTTCTTTTTTTCTTCGTACAATAAATTTGTACGTTCCTGAACTAAGCCCTCGAGATTGTATGCATATTTTTCCATTATTGCCAGCATATTATCAAATATGTTTGGTTTTCTGAAATGTGTGTTCTAGTACATATTGCTAAAACAAAAATTGTATATTTTTTTTCAACCTACAATCCAGCCTGTAGCTCCTTCAAATGCATTCGCACTAATCTTATATCGGGACGCGCTTCGGGATCTTCATCCCAACATTGACGCAAACATTGTCGTATATAATTTGGAATATCTAAATAGGTAAGTGCTGGTCGAAAGACCCCATGCTGTAGAAGATCGGGACTTTTTACGAATTGTATTATCTCTATGAAAATAGAATCAAACAAAGTATGCATTTAAAGGAAGTTAATAAGGAACTTTCAGATTCAAGAATTAAGATATACCCTCATTTGTGTATGCCGTCTCGCCCCAGGGTCCTTTGCGGCCAATTATCTCGTATAGTAGAATTCCAAATGAGTATATATCTCCCTTTTGTGAACCACGAGCTATGTGAAATTGTTCTCTTAAAAGCTCAGGGGCCATTGTAAGGTTACGTTTTAATTCGAGTTCACTTCTATAAATGGGAGCAAAAAATACTATAAACTGTATGAATGCATTTAGAATTTTTTTTACTTATTGGGATCATCCTGACCCGCTTTGAGTTCATGAAGTCCAAAATCAGAGATTTGGCATACCCATCTAGAGTCGATTAGGCAATTACTAGAACGCAAATTGCCATGTGATATTATTTCCGAGTCATGCAAGTAAATCATGCCTTTTAATATATCCGATACCAACGATGATATAAACATATGATCCAAGTGCAAATCTTCATTTGCAAGCACATCTTCCAGACTGCCTCGTGCACAATATGTGGTAAATATTATTACAGATCCATGATCAATTGATGCTCCAATAAAATTGATAATATTCTCATGACGAACCTAAAATCTGTTGCAGAATTTAATTCAATTAATGTAACCAAATTTTATGCTTACTTCTCGCATTAATTTTAATTCTTTTCGAATCGAACGAGTTATATCCACATTCTTTTTATGTATCTTTTTCATAGCCACAATATTGCCACGAAAAAGCGCTATAGATGATGCAAAAAAAAAAAGAAATTATTATATTTTATATAGGAAATTATTTAATCAATTCTTACCAATATTTGTAAATGATCTCTTGTTTGGTTCTCCAACTACAAGTATACTTTGACGGCATATTTGAACCTAAGATATATTAAGAGTTTATTTTAAAGAAATATCAATATTAATAACAATACAGAATACGCACAATATTCTTATGACTTGGGTTGTTATATTCACCCAAGTTAATTACAGTAACTTCCTTCATATCAACCTTCCACAATAAGCCAGCCAATGTTTGTTCATAGCGATAATGCCTTGAAAAATATATTTAAAGTGTTGGTCTATATTATTTTTTAAAATTAACAAAATTTACTTGAGCAGCAGGGCAATAGCAACAACCAAGACAAAGGCAAATAATGGACCAGTTACTAGATAACGCCAGTCTAGTTTTTTTTTGGGACACAATTCTCCATGAAAACCGCACATTGGTTCCGCTAATGGCGGACGACCATTTAGCCATTGTATAGGTCTGCCATTTTTAATATAGCGAAATTCCTTGGATAAAATTTAATATAAGTATTATATTTTTACTAGTATGTATATGCTTTACCGGTATTATGGAGTCCTTGTTATAGACAAAAAATCCAACGGGCTGCATGGACATTTTTGCTAAAGAATTACCAGAATTTCCACCACTTACATCGCTTTGCAATGTTATGACAGTATAATTGCCCTCCGCATCACCGTTTGAGTCAATAAATACCTGATTAAAGTAAGGTTATCGTTTTTTAGCCACTTCATATAAGAAAAAACTTCACTTACATCAAAACCCTGTATTGAGTGATATGACCTATTGAATATATGGCTCATTACAAGGCTACCATCATTTATATCACCACCAAGTTGTAGGATTTCTGTTATAGCACGTGCATATATCATAACAGTATCATATAGATGTAGGCCATAAATGGGCACCTAGATAAATTGTTTGTTAAGAGTTAGGAATATAATAATAGTTTAAATTACATACCGAAATGTTTTCAAAAACTCGTTGATGATATGGCACTAGAAATGGTGCTTTACGTGCATATTCCTTAATTTTAGTACAGATATCGCTTGAAATATATATTTATAATGTAAAACATTTCTGGTTATATTAGAGAATAATAAAACTAAAATAATAAAAAGAGTTTTTATGTGATATACATATGTTGGCAAATGCAGTTACATTAATGATAATGTATTAAATAATTAAAAAAATTAAAACAAAATATCATTCCCGTATAATAAACTAAAAAGAAATTTACACAAAAAGTGCATTGTAATTATGAGATAGATAAGAATTACCGAATATGAGGATTTTGTGGATATGTCATGCTTATTTTTATAACTGAACGAAATGAGATTTTATCCAGTGACTTGCTCTTTTCTTTTCTAATATAAGGATCTAAGTAATCTGCAATAAGATGTTGCATGCATTAGAATTCAAGGCTAGTTAGTAACTATATAATGCTTAAATTTCAATTCAAATAACAACACTTACTGCGCTCCATTATGTTAACACGACGATTTGCATTATAGATCTCATCATCCACAGATATGACAATATAATCACCACTTTCTAGAAGTTTACGATTTTGCAAACAGCGAACAAAGTCCACCATGGCGATATGCTCTCCAATAAATACATATACTGGCAAATTAAATGTTTAAATATAGTATATCGGTGGAAGCCCAAAGATTTAATTTTATAGCATTAAAAAAACTTACTACGAGTCGTTGTATACGTTTCTTCAATGATATTTTCAATTTGTGACAATGTTTTTTTAATGGGTATATAATCCGATATGTATTTAAAATGGGTTATGGTAAAGTTTCTTGATTCAGCCAACTCCTGTCGTTTAAACTTGAAAAATGTAGATTCATTTTAATATATAAACTTTGATATTTGATACCTGAATAGCGCTGGCCACATCAGAGCCCCAAATTGGCTTTGAGCTAACAACGATGGCAAATTTCTTCCAATCATAAGCATTTAATAGACTTATCACACTTTTGGAAACCTATTAATCATCTATTAATGACTTATATACACACACATTTTAATATACTATATTTACCTTAGACGCTGGTGCGAGAGTTCTGGCAAAGGTATGAAATGTGCTCTTATTGGAAACAATTGAGTCTGAACATTTCTAGAGAGGACAGAAAGAAGAAAGCATATAAATCCATAAAATTACTCTACAGAGCTAATATATTATTTATTTTATCATTATTTACGAATGAAAGCATTGGGGTATTCCAAGCGGAGGCAAGCAATGCTTCCGTTGTGCAACTTTCATCAGGTCCTATAAACGCCTTCACCTTTTTCTCCCGCATTTCTGTCATAAATCTAAAATTAATTACAAAAAAGGGAGTGCCTTAGTCCTGCATAAGAAGTCTACAATATAATTAAATTTTTACCTCAGTGGCTTTACTCGATAGGCACTCATCTTGTGTCCCATGTCAAATGGCGTAAAAGTCAGGGTTTTGCCTGGCAACAAATTAACATTTTTATTGACATCCTCCACGGCAAGTGGAAGACCACCGAGTGTAACCTGATGACAAAAAAAAAATGCATCTTACTTAAATTAAATAAAATTATGTAAAACTAATTTAAGTATTTGCATTGCGTTGAATCAAAGAATCAGAGTCTCTGGTTGAATTTATTACAAAAAAGAAAAAATAATTAGAAAATAAATGTCAGCAAAAGATTTTTTTCTTCAAATCCAAGCCAGATCCAAATGTACTTTAATAGATAATTTAAATTACTATTGAAAAATTTGAATCATTTGAAAACCGAGAGAATAATTTATTGCCTGAGAGTAGGCACGGACCTCATGATTTTCCAGATTTTGGGTTATTCGCAGGAAATTTATTAATTTATTGTGATAGTTTATAGCAAAAACACACGCAGCAATAAATAATATAAACTGTGTTAGAAATATTATTAAGCCGCAGATGAAATATATACTACTATAAGATATTTCCGCATTATTTATACATTCCCATAAATGTGAGAAATGTTGTACAAGTTGTTGACATACTTGATAACTCCAAGGAATAAGCATTAGGATACTGAAACGCGACCAAATTTTCACACTCGAACTGCATAGCCGACAAATGATATCATTTAAAGGTTTTCCAGAATATAAATATGTTATACCATAGCCATAATAAAATGTACTCATAGCGAATCCTGTATATAACAGACTGTATGCCAACTCGACAATTTTGTCATAATAGTTCAGTCTTCTTAGAGGCTGTATTATATCCAATAGTAGGGTTATTTCGAGTAGAACAAATATCAAGCCAATACGATTTGTTGCCAGAGCACATATAATATCATTAAAGCTGTTAAACATTTTTATTTTCTGTCTTAACAAAAATGCTAAAATTTGTCCTAAATTTTGATATTTATTTTTGTGAAACTTAAATAAGCTACTACTACAATTGGTATACATATTATTTATAAATATTAAATTGAATTATTCGAAATTTTAAATAATAAATGTAATAAAATATAAATTCAAATTTTATTAAATCATAAGTGATAATGAGTTAATGTTAAATGAAAAAAAAAAGAAAAGGTTATATTAGGCAGAAAACCATTTTTTGGATCGATCGTTGCTATGGCAGCTATATGATATGGTGATCCGATCTGTCTGATTCTGATATATGTACTGCCTGCAACAGAAAGAAGAATCTGTGTCTAATTTCATCAATATAGCTCAAAAACTGACAGCTCGTCATACTGATCAAGAATTTATATACTTTATGTGGTCTGAGACGTCTCCTTCTATGCGTTACACATTTCGTGACAAAATTATAATATCCTTTTGCAAGGGGATACAAAAATATACATATGTTGCACTTGAATTCAAACTAATTAAATAAATAAATAAACTTGCATTTGGTGTTTGCGTGTTGATGTTTGATTGATTACTGATTGCGAAAAACTTTTTCTGTATAACTTTAATTATTTTAGTGTTTATTTGCTGTGACTAATTAATGAATGGTATTTTATCTATTTTTAGAATTTTGAAATACTCGTATGCTGTTAAATATTGGTATAAATATAATGAGTATGAGTATAATGAGTTGCATGTATTTATAGCAATATATTTTTGGGCAATATACAAATGTGTTCAAACAGTAAAAAGCTTTGTTCAGAGAACATTAAACATCATAACTATATTTTTTCAGGTAAACTTCAGGTTAAATTCTCTCTTTTAAAGCTTAATGAATAAAAAACAGACAGCACGGATGTTTTATTTGAATTAACAAGCTGATAATTAAAATATCTGCGGGCTTTTACATTTTTAATAACTCGAAAACAACTACTGCTCTTGCTTATTTTGTATTATTATTACTTATTATACTTCAACTCAATGTTTCATCTCATTATTACCTTCTGTTATGCTTTCTACTTTTTCTTAAATCAAAATAATGAACATAGTTGACTTATTATTTTTGATATAATGACCCCACTTTAAAATTGGAATGAGCTCATTTGAATATTAGTACTCGACAAATTGTGCATTTAAAAGGACTGCAAACTTTTGATATGCACATAGATACATAATTATGATTATTATGGGACATAATAATATTTAGCAGCGTGTTATACAATTGCCATATTAATGTACATTTGTATATACATTATTTTTGCCTGACAAATGAGAATCAAGCTTATTTGTAAAAACTTTTTGTGCATTACCAGCGCGGGGCCTTGTTTTTCCCGCTTGTTCGTTGTCATGACATCTTATCCTTAAAATAGTTGGTAACATAAATTAAAATAAAAATGTGCCATGATTTTCCTGTTTTTCAGTATAAGCGTACACATACGTGCTTTTGTTTGTGCCTTCCTTTAATTTGATTGAGATGCTAGACTATTTTATAAATAAACCAAAAATATCTCAGGTATTGAAGTATGTACTTCAAACCCAGACATTGTTTATTAAGATAATATATTATAGATGTATCTATAATAAATCGCTTTGTAGCGATGACCTATTTCAAGTGACTTGTGAAAAGAGCTGAATACTTATCTTTGAACTTTCGCATAGTGCACAGGAAATAAATAAATACAATTTTCAGTTCCTTTTTGTTGACTTAAGCACTTGAACACACGGATCCGGATACATTTTATCATATTTCTGATGTTATTGTGATTTAAAAGAATTGGGCGGTAAAACGACAATGCGCAAACAAGTGGTTGCAAATAAAATAAAATGTGAAAACAGAAATAAAAACAAACATAAATAATATTGTATTTATATACGTGTATGTGACCGTAGTCGCCGTTAAAAAATCAGTGCAATGTTTGTCTTTTGCAGTCTTTTGAATTTGACTTGCATGGATTATTTTTTATTTGATTTTACTTGGCTAGCGGTGATTTCGAACGTCAATAAAAGCTCTTTTGATTTTCTTTTTTTAAGTTTCATGTCCAATTGGTACTTAAATTGAAAAACTGAGGTATATTGTAAAGCCTTTAAATATTTGTAGGTATTTTTAGTTTTAATATTAAAAAATAGCACATGACAAGTTTCTGATTTTGTACAAAACAATATATGTATATTAAAGTATTATATTCATATATAGAAAAACGCAAGTTTCCTTGACGGAAAGCTGACTTTTTAACTAACATACAATGCATTTTATATTCATATTGCAAACAATTGAGCGAAATTCAGCGAAATTTGTTAAATAAAGTTCTTCAAAGTTAGTTAAAAGTTTCGTATTTTATATTAGTCTAATAAAGTTTCATGTTAAACATATACATATGTACAAAGCAGAATTGTTAAAATGTGACAAAAATGTTAATATTATTTAATTTGTTGAAAGAAAACAGTTGAAAATAATGCAAAACTTAAATTATTGTCAAACTGATTGTTTTGTATTAAATAAAATATTTGAAAAAGTTTGGCGTTTGAGTATTCCGAACATTTTTAATGTACAATTGCAAGCTAAAATTATTTTTTGTAAATTTTTTTAAATAACAATCAACTTATTTGAATTTTTTGTTTATTTGGTTTATTTTAATTTAAAAAATTCTTTAAAATCATTAAAAAAAATTAGAGATAATAAATTTGAAAATAACACGAATCTATTTTCTCAAATTATTTTAAGATTGCTTAACCAAAATATTTTTTTTAAACTCAGCGAACGATGGAGAACTTAATCTGTAAATCTATTAATAATACTTAATTTTTTATTATTTTATTTTATCTTATGCAAAAGTGATGAATAGTTATAACTTTTAAAGTATAGGCAAATTTTTGGCCTGGCACTTACACGCATCTGAGAGTACTCAGCAAGGAATCCAATATTAATGGTGTCCTTTGAGGCTGCTATTAACCTGCCTGGGCTTGACAGCACGGTGGCCACAAGCAAGAAGCGGATATTAAGAATACAACGGCTGACTGTCATGGTAACTGGACACATTAAACAGGCAAATTGTGAAGGTAATGGCGATAAAGTTGTGTACACGCGACACTGACACTTATTTGACTTTAAAGGGAAGATTAAGGCTAGAGCCTGGGAATATTTACAAGTCCAGAACTGCACTTAAAACTGCATATTGCAGGGCAAATACTTCCATATTAACGAAGTACTGTGTTAAATTTCAAAATCCGCGAACGTTATTCACTTGTTGCTCAGCGGGACGTTGTTTCGCGACTGTAGGCACGGTTCCGACTGCGGCTCGAAAGATGGCTGCTTGGTCCTTTTTATGGCGTCAGCTTCGTGGACGTTCACGGTTCGTCTCGGTTCCGGCATCAAATGGGGTTGTGGTTGTGGGCGGTCTGCGCGCCAAAATTAAATGACGTATGACAGACAGGAGCTAAGGAGTCTGAATTTACAAAAATAGGGGGTTGACAATTGATCCGAACTTAATGTAAACTCGGAACATGTGGCGTTCTGTCATGGTTTTAATTAAGTGCGTAATTAAGAGTGACCTAATGCTAATTTTTATTTTAATTTTAAAATTGCAGTGAATCCATCGATAGTTAGATATTTTTTTTATATTTAATTTTAACTTAAATTGTATTATTCTGATTTAGTACACATCATCTGGAAAATCTTGACAGCATTTTAGTTGTAGAAGTAGTATGTATAACTAACATATATAAAAACTATAGTACCCTTCATTAGAGTAGTAGATTTTTGCATATCATTTGCATTACTTTCCAAGGTAGCGTGGATTTGACAATTGAGTGCTCTTCAATTTGGAAATGTCACGTATATGCATACCGCAACCAACCATTTCGCACTAGGAAACCTATGTGGTTTCACAAATCCTCTCAACATTTTCTGATACGCAGTTCCACCAAATTACTTACTAATAAGATGTAGTGTTTGGAATTTCATGATATTATACCTGCAGCAGTTCTATTATGCAACAAACTTGTGTTTTATATATTTTTTTTATAAATATTTTAAGCTTTATAATTTCAGTATGTAAAAACTCACTCATGGTAGGTCCTTTAAATTACGCAGCAAATTGATAAGTAGACTCAAATGTCATTGGTATTTTTGTGAATTTAATTATAATCTCATATTCGTTTCACGTCAAATGTCAGACAAATTAATAGCACCATGTTCATATTCGCTTGGTATTTGCTTCACATCATTTATGTTTGTCAGTATTCCATTTCAAGACAGTCCCACTGTCTTAAAGTAAGTATGTTAATATCGTTTTTTTCGCATCCTATTTAAAAAAAATTTAATTTAGTCTCAATGACTTTAAGTTTGAGTTTGGAAATTTGATTTATAGGCCCATTAAAATGGACAAGAATGAATTTTGCAAGACATCACCGACCCTATAAATTAAAATATATTTATATTTGTGAGTGTATGTCAATTGTCGAGAAAATTTACTTATCTCAGTCTTGCAGATAATCTGAAACTATTGGGCATAAGTGTTTGGTTAACTTTTTAACTTTATTTGAATAGCTTTATTAATGATTAATGTATTCAAGCCTTAAATTTGTGGATGTTATTTATTAATACATAGTATCAATATGTAGTGCAACTGGGTGAATAACATTTTAAATGATTTAAATTTCAAATGTTGTTAAATTTTTGCATTACTGATAATGGGCAAGTGCCTCCTTGTTGATAACACCAGCGTAGCTAGTGTATTTTGGCGAGCTTCCATTTAGGGCAATAAATTGCTCAGCAACCTCAACGGCAACACGAACTTGAGCCTCTGAGGTGCTGGCGCCCAAATGAGGCGTGGCCACAACTTTGGGATGTCTGATGAGTGCCTTGGTTACCTCCGATTTGGGTGGCTCTTCGGGATAGACATCAAAGGCTGCGCCAGCGCATTTACCACTCTCTAGTGCATCCAGAACAGCCTGCTCATCAATAATACCGCCACGTGCCACGTTGACTACCTTAACGCCTTTCTTGCACTTTGATAATGACTCTGCGTTTATGAGATCTGTATAACGATAGCTTCAGATATGTGATTTCGATAGTATAGCTATATAACCTACTTCTAGTAGCTGGTATCAATGGGGTGTGCACGGTTATATAGTCGGCCAGCGGCCAAATTTGTTCCAAAGTGAGTTTTTCAATGCCAGCGGCCTTAGCTTCCGCCTCCGTAGTAATGGGATCATAGCCAATTACCTGATATATTACTGAGTATTAACTAGCTCTAAAGGATTTAAATAGACTAATCGCTTACCCTCATGCCCCAGGTCTTCATGCGTATGGCTACTTCACGTCCAATGCGACCCAGACCCAGTACCGCCAAAGTTTTGCCATAGAGCTCGGTGCCGCTGTAGAGTTTCCTGTCCCAGCGACCCTCCTTCATGCTCTGGCCGGCTGGCACAACGGGTCGCGCCAGAGCGCCAATTAGGATGCATGTCAGTTCACAGGCCGAAATGGAATTGCCGCCCGGAGTGCTGAAAGCGACAGCGTTTAAGTTAAACATATCAAACATTGAACCGTGCCGCGAGGGTCGTGTAGGGTGGTGCACTTGTTGTGACTAGACAGACTTATGTAAATATCTAAAATGTCGCGTACTCGCGTTGTATCCTTGACAATCCAGCAGGCTCAATGCCAATGAGAACCCATCTACAAAACGTGGGCTGTCTAATTATGCACGCTAAGCGATGGCAGCCAATCGGCCGTTAGGGTCTCTGGTTGCGACATTTAAAGTGTGTGCATATTTGCTATCCCTTTTGACATGGACAGGCATTCCCAGGCTCTCGGCAACATTTACTTACTTAAGGACAACGACATTATGCGTTGTCGCTGCAGCTACATCGATGTTGTCCACTCCGGCACCCGCACGTCCCACCACCTTAAGACTACCAGATCCAGCCGCAAGCACTTCCGCTGTTATTTTTGTATCCGAACGTACGATGGCAGCATCGAAGTTCTGTGGGATTTGATTATGGTAAATAGACGGTAAAGAATCAAGAATGTGCATATGCAAAGAGATATGAACATTTTTACAAACTGTGTATAGATATAGAAATACAAACATACATGTATGTATGTAATCATGGTCCGTAGTCATTGAACTTTACCTTTGTTGTTTAAAAAGTTCATAAACAAGCCAAATTGTTTTGTTTTGCTATACACTACACATATATACATAAATACGTTCAAATGATCATTTCTAGGAAAATATGCAAAATTTGCATTTCACAGTTAGCGCTCGTTGTATCGAATAAAGCTGTTTGTTATCGTCGCAAGGTATTATCGAATATCGCTAGCGATGATACCGTGATGCTTACAAACTAAATTTTATTTGTTTTGTACATTTATTTTCTTTTTTTCTTTATATGCAATCTTATTTCATTATTTTTGTATGTATAATAAACTAGTAACATTTTTATTTACAAGCTAATATTTGACTATCGTGATCGTGAGTGACTTTATCGAATTGTAACAGCGCCTGCACATTTCTTAACGATTTCGTTGGTTTTTGAAATTGGTTCGCGTGAACAAGTTCATAACTGTATCTACACATTAACAAGAAGCGTAAATAACTCCAAATCAATTAAGTAATAAGTTAATAACCAGTTGTTTCTATTTAATAGAATATATACCTATGTACGTATTTAAACAAATATTCTTTAATATAAAAGTTAAATATATGTGTATATAAACATGAGCAACAAGAATACATTTAAATCAACAACATCACTGGCAGCGGGCTGCCGCCTTCGAATACGCATGCGATCAACAAACAATTTACAATTGGCGGAGATTGTAAGCATCAAGGATATGGATGATAAGCGGCAGTACTATGTACACTACGTAGGATTCAATAAACGTCTTGATGAATGGATTGATGAGGATGATCTGAAGTTGCGTCTAGAGCAACCTGCTACCAGCACAAACGTTTCGATCTCTGAAGGCGGGAATCTGTCACCTGTTAAGGCTAAGGACACTAAGCTGCTAACTAACACTACGGCGAATCAAACATCCAAAAATCGCAAGGATGTCAAACAAATTTCAAAGACAGCAGTTGCTATTGGCAATAAGAAAACCTTGAACTCGGATAACGTAAAGAATGTTGAGTTGATTGAGTTAGGCCGTTATCGGATGAAACCCTGGTACTTTTCACCATATCCAAAGGAGCTGTGTCAAGAGGAGTGCATATATCTATGCGAGTTCTGTTTAAAGTATTGCAAGAATCGCTTCTGCCTGGGACGTCATTTAACCAAATGCACTTTAAAGCATCCACCTGGCAAGGAAATCTATCGCAAAGACATAATATCCTTCTTTGAGATCGATGGGCGCAGGGACAAGGTGTACGCGCAGAATCTATGCCTGTTGTCCAAGTTGTTTATGGACCACAAAGAAGTTAACTGTGACATAGAACCCTTTCTTTTTTATGTGATGACTGAGTTTGATTCACGTGGCTTTCACATTGTTGGCTACTTTTCTAAGGAGAAAGTAAGCGACGACAATTACAATTTGGCCTGCATTTTGACCTTGCCGCCATATCAGCAAAAAGGATATGGCAAGCTACTCATTGAGCTTAGTTATTTGCTGTCCAAGATTGAGGGCAAAAAGGGCTGTCCAGAGAAGCCGTTATCTGATCTGGGCCTGCTATCGTATCGCTCATATTGGGCACAAGCTATACTCGAGGTACTGATCAATCAGAATACTGCAACAGCAAATGGCGAGAGGTCGTCCATAAGCATAAATGATATTTGCGAGCTCACATCCATCAGAAAGGAAGATGTTATCGGCACTTTGGAAAGACTAAACTTCATTAAATACTGTAAGGGTGAATATATAATCTGTATGAAGCAGGATACACTTGAACAGCATCGGGTTAAAATTGAGAAACAAAAAATACGCATTGACCCCAAGTGCCTACGCTGGATGCCCAAAGAATGGTCCAAACGATAGATACATCTGGTGACTATAAAATCAAAAAAATGCACTCAAAGTAAGCTATTTTGTTTTTTATTTAACTTAAACTAAAGATGATAATCATTTTGTTCTTAAATATCATTCATAGATGTTAATAAATCTCTTTTTGCTTTAATAGGCGGAATAATAGTGTCTATTAAATAGACAAACAAAATAATCATACAAAATATCTTTTATGTACGACAACATGAAGAGTGTCGACTTAAGATTTATCAAGAGTTTGAAAAACTGTGAATTTAATAAAAGTAGAAATTAAGTTTAAATGCAAAACATAAATATTATTTTTAATTTTCTGACTACAGCGAAACTTTAGCTACTAGAAATTAAGCCTAAACAAAATTGTTGACTTGGAAAGTCTTGAAAGTTTTTTTTATTTAAGAAGAAAGAATTTGTAAGTTTGTGACTTAATCTAAAATGTTTTGCTTTTCTAAGTAAGTCAACTTAAGAGTTTAACTAAATATGAAACATAAGTAAAATGTACTAGAATAAAGTGCATTAAGAAAAAAATTATTGTGGTTGTTATCAATTGCATTATTTGTACATTGCAGGGGTCTTGACAACAGGTTGTTTATACATTTAATGTAAGCTATATAATACTGATAAGTAATTTGTTTTTACTTTCATATTCTATATTTGTTTGTATGTATTCTATAATGCCATATGACACGTGTTCTCCGAACTCACAAACAATAAGCTCGATTACATAGATTTGCAGTCACATAGATGGATAATAAATATATGTGTGTATATGCCAGTTATATGCATGTACATATGTATATAAGGTGCAATTGCGTTTATCTGCTGTTACTGAATGTGTAAGTATATATATTTACATTATGTAATCTGATTCCAACTCACCTTTACTTCCTTGCAGAGCTCATCAACAGGCAGCTTCAGTTTGTACGTAACCTGAGTGAGAAACCAAACCCACAGAAAAATACATACATATTTATATATGAATAAATAAGTTCACTTTTATCTTATTTTAAAGTACGCATACATATAAGATGTACATACATATATAATATTTATGAACTTACATTGATGCCATGCTCTTCTAGAAGCTCCACACACGACTTATCAACTGCATCGCAGACAAGAACATTTTCAATTTTCAGCGGCATATTTGCAAAACAAAATTGACTTTAAATGCAATTACTGGAAAATTTTGTCGAAGGGCTTGCAAAAGCTAATACAATAACAATAAATTCACTTTCAAGAGCAAACACACACAAGAATTGCACTTGACGCGCTGAGCTTGAAAATTCAACTGATTCGGTTTGCGAGAGTCAACGGCCAACGAACCGGCTGGACAATGATTTCGAGTTGCGATCGGGTCTCGATAATCAACAACAACAACAACAACAACAACGGGAGAGCTACGAGATCGGGAATGAGAATAATACGCTCTCTGTTTGTTCGCGTATATGAGTACTCATACAAGAACATATATTTTATATATGAGTGGGCTTTATGTACTACGATGTGCGAATATGTCAGACTGTGCAAAAACAAGCTTAACCCGTCAGCCGCCACAAGGGTTAAAAGCATTTACAGCGATTTAACTTATGTATTTTCTAAATGTTATTTTCCGAATTCAATTATTTTATAAAATCGATTGTTTTTAAAATTATCTTGATTTAACTCACCAGTTGCTTGTAATATTTTTATTTTGGTTCCTCCATAGTACATTTGAAAATATTGCTAACAAGCACTTGTTGTCAAGACTTGTAAAGCTTGATAAGATTACTTAGTACCTTAGAGTGATTGACGGGAAGTAGCAACCGACAATCTGCAGATAATTTAATCTTTTTCCCAAGCATACTTTTATAAATAATAACAAATATTTTTCAAGTTTCATTTAATTTAATTGGTTTTATTCGCAATTTAGCGTTCATTTAACTACATACTCGTATTTTTTAATCATATTTTTAAATAAATTTCTAAATGTATGAAACAAAACAACGGAAACCACACAAACCTAGGGCACAAATTGTAATTGCAAAATTTTGCCCATTTTGAACTCAAGACAAAACATGTTTTTATCATTAAAAGAAACAAATTGAGATATTAACTATTTACATATGATTATGGCAAATTTATCGGTTTTTACAATATTTGTACGTAAAAAATATTTTATATAAATTTTGGATTGATATTTGCACAAATAGTTTTATATTATGGTTTTGGTTTTTATTTCACCCATTTTAGTTTAATAATAATAGTTTTGAATTAGAATTTTCGAATTCGGAATCTCAGGCGTGCATTAATATTTGCCATTTCTCTTCTCGTTTATAAATTGTTTTTCTTTTTTTTTTTAAACTTTTTATGTTTTTTTTTTGCATATTTTGCTGATAAAAAAAATAATGCTTGCATTTATTTAAGTGGCTTAAAATCAAAAGGAGTCTTCTTTAGTAAATTTAATATTATAGTACTCGAAAGTTGATGTTGTATGAATTTCGAATTTGAAATGTATAAATTACCTCAAGTATTTTCTCTAAAAAATTGCTTGCATGTGTATGTAGTGTTTTAGTAAGTCAACAAAGTTAAATATTCTTATTGTTTGTTATTTATTTACTTTATTTTAATTTATTTTGTTTGGTTTTTGTTTTGGATAAGATCGAAATAATGCTTTATTCAAAATAAATAATTTTATTATTTAGAAAAACTGTTTGTCCTCACAACTTTCCTTTCAATAATTTTTGGTTTTTTTGTAGATAATATTTAGTTTTTTTGTTTTTTGTTTTCTCTTTATATTATTATTAATTTGCTATTGGTAAAGGTTTTTCTTGTTTACAAATTTGCCAGTTAATGGTTTTTATTTAAATTTTGTTATTTATAGCAGGATACATTTACATATTTATATATTTTTTTCATTTATTGTGAATTTACCAGTTCTGTGAATTAAATAAATTACACTCGCATATGTATTCATATATGAGTATATTTGTATAATTTACATATGTACTATATATCCATATTAAGTATATGTATATTTTATTGTTTTGTATATAATTTGTTTTGGGCTTTTCTTTTTATTTACTTAAATATTTTCCCTCCTTTCGTGTTTTGTTCTTTGTGGAACTTCAAGCTAATATTAAAAAGTAATATTCAATATATTTAATTATAGCTAATAAATAAATTTTGTTGCCACTTTATACAAGAAATGTCTGCGTATCGCTAGTTATGCATATGGCTCCAGGATATACACCCCAGACATCCTAGCATCTCAGGGTGGAGAACTCGCAAGTGCCCTTAATTCATATACTATTTCGAACTGTTTCCTTCATTATCCAAGTGATACGAAATGTTTTATATAACGTGCAGGTCTATTAAGTAGTATGTTTTGTATATATGTATGGGGGTATGTTTTGTAGTAATTTTGTTTTATTTATAAGCTGCACAAAATGCAAATGAGCATAATTCTGAAGTTCTACGCTTTTTCTTTTTTTTTTTTTTTCATTTTGGTTTGCCAGGCTTTACAGAATCCATATTTTGTTTAGTTTAGTTTACTTATGTATTATGATTTGCTCGGTACTTGATGGGTCAATTATATAAAACCAATATTAAAATCTAACATGTTATCTTATATACTTTTTGTTGTATTTATACATATGCACAATTGCCTACAAATTTTGTATGGGTTGAACACTTAACAATTTTTTCCCCAATAGGTTGCATTCATATTTAAATACAATTTTCTTATCAAAATGTCAGTTTTTAGAGGCTTATTTCCATTTGCTTATAATTTTAATAACTAATATTCGCCGTGCGCTGAATTTTTCACAATATTCCATTCTCTATCTGTTAGAAGCCAGTACGTATGTATCCTATATGTGTTCTATTCCCTCTGGCTGTATGGATTTTTTATTTATCTTTTTTGTTTTTAGATTAGATATATTATAAGGGCGATTTAAGAAATACCGATGTTTTGAATACAGTAACCTAATCATATTGATTTTCAAGCATTGCATTGGGCACGAAAATATTTAGAAATTGAAAAATATCACAATTTTCTCTAGTTATAATTTGTGTTTTAAAAAAAAATGTTCAATCTGACAAGAGCAATCTGAATGATTTTTATATGGAAAAGGTTAGCATATTTCAAAAACATCAGTATAATACTATAAACCGTCCTTAGTCCATGCCTTTCTTAATCGAAACATTTCCTACATTTATAGGGAGTGCAGTGATCAATCAATTTGTATTATCTTCAATTTCGCGCTGTCGTTAGGTCTCTCTGTTAGCACATCTACTATTGCGAGGCGTTTATAATGCCGATTTGAACAAAGCTCGTATCTATACATATCGATATATGTATCATATAACGTAGCTAGCCTTGATTTATGGTTAGTTATAAGATGTGGAAGTTACGGCTTAACATATGCGTTGGCTTACTTATTTAGCGTTAAGTCAATCAACGCTGGAAGTGCAGGTAGTTAGGAACTCCCTCGTACTCAAAGTCGCGATCGATTTGAATTCAGTGCGTTTGTTTGTGTTAAAGTTTGTTAAAAACCGTTGATCTTTCATTCATTACAGGTGGTTGGAATTGTTAAAAGAGTGCTCGTTTGGAATGGACCAGATCAAAAACATACTTACAATAGTTTCTCCATAATTAATGATGATTAATATGATTGAATCGTACGCAGGCGCAAAACGTAATAAGCTTTTGAGAACAAGGAGTAGAAAACATCTTTAAAAACGATATAATAGGTATTTATATTTTGTGTGTTAAACAACATCTTGAGGATGTTAAAATTTGTGTAATTCATTTTTGTTTTTGTTTTTTTTATTTTTGTTTTTTGTTAAGGCACTGGTAGTATTAATTGCTGTACTGAAGCAACTAACTTAGCAGAGGAAACACATAAAAAACAATATATGCTAGCGATAGGAGAAAATTATGAACATATAGCTCAATAAAGAGGAGATAAAATATTTTGCATTAGAATTTTAAACACTTACTTATAGGAAGTGGATCAAGCTAGAACTGTAAGAAGTAGTAGCATAACAATAAGTATTTGTTCTCGGATTAGCTAAGCATATAAGTATGTTTTTTTCATATAGTATTTTAAGAGCTTTCTTATATTGTTTTCTAAAGCAATTAGTATAAGTACATACATGAGTATAGATGGCTTTATTAAAGAGATTTCATTCGATTTCCTTTTCAAATTGGTTTTGGTGTAGTGTGTGTTTCGTGTGCCTGCTGTCTGCCTGTTGTCTTCTGCATATTTACTTATTAGATTATTATATAAGTACGTTCACTAAATTATTAAAGCTGCCACTTACTTAGTTTACCGTTTAGCATAAAAAATATATATATACGGTTTACCGTAACTAGTACAATGATTATTCCCCCAACCCCAAAACCCGTTCCCCAAAATGTTCTTCATTTTTTTTTTTTTTTTGTGTGGCGAAATGCATCAACAAATATTTTTTAGGTGTAAATCTTATGCTTAGTTTTTGTTTAAATTCATATGCTATGTATGTATATATTTTTTTGTTAAATAAAATCTCATTACACTTAGCTATAGTATTTAAGACACATAAGGCTGTACTTAGCATTGTGCTACTCTTTAACTATGTAAGTACATATGTATGTATTTCCTGTCCAGCCATTTGGGCCAATTGGATTAACCTTCCCATTGCTGGGAAAATAAACTTCAACTGGCCTCTCGAATAGAAATGTACAAATGTGTTTTATATTTTCTTTTTGGCACTGAAATATTATACGTAATGTTGTATGCAATCGTTTTTGTTTTTATCATTGTAAATTTCGTCTAATTTAAAGGAAAACCTAAGTATATTCGAATCATATTGTGCAATGTCGTTACTCAAAGGATCTTTGCATAATTTGTTAGCCGTAAACAAACGAAAGCATTTCTTTGTGCCATATATCGCTGAAATCTCTTCAATAAAACCTATCCGTGCTCAGTATATCCTCCTCATCCTCCTCAACAATGATCTTATTACGTATTGCATGCGTAATCGCATCGATCTTCGAGTTGGTTGACGACGATCTCCAATCGTAGTCCCGTGTATTCGAATTCGAGGTGGAGCCGCTGCCAATGTCTGAGCTGGTTGTGGGTCTGTTTCTGTATCTAGTATGACCATCGCTATTGAATGAGGTGCTTTGGAACGCATCTCTTGGATAGAATTGGGAACGTCTAGATGCGGAGTTGTTCGAGGTGACTGCGTGTGGATTGCGATTGGAAGTGTACGAGTGCTGGCCTAGGCTGTGTGGGCGTGGCTGTGGATAGGACTGTGGCTGGTGTCGTAATGGGAAGTGTTCGCGGGGTCGCTGTTGACTGTAGGAGCCCTGCGACAAGGAGAACGACGATGAGGATAGCCACTGGCCACCGCTACGTTGCCTGGGCAGAAATGAGTGTGTAGAAGGATGTTGTGGTTGTTGTTGTAGTTGTGTTTGTGGCTGTGTATGCTGCCTCGTCTGTGGTATGGACAGACGTGGTTTGGACAGCGGTTTGGGTAACGTTTTGTGTATTATGTCAAGATCAAAACTATTGTCACGTGCTTTCATCAAACCTGGCGCTTTCGAATCGATCTGATCCCACCCCTATATCCACGATTCCTACATGGCATTCAGCATTCTCCTACTACTCCCACCACCTCTGTGCGGACTGTATTCATCGCGATCGCGATCAACAACAGCTGCCGCTCGCGGCACATCACGCGGATCATCAATGCGCGTCGAAGGTCCTGGTCCATAACGTGATCTCGAGCTGCCCATCAGTCGATCGTCACGCTCAAAGTCTCCGTCGTCCATCAGTCTACCGCCACGCGACAGATGACCATGGTGGGAGGCGCCGCTGGGACCGCTGCGCATCGCTGGATAATCAAAATTGCGCTCATCCAGCATCTCATCGCTGTTCAGATCATAGTGCATCAGATCACGATCGCGTGCATGTAACCGCTCCCGTTCCTGTCGCTCATAGCGTTCCCTATCACGTTCATAGCCTGCGGCATGGCCACCAACGCCGCCGCTGCCGCTGCCTCCGCCTCGCTCCTGGTGACGTCCTGAGGCGGGTCGACGACTTTGATGATGGTAAGAGGCACCTCCTGCAAAATGGGCAACACACAAGAGCATCTTAGTAAAGCATTTATCAAATGATCAAATGTCAGTGTAACGAAAAAAACCAAAACTGAAAACAAATCGAAACCAAAAGCAAAGCATTCGAACGCATCAATTGGCAAAGGTAAAGGCACCAAAGCCAATTATTTTATTTTTTTATAAAACTCAACAGTCGTTTTAGTAACACGGGAGTGCAAATATATATATTTTTTTTGCGCATTTCTAGCTATTCATATTGCAATTTAACCATCTTATAATTAAAGCTCCCATTGGAATTAGTATTGATACGCTAAGGAGTTTAGGAAAGGAATTAGAAATAGCCAAAGTAAACTTAAAAAAAAAAAACTTTTCTCGGCCAGCCGAAACGTCAATCGAAATTTGTGTAAATTGATTGTATATATTTAACTCCGATTTAGTCCTTAGAATTATTTCTAAGTTTAAGTTTGTTAAGCCAAATTAGTTTTAATTGAGTTTTCAAAATAAACCTAGCAAACAAATAATATAACCAAATTTTAAATATTTTGTGTAAATCAATATTTTTAGTTTTTGCATAGACCACATATAATTCCTGTTAGAAAGGAATTGAATTTAATTTTTCAGAAAATATCCAATAAAGGAACTCTAAAGATTTATGTAAACATTAAAACAAGCTTAAAATTGTTTTTATCATATATATTTCCTAGAAGAAATATTTTTTTAAGCTAACTTTAAGTTTCATGAAGTATATTATGGTTATTTGATCTGTAAATATAAATATAGTATGTAATTATATAATTATAGGGATTGGACTATTGTAAAATAAAAAAGAATGCATCCCAGTTGCCAACTAAGATTGTAGCAGTTAAAATTGGGGAATAGGGATATGTGGAAATGGAACCAATAATATACAAATTTAAAAAGGTTATAACAAATTAAGCAAATCAAAACGAAACTAAACTAAACGCCTTTTTGCAAAGTAGTAGTACATACTCACTAAGCCAACATGTGTGTCTAAATAACGATTACAATTTGAATGAGTTGAGTTTTTGGTAACTTGAAAATGACGAACGACAATAAAAAATATTAATTAAATAACGTAAGTTATTAAACTATTAGACTGAACTGATTTGCTGCTGAGCCTGAGACTGGACCCGAGCAATGTAGGAATCAAGTAGAAGGACGAGGACGTGGACACTAGAGGCGCACGACGCCAGGAGTAACTAGAAACGAGTACAAAACAAGTGGCAAGTGCACATTTAGACAATAATAAGTATGGCATTTGATTGAGTTGTCCTATTTCGAATGGAGTTTACGAATATGGTTAATGTGCATTTGAAGAAGCATAGATACTTTTCGGGGGCAAGTGACAATGAGATTAAAAATCTTTCGGTTTAGTATTGTTAATTAAGAACTCAAGCAGAATAATAATACATATTTAATAGTAAAGAGGGAATCTTATATGCTATGGTTAATAGTTTTTAATTAGCTCAATGTGAGCGGGTAAACGACCTAAATTAGGAAAATATTTTATTTTCTTTGGGCTTGTGCACCTCATGGATTTTAAATTGTATCCTAAGTATTTGTAGAGCGGCAAGGTTGAAGGGCATTTAATATACCTAAACTGGAACAGACTCCGTATTATTGATACACGATTAAAACGTTTGGATATAATTTGTCTTTGTTCTTTGTACTGTTGATATCGCTATATTGTGTTGATCTTGATAATTGGATTTGAATTATAGCATTGTTGTAAAGGAACCGGGTATGTCTCGTGCTGTGAATGCTGTGAAGTGTTTGCATAAAAGAAAAATAAATAATAAAAAACCAAAAAATACAGTACTTAAACTAATGCAAAATAGCTGTGATTCGACGAACATAAAAAAAACATTAAATGATATGCATATAATGTGGTTTGGCTGATTTCCTTTTAGATGGTTTGTTTCTTAAATCGGACTAACCAAATGTTTAATAATACCCCTCAAAATTGGCTGATAGTAATAAATTAATACCCCCTTAAATATGGAATTAATGAACAAGAGCAAGATGAGTGTTAGTCTGTATATAGGACCATTAATTAGCTACGAATCATTGAGAAATTAAAATATCTGCAAATTAGATACATAAGATATGTTGTACTGTGGAAAGAAGCTGATCTACGGATATAGTATAACGTTCTTTGTTTAACTAATATATCTAAAATTCTATAGCAAATATTGTTAAATAAACAACACAAATAAGTTTATCATTTAACTTTGTGTATTCAAATTAAATTACTTAAAAAATGAATATGACGTTAATTACTATTTTTACAGTACTTATAAAATTACTGTTGAACTTATACGATTATATAACCAAAATAAAAACGTAACAGTTTGAATTTACCTTGGTCCCAATCGAACTCTCTATCCCAATCCCTTTCTCGCTCTCTTTCCCATTCGCGTGCTCTCTCGCGCTCCCACTCCAAATCTCTTTCTCTGTCTTTCGAACTGTGATCTCTGTTGAACTCCCTATCCCAATAATCGCGTTCATTATCACGCTCTCTTTCCCTACTGTCACGCTCCCGATCCCGACTACCCTCACGTTCGGCACTCGCCATTCTCGGCTCGTGCTCGTCAAACTCCTCGCCATCGACTGTCAAACGACGACGACGGCGACACGCGAATGGGGAGAGAGAGCAAGAAGAAGCATTGATTGGATTTCGGTACAGTCATGGGAATTTGAATTTGAGAAAGACAAATTTTAGAATTGTATTTGTATTTTGTACGGGTAAATATGTAATAATAATTGTGAAAATTTGTAGTATGTATATTGCAATTGTAAGTATGTATTTATATGTAAATGTAATATTTATGTTATGTTGTAAACCAAACAAATGCATAACTTGTTTAACTGATCGTCTGATATAAAGTGACGCTTAATGTGTAATGGGCTTCTGGACCGATTATATTATATGTATATATATATTCTTTTTTTTACCAAACAGATTGTGGATGAGACAGTTGATAGAGTGGACAATTGGATTTGAATTCTTGAAAAAATTTCACGACTTTCAACGAAGGGGGGATACGATACGCGTATGAAAATGACTATGCGCTCAGTAAAATGACATTTCACATTTCTGGGCAGCTCTAACTTTACCTGGTGGTGTTGGACCCATGCGTGCTTGATCCCCAGTAGGTGACGCTGCTACCTCCTGAGTCGGTATCGGCCTGGCAATGGCCGGTACTGTGCCTGGGCGGATATCTGGATGCGTGGCTTTCCAGTAAGTCTGTATGATAGAAATAAAATATATTAGAAATCGGAACATAATATGTTTAAGTTTATAACGGAGTTGTAAACAGTCGATGGCAATCGATAAATCTAGTTTTATAATCGAAACGTAACATCTTATGAATATAAATAACTAATAATAGTCATTCTCTATTATCGGAAGTTTTAGCTAGTTTTCCAACTCTAGTAATCTGAGTAAGACTGTATTTACCTCCAAGTATTCGGCAATGTGCTCGCAGGCGTCTTCCAATTGGTTCTCATCTAAAATTACATCGAACATTTCGGGTGGACATTGGGCTAATTTTTCAGCGGCAACCATTTGTACGGACAAGTTTTTAGCTTGTGATTTGCCCCGTGATTTGATTAAACGCTGTAAAACCTGCAAATGGAATAAAATATTTAATAGTTTAAAAAAATGGTTGTAAATAGTTTTGATTTTATTGCACTTACCTTACTACTACTAATCTTTAAGTAAACTATTGTTGGCGCTAATGAAGTTTTTGCTAATTGTGACGGATGATTGATTGTATCACAATCGAGTACGACCAGCTGCAATGAACGGGCTAGCTCAAAAATGCGCTCGATTTCCTCCTGCACCTTGCCCAGACAATCGGAACGACTGCTGGAGCGCTCCATAATGGCACGCTTCGATGGATTGTTCATTATAGATCGCTTCGCCAGGGATATATCGGCCATGACGCGCGTTATGATGATGCGACCTTCAAAGCGGTGCTTAAGGAAGTCGAAGAGCGCCTTTTGCATCATATCGGTTACCTCGTAACCCTTAAGGCTTGGACCCACTAACACAACGGGACGCATCGATGGTACCACATCGTACGGGCTGGCTGTTTCTTGTTTCTTGAAAAATGGCTTTCGTTTCTCCTTGTTGGGTGGCGTTGCTAATGGTGTCTTGCCATGTCGTCCTGGTCCCATGGAATCTGATTCGTCACCTGATTTGTTAGTATCATGGCAAAATAGGCAGAGAGAGAAAGATAATGGCAATGGATGAGCGAGTTTATGGATTCTACGAGCGACGATCGAGCGCTACGAGTTGCCAAGCCAATTTTTATAGTACAACTAAAGTTTTTACTCGTAAATTATTAAGTTTATGTACAAATATATAATTTATAATTATTTTTTTAAAGTTTTTAAAAGCAAAAGTATCTTGTATCTTGTTTTGTGTACGTGTTTGTTGACTGTGTGTAGGGTTCCAATATAACGAAAGCTTCAATTTTTGCAACCGTACCACGCGTCATCAAATGCTTTTGA
Organism: Hirtodrosophila alboralis; assembly: GCA_035043045.1. NCBI lineage: Eukaryota > Metazoa > Arthropoda > Insecta > Diptera > Drosophilidae > Hirtodrosophila > Hirtodrosophila alboralis. Next base: position 1,615,944 of record JAWNNH010000048.1, read on the forward strand.
AATGTCAACTCGAGGGTGAAAATTCTGTCTCTAGAATACCTTAAATATAAATATTAATGAAGTGAGTTACTAACACGTTGAAATATCTAGAGATGAGCATTACAATTATGGAGAATACGACACAGAATCAAGCAAGGCAATATATTTGGTGTTGGTGTACTAAAACTTAAGAAAGATTTTTATAAAATCTTTTTCAAAAAGTCTCTACAAAAACTTGGCTCAGAAACTTATTTTTAAGATAAATATTTAAATATTTTTGACTTTTTTAGAGAAAAAAATAAGATAATTATAAAATCCATTAATTTGTAAATTTAGGTTTATTTAAATTGAATAAAACTTTTAATTATCGAACTAGCAAATATTTAATTTAAACGTTGCTCATCTCTAGATGGGAACAGTTACCGGTATTTTTTTTTTGTATAATTAAATTTATAGCTTTTCTGATCTCATATATTATTCTACAGCAATACGAGCACAAACATCCATTAGAGAAATATGAGATTTCTGATATTCAGATGAGAGACGTTGACAAACCTTGTTTTTTCTTGCGCGGTGTTGTACTATAGGGGTCTTTGGAAGACGGTTTTATTCACACAGTTGGTTATATTTTTTGGTTGTTGTTGTTGTAGTTGGTTGTTGGTTGTGGTTAGTTAGTGATAGTTGTTGTTATTTGGTAGTTGTTGTTGCATATTGGAAGTGTTACGATTGTGTTAGGTAAAAGAGAGTTGAGTGCAGTTAATAGGAATCTTATCCTGTAAAGCTTTCATTAAGTTTCAGTGTGGGAAAGTTCGAGCAGATGATTTAAGAACGTGCTTAATTAATTTGTCTCTATATAAGAAAGCTGTGTGAGTTTTTTTTTTATTAAATGTGTGACAAATGCATTCTGGACCGATTCGTAGAGTGTTTTATCATGCAGAGAGTAGTGTTAAATAATAACTACGTCAGAGTATTGGACTGGACCATTTGACAAATGCCGGATGAGAATATTGATATATTTCCTTATTGCATTGTTGAATTATGAATGTAGCATGATATAATTAATTAACACAAAATTTACGAAATTACTGAAATTTTGTAGCCCAGTATTTGCCAAATTTAGGTTTCTCTAAATGAAAATTGAAAAACGGTACGCGATTTACAATTTACTAAAAATTTTTTTGTTTTTTTTTTGTGTAAGTTTTTTTCGGACGGCCTTAGCTGTTTTGTAGATCAACGGATGAATTCAGGAATAGATAGCTCAGATTTGATATTGTGTCCATTGTATATATGGTGCCAATCGGGTTGTTTGGAGTACCTTAGGTTGGTATACAGACGCACTCACGTGTATTCGAGTATAAGTAGTAATAATTAAGTTTGTAGAATATTGAATATTAATAGTTATGTTAAATGGTCACTCGTTACGATTACGAGGCGGTCGTCAGTTATACTTATAACAAGGACGACGACGACGACGACGATAATATACGACATAAATACAAAAAAGTAAACATTACATTTGAAACACTCGTACAACAGAAAAGATTTTGATTAGAAATCAAATTGATATACGATATACGAAATAAAACCTCGCCCAAAAGAAATTAGGAGAATGAAATGTGTGTCATACCAGGTGTGGGGGGTGTGCTACCTCGTGATGGCTCCGCACCTGCTTGTCCCGCACCTAGATTGCCACTAGATGAGCCCTTTGTGCCATACAGTCTTGAGGGTCTAGTTTGATTCTGTTATAGGGACAATCGATTAATTATTTTAATCATTATTATCAAATTCAATATTAAGGTCAATAAGTACCTGCATGCGAATGTTGTCTAGCTTAGCGGGGCTGGGTATGAAGCCCACATCACAGCCTTCCTTAACCAGTCTGCCGATCCACCAGTTATTGTCGTACTTCTCCTTGATGTGCAGGAACTCCCGGATCTCAAATGAAACTGCACCACCCTGTACGGGTGAATCGTCATCGATGGCGCCATCGTATGCTACGTTGGTTCGCACAGCGAACGCTACTGGTTTGCTCTATAAAATGTTTAAGAATTAATATTAAATTTTATATAATTAAGTTTAATTATGGACTTACCCTCGCTTTATCCAACTGGCTTAAGGCCTGACGTTCCTTTTCTCGCCGAAGCGATTCCTTTTCCTCGTCTAGCGACAGATCGGATGACGGTTGTGAGTAGTTCGAGTCGGCAGAACCCTACAAAAGATAAGGATATTGTTTATTAATCAAAAGTTTTAAATATTCCTTAGACCGAGTATGTAAGTAAGAGCACAATCCATTGTACTCTCTTTACGTAAAGAGATTTCATATGCATGTATACGGGATGTACTATATGCAAGTACATTGAAATTGGCTGCTTGCCAGAGGCTCTGGGTCAGAGACTACTGTACTCATACAATAATTGGCAAGTTTTTTGTTTGAATACCGAGTACAACAGTTTGGTGCTCAATATTTAGATTATGGTATGAGATTGCCTACAAAAACATCTGTTTATTGCAGTAAATATAAATGGTTTCGATTACATTCTCTATATTCTAAAATTGAAGAGGTATTCCGGGATCTAATTTTCATTCAGATTATGTAAATTTGAATAAATACATAAATGTTTTTACTACACTTTTATATGTATGTAAATAAGAAACGTTTGTTTAAAATATAATTATTATATTTTTTTTATAGCACCTGTGTGAATAATTTATTGTATCCGCTTTGGTATGATGTATATCCAAGGCCAAATCGAGATTCTCGATGTTGGCCGCCCTGAATTGAGGGAGCATCTGAGGATGATGCACGCTGCACCATGGGCCTGTCAGCCCGATAATCTTCTTCGAATGAAGATATTTTGATGGTGTTACCGACACAACGCCGCAACAACAACAACAACAAACGTGGCTGATAAATGACGCAGCTCGACGTGGATGCGGGCAATGACAAGGACAAGGACGCGAACGCGAATGCGGATGATGACGATAGCGATGACGATGACGATTACAATGTCAAGACGAAGCTAGAGAAACGTCAGTGGAAGCGATAGTCACAAAATGCCGCGTCCAATCTCGCACTGGTTGCTCACTGCATGGACACAATCCGTATTGGCATTGATGTGTCCATCAGTCTAGGCCAAAATGACGGCTGACTGATACGGCAGCAACTGACGGAAGAGAGACAGTGATAGAGATAGAGAGAGTGGGAGAGAAGTCTGGAAGGCAGAGGCACAGCAGGCACAGTAAATATAAACCGTGAATGGTAAATGGTAAATGTAACTGGAAAGGCACACACGCTGACTTCCGCCGCCGCTAACTTCTTTGGCCCCTAATTCTCACACTGGAGCGAATCTCGGATAGCTTATTGTTTTTTTTTTGGTTTTTTCTTTTTTTTTGGATATTTTCGCAACACGTTTCTACGCCGTATTGAAACCGTATTGGCGCCTCTGGATTCCTTTGTTGTGTGTTAAAAATAGGTATTCAATAGTATGTCAGTTGACCCGCGTCGAGCCGATGCCCTGCTCATTTCACTTTTCAGTATATGCACGCAAATTACTGGAAAACGCAAAAGATATCCATGGGGAGAGTGGGCGTAGGGGGTACTTTTTTTAGCCTTTTTTTTTTTTGTTTTTTCGTGTTATTCTTGTATTTTTTGTATTTTTTTTTTAGCTTGCGTGGCTGTTTTGGTTTGGTTTTATCACTCTGAATTCCAGTTGGGTTAAGTTTCTATTTTTTTTTTTGTCGTTTTATCGCACTTTGTTACAGGTGTAGTTTAGTTTTGGATTCACTTGTGTTTCATATTTCGATTTAAATTCCGTTCCCCGTCTTTGCCATGACATTCACATTCGCAATCGCATTCAACATTCACTCGAACTCAATTCCGCACGCAAACTGAATCGTTTCTGTATTTGGAAATACGAACATTATTTTCTTCTTTTTTTTTCCTTCGTTTTTGGGAAAAATCTTGTGTAGAGTTTCCCTCAATTCCAGTGCGTAAATGTTGTTTGGAGTGCGCTCTGGCGCCTTCCACTATGGATATGTGAATACAATTACAAAAGATTCAATGAGTCCTCAGTGTGAGTACGAGGAGTGTACGTACAACATGCTTTCAATTCGAATACAAATGCAAGTGTCAGCGTATTTGGCCAAAATGAAATGTAAACAAAATATTCATTTTTCGATACATTGAATATTCAAGTGCAATGCCATAACTTTTGCCTCAATGTGCAATGTTTGTACTTTTAGAAATATATATTTAAAGTGCCTTTAATGAATGCACATATTATGTGTATATACCTGTTTATATATCTAATATTCTAGTACTAAATTTAACTATGCTTGGCATAAGTTTCAATTGATTCAAAGAGTTCCAAGAGTTTTTGTGTTATTTGGAAAATCGATATTTGTATAAATTAAGCCAAAGGTCGTCCCACCTGTTGCCAAGTCATGCTTTGCACATACACATAGACAGTTTATTATTAACATGTTGGGGTGCTTCTGTATTGCGACCTATATATTTATAAGTTCAAAGTTAACTCCTCTTTTTACCCTATTGTTTTTTTAATATCCCAAAAATATCTATTTAACACTGAGCAGCTTATGGTAATAGATTCAGTTTATGGCCAGTTAAAATCTCTTATGTATTTTAAGGTATCGAGGAATTATACTTTAGATGCTGTTGTCAAAAATGTATCAAACAGGTTAAATATAAAAAATAATAACCTATATTATAGAATTTTTTCTACAGTTTAGTTGCACCGCAAATAAAAAGATTTGAAACTATTATTATTTGTATTATAAAGACAACATGAATGCTTTGGCTATAATATAATATAAATATGTATTTATGAAACTTGTTCTATAAAGATGAATCAGTATTGAAAACCAACATGATTGGAAAAGAGTTATTTTTTTAAATAAAGGTATTTAAATAACTTATAATACGTCAACCTGAAATCTGTTTACTTCTCTGCGGAGCCTACGAATTAATTTTAGACACAAAGTTTCATGGTGTAATTTTCTAAGAATTCAACGTAGATTACGATTCTGGTGAGCGATTTTTGCGAAAAAAAATTGAACCGCCCTAATGTATATATTCAGTAAAATATAAAACTTGTCATATAACTTATTTAATTAATTTAATTAATATTATAAAATATACCAGCTGTTAAATCTACTAAAAATGCCAATTTTCTTAAAATTATAGATAAATTAATCAGAATAAAAAATATTTGTTTAGATTTCCAAGGTAAAAATATTTGATTCACCGGCTCGCAAATGCCAGCACAGTGTGCCATATAACGTAAACATTCCGTTGTCTATTACCAAAAGTCAACTGAGAGAAAGTATTTTCCAGATGAGCATATATATAGTACAGAGACAGTGAGAATCAGAGAGAAAGAGAAAGAGAGAATCAATTCAACAGAAAAACTCTACACTTTTGTAATGCGCATGCGTCGGCTTTTATACTATGGGGAGTGTGCGCTCTCCCTCTCTCTAATTCTCCGTGTCTCTCTTTTTGTTTCTCTGATGCTTCTTCTTTTATCTACTTTGCCCCCACTGTTTTGGTGTTTGTATAAAAACCAATGCCAAAGACAAAACGCGAATGCGAATGCGTTTGCCACCCACTCGATAATTGGGTCGCATTCTCTGTGCCCCAAAGTATCTGTGGCGAATTATTGTTTACCTTTTTCGCTAATTCTAAATGTGGGCCAAATACACCTGACACAGTCCTAACCCAATACAACAATATAGCACACTACAACACCCACCAACCGCATTAGCCAACTTACAATTGCAATCGAAAGCGCTTTGATATTGAATTTTTTTGCTTTTGGCTTTGCCTCCAGCTTACCATACCCCCTGACCAGTTGCAGTTCCAGACATTTTCTATATTGTCAGCATTTTTCCAATGTAATGTAGTACATAAGTCGTTCAACTTAGCCAGCAGCTGATCCACTGTTGCCACCGCCTGGCAACTGGTGGATTACATTCGACCCACTTTACATACAGACGTATACGTATTTACGGAATTTAATTTAACTCTAAAGCGATTTACTAAGCACGTGTGCTTAATGGTTTCGAATTGAGTATATTTAGATTAACTATATTTTTCAAATTGCAAATGTATTTAATTAAACCAAGTTTTAGGTTAAATACATATTTGTCGTTTATTTTTAAAAGTTGTATATTACGTATTTGTCTCTTAAGTTTAAAATTCAGGCAAGAAATAATTTTAATATATCTTTTAATAATCAGGATACTTGCAGTCAAAAAAATGCTAAATAATGCAGTTAAGTACCCCTTCGTACCCCCAATAGACTCGATTGCAAAAAACATTGTTAAAAATAGAATTAGTAACAATTTTTGAATTGGAATCTATTATAAAAAATTTAACAAACCTAATGAGAGACATAATGTGACATATTTTTAATTTTAGCATTAATTACTTAAATTGTACTCAATATTTGCCAGTATTACAATTAGTTATTACATTCGGAATAGGCCTGACTAACTTAAATACTCATACGTATTGTTGCAAAGTACATTACTTCTGCATATGTTTTGAAATGAGCACAAACAAAAATAAATATGAAAATTAAAAAAAATATAAATAAATAAATAAAACAATTTAAAGAGCTTTTAAGCATGTTCAAGTTAAGAGCAGAATAGGAATTTAAAGAGAGCAAAAGTGACGTTGTCTAAAATGCTCCCAAGATCATTGAGAACATTTTGTATAAAAATAAACGTACCGGGCCAGACTGGGTGACTGAAGGAGGCGGTTGGGGGGATGTCTGAGTATCTGACGGATCTGGGTCCGTACTTACACTTACCCGACGGTTTTTATTCCTAAAGGGTTTATATGTTTTCGGCTTATGCTTGGCGCCAATATGCAGTTTCTTCATATTGCTGGATGGTTTAATTTTGTTTGATTGTTAAACGTGTTTATAAGGCTGACAGCTGTGGCAGCTGATTAATCACAGAATATCACAGAGAACCACTTAATAATGGCGCTACTGTCCACAAACAAATTATGCAATCGTTTTCAGCAACATTAGAGGCCAATGAAAGCAAAAATAAAATTAAACATAAACAAACACTTAGGCGAAATGGCCAATTGACTTAATGGCCATCATTAAATTGAAACACAGCACATACTTATTAACAAAATAAATCCAGATAATCAAACTGGGTCAAACACTGGACAATATTTAGAACAACTATTGCAAAATGATCACAATATACTTGCACATAGTATGTGTGTAATATATTGTGTGTTGATAATATTGGGATTATTTAGAAACACATCCACTCAGCGTATAATTTTCGGATTTTTCAATTTTTATAGTTGAGCGACAAAAGCGATCTGCGGCCGACCACAAACGCAAAGACAACAATTTCGACTGGGACCTGAGTGGATCCAATGTAGATTTTGATGTCGATCTCGATGTCGAGATGCCGCGTTGGAGGCGCACGGCGACATTATTTTTGGCAGCCGACGCATAAATGTATAATGCCCGGGGGGACGGCACTATGGAGGGGTGAAACGAAGCGGGGGCACAGCTGCTGCTGTTGGGCAAATGATCAGCAAGCCATTAGGAACAAAAAAAAAAAACAAACTCTTTATCACAACTTATGAGAGTATACAAAAAATGTCTACAAACAAGTTCAGAATTTTTTTTTATTTAATATATTTAAACATGAAAAGGAATATAGAATTGAGAATGGCTATCCAAATTTTCTTTAAATGATATATAACTCGCCAAAGCTTTGTTCAAAACTAATTTATCACATTTATATTTAATAAAAAATCAGGAAAAAACAGCCATTATCCGAAGCTATATACCCTTGCAATGGTCTTCTAAGAAAATTTTAAATACTTTTGCATAGAATAACCCTTTTGCAGGGGTATAAAAAAATAGGTTTGACTTGACAAGCAAGATTTCATATGAAAATTCAAATTTATAAAATTATTAGATTAGATTATTATTTAATTAAAGAAAGAAATTAATCCCAAGAATATATACTCAGTGTGAAATTTAGGAAGAGGGAAAGTTTCCTTTGTAAATGCTTTAAGTAGATTTACAACTTTCTGTCTAAACGTAATCGATTTCTTTTTTTTTTTTTAATTTTTTTCCCCTTTTTGAACACAATTAAGAAACATCGTATATATCTTATATACAACAATAAGTAATACCAATATTTTTGTACCATATTTATGTATTTGCATATTTTTTGTATAATAAACCTATTCATCTTGTGTCATCAACCTACCTAAGTTAAGCTAGATAATATATATATATAAATGAGATTATGAACAATTAAAGATGTTATGAAGTTATGTTGGTCGTCGTCATGATGGGTATATATATCGGTTTATCCTTATTATTGATACTGATAGCCCATTCTTTGAAGATATTCGGCGAAGTGGGCGTAGGTGGGCACATGCTCGGAATAGGCACCGGCGGAGCCATAGCTGGATGCTGGAGCACTGCATGGCACGGGCACAAGATTCGGCTGGCAGCTGAATAGATAGCTCTTGGGGCAAGGTGGCGAGGCTACTCCAGCTCCATACTTTGGACAGCTGGCGCCAACGAATGCTGCGATTAGCATGATGATAAATCCAGTGATCAATTTCATGGTCAGCGTATTAAACTCTTTGCGAATCTGTGGCAGTTGGCGATGCACTGACAATCCACAACATTGGCCTCACACCTTTTATATGGCTAAAAGGTGTCATAGACCAAATTGCAAGTACGCATTTTGGCTTGACTATTTGCTGAAACAGCCAGAATTAACTCATTTATATTTTGTGTAAGTATATACACTTATATATCTTCATATAATTGAGGGTGTAAAAAAGCTGTAAGCAGTTTTATAGCTAAATTAAAAGGGCCAAGACAAAAAGTTTGTTTCTTTTTCTTTTCAACTTGTATCTAGGTATACGTAGTTTCCGTTAAACAATTAAAAGAAAAATGCTTAATAATCATAGGGCTTAAAATACAAAGGTCATCACAAAGTCTTTTTCATTTAATATTTGAAAGCAACAATGGAAATTTAATATTAATTTATGGTACCTAATTTAATAAATGTTTACTAACAACAGAAAGTAGAACCTTTTCCACACAGAGAGTATAAATTTTATACTATAAATGATCCTTAAATTGCATAGTTTAAATAAATTTTTGTGTGTTTAATCAAAATGTATAGAAAATTTGAATTACAAATCCTTTTTAGTAAATCAAATATATTTTCTAAATATTAATAAAATTCAACGTTTTGAGGCATACTTATGAGGTTTCGCACTTTTTACAGCATACTTTTAGGCTGAATATAATATCATTTAAATGAATTCTATATGCGAAACTTAGAATCTCTATTTGTAAGGTTTTCTATGAAGACAAATGCGGAATATCTTTGACACTTAAATATCGTACATTTTCGTTAATTAAACTTGTTTTCTTAATTATTACCTAAAAACGAATAATACTTATATTTATAAGCCAAATTAACATATTGGTAAATATATGATTACAGAAAGTTGCTGCGCAATTAAATAATTTATTAATTATTTGATATTGTTTGCAATAGTCAATGCAGACTGTATGTCCTTTCACTAACGGTTTTCAGACGTTCAACTAATATTTTCTTTAGAATGCAAATATATTCAGAAGAGACTCACATTTGTCAATCATAATTGACAATCGATTTGAATAATTTGGATGAACCAGAGAAGATATTGAGACTATAATTGGTCTTCAAGCAGATAACCAATTTGATATAAATATAAGCAGAAATAGCAATTGATCGTAAATTGTATTTGGCTTTTATAAGAATTGAAAGTCCATTCAAATGAAGCCACAATCTTAATATTGTGTGCTCTACATAAACATAAACTGCCCGCAGCGGTAAAAGAACAGGTAAAAGATTTCAAATCTCTACTCTGAAGACTGCGGCCAAATTCTAATTTCAATATATCGATGTATTCTAACCGAACTGAACTGATCTGAAAACCGAACGAACCGTCAATTACCTACATGCAGATCCAGACTCTGCCAAACCAGTGGCAACCAGAGCAGTTGCCGTTCCAATTTCAAGACTTTAATTTTGATTATAATCATAGGGTTTAGTCCGTGCGTGCTGGCCTTGGCAGTAGGGCACAGGCCCAGGCACGGCACAGGCCGGCGGGGAAACTGAGAAGGGGGTCCAGTTGCAAAGGCAATGCGAAGCCGTTTTGATTGCCTGTCGACCTCTAACGGTAAACAAATAACTCAGACGTGTGTGTGTGTGTGTGTGTGTATCTTAAGATACTACAAGTTGGAAAAACGCACGCTATAGAGGAAAAGCCAGATACAAAGTTTTTCTGTAGTCTTCCTGCCCCCTGGGCACTAGCAGAGGCCACTGACATTTCTGTCCATTTGGCCCACGTCTCAAATAGCACCTGCCTTATGCTTAGAGGGCACAACAAATCGCAATGCTGTGGCAGCTGCTGCTGTTGCAACATACATCAAGAAAAAAAGAGCAGGAAAAAACAATAACAGCAGGAATCAGCTAATTTTGGTTGCCAAAGTTCTCTCTCTTGACAAAAGCTATTTAAAATGGCTAAATAGTTCGTTGTTAAAGATTTTTTCATAAAAAATAACATTTATTTAAGGATTATTTCTATGGAAGCTATATAATAGAGTTAACTGATTTTATTAAAATTTGATTAAACTATATAAAGTAAATTTAAACTTGCATTTGCTGACTTTGGTTAACATCTCTGTAAAAACCATACAAGTTATTCAAACACCCGATCAAATTTTGTTTGATTGCTTCTATATTAGCTATAAGATATAGTAATCAGACTTTTAACACATTTGCATAAAACAAATCTAAACTAAGACTTAGTAACTTTGCTGCAGATAATTTGAAAAAGATATAAGTTTTCTAGACAACAATTGAATTTTCAGCAGATAGTTTTGATGCCACATATTAGATATAGTGTTCCAATTTTAATGCTTCGACACAATTTGTGATAAAAATTATAATACCTTTGGCAAGTGTATTATAATGTCGTGGTACTTAGTTGTACACTTCATAACCCCTTAATGCCCCGGTTTGGGGGGCACAGTCTAACAATTTTTTATTGCTTCTAATTTGATCGGCGACGCAATGTGCTGCCACATTTTGGTAATTTAAGACATTGCTTTCTTGCCACCAGCAGCAGGAGCAACAACAGCAACATCAGTAATATCAGCCGGCCAGGCCAATTAAATATGAAACATTTTTGGCTGTGTTCACGGTTGGAGGTTGCTGGCCGCAGGATGGCTTGATGAAATGCCACGGTCTGTTTTAAATTAAATTTAATTAGTTTATTGTCTGAGGCAACACCTTTCCGTTGCGGCTAACAAGCTGCGCCAACGTACAATCAAACAGGAAAGAAAAAAATAAGAAGATAAAACATATAAAAACACACTCTCACAGGGCTTAGTTTGTTTGTGTCGTGTGCCAAAAGTGGCAGCTGCAACAAGCAGCTCCCAAAAACGCCTACGTTGCACGTTGCAGGAAACAGGATTGTAAAATGGGGACAACGTCAACGATGGTCTGCATGCACTTTAAAAATGAGCGGATCCTTTTGTCCTGGTCTTGGTCCTGGCTGCACTTTGCCGTTATAAGTGGCCCATTAGTTTGGCTTTGGTGTCAATTGCCATTTAAGCACAATTTCCGCTTTGCTTTATATTCGATCGATTTTTCATTTTTAGCGCCATTAGGCTGAGAGGCTGTGAGCTTATTTTTACATTTTGTTCAGACATATGTTTTGGTTATTAACAAGGCTTAAATTGGGTTAGTATTTGCCTCTATAAGAACAGACAGCCAGGTTAAATTTCCTTCTATAAATGCTGCAAATTTGATCTATGAATCTTAAACTTAAATGCTCTCCTCTTGGTTCCTTAGCCTTAAAGGAATAATTTTGGAAACTGCTTTTCCATATATGAAAATCAAAAACTTCCTTATATATAAATGTATTACATAAAAGTGAATAGGAATATTAGCCAATGTAAGACAAAATCTTGAATATTTCAACAGATTTTTAGCTAGATGGAAGAGAATAGAAATCCAATATTTACTATTTTGAATTTATAGATTTTGTGTTTTATAAGAATATTAAATTAGGCGCACTTTCACAGCATTGTTGATTTAATTTAATAAAAAATTTTTTTTTGCAACGTTTCTAAGTTTAAAATGTAAAAGCTATATTTCATATTATAAAATAAAAGCAATTTTAACAGACTTTTAAAGCGATAGAATTGAAGCTGCATTTTATATATTTTACAATTATAAACATACTTTGTAGTATAGTATCTTATAAACTTTAGATAGTACCATCAATTGGCTTTTTTAGCGTACCTGTTGGTTCCGCAATTCTCTTGGGGTACAAAACTGCTGCTGTGCTCAGTTGTACTCGTATTGTCTACTATATATACATATATAGATACATATAGTCTGGGGGCCTTCTATATGCTCATATTGTGTTTTTATTTTGTTATGGGTAGAAATATTTATTGCCTGTTTTCAGTGTTCAGCTTAAGATTGGGCATTAACTGAAGCTGCACTCATCTGAAAAGGTAACAAGAAATCGATGAATATAGTTATTACTGGATATAGCTACAGTCGATAGTACTTTATATGCATGTCTAACTGTATGAGTTCTACTAGCAGAATGGAAAGCCAAGCGTTTGCTGTTTAATTATATTTTTTTATTGTGTTTCATAACGAAATTAAAAGCGGAAAGGCAAAAAAGAAGGCAGGCACTACATAACATACGATTCAAAGATACAGATACTATAATATACTATATGTATGACTCTGTGTGTGGATGTGTGAATGTATGTGAATGTGCAGTGTACATTTTTGGCTTTTGCAATGAGAATTTCAAAGTCAAGGTCAAGTAAAACATTTGGTTTCCTTTTTTTTGCCAGTTTTTTTTCTTTTTAATTTTTGTAGCTTTTTGGTTTCCCTTTTGTCGTTTGCTTCTTTGGGCTGCTCCCGCGGGCACTGCACGTGCTTTTGTATCTGTATCTTTTTATATGTTACGAGTATCTAACAGCTACGCATGCGCAACTTGTAGTTGTCGTGGATGTTGTTGTTGTTGTATTGTTGTTGTTGTTCCTGTTGTCGTGGCCAGACAACCGCGTCCTGCCTGTCGTCATCGCTGTCTGCTGTTCACTTGATCAAACACAAGTACAACGTTTCGAGGGCTTTGAGTTTATTGTGGTTATTTTTTAAAGGCTCGAAATAAATGCCATGTGTTAGTGTCTGCGCCGGCGAGGAATGCCAATTTTTTCTTATTTTTATTTTATTTTTATTATTGCTGCCTTAAGTTGAAACCTGCTTACCCGAAACATACACAACTTGTTTTGCACATTCTGCGAAAATCATTTTTGCCAGCCTCAGACACAGACAAGCCCCAGACACTCCACACATTAGATAAAAACACAATGCCACATTAACTAGCTGCAATTTGAGTTACAGTTACATCTATTTTAAATATCAGTTAGTTACATTACTCTCTAAGCCACCGGGTCAATGGTCTTCAACAATATTTTGTTTACAACATCGCATTCCTTAAACAGCCGAATGACGTGGCATTAAATTTACTGCACGAGGATCTGTGAACCCTTGTCGGAATGTTTAGCAACAGGTTGAGTTCGGATTAAGTTGATTTGGCAGCAAGTTTATTTAAAATCCGAATTAATAGATACAGCTCGTATATCTTAAGAATTCAGAAAAAAATATCTTTACAGCATTACTTTATTGGTATAATACCAAATGTTACAATATTTAATATTGTATTAAGTATTTTTTAAAAAAGAATTGCATATTTGATGGCTGTGTTTGTTGCAATCTTGTGTGCTTATAATTCTCAAACGGCTTTAGTAGCGAGTATAGGCATAAAGCTTTTTTTTAATCCATTTGTAACACATTAATTTCGTGTCTAAAATTAAAATACAAATAATCATCAATATTCTAACAAAAGGCAATTAATTTTTATACACTCCTTTACCTAAAAATATATACAAATATATATTTTAAAGTTAAAAAATAATTTCATATCCCATGTCTTTTTTCTATTGCTTCCAGTGCCTCATACAAAGATGCCAAGTGTCTTGTCTGTACATAATTATTTTGCGAACCCTTAACTCTTCTTGATTATATTCGTGTGTTTATAGTGGAACGGATCGAATATGTTTGGCGGGATTCTGTTTAAAGTGTTTTTCGGTCTAAAACATTTCCGTTGTGCTCGCCTCTTGTGCATTTTAATAACAGTCGCTTCATATTTCATAATTGCAGAGCATGCTGCACACATTTTTAACCCAAACGCAATGGAATTTAATTAAGTTACCGCCGTGGAAGCTGCCAAAAGGTTCTCAGGTACTCGATGCGAATTTTGATTAGTCATAAAAATGCCAAAAGGCAGGATTTCTAGAGTATATACCTTTTTTTTTACAATGTTTAAGATTTTACTGATCTTCAATGGAGAAAACAAAAAAAACAAATAACATAATAAAAAAATAAATATTTAGTAGTTATTATTTTCATGAAAAGCTTCAGAATTAGTTTTTTAATGATGTCTACAAGCGACAATAATTATAATTTCAGATAGTTATAAAATTTTCAGATATTTATTATAAAATGTAATAAGGTATAGGATTGACTAGAATTATAAGCCTATTAATGGCTAAATAACTATAATGAATTAGTAAGGTTAAAGTATGATATTAGAATTCGTATATTTTAAGAAGTACAAAAAGCAGATTCAACTATATAAAAATTTCCCCAATTGTTAATTTTGTTTATAATATTGTAAAAGTCAACTGTAGGCTCAAATACCAGTGCGAGGCAACAAAAAAAAGTCGAGGGGGCATTGGCGGAGCAGCTGCAGTAAGCCAGGCTAAAATGATGCCACAGGCATCGTCCGAATTGCATACTGAGTCAGAGAGCCGGTCGCAGTCCAATGTTATATCTTCCAAGCCAAGTGCAGCGCAAATGGATGGATGGACATGGACGCTCGCACTTATTAATGCTTAATAAATGGCATTTCATTTCTTATTATTCTCGGACTGGGCGCGACGTGGATGTGTCGGAGGATTTTATTGCAACTGCGGCTGTTCTCATTGTTGTTGTTAATGCGAGTCGATATATTGGCCATGACTAAGGATGTACACATATACAGACAGATAGAGCGAGCTTTACAGGCTGGCAGGCATTCAGTCAGTCAGTCAGTCAATGTGTGCTAAAGTAATTATTTCATTTGTGCCAACAATGAGGCTGCAAGTCTGGTCAGCGCTTTGAGCGACTGCTGCTGAGATGGACGTGGAAATTAAAGAAGTTGGCAGCAGGACCGGCCTTGGTCTTGGCGGCCTCATGTTAACCGATTTCAGTGCTTTTAACGACTCAACTTTGGCGTTGCCTTCTCATTTTTAAAGTACTCGGGAATGTAAATGAAGCGGGCGTCTGTCGCGGCCTCACTCCCGCCACGTCTCCACAATGTTAATGTTCGAGGTCTTTTGGGTCATTGCACTCATACAATGGTCTTGACCGACCGCTTGTGTACAAATTTTTGTTTTACAATATACACAAAAAGTTGTGCATACTTATATAAAGACAATGACTGCAATTGGTTACACATTTTATTTTCAATTATCTTTTTATTTATTTTGGTTTCCGAAACTTGTGTTAAATTTGCATTGCTTATTGTTTTTTGAATTTTCAATTTCGCGCCACAACATCAGCTCACCGATTTATCGAGCGAGCGCGCAATCGATAACTGGTCATGCGCGTTGCGCTCTCTCTGTGAGTTAAATTCGTTCAGAGTTGTGAACATGCTCTCTCTTTTCGGTTCATTATAAGGGTGTTGAATAAAATTAAATGCGTTATTTGTATTTTAAATGCTCAATTTCCATCAAATATGAAAGAAGAAAAAGATTATTGGTTTCTTTACGTACATTTTGCAAATCAATTTAAAAGCAACTTATTTTTAACTGTATTTTTAGTAGGCGGTTTGAACTTGTTCGGTTGAACTGTAAACAGAAAATTAAGAGCGCTCTCTGAGCACAGAATTAGTGTGACCAAAGAACTTGCTGTAATTGCTGTGTAAAAATCGAAGACGCTTTGTGCAAGTCTAGAGAAATAAAAAGCATAAATATAAATACAAGTAAATAATAGATAGAATTGAGTTCAGCTTAATGTTAATTTTGACATGTGCGACAACAGTTTAAAGTGTACTTTATATTTATTGCTTATTGCAGATGCAAACCGCAAATGCGAATACAACAGCTGCAGCTGGAGTTAGCGCAGCAGCCGTCGCCGGGGACTCTGTGACCGCGCCACTGCGGGCTTGCAGCACCAGCGGCTGTCGGGTGAGCAAATATGTGGAGGTGACCAAACGCAAGTGCTCACAGTTCGTGTCAGCGCCTTATATAATGGGCAAGCCGCTGGTAGTCAATGGCAAGACATCGATATTTCAGGTGGGCGGTGAAATGGCGAAAATGAGCGATATACCCGCGCTATCAGGTGCAACCGGAGACGGCGATGGTCAGCCCATTTATCGCATTAAGCCGGGCACACACGCACATGTTATAAATTATGTGTTCGTGGACGAGGGCTCCGACTCCATGGAGAAGGCCAAGTCCGAGGATCAAGAATCTATGCGCAGACTGTTGGATTCACAGCGAGAGAGTGCTGCGGCCAAGTTGCAGAGATTGATAACTACACACCGTGGCTTGACGCAGTCTACTCTGCCCGTTGCTACCTCAGCAACCACAACAACTTCAGTTTCTACGCCTACTGCAGCTCCTACGGTTGTGCCTCTTACAATGCCTCTTATTACACCGATTCCTGTTACTGCGACAGTTGGTAAAAGCGTGCATGTGACCACGCCTCAGATTCACCCAAACTTATCCATTGCGAGCGTGAAAGGTGGTCTGCCCTCTGCCACAGCAGCTACAGCAGCAACAAGCCAAAACAACAAAAACAAACCAACAGAACAGACCGTTGAACAGCTACAGGCTGAGATTTTGAAGCTGCGCCGCACTGTTGCAAGCCTTGGCGGAGACTCACGTCGCTAATTGACTTATATAATTCTTGTTATATAGAAAACAAAATACGCTTGATTTTTCTAAGCCTACACAATAATATTATTAACTATATATAATAAAACATTTGTTACTTTAAGGACGCTTTGTTTATAAACTATATTAGCAGAAACGAACTGAAACTGCTTTTAATTATAATTATGTGCTGGAACTTGAAGGAGCTTATCCATGTAAATGGAGCTAAGGCATATATGTTAATGTCAGGTAGGAAAAATGTGAATTTGACTGGCTATTTTATGTGGCACAACCTTTTAATGATACCGAATTGTATATACCGAGGTTGGATTTAAGAACATCGCCACAGATTTGCCCCAACACATGTTGAAACTTAAGGGGTCGTAAATGTGGAATTTTATGTGTCATCTGTGGCGGTGTTGTCCACATCCAGGCGAAAATTTTGCAATCGAACGTAAATTAATTTTTATGGTTTGGAAATGGTTGGCGCGATTACAACAACTTGCCACACAACAACAAGAACAACAACAAACAACAACGGTGACTCCATTATGCACTCTGCGCTGTTGCATTCGAATATTATCTCAGAGGTAAATTGTTTAGTATGGCATCAACTTATTTTGTCAACCCAAATGTTTTAATTTTTTCCTATATGCCGTTTATATATAAGTGGGAATAAATTATGTAAAATAATTCGTTTAGATTAGGATAGTTTTTTAATTATTTACCAGAGAGTTTGGGGCAATTTTTCTTAATATAAAATTGAACAAAGAATATCCTATCTTTACGGCAATTTTTGGCCAAACGAGGTATGAAGTAAAGATTGGGATTTGAACATAAATTAAAGTTTTCAATACACATAAGTAATTAAACTTAGTTTAAGACTATTTTAAAATTTTTAAAAATAATATCGCTATATCAGCAAGAATCGGAAATGCATTTTTATGTTCGAATAGTACAGAAATTCAAAAACTTTATAGATCTATAAAAGTTGGTAGAATAGAGGACAAGATCATGTTCAATTGATAAATAACAATACTTATAGCAGAATTTTATAGCACCTAATGCTAAACTCAGAGGCACACTTTAGGATGAGGATCCCATGGCAATTCAGATTTAAAAAAGTATCTAAAATAGGGACAGACAAAATATTGAAGTGACAACTGGAACCAAAATCTAAATTTTAGTTTCTCAAATAAAGTTCCATGAGTGCAATATGCTTCAAATCAGCATTATGAATATGAAATATATGGAAAATGTATCTGGAGTACAGGACAATGATATTTTAGTGACAAATTCTAAAATTTTGATTCCAAAACTCTTAGTCAAAGCCAAAAATCGTAATTTGCAATATATGTACATATTATTGAAAAAATCAGACAAGAAATCAAAAATATATCTGAAATAAAGGACAATATTATTTTCAAGTGACATCCGGTAGCGTTTATCTAAAGTAAACATCCATAGCACTTAGTGCCAAGATCAGGACACGATTGAGATTGAGGTAAGCCAGTGCCAGTGTCAGTGCCCAATTCTACATATGGGCTGTTGCTTTCCTGATCCTCGCGTTCGCATAAAAAGTAACGAATGTGCGCAATAATAAAAATCATTAAAATAAAAATGTTTATGAGAGTGCATAAACACGACTTTATGGATGGAGCGTTGCGGGCAGCGAACGGTCGAGGCCGGGGCACTTGATGGCCAATGGCCGCGTCCAGTTCGAGTGAGTCCCAGGCACAACAGTTCCAAGTGCCTGTCAAGGGAGGCGCGGGAGTGTCAATGGGCAAAAGTATCTGCGCATTTGTTTCGCTCGCCGCACGCATACACATACAGATACGGATACATATACAGGGATTGGGATGCTAACTCATTTTGGCGGCTGCTGCTGCTGCTGCTGCTGTTGCCGTTGCCTGTGACGAGGCAACTCCAGGCGCAGGCGCAGGCGCTCGGCTCAAAAATAATTTGCAATTTCTGAGAAATACTCACTTTTGCGATGCTTGCGCTGACTTTATGCGCTGCCGTCGCACAGCTTCTCAAGAACCTTCCAGCGCGGTGTGGCCGTAATGAAAATTAAAATACGAAACACTCAGGCAAAGGTCGGGCCAAGGAGCCAATGAGCAGGCGCAGATGCCTCAAGTCCCCCTCCCATCCTCTCTCTCTCACTCTCTCTCTTTCGCTGGCAGTGTATCCCTGAGTTGGCCGGCCGGCCGGCCGGATTGCTTGTCGTTATCTTGTCATGTCAAAATGGTCTTACGAAAATGTATCTTTTGTATTCCAAGTGCAAATGAGCAGCACAGATACAAAACAACATACACCAACATACTATACGGACTGCTTGCTACCTCCCATGCCCGTCTGTTAGCCCCCCGCCGTATACCCTCGTACTTGGCCGAAGTTTTGTTTCCCTTTTATTTGTTTGCTCACTCGCAATTTTTATGCCTTTATTGTGTTTACTCTTTGCCTTCGTTTCTGCAAATGCTTTTAAGACTTTAAGACTTTTTAGTTTGTAGTTGAGCGTACAAATTTGTGCCCTGTCCCCCTCGCCCACCGTAACAGAGGAGAGTACCGAACAGGATTGACCACTCCACTCCACTTCACTCCACCGAATGTATCTGTATCTGTATCTGCTTCTCTGCTCACTCGCACTCTCCTGATGCTCCTGATGCTGACGATGATGATGACACAACATGAAAAGGTAAAACACGCTGAAAAATATTAAATACGCTACGTCGCTGCCTTTTGACAGCGGACGTAAATTTGCTTTTGACCGTGCCCTCGTCTTTATACCCTCTCTCTCTCTCACTCTGCCTCTCCTCCAGAGTATTCCCTCAGCCACCCCCATCCCTTGGCTTGACGGAATTTTTGCTGTTTAATTGCACATAAGATCAGTCGATCGGTGGATCAGTGGATCGGTCGGTGGTGTGTGGAACCAAGGCACCAACTGTGATTGTGAGGATCTCTTGGCAATTAAAATAGAGTGTAAGTTAAGGATGCATAAAACGCTGATCTTTATATGTATAGCACTCCAGTGCATTTATGTCATTGGATATGGCCGCCTTAAAGCCATATGTAAGTGCTCGTATATACTTAGTTTGAATTAATGTATTCCTGGAAGCTTTAATTGATCATATAGCCATAATGGAACATGTAGCTTGCAGGTAACATCAGAACAGTTTTTCGATTTTTTATAAAGATAGTAAAGTTCAGCAATTTTTAATTTTTAAGTTCTTGGTGTACGTGATATATGTATATTATACACTGCAAAAGTATATACATATATCACATAATATGATGATTCAATGATGAAAACATCACATAAGAAAATGAAAATTTATTTATTGATTTTTGTATATGAGAAAATTTCTATATTTATTCCTGTAAAATTGGTGTCCAAATTCGAACTTTAGTTTCTTCATTGATAAATTCTTATTCTGTTTTTAATTTAATATAAAAATCCTGAAGTGTTTCCATTATTTACAAAATTCTGTATATGAAATAAACCTTGAATATTTCTTCTATACAGATTTTAAAAACTTGAGATAATAAAGTATTTTCTACAATATTTCTTGCATACTTTCAAATAAATTGAAGTAAAAAATTGTGGTAATGATTATTTTTCTACATTGACGGATTTTTAGTTCTTACTTTATTAAAATTGTATTTCAAAGTACAGGAAACAATTTATAGTTCAAATTTTAAAAAGAAAGCATCGTTCATAAGTAGTAAAATTTGGTACAGCAATTATTTTTAAGTAAAAATTGCAAAGATTTTAAAATTAAAAAAATAACCGAGTACACACATTGACTGATTCGAATCTACAATGAAAACTGTAATTGTCTTATATCTTATGTTATTTAAGCTTGCTTTAGTTACTAAGTATTTGATTTGAGATAAAGAGAAAGATAAAACATTAAAACAACTAAAAAACAAAAGCTCAGCACATTTGAAATGTGTCAAACTTTGTGAGCAAACAAATGAATTTAATTAAATTTTTAATGTGGCGTTCACAAAAATTATGATGCCAAATTAAATCTAGCATATCGCCGCCATGTTCAACGAGAGTTCACACATACAGGGAATTTAAATTTGGGATTGAATTTTGGGCATGGGAACTGGGAACTGGGACAAACAGCAGCAATAATAACAACATATGCGAATTTTGTTTAGAAGTTTTGCAAATAATGATGAAGATCTGAAGACTGAATCTGGCAACGCCGTCATTTCCTGCGTTCTTCCTCACAATAACAACAAACAACAACAGCCAATAACAACAACAACAACAACAACAACAACAACAACAACAATAACAACATCGTCCTACCGCATTCTAAGTTCTATTGGCACAAAGACCGACTTTTGCTTTGCGGTGCTTTCTGCGAACTTCGTTTTCGTTTCTACGCATGCGCAAAAGCTGAAGTTCTTTTTTTTGTGGCGTATCTGTTAGATACGGATACTGTTGCAGTTTGTAGTGGTAGAGAAACTCGTTTTTATTTGTTACTGTATTTGTGCATAGGATAAGCACACACACTTGACTCCCATTCCCTTTGGTTCCTCCCCCCCCCAATGCTGGTTGTGAGCTCCCGTTCCCAAGCTCGCTGCGAAGTGTATCTGCATGTGTATATGTGTGTGGCATGTGGCATATGTATGTGTTTGTGTGTGTGGCATGTGGCATATGTGTATTTGTGTGTGTAGCGCCCTCGCGGCATAGTTTGCATTTTCAAGGTCGCAAACGTTGCCTTCTTCGCCTCTTCCGCGCGCAGCCTGTGCTTGATTTCTTCTGCAGAATTCACTGAGTGTGCGGCCATTTCTCAGGGTCTAACGACTTGGCGTTGCGATTACCCTGATATTGTAATCTGCTGCCAGGTAATCTCTGGTGCCAACCAGTTAGCCCAGACTCCCAGACACAGTCTCTGAAGCTCAACTCATTACAAGCGTCGCGACGGCGGTGACACTGCATCCAATTCAACAAATAAAGTATAATTTTTACGAGTGCAGCAATGCCTGAAAATGAACACACTGAAATCGCTAAGATATTTATGCTGTCTCAGCTTGAGTTGCCTGCCTCCTGTGGCAGCTGCACGCACACCTCCACACCTCTTTAGTCTGTGTCTCATCATCATGCTAACTTGGTGCAACATTTCGCGCTGCAAGCAAGCACACACACACACTTCTTGCCCCGCTTCTTTGGCCATTTCCTGTTCGTTGTTGCAGGCTGAGTCACCTGTATTTCATCTACCAACATCCTGAACAACAGCAGCTACTCATGTTCTGCTTTTGTTTTACCGGCTTTTGCCAGAGGCTTTCCTTTGATGCATCAGCAAAAAAAAAATAAAAAAATGTGAGTCAACCTAATTGCAGCCCATGGATCATGAAGCAATAATTAAGTATGTAATACATGCATTTCAAGCGTTGATTTAGGCCAAAAGCCGAGCCAAGAGTAAGAGTAAGCCATGCAGTAATTAATTTGCACTAATTGAACAATTTGTAATCCATTCCAGCGGCAAGTTTAACTTACCTTCGAGGTGATCAACGTCAGAGTGGGTGAGGAGCCCTGAAAGAAATTTAATAAATATTTGATTTTATTTTATTTGATAAGATAGATATATTAGTTTAAAATTTGCAGCTGTCTTAAGAAAATAGTCAACAAATTTTTAATTTCGAATATACTACGAATTAAGGCAGTTATTTATAGGAAACTTTTATTAGTATACACTAAGAAAAAAGAAATTTTTTTAAGCATAGAAACACTTTCGATAAAAAAAATAAAATAAAATTCTACAAACAGAGTATAAATCTCTACAAAGAAGTGAAAATTTCCACAGTACGAATATATTTTCTATGATATGAATAAACGAAAAAAATTATGGGTTTATAATCGGAAGTATGGATTTTCTACAATATGAAATCCAGGTGTTCTATGAAATGAATATAAAATTCATTAACCTGCAGAAAATTTTCTATGCTCAATATAAATTTTTACAAAATATGTTGACTTATTTCTTTAACCAAAGTAAAGTAATTTTTTTATTCAAATTTAAAAAAATAACGAATTTTTTTTATTATGGACATAAAATTATAGATTTTTCCATGTTTTGTAAAAAAAGTTTCCTCGAGATATCGAAATAATTAAATAAAATAAATTAAACAGAAAATTTTATCTGTCAAAGTTATAACATTTTCTTCACTTTGTGGTAATTAAATCTACAGGGCATAAAAAAATTTCTATGGCGCTATTTCTATCCTGTTTTTCCAACCACTGACGTCAGTTTTCCACAATTGGATGTACACTTTTTTTTGAGTGTACTCAATCTCAGTTATATTCTAAGTTAGGCTTCTACAATTTGTTTTGCAACTCATTTATAATTTAAATTATCTCGCAAGATTTAAAAGGATTTAAAATATTAAATAATTTATTTTAATTTACCAAATTTAACTTTTGCCAAACCTAGTTCGAATAGAAAGGACACTTGTTTTTGCTTATAGCTAGAAATGTAACTATATAGCTAGAAATTCAACCATTCCATAATAATCCTTTAACCAGAATATTTCGCATTCAATTCAAAAAGATTCAATGTAATTTCTTGTAATTTTTAATAGAACAATGTCCATCAGCATATGTTGGGTAATCTGAGTACATATCTCTGCCATTGCATATTAGAAAGAACTCTGACTGAGGCACACACTCACGTTCAGGTGGAAAATTGCGATTGAAAACACGTGCAATTTGAAAAACTATTCAGTTTTTCAGTGTTCCAATTGTCGAAACGTGTGCCGAACAAAACGATGCGCAAAACTATAATCCTGTTCAATTCCCAGAATTGAATGAGGTTATGAACAAGGAAAACAGGACTGTGGCCGCATTTTTATCTTGAGTGGGAAATCACGTACAAGGATTTGTCTGCTTTTAAAATGTAGAGCAATAATTGGAATGGACTATCGTGAAACATCTGCATGGAACATTTTTAGTTATTGACAATAGAAAACAAATTGAAATCCTTTCGATTTTCAGAAATAAAATTTCAATACTTAAACTGTTGTCACCGCGTATGTAAAGTATATAAAATTGTATGTAGCTGCTAGGCTCAGTGCAATGAACTCTATAAGAAAAAATTTCTATTTAAATTTGTATATTTATTAACTAAAGCGAAAGAAATAGATAATATAAAAGTAACACAACTACAAAAAAAAAAATTCTTTGCGGCGTTTTCGACAAAAGCAATCAAATGATACTTAATTTTATACAGAGAACATGTCTCTAAAAGCTAGCCATCGTAAAGCCAGCTTCTTCCAGCATTTTGGTAACTCTCTGCTGTCGATTAACATAACATGAACTGGAATTGGAATTGGAATACAAAATGGGAATGACCGAAAGATTGAATCTTTGGCGGGGTGGAGCGGGTCACAGCGTCAACTGAAGACGGTCAAGCAACTTGGCCAAGAGCCAATTCAACATCGAATCTTACAATAATTAATAATTTCTTTGAAACTAGCGAAAAGACATTATTTATACACGTGTTTTTGTTGTTTTTTTTATATTATTATTATTTTTTTTTGTTAAGTCTACATACATAAGAATTGAATTGGCTGAGGCAATATGATGACACAAATGGCGGAGATATTTGTTACCGGGGCGGGAATGTATGCGGGCACGAAGCAGGGTTTATTGACGCTTTTTCTAAAGTATGAAGTAAATTCGAGCCAACAAAAAAAAAAACACATCTACTACGATTCGCGCTCTTTGTCTCTTTTGTTCTTGACTATTAAAGTTATTTGTACAAAAATGGCAACATCAAGAATGGAACTTTGTTATTTTTTTTCTTATTGTTGTTCTTATGTATAACGGTTCTAGCATTTCTCTTTTGTGGCAAATACTTAAAAAATCAAAAGAAAATAAATAATAATAGCAATTCTATTTTGTTAAAGAATGGAACTTTGTAGGTATGTACATTAAATGAACTAATTTCATATCGATGTTTATTTTAGGTATATATATTTTAAAAAGTAATCTTATTTGTTCTTAGACACGAGTTAAAAGTAAATTTCATAAACATTTACCACATAACCTCACGTAGTAGCGTTTTAATGTTTCTCAGCTAATTTTGAAAAAATTACTTTAGATTTGTGTATTTAAAAATATTTAATCGAATTCATTTTATTCAAATAGTATTGTTTTGCAATGCATAGAAAATTCATAAGGTGTTCCACTACAAGAAAAAAATCACAATAAAAAATAAAAAAAATAAATAGATGCTTAAAATATTTTATTAATCTTTGGAAAGCTTACTTTTGGAATCGCTTCTAATCTTATTATAAAGAGAGAATATTATACAATTATATTATGAATAATGAAGAAACTTGATGTTCCTTAAAACAGCCTCATCGACTAATCAAAAATCACTCAATTCTTAAGTAAAAAAAAATATATTTATATATCAACAATAATTTGTCGCATTATTATACTGTGCTGTAGTACCAAAGATTTGACAAACTATAAATGTTATAAGAATGCAAATAAATGAGTTAAGAAGATAAATGTAAGAATATAACCAAATTTCAGATTTTTAATTTTTCATTAAAAAATAAAGTATATTTCTCATGAAATTGTATGCGATATTAAATATTTTTCTATTTTGAAATTATTTAATTATAAACCACCTACACGCCCCCAGTGCATATGCTTCGAGCTTAAAATAGATATATATCCACACACACACACTTAAAATATCCATAGAAAGCAGGAGACATAATTAGGTACAAGACGATGCATATAGAGTTGTACATTTGGTATTATATCAAACAATCTTACGAGTATACGGGCTGGATGCGAAGACTCTTAACATCAATAAAATGTCGCCGTAATGCCTGGCCCCACTGCATGGGCACTGTGAATGAAACCTCAAAAGCTAACTAAGTATCTATGTGTCTAATATATATCTATGTGAATGTATAGGGAACAACTATTCGGTTGTATGGGAGTGCAGCTGACATAAAACAACTAAAAATAATACAAATACAAAGCGATAAATCTTGTAGTAGGTGAAAGAAAGCC
Organism: Hirtodrosophila alboralis; assembly: GCA_035043045.1. Taxonomy (NCBI): domain Eukaryota; kingdom Metazoa; phylum Arthropoda; class Insecta; order Diptera; family Drosophilidae; genus Hirtodrosophila; species Hirtodrosophila alboralis. The sequence goes on from JAWNNH010000048.1 coordinate 1,642,062, forward strand.
AAATGTGTAGAAGAAATGAAAATAGTGAAATGCAAGAAGATGCTCGATTCTGTATCGGTAACTAAGTAAAACAAGGAATGGGATTGGGATTGGGATTGGGGAATTGACACTGGGTGGAAAGAGAGGAACATCGGCGGCTATCCAAAAGTACTTTCCTCTAATGGCAGTCACACGCATTACCAATGCCATGGAATCCAAAAATCTATTCTTAACGAGTCTGTATAGTGTAGACCAAAAAAAAAAAAAAAAAAGGGGAGAGCGATGGCGACGTTTTTTTCGAATCGCTTTTGAATAAATTTAGTCACAGATCTTTATGTTGTTGTTGTCTTTCTTTCTTTCTTTCTTTCTCTAATTTTTTTTTTTGGTAATAACATTTGTCTAGTTGGCTTGCTGCATTAGGGCAAGCATATAATACACAGATCCTCCAAGCCGATAGATAGAAAGAAAGCATCTTCTTCTTCATTATGGAACAAGGGGTAAAAGGTAAGTATCGTTTTCCATGTAATAATTTTCCAACGCGTCCAGCGGGCATTAAAAAATGCACCGCTGTCAGTGTCGGCCTCCATAGCAAACCGCTCGATCAAATTATGTTAATTCGGGTTTAGTGCGAGTATCAAATATTTATTACAAACTACAGAGACAACCAACCACATGGTAGATAGATGAAGTTGAAGAAGAAACCGGAGAAAACATTCACTAATGCTTTGTGCAATGACAAAAGGCTTAAATTGGTTACATGGAGGCGGAAGCCCAGAATACACTGAACAAAGCTGTTAGTTCATTTAGCACACTGGATTGTATAAAAATTATAATTTCCTCATTAATTGTATAAACAGGAATAATGAAATCGAGAATCCTTTGAAGTTGCCTTTGGTCAGGTATTTCTAAACAGTTTCTCCATAAACTGTTTTTATTCAGTTGAGATTAATTTTGTAGGAAAATATTCTTCTTAGAATTATTGAAATAATTTTTCGTTAATATTTGTTATCTATTTAGTGAAATTTTATAAATATTTTTCTCTTTTTTAAGCTCACATTATCTCAGTAAATTTAGAGAAAATATATATTAGTAAATGTGATCTAGACAAATACTGGTCATATTAATATTATATTAATAGTTGAATATTATAAATTAAAAAAGAAAATTCTCTTCCCCAAACGATTACATACATAATCGTAAAATTCGAACCTAAAATCTTGTTTTTAATTAAATTTAAATACTTTAAAGACTCAACTATTCAGATAAATGATAAAATTTTATTCAATAAATCTACCTTATAAATATTTTATCTTTATCAAATTATATTCAGTTATATTGAGGTTTATAAGAGAATATATACTTGTTTTAAAATTTCATTATATTGAAAATGATCTAGCCATTTCTTACGTAGAACTTTTGTAAGAAAATTAGGAAAATATAATAAATTATAAAATATCAGTTATCTTAGGAAACAATATATTTTTTTGCATAAGCAAACTATTTTTCTAAATCCAATTATTCTGGCAGACTTTAGAACTTTGCAATTGAAGGCATTGTAGCCCTATATAATTAGCTTATTAATTAGGTATTTCTTTAAGTGTATGCATATCATAAACTGTACGCAAGTTACTATTTTTTTTATATATATTTTTTTCGATTGTAGACTTGTTTTACTTTTATGCGTGTATGTGTGTGTACTGTCATATATTGGTATGTACATACACATACACCTATGCATACATATGTATCTCCTACACACAATAAGCAGACCAACTATAAAACTTGTATCAAATCGAACAAAACAAAAAATAAAATTTTTATTGCATTCCAGCACTAAAATCTTTCGATCGTGTGTGATGCTCAGAGCTGGCCACTAGCTCTAAAAAAAAAAAAACAAAAAAAAAACAGAAAACAACAACAATAATTTCAACTTGGCTCTGTCGTCTGTCCCCTTGTCCCTTGTCCACAGTCTCTGTATCTGTATCTCTGTGTCGTCTCAGTGCGTCTCTCTCAGTATGTCGCCATGTGAGACTCAAATTGTGTAGTATTGATATTGGATTGTCGTCTCTCCCCATACCAACCAAACTGAAACTCTTTTGCCATTGCCTAATATTCCATTAACGGGCTTATTAAGGCAGCACGTAGCGTTCAGATCGGCGGCAACAGAAACTGAGACCCACAGATACAAAAACGCACACAAACATACGTAGCGCGTAGTTTAATAAAAGGTACTGATGCATAAATGGGTGTTTGTATCTAAATTGATCGAATTTGGGGACACCACACACACACGCACACACAAATATACATATGTATATATATAGGAAACCGGGGCGACTACAAGAGCAGATGAGCGGGACGCTGCGTGTGTTGCGGCTGTGCCACAGTTCAATTCAGGTAGAAATTCCCCCGCGGGCTGAATTTCGAAAATACAACAACAACAACATTAAAAGAAACTAAAATAAAAATAAGAAATTAGTTTTAGAAATGTCGAACATCAAATACTCTTACATAGTTGCTTACAGGCATTCGATATGGTGATTATATAAAATATACGTTTATTTTTTAAAGAAAAAGTAATTCATTTTTGGTAGTAAGCTTTATAAGTCAAATTAATGTGGTGCGTATAATACTAACTATATTCTAACATTTCTAAACATTAAGCAACTAATTTAACAGAACTATTCATTAGCTTTCACAAAATGTAAAGCCTTCTTAAATATGTTATGAGATTGCCGAGTAATGATCCAAACTGAAGGCTTATCTCCAAAAAAATTAAAAAAAAAAAAAAAAAGCAGATTTCAAAATTTTTTTTTATAAAAAATTCTCACCAGAGATAAGTTTTTAAAGTAGTTCTTTGTCGGAAAAAATAGGTATGATAAAGGATAAAATTTGTGTGTTACCTAGTCTTATTAAATTAATATTAAATTAATATTTCCAGACTAAATGCAAGAATGAGAATGCAAGGTTGAGAGTTCCAATCTCATTCGTTAAAAAGAAATAGTTCTCCAGAAGTTCCCTAGCCCCTCTGGCTAAAGCAAACTAATATTTTAATAATTCTAAAATAGTAAGAAAATTTTACATTGAAAGCTGGTTAACCTATACCTAACATATAAATATTTTACAATCTAATTAAACAGCTAGACGGTTTTTTCCTATGCTATAAGGCAAAGATTTTCAATTAATAACATTCACTCAACTTATATAGATTTAGTACACACAATTGTTATGTTTAATTAAAATATATTTTTTTTATTTATAAAAAAAAACTTATTTCTCTATAGGCAGTCCTTTTGTTTACTATATGATATTCTATCCAACTGGTTCAAGCATATGTCAACTTTTTCTCACCAAAATGTAACAGTTAACTCAATTTTCAGTAAATTAAAGAAGTAAAGTATCCTATACATAATTTATGTTATTATTGATCCAATTTTTGTGTTACACATTTTGTGACAATATTAGAATACTCTTCAGTTAAGGGTATAATAATACAACAAACACGAATAAGTTGAAATTTCGACTTGGAGTTGGACAGCGGTGGCTGCTAAAGCAGGTACAATTTTATAATTTCGTTTCGTGTTTAATTAAAGGTGAAGTTTTAAAGAAATAATAAAGAATTATCGAAGAGCTGGCCAGAGTCGGGTACAGATGATGCCCAACAAATACACACACACACACACACTCACACACACAGATACAAGCATTGATCGTAAAGCGATGAGACGGTCACCCGAAGCGACTCTCCCTCTCCCTCACTCAAATGTCTGTTGGCTCTATAAGAAGTCTCTTGTAGCTGGGGACTAACTATTGGGAGTCCGGCGATCATTATGCCATAAATAAAGATTCGTTCCGTGCATCGGGTCAGCTATGGGAAAATTATATAAAGCACTTTTATAGTACACCATCTTTGGAAGCTCTAAAAATGTGTGTGTGTGTGTGTGTGTATGCTAAATGTATTTAGGGTTTATTTTTTTGGGATATATAATTATGCTCAGTTATGATCAAAGTCCAGTTATTGTTGCTTAAGAAACAAATCAAGCTTTTTACATTTTTACATACAAACATTTAATTACCAAATTCTTTTCTTATATTTACTATTTATTTTCTCTTGATTATTTTGATTGTTTTTGACGTTTTCTGTTGTTTTGATGGCTAAGAAAAATATATGTCGAATGTGTTTGGTAGTGTTATCAATAAATAAAATCGCTTGGAGAAAAGTATTTGAAATAATTGGATTTTACATAAAATTCTAAAATTTCACATAAAATTCTAAAATATAATAATTCCAAATAATTTTATGATTTATTCTTTAAAATCACAAAATTTGTTTAAGGGTTATTATATATTAAAATATTTACAATCTTGCTGCACAGTTTAGTAGATAAAAATTCAAAAATATTGCTAGTATTACATTTACAAAGAAAACATAGGTTTTAATGCTTTTATTTACCATTTTCATAATTTTTCTTTCTACGTTCTCCGGACAGATTTACAAACCGAAACCATTTTTATATCTTCTTTATATTAGACTTAAATCTTAGCAATTAACGCTTACTTTTAATGATAAGAGTAATTCTTCAAGAAAGAAGTTTTTTAAAAGAAAATTAATTACATTTTTTTTTAAATATAAAGAACTATTTTTGATAATGATTTAGATGGTTATCTTAAAAATATTATTTGTAAGAAATTAGTCATTAAATTAAAACTCCAAATATACTACTTGAGTTTAAAATAATTATGCCAACAATCTTAACCAATTAGGACACACATTTTATTAAAATAAATTTTTATAAATTGTATATTATAATATGTGCTTTTGTTATCTAAAAATTGTAAACAATATACATGCGTAAACAAATAAATTACAATTTCTTCTAAGAAAAAAATCAAACAAATTTGAGAATTTGTCAATTTTTCATTGGCCAAGCAGCCGAAACCAAAATGTTTGACAGCCTAGATGACAACGCTTGTCAAAATCTGACAACTCAAACTAATCATTCCAATTGCTGCTGCTGCTGCCGTCGCTGTCGCAGTCGACGTTGACGTCGCAGATCGTAGCAGCGCAGCAAACGCGTGCCAAACATTTAGTGGAAGGCGTTTCTTTCTACCCCAGAACCGTGACGATGAATATGACGATGACGATGATGATCCGATCTGTGGACTTGGGCGATGACACAGCGTTTCGAGGTGTTGGCAACAATTTTTTGACAAATTTTCCGTTAAGTTAAAAGTGTTCAAAATACAACTTTAACTGCAAGCAAATATATGCAGATACAGATACAAAAGTATCTGTACCAAGTAATTGATGTACTGGCACGGGTATGAGCATTAAACTGTGCGCTTATCGTACATCTCTGCCAATGCCACAACGTCATCGGAGTGTGTGGAGTGTGGTGTGCTGTGTGTGTGTGGAGTGTGTAGTGTATTGTAATGGAGTGAAGTGTGTGTACTTATGGTTTTATCGTCGGGCCTTTCACCCAATCCAAAACCCAGGCAACGAAACAGTGACGAAGGCGCAAACAATTTTACGACATTGACAACAAGTAACAAACACAAAATAAGCAAAAGAGTGCTTTAATCAATGCTAAACTGGCAAATACCCTGTATGGTGGTTAGAAGTACTCTTTAAAATATTCATACTAGGATAAAAGCTAAGTTATATAAAGAGTATATTCAGTAACCTTAAGAACTTTTCAATTCCGAATAATCTTCTTGAAATATTTAATTCCATGTATTTTAAAAATGTATTTGAATAGTGATCATTCTATAGATATTCCAGCTCTACTTCAATACATTCTAAACTAAATATTACGGTTTTCAAAATAACTAAAAAGTCTTGTTTTGAAATAATTAAAAAAAAGTCTAAATTAGAAACAAAACTGATAAACTTGATTTAATCGAATACCAAATTTAGCTGTGATTTAGCTCTTGTGATCTGTTAAATATCAAGACACCAATATGTCTCTTCTATACCCTATTCAACTATTTTATGGGTACAGGGTATACACAAGAAGAAGAACATGATAAACATGAACATTGGGTTTTAGTAGTTAAATCGAGCGTAATAAAAATCTCGTAATTGTTTTTTTTTTTTTGTTTTTTGGCAAAGTAAACAATTGAGACACAGTTTTGGGGCTAATTGATTCACACTTTCTTTTTGGCTGTAAAACAAGATGTATTCTCGTCAAGATGTCCATCATGACAATGGTTTAGGGCTTAGGGTTAATGTGGAGTATACGAGTGTTTGCCATGATTAAATCTTCACTACCCTCAATGCAGTGACATCAGTTCTTGGGTTTTATGTTACCAACCAAAATTTGAATGATTAGCCCAATTGAAGTTGTTAAACAAATCAAATACAAAGTGGGTTGAATGTAAACTAAACTCCAGGCCAGACTGTTTGTTAGAGATCAAGACCCTAATTACATTGGATCGGTATCAAAATAGAGGGCGAAACCAGCTCAAATTCTTTTTCGACAAGATGATGAGGCACATCTGTGGTATATATATATAATGACGTCTGGTTTGATTTGGGGGCACAAGCCATAGGCCTAGACAGACCCAGTCCCAGACCCAGTCCCAGACCCAGTCACAGACCCAGAGACAGAGACAAAGGTCTAGCTAAATAGACGAGTAGATAATGATGTTGTGTTGTCAAAACATCAACATTTCAACATTTGGCGTCGGATGACGGATGGCGTGTGAGGATCACAGTCAGAGTCCAAGTCAGGAGCGACACTTGTTATATTGTTTGGTCTTTGGGTATTCATTCATACACTCAATCACTGTTTTGTAAGCAGTAGCCAGATATCATTATTCAAAGCGCAACAAACAGACAAACCGCTCTATTAGCTGATGCCCAACCACTTGACATCCAAAACACTTAACACGCTCACGACCTGCTGCATCATTGAAGGATTAGCTGCATTTAATAATCATCAGAGCGCTGGGTGTTCCTACCAACGGGAATTGAGGCCTCAACGCTTTTGTGTGCCCTGGGCAAACAATGCCATAACGCCATTATGCCACTTGCCACTTGCAACTCGCCTCTCGCGGTTGCATCCAAATTCCCATGGGTAGAGAGAGCCCTGCGCTTTGTGTGCACTTGACAGTTGACACATTTGGTGGCAATAGGAGGAATCACATTGTGACAGACCCACATGCAAATTGAGTTAAGGCCTTTGGCAGTTTGAGTTGATTTTCAGTTCGCAGAATGAAGGGGCATGATTCAATGAAGACATCCCTATACTTTGTTAAAGAGCTTTGACTAGATACTTTTGTTAAAGAGTTAATTATAAAAAGATATATTAAAGTGTTCAATGAAGACATTCCTACACTTTGTTTAAGAGCTTTCACTAAAAGATACTTTTGATAAAGAGTTAATTATGAAAAGATATCTTAAAGTGTTGTCTACAGATACATTCGTTTTTCCTACAGCCTTTTTAGAGTAGGTAGCATTTCTGATGGCAGAGAGGATAGATAGATCTCCGGAAGAGGATGTTATTAGGAAAATCAATATTTAACCCTAAATAAAATAAATATTCAAAAATTTCATTTGTCATTTCATTTGTCGAAATTTTTAAATTGTCTTTCGTGTAATGTAAATGGTATATAAATAATATCATTATATTTATTTAAATAGCTTCCTAAGTATTACAATTATTTATATAGGAAAAAACAGAGCTATTTCAAAATATATAAAAAATTTAATTGATATCAAGAGTATACAAAATTATTATTATTTTCATACTTATTACATTCCATTATAATTATTACATATATTAATAGGCAAGTATATAATGCAAATTTCTTTTAGATTTTTGTTGAAATTTTTAGATGGTCTTTCGTGGAATTTAATATAAAAATAATAAGGTTTTTTGTTGGCAATTATTTTTATATATTGGGAAAACTCTTTTTTTTATTAAATAAATAATTGTATTTAACATAATTTTGTAATAAATAAATCAAATATATTTATTTCCTATTACAAAATAGCAACTATACTATATTAACTGAAAGTATATAGTCGTAAATAATAAATTAATTATTTATCTAGTTTTGTAATATTCGGGGCGTACCGTACGTTTAACCTATGCCCTAACCTTCAAAAGGCAACTTGCAGTCATTTTTTAGGCATTTGGGGCGTAGTCGTCACTTAGTTACTCATTACTCATGTGCCATCGTGTATGTCGACAAATCCATCAGCGCAATTAACCCAACCAAAGCTAAGCAAACCACAGTGGACCGAAACCATATGTGGGCAATTCCCGCAAGTGCCATTGAAGAGGCGGTGAACCGTTGGGACGGCTTACCTCCAGGTACAGGTAAATAATAAACAAATTACAGTAAAAAAATTAAAAAAAAAAAGAAGTCAAATAGTTGATTTAAAATGATATTTTGTTGCTTCTTTTGGTAAATGCGCCTGTTTTCCACTGAATTTAATTAGCGACCTCGACAAATAAACGGAGGTGGATGCGGTCGCTTGGACGCTTCGCTGGGTTTTTCTTCCTCAAATTTTCACTTTGTATATGACGCGACTTTCAACCGGCTGTCCGACATTTCGTCACTCATCGCTGAACATATGCGTAATACCCCCCTCCTCATACTCTCTCTCTCTACCCATGGATTTGACCATCTTAAGTCTAGCGACTTATCGGAGCTCTCGGATCTGTGTGCGAGTTGAATTATTTAAATTAATAAAATATGCTAAAATGTGTTACAAGTGTGTCTCTCTCTCTCTCATATATATTCAGTCTAATGTCTAATGTAATAGATCATATAATTAAAAGAATTATGGTGGAAACAAGACGCTTCACCAGCACTATAGTATACTACAATAAACAACAACAATGACAACAATTGCGACAAACAATAGCAAATAATTTTCCAAAGATGTCTTGTTGCTAGTTTTTGGCTATTTGTTGGCTCTTTCCTTTTCCGTTGTTGGTAACTTGAACAGGGGCAAAGAGGGGCAGAGACAGAGTAGCTGCCAGATGATTTAGGGTCAAGTAAGGTCTCTACGCTTTTTTTTTGGAAAGTGCCTTCATAGTTTCGGCTTGAGTGCAATTTGCATAATTTGTATATATAATACATATATAGTTTTTATTTTTATTTTTTTGATGAATGTGACCCGAATGAAGCGAAATTACGAAAGTAAATATTAGACAATAGAAAATCGCAGTAAATTTTTTGGTTATAAATTCTACCAGAGGTTGGGTTAGTGTTAAGCGGCGGAACAACACCTTTTACTGAATATTTTATTCTAGATAAATATATGCATTTCCATGCGAAACAAATGTTAAAAATAAAAAATAAATTAAAACATTTGTAATTTATTAATGTAAATAAAAGTAATTTTATAATTTTACTTGTGAATCGGGTGGGCTTAATTTATTGCAACTAAATGTGATTACTAAATATATTTAAATAAAAATAATAAATAATGCCTTCCAAATGTTTGATATATAAAATAATAAAGTTTATTAATTCCACTATATACTAAATATATTTTATATATTTTTGTATCAGTTACTAAATCGAAATTTGTTTTATTCATATCGATGAAATACTACTTTTAACATTATCTTTGTATACTGAATATTTTTTTTAAAATTTTTAACAAATCTGTTATTTTATTTTTAATATTTTTTTCAAAGTCTGTATTTTGGCTCATTACTCGAGAAATTCTAATACAATAAAAAGCTTTAGGCTTTCTGAAAGCTATTGAATATATCTATAAATCGTGCATACACACTTTTAAATTTAAATCATTAGTTTTGAATATATATTTACATATTTGATTTAAGAAAAATTATGTGTAGGAGTTCCTTAAAATATATTTTAATTGAACAAATTAAAACCAAAAAATTCTTACTGGTCGTTTAAGTTTCTCTTAATTGATTAAAATGCTAGTTTTAAATTAGTTTTTAGCTAACATCTGGACACACAATTTTCAAAGCTTTGTCATAATTATAGATTTTTGTAAAAAGTCACTTACACATTTTGAATAGAGACTTTATGTCTGATTATATATTTACCTTAATTAATTTGTAATTTTTTTATTTTAAGTAAAAAGCTTATAATCAGCACACTAAAAATCTAGTCCACAATCCATTAGAACTGGCAAAAATGTTTAAATATCAAAATAAATATTCCGGCTATGCAAACTGAATCCAATAGTACGCTCTATGCATATTTACTGTGTACATATACATATGAAAGTCACTGTAGGCTCTGCTCTGGGTCCTTCTGACCGCAAACGTTGGCTGTGTCAAGTGTGCACAAACAAAGGAACTGGGAAAGTGCCACTAATTACAATTCCCATACACATATATTCACTAGGAGGCACCCACATTAACATTTACATCTGCTGGAATGTCCTGGGTGGCGGCTGTATATATATTTATATATATATGTTTATTGGGAGCAGGGTATTCAGTATCGTAACTTGTTGGCTATTGCTCTGCCTTCACTGAGCAGGATCTGGCATGTCCTTGTAGGCCAGCTGTGTGGCACATAGAATCGCAGGATGTTTGCATAAAATGCAGCTCAATAGACAACTTTTGGATTAGATTTGCCTACTTATCGATATCGAATTTCTCTTGGCCTATTGCATTTGACCTTTTTGCTGGGCATAACACAAAAATCGATTCTATTTAATTGCGGTCTCTGAGACTAGACCTGTGGCTTTGTCACCCGGCCGTGACCACAGAGCTGAGCTCGATGATTTCATTTGCCGCAGGACTACCTGTATTCAATAGTCCTCGGACTAACTGCGTGTCTGTCAGCGTTGAAATTTGAACATAAGAATATTCACTAAAATAACAAAAAAAAAAACAGAACACGAAATAGAAATCGAAAATTGAACAGAGACATCGAGAACAACTGAAAAGTCACACGCAAACGGTGGACAGTGACAGGTACAGGGGCATTGAAGTGGGGGGAGGGGCGCTTGATTTTCACCTGCGCCGGTGGCCGACGTCATCACTGAAAAACTAAATTTTCAGTTCAGAACAGGTGAAAAGCGTCACCACAACATGTCACTGCTGCCAACTGCCCTCTGACCTTTCCGCGGCCAATTGTCCAGCCAGGTCAACGAAGCGTCCAATTTAAGGCCATTTACATGGCCTGCCCAATTAATTTATAGTTGCATCTTTCAAGGCAATTAAAGGGAGGAACAAACAGAAAAAAAAGTGTTAGCAACAAATAGCTTAAGGCTATAGCAGAACGATCTTAAGGCAACTGAGTAAAAATTATTCATAAGTAAATTCATTAGTCAAAATGCATTTAAATTTACTAACTTGATATTTGTTAGATAAGCTAAACAAATTATGTAACTAACTCTATAGAAAATAAGGGCATTACAGCCAGAGGAGGAATCGTTTACTGAAAGGACTAAATTATAAATAACAGAAATATAACTTAAATATATGAATTTTTTATATTTTAAATGATATTTTGTCATTTCAGTTAATTATATTTTCTTAGTAGGCTTGGAAATGCTGACTGCTAAGAGTGATTGAGAATTACAAGCACCCAAACTACAAGAAACTCAAATGGAGACGGTTTCTATTAAAATAAATAATTTTTCAATATTAAAAATTCTTGAGATTGATTTCAATTTTAATATTTAAAATAAGCTTTTTATATTTAAAACATAATTTAATTTCTATGCACTTATGGTTTTTAACACAGAAACTTTAGAACATCTAGATATACAAATAGAGTTTCTCAAGAGTGAAAATAATGCTAAAAAATAATCAATTTAAATTCATATTTAAACGGTTCAAAAAAACACGAAACTTTTCCTTAAATATATTGAAAGAAAAGTTAGTTAAAAGTCTTCCAAAAATTTTATTAATTTTCTTAGTCCGTTTATGAGCTATTTCAGGTTTTCAAAAATACCATTTAAACAATAAAAATTTCATTTAATTTAAATTGATTTTTAAAGCATTTTTAAATGCTGCAAATGTCGCATTTAACTAAATTTCACTGTGTGTGGCCCGTTTAGTTAAAATGGAGTTATAGGCTAAGGGTTATACAAATGGCTGCCAAAAGGTAATTCAAGTGAATTTTGTTGCTTTAAGCGGAAGTACGTTGTGTGTTGGCTTTTGGCTTGGGCTTAATTGTCGATTGGTCTTTACGACTAGGCCAAAATAAAAAATAAAAAAATATTAAAAATAACCTACAGTACAAGATTGATGAGCTTTTGGTTCGCAGTCGCATCATTTCGTGGCAAAAGGTAAACAATTAACTCGGAAATGAAAATAAAAATTGGTGCGCATGCAATTCCCGTTTTGTGCCTCATCACGACGGATGCCTCCCCCGCCCTGGCTCATTAATCTCTTTGGCAAAATGCCGACCCAGAGTTCGCAAGTTTCAACTTCAATCTCAACTTTAACTTGAACTTCAACTTCCACTCGAATCTGCAAAGCTGCAGGCTCCAACGTCACACTTCAATCAGACAATAAAAATATTGAAATGAGTTAACAGACCTCAAACTTGGAGCGGCAAAATGAATGCAAAAAAATTCGCAGAATCATTTTAAGTGTAGTTCATTTCTTTTTTTTTTTTTTTTTTTTGCCTCGCCTGCTCCTCTTCTCAGGTAATCTGGCAAATGAATAATTGATCGAGCTCTATAATTAACGGGCTCACTCAATTGCCAACTTTTTTAATGCACCGCGTGCGCAAAAAACAAAAACAAAATATATATTTTGAAGAAAACTAAAAACAAGTAATAATGCTGAAATTAAAAGGGATCGACTAGTAGATACCGCTGTTAAAGTAATTTTTAGATGTTAATTAAAGTTGGAAAATAAAATAGAGAGAGTACTGCGATCCATTGAGATTTATTGCACTTAAAAATTCTCAGATCCTTGAGGTCCAGAAGGAACGTAACGATCTTTAGTAGCTTGAGGATATTTAGTAGAGAGAAGATTTATTTTCTTCTTGTAAGACAAAGAAGCAATGATTTCTTCAGATTGCATGAAAAAAAGTAAATATTCAAATAATGGTATGTCTAGTATGACAAACAAATATAAAAACAAGAATTTATATAATTAATAATATAAAAAATCACAACTTTATTACCCACCTTTTCAACCAGCCTTTATAAGTACAGGGTATTTATATAAATATACAAAACATACATGCGATTTCAGGGTCACAACAAAAAAAAAAAAATAAATAACAAATTCATGTGCAATTCTCATTATATGGTTTTTATTACTGCAGCTGATGGTAGTCATGAAAGGGTATAAATTATATAAATTCTGTGAATTGTATATTTGAATAATTTTGTTAGCTGCAATTTGTTATGCTATTATAACAATTCCAAAGAATTTATAAAAAATTACTAGACCATCCTATACTAGATATGTGAGGTCATTTTTTTGGCATTCATAAATTGTATATTATGTTTTCTCTAGTATACCCTTAAATTAAGTCGAATAAATGTATTCCCGTCTAAAACAATGTTGTCTGCAGGCTAAATTAGAAATATATATATATCCAAGAGCCAAGTAATTTTTACGTTTACCAAACGCATTAGTAAACTCCCGTTTCCCTCGTTAATGATCTTGCCCAGTATTAGATACAGTTTCTACCGGAATATCTTTACCAATTACTTGTTGTATGCATATATTAAAACACAGCAAAAGGGTCGCTTAAATAGTAAAAAATATATATATAAAAAAAATACATATAATTGATAATTTATTCAAATAACTTGAAATGTAATTTTTAGCCCATTATTAATTCGATTACTCAACATGAGGCCGGCGGCATGGCTAAAATCACTTACAAATACAGATACAAATACAAAGATACAGATACAAAACACATGAGTTTTTAAACTGTATCTATTTTATTATTTTTTGTTGTTGTTGTTGGTTCTTTTGTGAGAAATTTAAATTATCTTCTTACCAAATCACCGCTCGATTCTCGTTGTCGTCTTTCTTTGGTTTTTTGGCCTCATTCTTAAGTTAAAAACTCATTATGAATTTTATTTTTTTTGGTTATTGCTGCGATTCGATTTGTCACCTGGCTTTTGAGCTCAGGTGACTTTTCAAGTAAATGAAATTACTCAACTTGTATTCAAGGCAAAATAACTAAATATGTTTTGCACTAAATTCAGTTATCATTGAAATATTATTCAAAGATTCAAACGAGATGATTTTAAAACTGGTTTAGTTGCGAATCAAAAGACATCCACATCTCCTACATATACTACAAGATACATTTATAGTAAGTCTGTATATTAAATGCTGATTCGATTATTGTTTCATTTTGTTTGTACTGGTTTCTTAGCGTAAGTTTACGGAAGTGTTATGTGCTTGCCACGCCCCCATACCGCCCGCAATTACTGTCGATCGTTCATGAATCGGAACCAGTTCTTGACAGCGCCATTAGCATCGGCATTAACATCAACATCGTTAACTTCATTAGTTAGTGTCAATTTTTGGATCATCTCATATGCTTTTTAACACTCAACAAATGATTATCGGACATCGAAGTTCTTAACAAATGCAAATACATAACTTTATATATTACTTAATTCAAATTATTTTACTATTTTATACTGTATATGGACATATCCTGCGTAACGCACGTTACATTCGCATTTTTCGAATTTAACGTTTGTATTTTTTTTGGGTGTTTTTTAAATGTGATAATTTCTAATTAAATACAGTGTGTAGTGGAACTTGGGAGTACTTTCAATTGGCAATACATATTATCAATACAAAAAAAAATAATAACGTAAAGGATCGTGACGCACGTTACAAAAAATAGTTGCAACTTTCGGATTCACACGTTGTTGCAATTATTTTATTATATTATATACTAAGTCTATACCTTCAGTTATCATAAACACTTTTAATTATCTTTATAATTATGTCAGTAATGCTAACAATATTAAAAATATATTAGAAATTGATAAAACAGTCTAAAACAGTTCAAATATTATTAACTTTTTTTTAAAGGCTTAAAAAGTTGTGTCTTTATTTTTAATATCTTTATAATTACTTACGAGAATATTTTATTTATTATCTTAGTAGAGCTGAAGTATATCAAATATTTGTGTTAGACCTTTTAAGGATTATTGCATTAAAAGACAGGGTTCATGAAGAGTAAAAAAGGGAATAGGGTATAATAGACCCAATAGATCGCAGTACATTTCCAACCAATGATAATATAAAATGAGTAAAAAATGCCAATTGATTTAGCTTTTACTTAAGATTATTTATTCCCCAAACCTCAACTTTTCTATAATATAGTAGAACTGATTAAACCAGACGATTGATAGTAAGCAGAGCAAACTTATTCTAGACAAATAACACACAACTTAAATAAATAGTATATAAACTTAAAATCCATTTCTAAACTTGGTTCACTTCAGTTTAACAGCAATTACAATAAAAGCAGAAATGATAATCAATTCAGCCTATTAGCCAAGTTGTGTCTGCTTAAAAATAGATCATGATATCATATCATGGAACCGTATAGCCAGTCACATGTGTATTATATATGTATATATGTATATAGAGAGCTAAGATATGTCGGCATATAAAACGCACACACAAAGTAAGTAGTTTCAGTTTAGTGTTCAGTGTTCAACTCGGTTTAGTTGCCAATTTTAGTGACAAAACAAATAAAAACAATAAAATTTGAATATTGCCTGTCCGGCTTGAGTTCACAGCATACAGAAATGATGAGATAGACAGAGATAGAGAGAGATAGAGACTAAAGTCTGAGCTCAGTTGAACCATAGTACGAGCTATTAAAAATGATTATTGGCCCATCTTCATTAAGATTCCACATGCATAAATTTTTGTATTTTCTGTGCTTTGGGGAGGTAGCAACAATTTATCGAAAATCCAACGAATTTCGTTTATAAATGCGTACTTTAATGAAATTTATTGCTTTTGCTAAATGTATAACAAGAAACTAAGACCAACTACAATAGAAAGAAGTTTTGCGCATTTACATACAAATCTTTTAAGAATACAAGACAAATCTGCGAAACAAATTAAGAAGATCCAAAAAAAAAACTAACTATTAGATAGTTCTTCTTACCTGTTGTTGTTGTTGTTGTTGTTCTTGTTGTAGTTGTAGTTGTTGTATCTGTTCTTCTTGTAAGTTGTTCTCGAAGGCGTTTCTATTCTGTTGTTGAGTGACGTAATTCACATCCAAATGGGACAGGGAATTTTCCTGCAATTTTCGCGCATTCATCACACGAAATTTTTCAACGTTTTTACATTTACACTATTTTTTTCTTTTTTTTAATATATTTTATTTTTATTTATTTTATTCACTTTTATATTTGGTTAAAGACGCACTTGTATGAGATCACGAATTGCCGCACTTATATTTATTTATTCAAAACAATTAAATGACGTTGCCTGTAAATGTTGGTGTAAAGATTGAAATAATTTAGAATTGATTGAGAACTTGAATTATATGGGCTTATACAACTATCCTATACTGCATTTCTATATTTTTTGGTAACATGTACTAAATTTAAATTTATTTATTTAAATTATCTTTGACTCATTTCATTAACCATTCAATTCAATACTGGGCAAACTTCATTTTAAGATCCCATTTTAATTTAAGCTTTATTTTCTCAGCCCTGGAAATCATCTACATTAAAAAAATAAGCATGGAATATATTTTTGCAGTTTTGATACCCTGTAATTCTATATTTCTATATAACTGTTTTTATATACAATTATACTATTCGACAATTCCAAAAATGTGATATAACTTTTCTTAATTTTTTTCAAGAAAATGAATATTTTAAATATTTAAATGTTTAAAACCTAGTATCTGCATGCCAAAATATATATTTTAAAAATATCAACATTAATAAAAATATATTCACTTTTTATTCAGGAATTTAAAGGACTGTTCCTGGTACGATAATATATAGAATCTTTTAAAGTTTTCATTTCATTAAGAGGAAATATTTTTTTCACCTATTTCTATTAACAATTTATAATGTAATAAAACAAGGGTTGACTAACAAGTCCTGGGCAAGTGGTTTATTAAGTTAGTTAGTTTATATAATATTTAATAATATATTCTAACAAGATCCTTATATCTGCTGCAAAAATATCTCAGTAGTTTTGTATGCAATTTAAGTAACACACTTTTCTTTAAATAGCTTTAATACTAATGTCATTTATAGTTCTCAACTGGTTTAGGCACACATTTATGACTTTTCTATATTTACACTTTCTTTGAGAATTTTTTTGTTTATAGAAACAGTTTTTCAAACATTTGTTATATATTATTTAATTCTCCAAGCTCAAAAATAAGCTAACATCAAGATGTTTCCTTGTTTCGGCAAGTTCTTTTTACCAATTAGGCTGATCGAAGGACATTTTTGTTTCCTATGTTTAATCATAATAACCAGAGTTCAATGGTATTTATACAATTAATGATATAATTTAATCTTTCAACTAATGCAATATCATTAGAAGACAAATTTAAGCCAGAATTAAATGTCAGAGCTTGATATTTTAAAGGAAAGAATTAAAAAAGGCGATTGAATCAATACAATGTCATAAAGTTTTTATACTAACTACAAAGTGTAGTTAAGTTAAAGGCGACACTAACCTGATTTTTCCTCTCTCTTGACGCTTCGGCGCGCCAGATGAAATTATAAACTTTTGAGCCAAGAGACCCGCGAACAGGACAAAGTAAAGGGCTAGCCAAGTATTAAGGGAGGTTAGCCAGGTCTAAGTGAGGAAGGGTTTTCAGTTAGAAGGAGTCTTTGGATAGGCACTGCAGCAGGTACAGTCTGATGGGGCAGCGACACCTCCCGAGGGTGGGCACTTGAGGCCAGAAACTGAATTGGTTTGGCATGCCACAGAACGAATCTGCCAACGGCCGGACGAATGCACAAGGGAGCTGCTGGTTGCAACAATGGGTCTAAGAATGCCACCTCATGAAAATGGGGTTAATAAAGTTTCGCCTAGCACCTGGGATGAATAGGTAAAGTAAGTAGTGGCAAAAGGAGCACACAAAAACTGTACACGGTTTGCCAGCTGGAGCTTCACGTCACATACTATACAATATACTCGTATATATAATTTGTGTGGCAAGCACGGAACTCTGTGACTTATTTCAATGTATGAGTAACTGCCTGGGAGGCTAGCTCAGGTGCTCAGGTGCTCAGGTACCCAGATGGCCCAGGTGGCCCAGGTGCAGCCAGGTGTCGTTGACTGCATTGCGTTCTCATTGTGTGTCCGTATACCCGACTCGGTGTACTACATATATGTATCCAGCCAGTACACGGCATTCAAACGCAAATTTGTTTTGGCCTGGTTATCTACAATGCCAGTGCTGGCATATAAAATTTAAACTGGCCGCTTTTGTAGCAAATTCATGAGATCGAAATCAATCCTGCATTTTGGCAATTTTCCTTCTTTTTTTCTTTTGCCAACAAATAAACCCGACAAAAGCCAATTCAGTCAAGGGTATCTGCGTGCAAGCACTTAAAATCATTTGGCAGACGACACAACTGGAAAAAGTCTTACAAGATGCTCTCATTTACATAGTGCTCTCTATCCTGTCTAGTCTATATAAAAGACATCCTTAGATTGCGAGCAGGAAGAGCTTATGTTACACTTTCTAATGAAAAACTGCAGAAAACAGAGTGAAAAGTATTTTATAGAAGGCAACTTTCTGTTTTGTAAAGAGAACTATAAATAAGAGTATAAAGATTAAGAAGTTTTTGTCTTAAAAGTTAAGGCATAAATCAAATTTCTTAGCACAAATTGAATTGTTTTACATAACTGCATATCTAAGAAAAAAATTAAATATTTTCCTAGAATACTTTTTGTACTTATCTTAACGAATATAAAGTCTAGATATAGTAATGATACTGATCCAATACTTTAAATATTTTGTGAAAATATTAGAATTTACTATAATTTAGGATGAAAACAGCAGCAAGCACTTTAAACAGAAGTCTAACCAAAGAACAGTATCTGTTTTATATAGAAAAAATTTATTTTTTACAATATTTATTTATTTTTGTTACAATTTAAAGACAAAACTCTTTGAGAGATATTTTCTATAAGCTTTAAAACTGTTTGACAGACTTTAATCAATTTATAACTTTGTTTAATTTATTTACTTTGGCCCAATAAGTTTTCTAAGCTTTTTGTATTGTAAATATTGTATATACCTAACAAAGTTTGAATGTAACTAGCCTGCAGGACACACACACACACACATTTGGCCACAACTGAAATTGAATATTAAATTTGTGGCTTGTGTGAAGATGCCACACTTTGCTGATGCCACAAGCATACAGGTAAATATATATACTATATGTTGTGGCAAAGATGCTTCTATTTAATTCATTGTAAAATTCAAGATTGTTGTTACAAAGTTATAATTGGGCTAAAATTAAATTGTGTGTTGGAGTTCGACAAGTGCACAATGTATGTAAAAGGTTGCCAGACTGTTTAAAGCTTGCCATATGTGGATATACATTGTAAGGTGGCAACACTGCAATTGAATGTTTATTACGTGTTTACAATGTAGATTATTTTTTGATGATTGTAGATGAGCTTAACGGCAAGTTAAATGTTTACTTTATATATATAAAAACTTCTTATTTATAAATGTATTTACATAAACTAGATAAATGCACTTAAATATATGTATGTACTATATGCTTTCTCAGTTTCCCTTAGCTTTATAACGCTGCTCTAAGCTGTTTGACAGCATCATTGATTTTTCATTTCATTATTTTTTTCTTTTTTTTTCTCCATTTATATTTTTCTACATTTCCTTTTCTTGCTGCTAACTTGGCTGGCAAGCACGTGCATGCCAAAGGATACAATTTGCATATAAGTTCATATTGGAATATATATGTATATATATGTATATGTATGTGCATATATGTTTATGTATTCTTGTTGTTCTTGTTGTTTGTCAATTTTACCAGCTGCTGTCGCGTGCTTGCCACAGCAACAACAACAGCAACATCAGGCCGGCACAACCCAATAAACAGGCCGAGGCAAGAGAAAAAAAAAACACACACACACACACACAAATAATTGACAACAATTTCATTTTAATTGCAGGACTTTTGGGGACAGCCGCCGCTTGGCGAAGCCTAGAAACGCACTGGAGGGTCGCATTGCGTATACGCCCGAAAGGCCAGCATAAATCAAGGCAAAAAATAAAAAACGAAAACGAAAACAAAAACAAACTCTGAAACTGCAAGCTGTGTGTGTGTAAAATGCAATTGTAAAATGTGCAAAAAACGCAAAAAAGATAAAAAATAAAAAATAAAATACAAAAAAAAAAAGAGTAGAAGAAAAATGTAAACTAAAGAAAATCAATTTGTATTAAGAATGATATTTCGATTTTGTACTATTTAAATGTGACTTTGAACAAAACGCTGCGAAGCTCTGTGTCTGTGACCTGAGAGTTTTGATGTGCGCTGAGAGTTCTGAGAGCTACTGCTGCTGCTGCTGCTGCTGCGAAGCGAGCGACAAACTTGCAGATACTTTTGTATCTGTGACGCCTCTAACTGACTCTGTGTGTGTGTGCGTTTGCTCCTGTGGCTTTTACATAATTAAACAACGGCACGCGCTAACTTTGCTTTAAATGTTGAGGCAAAGTTTTAAGCATTATTATATATATGTATATATTTTTTTTTTCTTTCTTTTTTCTTCTTTATTTTTTCCCCTTTTATTTGGGTTTGAGCAGGACGCTGGGGTCACTCGCTAATGATTTCCCTGTGGGCTTGAGCTAACATTCACTTAACACCACATTATATTTCGGGGGGGTCATACAGACACATATATATACTCTACTCAGGCACACACACACACTTGGACTCACATTTGTGTATGTGCTTGCAACACTGCACTGCAGCCACAACGCGTATACGACGCGTGCCAAAGACGTTTTCTTTTTTTTTTTTGGTTGCCACACAACGTTGCACGTTGCTGTTGGTGTTGTTGTTGTTGTTTTCGTCTAGGCTTTCTCGGGTTTGGCGCCCGCTTAACCGGAAGCGTTTTTTATTGGAAACGCTTATGCCACGGCTTGTCTGGAGCGGACCGTGTTTGAATATTCGCAATTGTAGTAACAATATCGACACGGGACAGGGCACACTCGACCCTGGGGCCTGACGCTATATGTTGAACACACACACACACGCACGCACACACACGCGCAAAAACAGAACGTGGCAGAGATACAAACGCGATGGCGAAACGCTGGCAACTAATTTGGGTGACGCTGACGTTGCTGCCACAACTGCGGCTGCCACTGCTGCCAGTGCTGGGTGTCTTGCGTTCCACCAATGTCAGAAATGCTTCCAGTCGACAATAATTCCAAGCACCAAGGTTCTGAACCACAAGGCGAAAAGCTACGCTTCAGCCGCCTTTGTGCAGCACGCGACCTGCCCCAAAGCTTTCACGTGTTCAAAACTTTTTACATGCAATCCACAAGATTTTATTTTTTTCTAGTTTTCTTCCACTGCGCAGTGTTGATTCTGCGCATGGCATGCCACAGCACGTGCCACGCCGCAGCAACCCTCAACACCGCAACACCGCAACCCAATCCCCAAGCCCCCCGCATTGCCCTTTAACCCCTTGAAAGTGTGGGCAGTGTTATTCAAATCAGTGCGCGTTGAATGTTGACTTTCGACTGTCGATTCTTGACTCTCGACTTTTGATTTCTAAGCCCAGCAGCTGGCCAGGACAACAGGCATTGCATCCTTTTTTTATGTTGGTCAACGCTTAGTATTAAACTTTAACTAAAATAATTTTATTTTTACTAGGTACTATCTTCCTGCCTGTCCCCTTTTGCCCGTGTGCGTGTCTATGCCCCTAGCCGAAGTTGAAAAACGTTTTTATTGACTTTAGTCCTCCAAATAGGTTTCTGGGTCAGGCCAAGAAGACACACACACACATACGCACACACACAAACTGACTCAGATTTGTTTGCGCATCGAAAAGCTCAAAATTCCTATATAGTATAAGTATTTGTACTACCCTTAACCATTGCCCCTAACCTGACCCATCAGCTGAGATGCATTTCCAAATATTACATATTAAATAATAATGTTAAAATAATTAGAAACTTGGCTGCAATTTGGCTAAAGCGGCTTAAAGTTGGAAAATATATGTGGAAATTAGACAGAACATAAATTCTAATTGAAAAATCTGCATTATTTTTAGAATATCCATCAATAAAAAACTATGATGCCTGCTATTTTTAAAAAAATAACATTAAAGTTAAGTTTTATATCTGAAAGAGGTCTATAAATGAAATGAACTCTAAAATACTTTAAAAACATTCCATTTTTATTTATAATAGATAGTTTTATGCAACATTTCTCCTGATTGCGCTTCTTTCAGGGTTTATCAAAATTTTTCATGAGTCCAAAATATATTTATACCATAAAACATTTATTAAAAATATTATTTATAATTTTTACATATTTTTCAAATTACATAAGTTTTATAAGACACATTTAATTTTGATAAATATGCATGCGTTTATTTATTTATTATAAAGTTAAATAGAAGAAAAAAGAAAAACTTTTACAGAGAAAAATAAAGGGCCTAAAAATCATTTTTAATTTAATTATAAATTTTTGCTTTAGTTATATATTTTTTAGAACTAGTAAAATTAGATTCGTGTCATTTAAATTTTCAGCAAATTTTGAATCTTTATTGACGTTGTCGTTAACTGAAATCGCAATTGTTGTCAAAAGTGAATTGAATTCGCAAACTCCAACGGAGAGGTGAATTCAATTAAAGCATATTTAAAATATGCAATACTCTAAATCTTAAAATCTCAAGAGCTTAAAAAGTTGCCTTAATCCACTGAGCAAACTCTTTATATAAGTGATTTCAATTCACAAAATGCGAAATCGTTTTGAGCAAATATATTAAAGAGCTAGGTTTCTTAGATTCGAATTTTGTATGCTTTTATATAAAACTTGATTGAGAACTGGTGTAAATTTTGTATGATTTGTTAGAAATCTTATTATTTGCATGATCTATTTATTTATCCATGTGACTCATTCAAATTTTTACTGTAAGCACAATTTTGATGCATTTTTCTGTGACTAAGGATTTTTTTTTGTCTATTGTTTACTATATTTTTGACGCTTTAGGCTGCATTGAGGCGCCATAAGCCATAATTCGTTGGGTTTTGGCTTACAAAGGCTGACAAATGTGGCACAGCGGGACGGGGGGCGGTAGGGAGGCTAACTGCCGGAATAGGCCCTCTAAACAATGCTGAAGCGATTTACCAAAAAACAATGTCAGCGTGAGCAATTTTAATGATTGCAGATATTTTAATGCGACGCCAAGCTGAATGCATTGTTCTCAAGCAGCTTATATGCACAAAATGTATCTACGACTATGTATCTAAGTATCTTTGTATCTTTGAGTTTTTGACGCTGCAGCGTCAGCAGCAAAATGGCAGCCCTTTGGGCTTGGCAGAAGAAGAATGACATATGGGGCCTCTGGAGTGTGTCGCATCTGCAACTTTGAGCTTTTGTAAATTTCATAAATTTAGAGCATCATCAACAATTACTGGATGAACCCAACAACAAATCGCAGCAGTTGTTAAGGTAAAGGGCCAAAAGGCATAACAACAACAACAACAACTTTGCTTTGTTACCAAGTTTCTGTGTACTTTTGGAAATTCTTTTTTTTTTGGCCACAAAATGCAAAATGATTGATTGACTTTCGCAATCATTATTATTGTTTGGCATAGCTGATCCCCGTTTTGCCTGCGTTTATGTCCAAGTAATTAACATACACAGCCATAGTTAGTTAGTTAGTTGGTTAGTTAGTTAGTCAGACCTGGAAACATTGCCGGTTCATTCAACTCTTAAAGCTGATGACTCAAATGCCAAATTTACGTTTAAAGAGTTTACTGAGTTTACCAAAAAAAAAAAAAACAAGTCAACAATTAATTATTTAATCGTTTTAATAAATTTTTAATAAAATAAAATAATAACAAACGCCTAAAAAATTATAAAAAAGTATTAAAAAAAATAATCACAAAATTCAAAACTTATAGAATGAGAAAATCTGATATTTATTAAATAAAATAAAGACTAAAAATCAGGCAAAAAACTTGGAATACATACAATTCTATTGTATTCAATAAGAATTATGACTTTCTGTAAATGTGAGTGAACTTTTCTATATATAACTTATAAACAAATATAAACAAAAGTAAATTAACCAAAATGTGCCTAAACAATTTTATCCAAATAGGAAATACAACTAATTTAAAGTAAATTCCATATTTGGTAATTATGTGTCGACAAACTCGAAATTATTATGATCTTTGACTACTGCGTGGTTAGGTAGCAACCGTTATGCAAATTAAATACAGTAAAAACTCAGTTAACTGACTTTTATACTTAGATTAAATAAACTTTAAATTAAAGATTTTGATAAATTTACACGAAAAACAAAATTTTAAAATATAACATAAAAAATTACATTTTCTTGGGTATTTAAAAAAACAAAAAAATAATTTCTTAAATAAAAGTTAAATTAAAGAAAACAATAATAATCCTACTTATTTTGTATTATTATAAAATACATTTTAATTTCCATTAAAGAATTATGTATGTTAATTAATCTTAATCAATTTTTTAAGGAACATTTTTATTGATAGGTATAGAAGTTTTTACTGTAAATATATACAGTCGACGCTCACAAATTATAACATTCAGAAAATAGAATTTCTAGAAATTATATTTGGGGTTTTTTTTCTAGTTTTTTTCGTGTATACATATCGATTTTTTATTTGTAACTGTAAAAATATATTTTTACCTTCAATAATTAGAATTTCCAGAAATTAGAATTAGGGTTTTTAATACATTTTTTAGTATTTTTACCTTCAGTAATTAGAATTTCCAGAAATTAGAATTAGGGTTTTTAATACATTTTTTAGTATTTTTACCTTCAGTAATTAGAATTTCCATTAATAAGAATTATGTTTTGTAATACATTTTTTCAGTTTTTTGCTGTATACGTATCGATTTCTTGTTTTTAACTGTAAAAATATATTTAATGTTATTAAAGTAAATCTTTATGTTTTGTTTTGTTGCATATATTTTTGATATAATGTATAAAATTTATGTAAATATATTTTTAATTTAAAAAAAACTTATTGCACTGGATTGTTTTGTTGTTTTCATTAATAGAATTAATATAAAAAAAAATTTAATATTAGAGTAAATTTACTCAATTATTTTTTTTATATACATTCCTCCTATTTTCGAAATTCGAATTACCTAAAGCAATGTGGTTCTCATTACTGTAATTAAACAACAATTATAGAAAAAAAAAAATACAGCAGCATCAATAGATTAAATATTTCTATCTTCGATTTTGGCCCTATATTGTTTTCTTCCTCTTAACCTATTAGCTTATCTTACAGCTTCCTTAGTCCCACAACTGTTACTCTTCGCCTTAGCGTGCTTTTACTGTACATACACATGACTCAAATTATAATTCAAAGCAATCGAAGATTACGCTGTAAAATTGAATTCAGTAAGCACAACTGTACCCAACTATGAAACTTGTGCAATATGATCGACACCATTTTTAAAAAAGAGCTAACTGAATATAATAGAAAAGCTGTACATACATACACGTACACACTCACACTTGAAAGTACTCATTTGGGTATTTGAATATCTGGCGAATATCTTTCCAGTCTCTAGCCAAGTTATTTTACATAATAAGCACACGTACATAGAGTACACAAACAGACGCAAACACATACATATATACATACATATGTACACTTATTAGTGTCTATTTGCGTGCGTTTGTTGGAAATAAAATTTAATCATAATTAAATTCATGGTTCGTGTATCAACCAAGCAACTCATGAGCGCAAATCAAAAGCTGTGACTGCCTCTTGCCTCTTGGCGTCTTGTCTCTTGTCTCTTGCCTTTTTACTTTTTTTCTCTCTCTATCTCTCTCTCTACTTCATTTCTCTACTTAAGTAGTTCGTCTGCATTCGCACTCGCTATCGCTTGTTCACTGCCTCTCTCACTCTCTACGTACTACATGCGATGTGCGCCCGCAAGGTGAGCGACGCCGCGTCGACGTTGATGTTCGTCTTCAGCTTTACTCGTACGTAAGTATGTATGTATGTATGCATATATTTTTGACAGCCTCGATCGTTTCTATTGTCCACGCACACACACACATACATACATATTAAATATAAGCGCTGTTGTTTGTGTAGGCAGCGGGCAGCGTCAGGTTGTTGTATTTGTATTTGTATAGGTAGCGCTAGGTGAGCAGCACTCGCAGCAGCTGTATGTATGAATGTACATATGTATGTTTGTATGTTTATGTATGTATGTATGTGTGTTGGTCTTAATTGCGCCTCTGTTGGCTGATTGCTCGTTTACACGAGCATAATTCCATCCAATCTAATGCCGAGGCGTAATTTCACTTTGACGAAAGCGCCACCCATTTTCTAGAGCATCTTCTATCTCTACACTAAACAACGTGGTTTCTAGTTTACTTTTGCGATAACTGTACCTGTCTATCGATCGTGAGCATCCTTTTCTATTTAATTATCGGTTTATGTGCCTTTTAGCCATTTTTTAATACATTTTTCTATTTTACACACTAATAATGGAATTTTCTCTTTTTTTAATTTAAGCCTTGCACTTACAATATATTCTTAAATTCTTATTAGATAGTCTTCTCCCTTATTTACTTGTAAAAATATTCTATTATTATTATAATATATTTTTTTTTTTAAATGTACGAAAACATGTAGAAAAATTTCGGTGATAACTCCGAATTATGTTCCTAAATTCCGTTATTATCCATCATAAATTTCAAATTCATATTTCAATTTTTAACAAAGATACATAGACCTAACAATTACATCGGTACTAAAAGCTATTAGCATACTATAATTTATATAATTTTGTTGTTATCATATATATAAATCATAACTAATAACTAGAATTTAATATTTAAGTATCTACAGTACTCAAAGTGTTTTTTATTTTCAATTTAATATATTTTTTTCTCTTTTATTATTGTCGTCACTTTCATAATCGTTATATCTTTACTTTACTCTCCAGAGAAACACAACCCAAAAATAAAATTTTTTTTTTTATTAAATTCATTATTTTAATTTTAACCTTTCTAAACTACAGTACTCAAAGTTTTCTTTTATTTTTCTGTACTTCCAAACATACACCCTCATATATTTTTTATACATTTTGATAATTTCATAATCATGTTTCTATTTTTCACATTGATAACTCTGCCCTCACACCGGAACTGAAAGCTCTCCAAATGTTTGTGTACTTTCTTGTAAATTTTTGTATTTATGTACTTCTAGACATTAATAACTTATATCCAATCCCAAGTGGTGACAACGCCTCCACTTTCTATTATACAAGAAATGTTCGGAAGATAAATGAAATGTCATTTGCCGGGTCCGGGCGTGTTTTCAAATAGATCGAGATCTCTCTTTATGCTCATACTTTGTTCTCTTTTATCTATATAATAAAACACACTAATATAGATTTCTTTTTTCATCTAAGAATGAAATGGAATATCAAAATTATTATTTTACATTCCTAAAATTTTGATTGTAATAATTATGATTAAAATTTATATATTCGATTATATATTATATATTAAAAATTTTTATTTTTTGGATAACGTAAGTATATCTAAATTAATGAAAAAATTTAAATGAATATTTTTTTATCAATATAAACAAAATTCTATTGAAATTGTAATTAGAGTATTTTACTTTTAAAAGTAAAATTATTTGAAACTATTCGAATTCTTATGGGTTGATTGATTTAATTTGCAATTTCTATATAAAGTAAACAATATAAATATATAGATTTTTATAGTTTATCAATGTATATTTAAGTATATTACTTTTTTATAAAAAACTTTCCTACCATAAACATTTTTCTCCCACAATTCACATTGTGCAAAGAAAATAACATTTTAGATACTTTTCGTATATTCAAAAAGTATATTTTAAACATATAAACAATTATATAAACTGTACACAATTTTAGCCAAACAAAAACAAAAAAAAAACAACTTAAATTAAGTAATATTAAAAATATACTTAAACCTCCCACGATTTCAATCGTTGTGTTTTGTCAGAGTTGAAATAAAATCAAAAATGATTTTTCTGTATGTACAAAGTAAAATTATTTTGTTGTTGTTTCTTGTATCGCATTAAGGCTATAAAAAAAAATATATATATATAAATAAAACCAAAGCAAAGCAAATAAAAGCAAACACACGAATATTTTAATTAGAGTATAGATAAAAAATGACAACAACAATAACAATAAAAACATTGCAACCCGACTGTCAAATACTCGTTACACAATTTTTTAAAATGCATAAACTTCAATAGTTTTAGGCGTTTTTGTAATGTAATAAATTAAAGGAGAATTAATATGTTTAACTTTTTTTTAAATAAATTAGAAAAAATCCAATTAATTATTTTCTAAGCAAAGGATATAAAATGATACATATATATATATTCCTTATTCCTTTAGTAAATTACATGTTTTGGTTAATTTTTTATATAAAGGAGCAAGTGTCTTAAAGTTTAAAAATATAATATATAATCATTACTTAAAAATGTACTATGGGAGTTTATGTCAAGTAACGCCCTGTCACGTAACACTTTATACTAAGGCTTGTAAAAAAAAAACAGGAAAAGGTTTTTAAATGAAATATCAAAATTAACTTACATTATTCATTAAAATACTAAAAAAAAGTTTTATAAAAAAAGGCTTGCAGAGTTTTGCCATTTTACAACTTTAAGTCGAAACCGACTTCTATTCTTGTCACGTAACGCCACAGCTGTTTTTAATCGTATCTTTTAATCGTAAAGGTCAAATGTTTTCATTTCTTTTACTAAATATAGTCCAGCTGAATTGCTACACAGAAATAAAAAATATTTTTAAAAAATTTGACTTTTTTCTAGCCTTTTTTCACTTTTAAGCGTAACGCCACTCTAAAAATGCCCATACACAAATTTTTGTTTTCAGTGTGCACATTGCACAAACCCAATAAACTCTATATTGTTATTCAAAAATAGAGTATAAAAATGAAAGACAAACGCGTGAAATGAGCAAACAGCAAGCAAGAAATATTAACAATAATTATACCCGAAATAACAAAGACAACAACAATAACAACTAAATATAAGATGCCTAATTCATATAAATTTCAAGCTTTCCACAATATTTATAAAAATAAAATTCTACACACACACACATACTGAGAAGTAGAAGAAGAAGAAACACTCTAGAGAAGTGAATTTTTTGGATAAAAGTATCCCCAAAAATGAAGGCCCTATCGAGAGGGTCGTCGCATCTGATAAAAATAAATACAAATGTCGCCGGCATCAATAAGATATAAATTAAACGTGTACTATATAGCCAACAATCCCAATGTTAATTAGAAACTCACGGCTACAAAGAGAGTGAGGGGGGGGGAGCATCTTTTCTTACACTCCCCCTTTGCCACCCAGTTTATGCTCGGCTGGTAGCGTTTGACATGCTGTCGTGTATCTATTAGATACATTAGCCGCTGCATGCGATCGAAGCTCCATTGTAGACTAGTTGAAGAACCCCATCCAAACAAAAAAAAAAAAAACTGAAACCTGGAACGCGTCTTGTTGCATCGTGTTTATAGACGCCGCAGTGGCGACAATTTGATGTTTTTTAATACCCTGTAAAATAAATGAAAGTGCAAATACCTGCCAACCAAATATAAATATTTTTATTTAGCTTTAAAAATCAAGTCATTTAACAACTTTTTTTTTTTATATATATAAGGCATTTCCATTCTGGCGTTACGTGACAGTCGTACGCCTAAATGTGATAAAAACGCTAGAAAAAAGTCAAATTTTTTAAAAAATATTTTTATATCTGAGTAGCAATTCAGGTGGATTATATTAAGTAAAAGAGATGAAAACATTCGTACTTTCCGATTAAAAGATATAAGCAAAAAATAAAGTGGCGTTACGTGACAAGAATAGAAGTCTGTTTTGACTTAAAGTTGTAAAATGGCAAAACTCTGCGAAGTGTGCAAACCTTTTTGTATAAAACTTTTTTAATTTCAAATTAATATATAATATTATAATATATATATATTTTATATTTTATTGTCAAGAAGCAGCCTTCATAATGTACTATAACATGACATTTAAATTAACATTAAAAAACAACCACGCTTCATGGGAAGTTTAATAAATATTTAACAACAAAATCAAATTTTTATTTTAATATTTTTTTTAAAAATTTTTATTTAAAAAAAACTAGCTATAACTTTTTTATTTTTTTTATTGCTATAGTTTTGTTCTTTTGACAAATTTATGATTAGCTTTAAGTACAATCTAAATATAAATATTTTTATTGAGCTTTAAAAATCAAGTCGCTTAACAAAAAAATAATTTTTTTTGAAATTTTAAAAAAAAATTCTCGTGTTTTTAATTTAAAAAAAAAATTGCTTAACTGTATTTCGATTGCTACAGTTTCGATCTTTATAATATAATAAATATTTTTATTCAACTTTAAAAATCAACAAAATAAATTTTTTGTAAATTATTTAAAAAAATTTTCGCGCTTTTCATTTAAAAAAAAAAAAAAAGAAAAATCTTTATTTTTATTGCTATAGTATCGTTCTTTTGGCAATTTGATATTTAACTATTTTATATTGATCGAATAATTAACAGGAAATCTATATATAATTATAACATATTGTATAATGTTTTCGTTTTTTTTTTATTTAGTCATTAAATGTTTTTCAGTTCACATTGAAGTTTTCTTAGTAAAGCACAAAATACAATTAACACATTTTAGGCCTTTTCACAGGGTATCTTCTAGTCATGCACACTCAATTAAATAAATTTTGGCTCTTGTTGTTTTTATTTCAAGTATCTCTACACGTAAATTTTTATTTTGTTTTGTCGCATTTAATAATGTCGCCTCTATAGCTTTTTTTTGTATTTTTTTTTTTTTGGTTGTTAGGGGGAGGATCTAGCTATAAGCATGTGGTTCGGGAAACTTTATTTATGCCACCTCATGAGCTTAATGACTTCCTGCAACAGCAGAAATATCTTAAGTTCTATTCTAAAGTAGAACAATAATTGTCAGCTGCAAATGTTTCCAGCAGAGATAAACTAATTTAAAGATATTTTAGAAATCTACAAAGATATAAAGAAACTCTGTGTACTTTCTAGTATATATAAAAAATAAATATTAAATATATAAGCATTTAAAAACTT
This sequence comes from Hirtodrosophila alboralis, assembly GCA_035043045.1. Taxonomy (NCBI): domain Eukaryota; kingdom Metazoa; phylum Arthropoda; class Insecta; order Diptera; family Drosophilidae; genus Hirtodrosophila; species Hirtodrosophila alboralis. The sequence goes on from JAWNNH010000048.1 coordinate 1,673,370, forward strand.
TGATCTTAGCGACATTATTTATTTTTAATGCCAATTTAAGAAAAATTGAACTATTCAAATATTCAATATATTGCAGCTACAAATTTAAATAAAAATGTAAAATATATAAAATAAAAATCAATTATTTGAGACAATTCAGAAAATTCTTATAAAAGGTAGAAAAAAAAATATATATTATATTTTATATTTTTTTATATTTTTTTGTATTTTTTTTTTCTACCTAAAAAGTATATATTATATTTATTATATTTTTTTTCTACCTTTTATAAGAATTTTTCTGAATTTTGGCGTCTATAAAAGGTAGAAAAAAATATATATTATGTTTTTTATATTTTTTTTCTACCTTTTATAAGAATTTTCTGAATTGTCTCAATTGTTTGATTTTTGTTTTATATATTTTTTATATATTATATTTTTTTTCTATAGAGCAAACAATATTCTCCTAAAGTCCCATTAAAATAAAATATATTATATATAGTTTGGCGTTTTTAAATATAAATTTAAAAATAATTGAAATATATATAATAAATTTTTAACAAACTAATTACAGTTCAATTTTAAAATTTATTTATTATAAATATTTCTAATAAAAGAAAATAAAATTATCGTTTCGAACTTAAAATTCAAATTGCTTTGATTTTTTTTGTTGCTGTCGTTTTTGATTTTTTTATTTTTTAATAAGAATTGTGCACAAATATATTATGATCAAAACATTTTATTCAAATACATAAATACTAGTTTATATATGCATATAAATGTTTGTATACATATGTCTCACTTGTTTTATTTATAAACATTTTTTTAATATCATTTATTTATTTGAAATACTTGTGCTAATTTTGTGTATATTGATGACGCTATTTGTCTAAATTATTTCATTTTTTATATAACTAAAGTAAGGTCCTTGAAAATATTTAGTTTGTTTAAATTATAAAAAAAAAACATTTTATAATTAAAAACTGAAAACATTTTGGTAGTTAAAGTTCAAGCTTTTGAATATACTCTGAATATACTTTCCATATACTCTCTATTCTTTTCCAAAAATAGAGTATTAAAAGTACTTAAATCGAAAATACGTTTTGAAAAAATTGTCAAAAAATTAAAATAATCTCAAGACTTGCAATTGTACCTTGTTTGGTACATTATTTTTGGTACCATTTAAATAATCGAGCATGTTTGATGTTGCATTGCAGCTCGAACAAGAAACAACAAAGTTACAGTAATTTACAATTAATTAAACACAAACAAAATCTAAATGAGATTTTCAAATTTTATGACTTACAATCTTTGATCTTTAATTATATATTATTTATTTATTATATTAATTTATTTATATTATATTATTTATTATTTATTTTTATATTACTATGTATTATTGAAGATCACAATTCTTCAACTTAAGACAATTACAATATAATTAAATTTTTCTAAAAGTTATTTTAAATATTATTTGTTTCAATCTAACTCTTTCCCTTCTTTTAAGATATTTTTAATTCTTTATTCAATTAATTCTTATATACGATTGCTGCCGATTTCCTTAATCAAAATTAATTTTCAATCTCAACAATTTAGATTTAATTTTAATTATTTCATTTGATTTCTGTTCATCTAAAAGTCAAACGGAACCCCCACCCTCTCTCTCTATCTATCTGTACAACGCGTTCGGTTGCAACTTGTTGTGGTTGAAACGAAATGTTGCCGGCAAACACAACATGTTGTGTGTGATTTCATTTGCCCTAAAACTTCAATTTGCCGAACAAGCCGAAGTAGCCGAAGCCGAAGCAAGTCCAACAAGACGAGGCAAGAGCAAGTAAAAAAAAATTACGCGGGCGTTCTCAGTACATTTCCAGCAATCAGACGGGCAGCAGGTGTCGTGGTTCAAGTGCGGCTAATTTCCGATATGCCTTTTATTTGTGATTTGTTTTGGTTTATTTTGGCCAACAACACCGACAGTCGCTTGCAATTGGATAATCATTTTCAATTACAAAATACAATTACATGTGCATTACATATGTAAACGACAGCAATAATAAAAAAAAAACAAAAATTAAATAGAAGAAACAAATTGCGGTGAACAAATGCAATTAAATGAATAATATTAATAATGATAATAATGAAAATGTGCACAGTTCAAGTGAAAATTCAATTGCAATTGCGAAAAAAAATAAACTAGAATATAAACAGCAACTAAAATCAGTGACAATTTGTCTCCTGTGGCTAAAGAACAACAACAACAACAATAGCAGCAGTAGCAACAGCAACAACAATAACAAAGCAAAAAAAAAAATAATACAAACAGCGGCAAATTGGCATAAATAAATAAAAAATCTGCGTTGTTTTTGCTTTTTTACAACCTGATTTTTATGAATGAATGCAGCAGTCAGCAGAAGTAACGGCAGCGACGGCAGCGTCGCTTGGGGACAGGAGCGCAGCAGGCGGGCGCGCCTATTTAAGCATAGTCTAGGCGCCAGGCCACCCGCAACCTCGCTGCAGCCCTGACTAACAAACACAAACACACACACACACACAGAGACACTCGTATGCAATTCGATTGCGATTTTCGATTTCGATTTTGTGATTGTGTTTGTGATTTTCCCCCGTCGCCTTCTTTGGTGACACATCGCTTTCAATGGCTTGTCATTGTGGTTGTTGTTGTTGTAGCTGTCGTCTCTAAACTTACACACACACACACAAACGTTACAATTGTCGCTGTTGCAAAATTAATAACGGAAGTTGTGCATTTTATTAATAAAAGCGAAATTCACACAAAACGCAAAACGCCAACTACAGCAACAACAACAAAAAAAAAATCACAACAAAATCACAGCGACAGCGCAAAAAATGCACTCAGCGTCATCAACGTCATCGTCATCTTCTGCCTCTGCCTCTTCCTCTTCTTCTACGCTGCTTTAGCCGCTGTATTTGTTGTTGTTTTTATTGTTATTGTTATTGTTGTTGTTGCGGCCCCCTCATTGATTTTGATTGGCTTCGTTTCAGTTTTTGCACTTTGCGGTGTCTTTTTTGTGCATCTCCCCCCTCCAGCGCAAAAGGCGAATCAAACTAAAAATCTAAAATTCGAAATCGTTTAAAGTTCTACAAAAAAAAACAAAAACAAAAATTAATCTCAACTTTAATCCTCACACACATATACACACAAATCGCACGCGTTTTTCTACAAAAATTATTCAAAAAGTTTTATAATAACTAAAAGTGACCAAAAAATAAAGAGACCAAAGGTCAACAACAAAAGAGCATAAAAAAACTGCATTCACATCTCAAAAAAAAAAAAATAAATTCAGTCTTGAGTTTCTTCGGGAAAAGTCACATAAACATTATATAAGCAAAGGCATTTGGTAAGTTTTTAAGATTTTTGTGCAATCTATAAAATTATATCTTTAATCAGAACTTTATGTGAAATGAAAATGATTTAATTTTTGGCAACATCTTTAATCTTTTAATCTTTAACCATCAAACTTGTTTTTATTTTTTTTTATTTTAAAAATCAAACTTGTACTATATAAAACATAATATTAATACCCAAGTTTTATTACTATTTTGAGGTTTTAATTTTGTCAAATCTGATTACATTTTTTTTTCTTTTATTATATTATATTATTTCACAATTATATTACCAACTTTGCAATAATTATATTATATTGCTATAATTATATTATAATATCCAGTATTAGTTCTTATATTATCAATTTCTTAAATTTTTGTAATTATTAAATATTATTTATTTTTACTAAATTTAGGTATTCCATAATTTGTCCAAATAATAATATATAGATCTACAGCAGTATTTTCAGTATGCAATTTGAATATATTAAATTTTAAATAAATAAAATATAGTTTTTTCTTAAATTCATTGAACACATTTTTTTAAATGATTTTAGGTTTATTTTAAACAAATTAAAATTATTAAAAAATCCAACTGAATGCAAAACTTTGCTTACAAATTTGTAGATATTTATAAGTAGAGTTTCTAAAAACTCTATCATAGAAGAACTGTGCGCTGAGTAGTGTTAATAGACCTCTTCTAAATATTTTTTTAAATAAATGTTTATTTTTTTTGTATTTTAATGATATATTTTATAAAAAATAAAATAAAGAACAATCGATGTTTTAGTATATTGTAGCGATTTAAGACAAGGTAGCCAAAGCTAATGTTTAAACAAAAAAAACAAAAAGTATGTAAAGTGTTGCATACTTGTAGGAACTGTTTGTTGCACACTTGTGCGCCTGTAATTCTCAAACGTCTTTAGTAAATAGTATATAAGGCATCAATGTATCACTAAATTAATTTTTTTTTAAATCTCTTTGTAACAGAATAAATTTCTGTTAAAAATTTAAGTAAAAATTATAAACACTATTTTCACAATGGGCACAAATAAAATTGCCGGAAAGCTTTAATAAAAAATTAAGAAAAATTTTGTGAAATAAAACGAAATAATCTTTATTTCGGTGAACTTAATCGTTTATAATTTTACAGAAAATATTTAAAAAAAAAAAAAAATATGGTGATCAAAGCGTTCTTAATAAATCCATAAATAAAAAATGACAAACATTGTTGGTGTTAAGATATGAACTTAATTTTAATAATTTTAGAATGAATATATTGCTCAGTTTAGTTAGTAATAGACATATAAAAATAAAAATGAAGAAATTATTATACAAAAAGCTTTTTTCGGATGTCTATGAAATGCTTCGATTTCAATTGAAATTCAAATGTTGCTGTCCTTGCACCTGTCTATTGTAACAACTAAATCATTAATCAAATCAATGCAGATTTTAATATACTATTTAAAAATAGTCTCAACTCAATGTTTGGTAATTGCCCACAACTGTCAGTAGTTATACACAATAATGGTAATGGTAGTTAATGAATGGATGCTGTGGGGAACTCTTAAAGACAGTGTAGATTGTGTAGAGACTGCGTAAGTGTAGTTTTCTCGCCCCGGCTTATGTTGTTTTTTCTGGGTTCCGTCGAGTTGAGCAACGAAAATAAATATACAAATATATATATAGAGAGAAATCATAGTTAAAGCAACAAAAATGTTCAAGAATGCAGAGGAGGCGAACAATTAACGCGTTGCTGTAATTACAGCGACTGCTAAAACAAAAAACAAAAAAAAAAAAAAATAAATAAAAAAAAGTTTTGGGAACACACAACTTACCTTAAAAAAAATTAATAATCAATAACCCGCTAAAAGGCAGCAGCCAAGTCGCCAGAGAAGTTAGGGAGGGCAGAGGGTTTACGAATTACCCAGAGTTGAGCTTAAATCTCGAACCGTTGAAGTTAGTTTGAGGTAATTTTATCGGTCATTGAACGAGAAGATTTCCAAGCGAATTTAAGGGGGGTTTATGTAGCGGTTCGAGAGGGGGGGGGGCCTGGCCCAAAAGGGGCGTTGCACAGTTTTGTGTTGTAAGACGGCGATCGGTTTTCGGTTAATTACGCTTCAAAGTCGAAGTTCAAAAATAATAATAATAAAAAAAAAAAAAAAATCGTTTGGTTTAGGGCCTCAAAGTGAGGCCCGGCTAATTACATAAAGAAAAGAGCAGCAAAAAAAATAAAAATAAAAAATAAACAGCTAACTTTAATTTGCCGTTGAAAATGTTTTTTTTTCCAAATTGTGTCATTAAAAACTCAAATATATACCTGTTCAGATTTTGCCAAAAAATAAATTCGAATAGTTAAAATAAATTTAGGTAAAAGAAAAAACAGGCAATTGCTGATCTTTCTTGAAGTATCTTGATTGAATTCTTTTTTAACCCATTGTAACTATAGAAATTCTAAGATATTGTTCTCTGATATTTTTATAATTTGGCGAATACTCTGTTAAAGCTTCCCAAATTATAAAAATATCAAAGAACAATATTTTTTTAAAGATTTTTTTAAGTAGAAATATAACTTAAAAAATACAAGTTTTTCCCACATCAATCTTTTGTTTCTGTGGCAAATTTAGGCATTTTATAGCTATGTAATTTTAATTTAATTTTTATTTATATAAAAAGAGCATAATAAATAATATAAATAATCGAAGTTTTCCATTTTATAGTAATCCGATTTTAATTTAATTTTTATTTATAAATAAAAAGCATAATAAATAAGCGAAGTTTTCCTGAGCTTGATCAAGCTTTTATTTTCAAATACTTCTTTTTACGATCTTTTGTTAAATAAATTAAAAAATTTGTTTTTATGCTGTATTATATAGTAATTCGATCTATATATATTTATACAAGCTGAAGGGTAAAATAAAACATCTCTATCTAGTTTTGAAATCAGCTTTAAAATTAAAAGCCTAGTTTGTTTAGAAGTACAACAATAGACAATCTTTTAAAAATTAATGCTGATCAGAAATATATATACATATGTACATTATATAGTCGTATGCACCTTTAAATACCCTCACTAAGTGTATAACAAGTGTTTAACATCATATAACTTTAACTCGAATATTAACTTGAACTGAAAGTTGAATTTGCTTGTAATTTGCAAACTCAAAATCCCCGAAAAAGTTGCTTAGCTAATTAGCAAAAGAATTCAAATGGCGCCAGAAGACGCGCTTTTATTTTTTCAAGCTTTTCTACTTTCTATTGATTTTGCAATAAAGTTTACAGGGTGTGTGTTTGAAGGGGGGTTTATGTTGTAGCTCAGATATGACCTCTGACTGGCGCGGCGGCCTCAAACAATTTATCATTAAAAATAAAAGTTTTGGTTTTTTTTTTTTGGCTTTTTTTTGGTGTATTTACCCCATGCTGTGGTCAAGGACTGTGAGTTGGGGGAATGAGGCACATTCGTCGCCGTTCTAGATAAATAAGCATTCTTAATTATCCCCTTTTGCCAGGACACAAAAAATAAATAAAAATAAAAATAAAGCAAAGAAAATATTATAAACAATGGGAAAAACCGCGCACTTAATGCGTTTTCTGTTTTTAACAACAACAAAAAAACAACAAAAAGCAAAAAAGCCAAGTATTTTTCTTCATATTATTCATTATTTCATTTCATTCTTGTTTTTGGCCAAGCAAAAAGAAAGGAAAATGTTTTTATTGGCCGCCAAAAAAGGGTACAAAATGGGCCGTCTTGTTCTTTGTCGTCTTCATCGTTAGCCATTAGCTACCCCGTCGGCCCCCCCCACCCCCCCTAAAAATAAATAAATACTTTTTAAAAAAAATTCAAAGTGTTGCCCAAAATAAAAAGTGGCCACAAGTGAATCTAAAAGGCCCCGTTGGCCAAATAATTCCTTGCCGTCGGTAAACAAGATTTTTTTTTTTTTTTTTTTTTTTTTGTATATAGAAATTACCTTCAAACTCTTCTGACAGCCCAATGACTTTTCAGATTATTTCTCACCTTTTCTTAGCTGTAAATACCGAGGAATACAAATGTGTAATTGCAGTTCAGTATAGGCAGGGTAAACTGTGTAGGTACTTGCCGTCCTTTAAGGACATATATGTTTGTTTCAATTGTTTTCTTAATGGCGCCTACTTTGCGACCATGAGTTGGCAAATAATAATAATTCCCAACCTGATGTTTAACTACGTTCCTCAGCAAACAAAGCCCCGAAAACCTGACTTGAAAATTGAAATGCACTTAGTTTTGGATTTTTCAGTTTTTTTTTGGCATATTGAGAAATATGAATTCTCATGAATGTGTATATTGAATGTCCAAAAGAATGATTTGCTAAATTCTTTATTTCAGACATGTAAAAAAAAAAATCAAAAATCAATTGAAGTACTTGTTTATTACTCACAAAAGATTTATATAGTATACTACAATACATAAGTATTTTGAATATGTTTAAATAATTGAAGAGTTGCAATTTATTCATCACTTATTTCATTTTCTACATAATTGTAGAATTGTAATCACTTTTGTAATAACTTAAGTTATTTTCATTAAAAGTCTTCTTTAGATGGTCATAAAATTTAATTAAAACATTTCAAAGTTATTAAGTTATGATTTTATTTAGATATTATTATGGCCAATTAATAATCGAACATTATGTATTATTTTATATAGTACATTATTCGGTATTTTGAAGATAACATTAAGTTAGTTTGTTGGAAAAACAAAAACCTAATAGTTTTTTTCATAATGTATTAAATTTCTTAAACAAATTCCATAAAAATAGACTTAAACAATCAAATGCTGATTTTTAACGTTCATTGAAATAATTCTTTTATGTTTTAAAATTTTTAAAATTAGAAGAAAAAGTTTTTAAAATCAAAATATTTTTTTTTTGTTTAATGTGATTTTCTAAGATTTTATTCTACACAAATACAATTTATTTGGAAAAAAATATTTTAAGTAAATATTTAATTTATTAGTTCGTCTGAAACTTCTTAGAATGAATATTTAAAATTTTTTTTTTAAGTTTTTGAATTTTATACAAAAAGGCTTGCACACTTCGCAGAGTTTTGTTATTTAACAACTTTAAGTTGAAACTCACTTTTATTCTTGTCACGTAACGCCACTTTATTTTTTGCTTATATCTTTTAATCGGAAAGTACGAATGTTTTTATTTCTTTTACTAAATATAGTCCATCTGAATTGCTAATCAGATATAAAAATATTTTTTAAAAAAATTGACACTTTTCTAGCGTTTTTTCACATTTAGGCGTACGACTGTCACGTAACGCCGCAATGAAAATACAATTTGATTAATTTTCAAGATTAAATATAAATTTAAGATCTCGTTTGTTAATCGTTCGCTAATATTATATCTAATATTGTTGCCATATTTTTTAATTTTTTAAATAAAGAATACATAAATTACCATAATTTATTATAAAAGAATTTCACAATTTTCATATGCAACTAGATTATTTTTATATTTTTCCAAATATTATTATATATTAAAAATATATAAGTTTTTTTAAAAGTTTGTTAGGCTTTTCTATAGCACGTAGTACACCGATTTATCAGTTGACAGCAAAAAGATATTTAGGAATCTGGGAGATGAAACTGACACAATCACAAAAAAATTTATTTTTTTATGTGTGAAATAAAATAAAAGAAAACTAAATAAAATTTAGAAACGGGCAAATAAACTTGCATCCGTTAAAGCCTATTTTCTTTTTTTTTAGGTGACTGTTTCCAAATCTGTTCCCTAACCACCCCATTCCCGCAAACCAAACCCACGACCTAAAAAGCATTTCGCATGTGTGTGTGCTGCTGCTGCTTTGTCAAATGCAATTTTCTAACGCAGCCGCACTTTCAACGTTGACAACAGCGACGTCGACGTCAGCAGTTGCAGTAGCAACAGCAACAGCGGCAGCAGCAGCAACAATTGCAGTTTTAAGTGAAAATAAAACACATAACAATAACAAAAACAGCAACAACATAGGCAGAGACAGCAGCAGAGGCCGCTGCAGCAGCGTCGGCCAACAACAATAAAAGCCTAAAACCTAATAAAAATTCAAATTAACATTTGAAAGAGCAAGCAGGCGAGCAAAGCGTGCCAGAAGAGAGAGAGAGAGAGAAAAGTCAAGTGGGTGCTCCTACAGTGCAAGTGAGAGAGTGCGACTAAAAGCAAGCGACAGATAGAGAGAGAAAAAGAATGTGGGCACAACAACAACAGTAACAAGAAGAACAACAAGAATAGAGAGACGCGCACATGAATGGGACAGACAGAGCCGAAAGCTTATGAAATTCTATTAATTTTTGAACAAAACTGCATGTAATGTTGGTGCACCCTCCGCTCCCCTCCACCCACTACACACTATTTGCTGCTGCCTGCAGTTTCCTAATCGCATGGGCGGGTGTTGGGGGATGTACGATTTTGTTTTTGTTTGCTTATTTTGTTGCAATTTGTTATTGTTGTTGCAATGCAGAATGCAGACACTCGCATAATAATGCAATTTGCCAGCTGCCCATGCTACCTCAGTTACCTCCCTCCCCCCCTCCACAACTCATTTCATTCCATTCTACACACACACACTGTCCTCGACGTCACGCGCCAAAAAGACTGCACAAGCAGCAGCAGCGTTGCTGTCAGCTTCGCTGTCTGTCGGCAGCCCCGAGTTACACACACACACATACACACACGCACAGACAGTGCAATTCTGCTGCCACCTGCAGGCATGATATGTTCTCCTTCTCCATTTTATTTGCTGTTTGATTTGGCTCTTTTGCTCGCTCGCTCTCCCTCTCTCTATCACACACACACTCGCTCTCTTTTTTATGCTCTTGCTTACTGCCTTCACTCATATTCTCATTTGTGATTTTTGTTTTTGTCCTTTTTTTCGCACAGTTTGCCAGTTTTCCACAAAACAGCTGAAAAAAGCACGTGTCATCGTCACTGCCAGCAACGTCGGCGCGTCGCGTCGCGGCGTCGACGTCAAAAGTCTGTCTGCGTTTTGTGCCGTTTTGTTTTCTACGCGCTTCGCTGCTGCTGCTGCTACTGCTGCTGTTTCTCTCCTTTGGCACCCCTCCCCCCGCACACAATACATCGTCTGCGTCAACGTTATTCCCTTTTTCATGGTCGCCAATTCGTTAGCTTTGCCCGTTTGCTTGCTGTTTTTCCACGGCTTTGGCTTTGCTTTATTTGATTTTTATGCTTGTGAATTTTCTTTTTGATTTTCATGTTTGCGCTGTTGCTGTTGTTGCGGCAGACAGGACAAACAGACGGGGAAAACCCCATGAAGAGAATAGCAACGGAATTTGTTGATGATAATAATGATGGACTTTTTGTATACTCTATTCCCAAAGGATTAATTGTGACTAATGGGTTTTACAAATGTCTGTCTGTCGATGTTGAAGCTAGATTAACTAAATTTGGTATCAGTATGTTACTTTATCGATCTTTTATGGAAAAGTATATACTAAAAAAAAGAGATAAAAATAGTTGCCATTTATTATAAAATAGCTTAATCAAGCAAACGGACTTCGATAAGAGTAAAGCGCAGTCGGGAGACTTTGTTGTTTCATGTGTGTGTTTCTTGAGTTCTAAACACCTGCCACCCCTCTCCTACATATGTACGCTTCCAATAAGAAATGCGTTGGCCAAGTCATCACAGCCCCAAATGCAATTGCTGACTTTTGCGACGTTTCTTTTGTGGCAGTAAAATTATTGATTCTTTGGCTCGTTTTTGGCCACAAGCCAAACGCAAAGCTGGTTAAAAGCAGAGGACAGTCAAATCGACTGAAATTTGTCTTAAGAAATTTTCAAAATACATACATATACAGACATACATACATACATATTTACAGTAATAGCTGAAGTTATGCCAAAAACACCAGAAAGAAGTCGCCATTGGAACAATTGTGCAATCGTCGACTGCAGTCTTTTATACGCTCTTTGTCTGTCTCTCTCTTTCTTACTTTTCCACATACTCTTTGCTAACGTTGACTCTTAAGTTTTCGCCCAGTTTCCTCAGCTGAGGTTTGTTATTGTTTTCCTTTGCCGTTGTCGTTTTGCCGGCTTTGCGCTTTGCGAATCATTGGAGTAAGCAACATGAATGAATGTTCGCTCACCCACACACGCACAAACACCATAGTAACAAACACATACATTCATTGTGGTTTCGTGTTGGCTTCGTTGTTGTCGTTCATGCACTTCGTGTCGCTTCGAACGTGTTCGAATTCGCCATAAGAATATGGCAGCGAGAAAGAGAGCAAACGAGTGAGATAGTCAAAGCCGGAAAAGGAAATCATATTGGGCCGAGTTCTATTAAAAGCATTTGCAATTGAATAAACGAGAATTGACTAAGGCAATTGTTCCAACTACCTCCCCTACCAATTCGTCTTCCACCCACCCAGCAGTGCCTTGTCTTGACCAGAACTTGGTAAGCTGTTCATTAACCGTTAATGCGGTAGATCGTAAATCGAAGTGGAAGGTGTGTCATTGCGACTTATAAATAAAATTAAGCACAAGCTAAAAGCGGAAATATTTGCGCTTCAAGTGTTGTTATTGTCCCCCACTCTTTGTTGTTGTTGTTGTTACTGTAATTAATGGCAAACAATTACAAAAAAAATAAATATAAAAAAAAAAACAAGAACCCAACAAGCAACGCGCATCCAAAAGCTGAAATTACAAAATGAAATCTGAAGAGCAAGTTAAAAAGTGAATTACCTGATAAAGGACAAAAACGCGATTTGAGGTGTGTTTGCCTTCTGGCCAATATAATGCGTGTCTCTGTCTCTGTGTACGCTTAACCCCCCTCCCTCTCCCTCCCACACCCTTCGTTTACTTGGGACAGGTTAAAAACCTGTGCCCAGCATGAGGTTTTACTGACAGCCAGAAGTGCTGCACAGTGGGCTGAGACCCGCCCACCACTCCATAGAAAAATGTAATTGTTGTAATTATAGAAGGGCAAAATTTTTTTTTAAAGCAATCAAATTTTAATATTGCAGTTTAAATTTTCCTTTAAACGGGAAAAAAATAACAATTTTATAAGTTTTTTTTTTATAATAAATCTTTTAATATAATTATCAAAAATATTCTATTAAATTAAGTACCTATCGAATTTCATATTATAACAGATCATTTGAACATAAAAAAACCGTACAAATATACTTTTAAAAATTGTCTTAATTATGTGTCATAATTATGTAAAAATAAACAATTAATAAACTCAATTTATTGTTGGTATTTCCTGTTTTGTTATTGATGAAATCATTGCATTAGAATCAGTACAAATCATTGAAATGATCTATATATAATATATATAATAATATTATATAGCCTATTAGGCTGAGTTAACAGATAAACAAGGTCACAAAGGGGATATTTGGCAATCTCCGTATGCCGTAAAATTAAAGAAAAAAAAAAGAAAATGTTTTTAGATTTTAATTTATTATAATATTGGGTTTTCTACATAACATTATTTAGGATACTAATTTGATGTACTATTGTAGTAAAAATTTAAAAGATTTTTAAAACCAATATTTTATTTTGAATTCTTGAAATTAAAGTTACAGAATAACTAACATACTTATAAAAAAAAATTGTAAAAAATTATATATATTTATATTTATGTATTTATATTTATTTATTTATTTAGAAAGTCAAAATACACAATAAAACTACAAAGATTCGTTAGATATTTTAAGAAATATTTGAAAGCTTATAGTTAGTTGTAATGTCTTTTTAAACCAAATATCACTTCTGAAAATGATTCGCAAAAAAAATATTTTTTTTTTTTTGGTTTTTATCATTTAATGTCACTGTTATTTTTCAACAACTTAAATTAAAATTAACAAATAATTGTCACAAAAACAACTTAAAAAAAATAAAAACAATATTAGCTCTGAGAAAACACAAAAAAATTCCACAAAATAAAATAACTAAATTTAGTCTGATTAAAATTTACAAAATTCTTACTTTATCTTAAATTGCAGACATTGTTAGTTAATAATTTATATCGTTTATTAAAATAAATTAAAGTTGAATTTTTTTTTATAAACTTTCAACTTTTCTGTACTTTCATTTAGCACATTTAATTCGTTGTTCAGCTCCACTGTGCATCATTACCCTTATAAAGCTGGACATTCTTGTTCCAGTGTCCAGCTGACGCGCTTAATTAATTACGCGATTTTATTTGTGACTAACTGCTCGAGGTTCCCCCCAGCTCCCCTCCCCCCCCTCGGTTTGTTGGCAACTTTAGGAGTTTCTTTAGCTGGTCACTGGCCGGATTGCCCCACTATACCCACCTCAGCACACTTGGCCCCAAAATAAAAGTTGCGTATTGATGATGAACCGTACAAAGTTTTGTGGTAATACAATCGCGGCTTGAATCGGACATCCTTCGGTTCAGGACGGACTTCTGGCGTCACTGGGGAGAAATTAATACCTACTTAAGCTTAACTGGACAGTTGACTCCATAATGTTGCAAGGTGATTCACATGATACGCAATAAATAAATCGTTTTGAATAAAATGAGTTGGGTTGAATTTGAATTTGGTTAACGGACTTACGATTGGGTTTGTTAGTTACCCCCACCCCACCTTCCTCTATTTTGGGTGGGGCATGAACCACAATGAACTGCTGAATATTCAAATGTGTACGCAAATTATCCTGGCCACGCGACACGCCTCAAAAAAGGACTCAAGCAGCCAGCCTCAAATTATGAAGTAAACATTTTTTATTACCAAAAATTACAATGTGCGATGCAACGCAATAAAAAACTGTAAAAAGGTGCAAGACGTAGGGTATAACCATAGTTAATTGTACTCTACCTCCAAAAGGTGCAGTTCAAACTCTCTAACCCCAGCCAGAAAATGTTAGGGTATGGGGAGGGAAGTTAAGTCTCGCTTTTGCTTTCGGGTTCAACAGCAGCTTTGTTCTCGGTCAACGCGAACCCGTCGACAAATAAACACCCTGCACAGTTGAGCCAACGGGTGGTATACCTATCCCTACCATACTTGAAACAGGAGAGGTCAATTTGTATACATGTGTTGTGTGTTGTGTGTGTGGCTATTATTATGGTTAATTTCATTAGAAATTCATAATTTCGGTTCAGTTTATGTGTGTGTAGTAAAGGGTAGAGTATGTTAGAGGGTGTTAGAGCTTGCTGGAGGGTGCTGTCACTTCTACATGTGTAAATGTGAGCAATAAAAACCAAATTTCATATAGTTTTTTTTTTTTGTTGCCTACTGTGCTGTGTCTGTTATCCAGTTAGTGGCATTTTTAATACCCTTTCAAAGGAGTATTATAAGCTTGTTACGAACTGTGTAATGCATTGAAGGAGACATCTCCCATAAAATATATATATTCTTGATCAGAACGTCGAGTTTGCTACAGATGCTTTTTTCTGTTGTAGGCTGTTCATATCACAGAATCAGCCAGATCGGAGCACTATATTATATAGCTGCTATAGGAATAATCGGTGGAAAATATATTCTTTAAAAAAGGTTTTTAATTTTCAAGATATTGGAACATAGCTCGCTTTATTTTTTAATCTAAATCGTATCAGTATATCATATAACTGCCATAAGAATAATCGTGTGAAAAATAAGTTTTCGAATGAAATTTTTTATGTTTTTTAAAATATTGAAAATAAAATATAACTTGTGTTATTATAATTTAAAATATTTAAACAAATTTTTATCAAAGTCAGACCACTATATCTTTTGGAATCGATAGGAATAATCACTTTAGAAATGTGTTAATTTTCCTATAAATAATCTGATTTAATTTAATCAAAATCAAACGACCATATCATATATATATAGCAACTTTTTTGTTTTTAAAGGTATCTTTACTTCTATTTCAAATATAATATTCTCATAAATAATCTGATTTAATTTTATAAAAATCGAAGGACTATATCTTGTAGCTGCCTTAGGAACAGTTGGGTTAAAAATGAGTTCTTCTATGCAAATCTTTTTTGATTTTCAAGTTATCAGAACCAAACTCACATTATCGATAAAGAAATTCGTTTTATACTATCTGATAAAGTTTGACTGAAATCTTATAACTATATCTTATAGTTCACATAGCAAAGAACGGTCGAAATTTAAATTTTTTTAGAACTACCATTGCAAGGGTATATAGTTTCGGCTTTAACGTTCTCTTGTTGTTCTTGGGTCATTATTGTTGTCGTAATTTGTTTATAACGGTATTTATGAAATGGTCACAAGTCAACGCTTTCAACGCTGTTGCTTTTCCACACAAATACACAACCCTATCGCTATACAACCCTTAGACAGTCCAACAACACGCACTACCAAAAAAAAACTCCCCTCTAACCTTTCTTCTCCCTTTGCCCCTTTTCGACCACCCACACAACAAGTTTTTGGACGTAGCGTCAATTATTCTTATTACGCCTATTACTTTTTTTAACTACTTTTAGCCTGTATTTACATATACATATATATAGTATATATATATCGCTGCCCTTTTATGTTAATCGCACTGTTTTTGGCTTGGAAAAACTCGTGTAACTGTAATTGATATGCCTCCTTATCATGCAATCCATTGTTGTTAGAATAAGAGAGAGAGCTTAAGGACCCCCCGATTACAGGAAAAGTTTAGTTTACCTCATTGTCGCTTGTAATTTTATAAGCTGTAATTACATAGGCATTGCATTGAATATTCAATAGTTATTTTAATATAACCCATATAGAACTCATTTAACTTTCTTGATCCTTAGCAATAAGTTTTAATTTAGTGCTATTTGTGGAGGAAATTTATTGCAAAGTTAAAAAAGTTCGGTATCTAGGTTTGTCGGTGGGGTTTTAGCTTACGCACAATGGAATTGTGTTTGGAATTTAATGGCTACATTAATTAAAAATAGTCTAGAATTGTGTTAGAAATTTAATCGCTATATTTATTAAAGATAGTCTAGCTTATGAATAAACAAAAGTTATCGTAAAGGATGTTTAGAAAAAAACTCCGAAATCCTCCCCAGCTTACAAAATTTTGCCTTCATTGTGGGAAGGCCTTTGGGATAAAAATTTAATGTCTGATTATTTCTTAAATTAAATTCCGGAAGAGTCCACATTACACAATCAAAAAAGCTTGAACAAAAATAATGTATTTTTGACCAGAATAATGCAATTAAAATTCAAATAAAGTTAAAATATTATCACAGAAACCCTTGGCTTCTCATTATAAGTACGGAATTTTTCGGCATAAAAAAATTTCATTAAAAGTCCTAAAAAAAATCCCAAAAAAAAAAATCTATATCACATCATATTCCTATAAATATAAAACAACTTAATATTTATAATTTAAACATCGTTAATATCTAATTGATACGATCTTTATGCTGTTTATTTTGGATTCTAAATAATATATATTATCACAGAAACCCTTAGTTTCTCAAATTGAATTAAAAATCCAAAAAAAAAAAAAAAACAATTTCACATTATATTCCTATAAATATAAAACAACTTAATATTCATAATTTAAACATCGTTAATATCTAATTGATACGATCTTTATGCTGTTTTATTTTGGTTCCTAAATTTCTTATTGTCACTTTAATGCTTTAGCTTTTAGCTCTTCTTTATTTGTAGCATCATTTGTTAGATCTGTTGGCTTTGTTTAATTAATAAACTTTCACAATTTAAAAGTTTCGTAAAGATTTTCACTTGCATGCAAGTTGAAAACAAAATCGTAAATATATATATATGGTATACATATGTATTTTGGTTGTTAAACTATGCTTAAAAAATTCGAATCGTTTTATGTAAATGAATGTTGCGAAGAGACAAAAAATAAAAGACCAAAAAAAATATAGTAGCATGATCAATTAAATGGCCAAGAGGCAAGCTCAAAAAAAAAACCAAAATGTTTGGAATTGAATAATTTATTGAAGTTTGACAGTTAGACTTTAATTACAGCATTTCTACTTTGTATAAGTCTCTCTCTGTATCTCCCTCTGTGTATAGGGAAAGCGCATTTCAATATGTGTAATACCATCATCATTATTATCATCATCATCATCATCATCATCATCATCATCATCATCGATGTACCATAACTAAGATTCGTTGCGGTTTTACACGGTGGCAATCTAACCTTTGACCTCTTGCCGTCTCAGGTAGCTGCATATATACAAAACTCTACGGCAAAGATGCGGCAATCTTATTTTATTTTAGATATCATAAAACAATAAATCTTTTTAATATCTGCCCCCTTGTTCTGCGCATCTTTGTTTTTCACATTTTCTTTGCCGTGGGCGTACAATTTTCCCTTTCAGTATTTTCCAAAAAATTTCTCACGTCCTTTAGCTCGACTTGTGCAGGGAGAGGGGCAGTGAGAGGCGTTGGCATTACTCAAGTTTTGTGGATTTGAAGTAATAACTCAGTGCGTCATAAAAATTTTAATTGCTTTGGGTATTTTTTTTTTTTATTCTTCTCTTTTTTCGGTCAGCCAAGTGCCAAAGCAGTTTTGGTAATTAACATTAACCCGAAAACGTCCAAACAAAGCGTAAACAATGCAAAAGAACCCAATCCACCCCTACTCCCCCCTCTAATTTTCCAGCAGGAGTCAACGCCAACAACAATTACAAAAAAAAAAGAGAAAAAAAATGATTTTTTTTTTTTGTTTTTTAAGATGGCACGAAATGCCGCAAAGAACAATGAAGCAATAAAAATTGCAGCGCATAATTTTCCGCTGCCTTTATTTTGCTACTCCTACCCCCCCTCAGTTTCCTGCTCTTCTAAGACACTGCACATTAATGTGGGCCATACGCAAAAAGAAAAAAAAAACCAAAAAGTGAACCCTTTTTCTTACTGGCCAAGATTTTAGAAATTTCCACGCGTATTTGTAATTAGTTTGCTTATTGTTTTCTTGTTGTTTTTTTATTATTATTATTATTTTTGGTTGTACAACTTTTAAGTTGCGGGAGTTAGAAGTTCACATTGCTAAGTTCAAGGCCCAAAACCCTAAGTGCATTTTAACGGTCTTTACTTTTACGATATTAGCCATGCTAAAAAGTGCTTGTAAGGAATGTCCTAAAACAAGCCATAACATAACTTAAATTTTATTTAAATTTGTTTTTTTTTTAATTTAAGATATTTATCATTAAATTGCATTCTCAATCTGATTTTCTATCGTCAGGATAATAAGTTGATTTTTTGCACTAAAGATATATAATTGCAATGAACATGAGATCTTTATAGCCGGCTAACTACAAGTTAAAGTAAGGCTTAGGCTTAACATGAGCTTGGGTTAGGAATATTGCAAATTTATAAACAGTTTCTCATTTATTATAAACTTTTTAATAATATAATATAATACAATATATAGATAAAATGCAAAGTATTTCTGATAAATCTTAATTCATTTTAATACTTTGATTTTTGTTTAAATTAATTTTTTATTTATTATTTATTATAATTTTGGTTTTCTTTTTTTAAGTTGTGATTGTTTATTATTTCTAATTTAATTTGTTGAAAAATAACAGTGAGATTAAAGGATAAAATCACAAAAAATTAAAGATCAATATTCCAGTTAGTTGTACATTTTATAAACTCAATTAAACCAACCGTTAAAATGGCATTTTAGCTTTAGCAAAACTCGAGAAATCAAACTTAATAAATTAAACACTTTACATATTTATTTATGAAAACTTGACCATATTTAAAGAGCATTTCAAGGACTTTACTATTAAAAAT
Source organism: Hirtodrosophila alboralis (assembly GCA_035043045.1). Taxonomy (NCBI): domain Eukaryota; kingdom Metazoa; phylum Arthropoda; class Insecta; order Diptera; family Drosophilidae; genus Hirtodrosophila; species Hirtodrosophila alboralis. The sequence goes on from JAWNNH010000048.1 coordinate 1,692,442, forward strand.
TTAAAAAATAATATCAAAGATCCTTTAGAGCTGTAGCCAGGACTTTTGTTCGTTTCCTCTAAAACATAACAATAACAAAAAGTCACAACAATTGCAACGTTTGCATCTGTTTTTGTATTGTTCAAACCGAATCGAAGGATTCTTCTTATTACATGGACAAACTAAAAGGTTCGCTGTCATGCAGGAAATTTATTTTTGGGATCAAAAAAAAAAAAAAATATCTTAGAAAAATCAACAGCAATTGTTGTGCACACTGAGTCAGAGAGAGAAAGAGAGAGAGAGAGAAAGAGAACTCTTAGCCAAGTGCTAAGTGGGTGCAATTAGAACAGAGAAACTGAGGTACAAACATACCTAAAAGTCAGGTAGATAGTTTGTGTCGAGTCTTAAAGGGTACCGCCTAGTATAAATCTCTATTGATCTTGACTTTTGTGCCCAAAACGTAACGAATTCGTATCGAATTGAAATTAAGAGAACGATCGAAAAACGGCAATAAATTGTATTGCAATCGACACTTTTATCACAAGTCCCAAATTTATATATTTGTAGACTTAAAAAAAACCTTTTCTAATATTATTTCTATTGTATTATCTACTTACAGTTCGCATCGGATCAAGAGTTGAGCAGTTCAAGAAGTTCGACATGTGAGTACTTAAAATAATAATACAATAAGTAAATATAAGCAAATCAATTCGCAAATTGAATGTCAAGCAATTGAAATGCTTTTTTTAATATTATTAAATGGGAAATAAAATTGCAAACCCTTGCTACGTCCCATTCTACCCCCCTCCGGTTAATAAACAATCTTAATAGAATCAAAGAGCGACGGCAATATATGAATTTTAATTTGGGGTAATTGTGAACAACTGGCAACTGTTTTTTTCAAACATTGTTCTACATTTATATGCGCTTCGAGACTATTTGCAAAAAAAAAAAAAAAACAATAAAAAATAAACGTAAATTTAAGTGAACAGTGGAATATTCATAGCCCCTGCCGCCACCCCTGCTTCCCTCCTTAAACCCAAAAAAAAATGTTGAAATCAATTAACCAAAATGTCGCAAGTACTCGACTGACCGAGACTCGATTAATAACTGTTTGCAAAAAACGTAAACAAATCATCAAAATCAAAATTGAAATCAGTATAAAAAATAAGTATGATTGTTAGAGTTGAAAGCGATTCAACTAGAAAATACCCTGTATAAAGCTGCTATTTAAAACGATTAATAAAAAAATCTTTTGAATATTTATGAATTATAATATAGAGTTGGGAGTGAAGCGTACTAGAGAATATCCTGTAGGATAGGCTGACTGGCACTGTGATAACTAAAATATATAATAAATAAATCAAGAATAATTTTTTGAATATTTTTGAAAAATTTTAGGAAATTTTTTGGGGAAAATATATAATAAATAAATCAAGAATAATTTCTTGAATATTTTAGAAAAAGTTTAGCCAATTTTTTAGGGTAAAAAAAAAATATATAATAAATAAATCCAGAATAAGTTCTTGAATATTTTAGGACATTTTTTAGGCCGAAAAGAAAATATTTCAAATTTCATAATTTCCAAATAACTACAAGCAAACTTGAAAAATCTGTAGCTCTCATAAACACTAAAATTTTCAAGTTCTAAATTAAAATGTTTTTAATCGCTCTAATTTATTTATACAGGGTATTACAATATATGAGAATTTCTTTTATTTCTTTTTTCAAATCTTTGCATCAAAGGGGTGCGTACTCCCCTTAACTTTCCCTGCCCTCCATCCGCTCCGCAGACTCTCTTAAAGACTGGCGCGTCGCTTTTCTGAGCAGCTTCAATTGTCTGCACTTGAGTTCAATTTCTGTGTTATTCTTCAGTTCTATTCGGTCAGCAACAGAAACAGAAACAGAAATTGGAATCACAAAACAACTACTACAATGAATTTTTATATATTCTTTTTTTTGGATAAAATGCTTTTAAAAGCTCACAAACAAGCAGATATATATGTATGTATATTTGTATAGAAAGGATGGTCGTGTAAATGTCTACTCTAAATTTTATTAAGATTCAAATGTACTGAGCACAAAATTAAATACACAATTATTACTTATATAGCCGCGTACATTGAGTGAAAACTTCAATTAAATTGTTATATGGCTTCTTCGATTGCTATTGAAACAATTACAAAATTCATTCGGTAAATCGGATTATAAACTGAAACAAAAGAGCTCGAGTACGATGCAATTGGAAGCTCAAAATAAATGGAATTTTTTTTTGTATTCCCCAAAAGAGGAATTTTTGGTGACGTATTAACTTGTAATTTGGTTGAATTATAAGTCTATTTGCGTCCTAATTTTTGGCTTAAAAACTTAATAAATATCTTGATTCCTATTTCATAGATGAGTTGATTTATTTGGAGTAATTTACAAGTTGTTTTATCTTTAGCATGTGATATATAATATCTCTATAGCTGTATTTTATTTACATGTCAAGTAAAATCCTTTTATAAAAAAATGCCTTTTATTACAGAAATATACTTAATTTTTTATCAAAATTATGAAATATGAAATATCTATGGCTACTTTTTAGTTTTATATTTATAAGTTCATAACAATTCCAAATAAAATCACAAATTTAAAGATTTGTATGCTTTTTTACCAACAAAATAGATAATCTCCCCAAAACTGTCAACCCGTTATACATATAAGACTATAAACTATATTCCATCTCTGGTACGGCCCGGTAGTTCATACACTGGCACCCTATTTGCAATTATTTTTTTGCACGACAAATGAAAATTACAGAAGCTTAATTACTTTTAATAAAGACGTCCGTGCGTGGAAAATTTCCACTTCATTAGCAAAAAAAAAAAGAAAAATTAAAAAATTAAAAAAAATATAGTTTTGCATAATGGCTCATTATGGCAGAGATGGGGCATACAGATCAGATCGGACAAATGCAATGAGCTACCGAGTGGGTGTGGGTGTACGGTATGGTTCTGTATGGGGAGGTCGCCTTAATACACACAAATTGAAAATTGATGAACTTATCCGGTATGAAATGAGTGCTCAGCACACGAATATCAATCAATGAAGATGATCATCATCATCATCATATATACGATTGAATAGCAATAGCAATCAATGGAAATATGTTCTAGCTATGGCCACCCCATCTAGTATCATTTTTGAAGGAAATTACTAATAATAATGTCTTTAATTGAATATTGCGCACTTCATTCATTTCTCATTCTCATTCTAAATTTGAATTTGAATTTTTGTATTTTGTATTTGAAGAGGGGCAACAGCAGCAGCGAATTATCCATTATAAACTTTCAATCGACCATAAACACTTGGGGGGCACATTGAGATACTTAAAACATTGAGTTTGTTCCATTAGACGATCGATTCGTCATTGTTTTTCGAGGTACTGAGGTTATATTTTTGGATAAAGTTGGCTTCAATATATATATACATATATATATATATATTTAGATTTGCAGCGTGTACTCGCGACCAATTCATGCATGAAAGCAATTTTTAATTTATTTTGGTTGAGCGCTTCATTTTCCTAAAATTATGACATAATCAACAACAGCAAGCAGAAACCTAATAATGTCATGTGAAATTTATCGTACCCCAAACGAGTACCAGGGGCGTGGTTATATGCCAACAAGGGTGTAGAGGCCGTAGGGGGGTACAGCCTCTCTAACCAAAAACAGGGTACAGACAGGGCGAACTGGAAGCATCGACATGAGAAAATATTATATTTGGATGCGACGGAACACCTTCCGCTTCACAAATCAGCACATGTGTTGACATTGTCCGTCCGTTCAGTATAGAGAGAGAGAGAGAGAGAGGTGGCTGTAGAGGGGGGGTAGAAAAAAACCTTGGCTGACCAGTTGTCAATCGGTTAATGTTAATTTTATAATTAACCTACTGCGAGAGCTAACAAAATTGTCACATAAAATGCCATCATCAAGCCAAAGTGCCCGAATATCGATTGAATAAATACTTGGGTATATAAATTTTTTTTTTTTTTTTTGCTTATTTGGCACGGTGCCTCCGGTGTGTGAAAGACACAAAGTAAATAGCAGGGTATCGACTTGGATCAGTTGATAAAGAAAATTCAGTAAATTTAAAACAGCAGCACAAAATTTAAATGAAATTCTTATAAAAAAAAAAGATTGATAAGAGTTGATTTAAAGATTGTATATAAAAATGTATAAATAAATATAAAAAATATATAAAAATTGATTGTAAATGATTATAAGAATATTATGATCTGAAATCCACGAAAAAACTTATTTTAAATAAGAGCGCTAAACAATTAAAAACAGAATTATTTATTTAAATGTAATAGTATATTTCAGACTCTAGAACATTAAAATGCAATGATTTATAAATGATTAGAATTTTTAATAAAAATATAAAATAAAAACATGTTTTAAGACAATCAAAAATTTTGTATTAATTTTGAAAATAAGTTACTAAAAAAGTAATATAGTAAATACAAAATAAATGAGTCTGCGATCATTTTATTTAATTGCATTTTATTTATTTAACTGAAATAAATTCAATTTTTATATTACATTTTTATGGTATCTCTTAATTATAAAGAATAAGAAGATAAGCATAAAAGTCTAAAATGTAAAATCAATTTGTAGTATATTAAAATTAAATTATTTAAGTCGAACAAATAAAGTTCTTAAATTGAAAGTTATTTAGAAAAAACAAAAATTCTGAAGTTGCAGTTAAACAGAAGCAATTATTTCAAGAATTTTTATTGCATGTTTAAAGAAATTAAATCTATATAAAGCGTTTGATAGTTAAATTGAAAAGTTATAAAACAAAAAACCCAATCCATTATTGCTTGTTTTATATTTTTAAATAAATATATTTAATATACTTATGTAAATATAAAGTGAAGTTTTTTAAATTTTTAAACTGTTGCTGTTGCATATCATGAAGTTTATATTTAAAAAAAAAAGTTGATAATAAAGTTGTGCTCAGTTAAAAAGAGAAATATTATATAAAACTCAGATTTTATAAAAAATTATAAATCAATCTCAATTTTACCAAGCAAATAAATAAATGGCAAAATATTAACTGCAATTACTGGAATTTCAACCCGGAACTGTAACATAATATAATCTTCAATATTTATTATACACCCTTATATTAAAAAACTGATAAGATCTCTTGGTTATTTGATCTCAAGTTTTCAAATATTGTGTTTGTCACTTCAAGATGAAACTCCAATAACAAAATGGTTGATATAATCAAAATAATTAGATGGAATACTGTGGGCGAAGTAGATGGAACAAGTATGTAAACACGATCGTTAAAAAAAAAAAAACGAAACAACAGCATAAAAGACAAACATATATACGATAAACAAATAGAAATAGAAAAGCAAAAAACAAAAACAAGTTAACCAATGAAATAAACGCAAATTTAATGACAAAAACGCGAGCGGCCAAACAAAACTTGGCCAATACGCTTGGCCATTGCTCGGTGCGCCCCAGAGCACACATTACAAGCCAAAAAAAACTGGAGAGAACTGCAGAGGGGGAAAAAACAATAACTAACCGATCTATGCAAGGGGACGGCGTTAAAAATCAAAACTACAAAATGAGAAACACATAAAAAAAACCGAACCGAACAATGTATTAAATATTATAAGTTATAGACATTGGTTTGAAAGAGTAGGAAATAGTTGAAAAGAGCGAGATAGCGTGATTTCTGATTGAAGGCAATGACACTTACAAGCGATCTTCCATTTTTAATTTTCTATAATCAAAAGATATATACATATATATGTATATCATTAAAATATTGTGGTTTTGATTTGGTTTTTTTATTGCTTTACCTGAGTTGGAGTTTAAAAACAAACTCTGAGCAATAAATAGTTGTACATAGTTGGCTTTCTCCCTCTCTCTCTCTCTGGGCAATTTAATTGTATTCGAATAATGATGCTAGAGCTAGGTATGTATCTTTTAGATACTTTGCTTAATTTAATTTATGGCCAGTTTATGTAAATTTCTTTAATACCAAACATATTTATTATTATTATTTTTTGGGGATCTTAGATTTTGGTAACTTGTTTCTATTATGTTTTCCATTTCTCAATACATTTTTTTACACAAGTTCATTGACACGCCACAAAAGCATTGAGCGACAAATCTGTATTTGTATCTGTATCTGTAAGTGTAGCTATAGCTGTATCTTGGTCAAAGAAAGTTTGAAAAACTCTTTTTTTTTTTGGTTGATTTTTTTTGTTGTTAGTGCTGCTGCGCACATTTGCATACATTTTGGCCACATTTCTTCGAGCATGCGAAACGTTTTCGGCTGTTCAGGCTAATTGCGGCCCATTAGATGCCTATCAGCTGGCCCCAAACCCATTAAGAGCGTCATTTGGTTTAAGTTGGAAATTAATTAGCACAGGTTACCAAAGCACTACACTACACAGCCAAACACTAAGTATGTGGGTGCTCATAAAAAACAAATAAATTTCAACAAAAATCTGTCTTTAAACTATCGGAAGTTTTTATACACTAGCAAAAAAAAAAGTATACAATATTTTTTAAAAGGCAATATTTTAAAGCAGAAGCTTAAATTTTGGCTAATAGTTGACAGCTTTAGTCGAATTATATAAATTATAACAAACCTTGCAAAGATTGAGCTTAAAAACATTTTAAAAATATTTGCAAAAATTATTTAGATTTTTATAAAAAATTAATTTTATTCTTGATATAGAAAATCGTTTTTAATAAGATTGTGTAAGCTTGTATTTATTATAACTAAATTTTAAACCATTTTGCTCTACAAAAAAAATGTTATTCAGAAAAATGAAATTTTAAAGAAATATTTTTTACGACTAAATTGATTTTATAAGAAGTAAAATTCGATGAAATAAGTTTCTGTGATTAAAATGGCTTATTTTAAGGCGTTGCATATTGCTACAAACATTTTCTAAAGCTTCTGTTAGGGTATACAAATAAATTAAAGGGAAGAAAAAAAATAAACATTAAATCATTGCACTATAAAACCAGAGTTGCTCGTTATAGTCACTTGAACAGCGTGTAGCGATTCGCAGCTGCAGATACAAATTCACACAGATACACACACACACACAGATACATTAATATAAGTATCTATTTGTATGACAAGCCAACACATGAGTGATGAGACCTGGACCCGAGATATCCACCCAAGCCCACCTGCAAGTGAGATATGTATATTTCAGTTTTTCTCTTTTTTTTTGTTTTTTTTGTTGGGCGCCCAACTGGGGCATTCAATTCAGGTTTCGATTGCGCTTCAAAATACCGGCGGGTTTTTCAGTTTATCGGATTTCTTATATATATTTTTTTTATGTGCCTTCCTTTGCTTTTATCTGAAGCTGAGCCCTGTCAAAATGTGTCGACGTCTTTTGTGGCCTATATATCTACACGGCCTCGTATCTAACGTCTATTTGCGCATTTAATTTTATACTTTGAAAATTTGAAATTACTCAATTAGTTTAATTAGCAGGCTGGCAATGCGATTCGACTTGATTTGCGGTCATTTGGCCATAACTATGACTACAAACTACCGTAATGGATCCGCATAGACAACAACAATTTTGCTAATTTGTTCGCACATATAAAATTGGTTCAACTATTGTATCTTTTGCTTGAAATTAAGAATCTCAAAGTCAACCGACTAGTTTTTAAATACGCATTTGCAATAAAGCTATTGTGTGAACTGATCTTAACATTTTTTGAAAGGTTTGAAGATTGTGTATTTTTATTTGATTTTATTTTTTGGTATAGGCCAACTTTTTAACAATATTAAAACCTGATTAAGTTACTAATTTTCAGGCTAAACTAGTTCAATACTTTCTGTATAAATAATAAATATAGTTAGCATTATTCTTATATTTCAATGCTTTTAATTTCAAAATGTTTTCGTATTAATTAGAAACAGTTTTCCCTTAAGAAAGTCTCTCCCAAAGGTGAAATTTATGCATTGAAATATTTTATATTATTTTACGTCATCAACAAATTATTTCGAGTTTTTAGTATTATGTCACTAAATTCTACAATTTGTAAATAGATTTACTCTATTTTTATTTTACCTTAATAAACTGCTTTCCAAATTAGACATTTTTTTTGAAATTTTATATAAATAGTGTAAAAAATATATTTGTGTTTGTCAAATTTCAAAATGATTTTTGTAAAATTGTGAATTTAAAAATATATTAATTTGTGAATCCGAAAATATTCATATGCCCTTTTTGAACTTATAAATACTGTTTTAATAAAAGGGAGTTACAGATTAATTTAATTTAAATTTACAAATTCAAATTTTTAACCATTTTTTTTTTTTTGTAAATTACAGTTCGCTGTCATTATTGTCTGTAATATAATTTGATTTTGATTAGAAAAAATAATTCTTCTATTTATTTTACATTCTTTGTATCTGAAACTACAAAAATAAAACAAAGTATGATAAATTTTCAATTCTCAACTGTATCAGTTATTATATAAGTATCACATAAACATAAATATTACAATTTAATGCTCTCTGTTCAGATACTTAATTATAGTTAAGTATACTACTACATATCAATAAAATGTACAGTTGTGCGTCAAAGTCAAAGACTTTTGGGCGATTGTCATTTATCAAAAACATTAATGCAATTACGCGACCCCGTCAGACATTGCCCGTCTTCTTGTTGGCTAATTATTTTGAATTATTCAATTTCATGTCTCAATTTAAATACTCAGAGGCAATTAGGAAAGTCGAATCTGGTTCTGGTTGTTGTTGCTATATGTATCTGTATCTTGGTTGATGTTGTTGTTGTTATCTATCTATGTATCTGTCCAGTCATTTTAGTTTTTGTGCTGCTGCTGCTGAGTGGCACTTTGATGCGTGTCCAGGCGGAGGAGAGGAGCTGTGGGGCGGTTCTTTGCTCTACAAATGCAAATTAGAAATGTGTGTGTGTGTGGGACCAAAATGAAAACCATTTAAATAATTGAAAATCGAATAAATCGCGAACTGCAAAAAAAAAAAATTAAATACAAACGAAACCAAATCGAAAAATAATAAGAACAAAAAAAATGAATTGCAAATTTGAATATTCCAGCGGGGGTGGCATTGGGACAGGTATCTAAAACAAATGTGCCTACAACTAAAAGAGAATACGATGACCATTATATACACCCTATATAATTATATAGCAACCTAATATACATTTGCATATATAGTAGTATGTCCACTGAGTTGTGTGGTTTGGAAAATGCGCGTTGGATTGTTGATGTGCAAAATCTAATTAATTATTTCATTAAAAGTGTATTTTATTGACATTCTAATTTGGATTTTTAGAACATTTTTCCACAAAAACGTATTAGTTGTGTATCTATGTACATACTATATATATATATATATATGTATGTATATAAATCTATGCATAAAAGTATGCCTAATACTGTATGTATACATTGATGATTAAATTGGATACAAATTAGATGCTTGTGTGTGTGTGTGTGGGCAATTTTAATTGGTTTTTAACTAATTTGCTTGCCACTCTGCCCCCTCGCGCCCTCCATCATGTGTGGCACCCATTTTGTATCTATGCATGAACTTTGTTAAAATTTACATATTGTAAATGATTTATTTGGACATATTCTAATCAATTTTATTTATGAGTTTCAAATTGCAAATACGAATTATATATTAATAAAGAAGTGTTGTTTGCCAAAATGAATAAAATACGCAAAAATTTCCATAATTGTGCAATGAAATTTAGAATGCGTTTTTTTTTAAATCATAAATTTTAATTAGATTGAGATAGAAGTTCTTGTAATATTGCACATTTAACTGGAAGCACATTATCTATATAACTTTATAGATTTTAATTGAAATTTATTTTTGTAAATGATTTTTTTTGCTTTTGTTTAAATAATACTATTTATGAATATCAAATTACACTAAATATATATTTATTTTTATAAATAAAAATATAAAAAACGATTATGAGGATATAAAAAATATAAAGAAATTTAAAATAAAATAAATAACATAATAAGAGATATCTTTGCATTCTTAATTTTTTTTCGAGCGCTGATTTCAAAAAATGAAATCCATTTTTTTTTTCTAAGAATTGTTTCCGAAAAAACCGCAAATAGCTAGTTTTTTCTGTCAGTTTTTCGACTTATTTGTTCATATCTACATCAGATCTTATTTGATCTTGAATAATGTTACACAATCCATAGATAATTGTATTCCCTTTTTAACGGTATGCCGCTTATGCGGATCGAATAGGAATTAAAGCCATTAGAAATACTCAAAGTTTTTAAAAAATTGTTGAAATTCATTTGAAATTATAAAAATTTTAAAAATTCATTTAAATACTTTTTAATATATTTAATATGTTAGATAATTCTTTTAAGAATATTTTAGGTCAAAATTTGTTCAAATCGGTCAATAAATGTGGTAGTTAATCAGCAATTAGTAAAAATACCCAAAAAAAAAAATTCACCTTGTTCATCACTTATCCAGCCATAATTGATGAAAATTTACTATTTAAAATTTAAATTAATAATTTCGCATATTGTCTACGAAATAAAAATCAAAGCGGAAATATTCCATAAAGATACGCCAATCTTCAGTATCATGATTCTTTCCAAAATAAAGCAAACAATTCATTCAAATTCTCATCTTCATTTCAAAAAATCTTTATAATATTGCGCTCTTAGAAAAGTCAATTAATTTAATTCAATATTAATGAATTCTTTGCATAGTTTTATATAGCAAAATTACCTGTTTAAGTACAATTTTGTCTCAATTTAGCTCGATAAGCTCATATTGTTTACTTTATGTATACAAGCGACAGAATATATGAAGTAATAAACGATTACGAGTATATAAACATAACGTAACAATGAAATTGTTAAGGAAATTATTTGTTCAGATTTTCTTTGCTTTTTTGTTGTATTTGTTGTTGACGCCGCGCCTCAAATGCAAATCGTAAAAATACTCGCAATAATCATCAACATTGCCATAAGAAACGCGTTTTCCTAAGCCTAACATTTTATGTCCGGGGGGAAGTTGTATCTTTTAGGGGCAAGTTGTATCTTTTGAAGGGGTCGTTGCTTCGTTTACCAAGGCGCCGTATCAATTTACCCAAAAATAGTTGGTGTAAACGTTGTTATCCTGATGTGTGTTGTCTAACAACAACTGTTGTTACTTGTCTATATAGGAACTACCACCTCCTAACTCCTTGCCACGCATATATATTCTAAAATTATATATGATTGGATATGAAGCGCTTTCTCTCTCTCTCTGTGTGTGTGTGTGTGTGTTGTTTAGTAATTCGTTTTTTATTTACTATTATCATTTACATTTATTTGTTATTATGATATGCCCTTCTTTTATTTCTCACTCTACGAAACTCGTCTGTGTGTGTTTATTTGGCCTTTTTATTTGAACTGGCTTTTTTTTTGTTTTTATTTTTATTCACGCAAATTCGTTATGATATGTTTCATGTTCTAGACAGGCGATTTGAAATTGCACATTTTTTTAGGATTGTCAATTTGGCACTAACGTGAGAAATGCAATTGCGTTGCACATCCAATACCCATTCCTAACTATATAATTCAAAATTTTTTTATATTTTTTTTGTATTTTCATTTACATATATATGGTATATATACTATATAACTTGCTGGTTACCAACCGGATCCGCGTTTTTGTTTTTGTATATGGGCAGGAGGTTTGGGTTTTTGTTGCCCTTTCAAAATTTATGCGATACGACGCGAATGTTTGTTCAATAAACGAAATAATTGTCGGCAAGTGTGTTATGATGAAATTGTTTTGGGTTACTTCATAAATTAGCGCACACAAAACAACACCCCACACACACACACACACACACATTCGCATAGTTTCGCTTGGGGTTGGAGTTTTGGCTCTGCTCCTTCACCCTTCAGTTAGCTCTATATTGTAATTTAACTTAGGAAATTAAATTTTATTTCATAAGAAACTAAACTAACTATTGTACTTAATCTAAATCTAAATATTTATAATATTCAATTCATGATTTATTATTTATTTTCTATATTATTATATATTTTTTCAAATCTCTTTTTTTATGTAAACATTAATTCAACTATTTAAAAGCTATAAAAAATTGGTTTAACGTGAAAAATTTAAGTGACTTATTTAAAAGTATTGTGCATTAACAGAAAGTTCTTCTAGACAATAGTTTTTATATAGAAAATATATATCTATATTAATCATATCAATATATTTCTATATTAATCAGATTTTAATTTTTAAATTAAGTATTCTATGCTCACATATTAATATTTTTATAAATCAATTTTTTTTTTTTACTTTTTTTAATTATTTTTTATTAATTTTTTTTTGACAATTAAATAGCTACAAGTTATTCGAATTTCTGATGGAATTTTATCAATTTTTTTTAAATATTTTTTTATTTTTTTTTATTTTTATTAGGCATACGGGGCTCTATTTTCTTTTTCCCTAGCTTCGACAATTTCTTCTCTCTCTCGAGAGAGCATTTGGTTTTACTTTTTCTGCTTAGTGTCACATTCGTAAATGTTTTGCAAACACTTCAAACTTTGTCTTACATTTTTAAACCAAGCAATTATTATCTATTTAAATAAAAACTAAAGTTTCGTTTATATTCTATTCGTATATAACATTATTATAAAACTCTAAATTTCTGAAATACTCATAAAAAGCAAAACTTTTAATTTCTGCGCATTACAAGAATCTTCTATTCGTTGCTATTTATCTGTTCTGCTTTGTGTTGCATTCGTAAACGTTCAATAAATGCATCTAGCGATATCAGTTTGTATTGAAATAATATTTTTTGTGTAAAATTATAATACACACTTTATAAACTATAATTTTTAAGTCAATTTTAAAAATAAATATTACAACAATAGGTGTTGCCTTAACAAATGGGACTACATCGGTTAAGCTGAGACTCCCAAGTGCAAGTACACAGACACAATCCCGGACATAAAACTAGTCTCATATTGATGTCCATAATTGAATTTAAAGCGGCATATCATTAATCAAACACCCGAGGCAACGAAGATGTAAACACAAATACCAAAAGCAAAAAAAAAAAATATAATAAAAGAAACCAAAACCAAAAATTCCAAATTCACTTTTGGTTTTGGTGTGGCATGAAAAATGAAGCATGCGGCAAACGCAGGCGCCAATTGTAATCGAAATGTTGTTGCATTCTGTGGCTTCTGTGATTATTTTTTAATTTTTTTTTTACGCATTTGCCTTAGATACATTTTTCCAGGCATGTGTGTAGATCGTAATCGAGAAAGCAAAAGATCAGCGACAGAAAGTTTGAGAGATGAATGGACATATAAATATTTTGAAGGCAACACATCGATCAGGTTGCGGGTTATAAGAGGAAAGGGGGGGAATCGGAGTATAATAAACACAAGTACAGCTCATCTCGGTACATCAACCTGTAGCTCTGAATTTTGAATGTATATATTAAGTGTAACTAAAGGGAGTATAGAGTATATTGGATTGATGTAATTTTTTTTTTTGTGGGAAACATTTAATTTTACTGCTTGATGTAAAGCTTGGGAATATAATTTTTATGGGTCTTGGCAATTACATTTAAATTGTTTTGAATAATCTCTTAATATGTTCGACAAAGTGCGTATTTATTACAAAAAGAATGCTAAACTTCTCTAAAGGATTACTATAGAATTTCCTTTAAATTATATCTAAATTGCAACATCAAAATATATAAACTAATATAAAAAAAATAGACTAGAAATTAGTACAAAAAAAATAAATAAAAAATAATAAGTGAAGTGATTTCCTGAGTAATAATAAAAATGACATTATTTTAGTCGCAAAAAAACCTCTCTTTTGTAGTTAATAATAATAATAATATTATATATATTATATATTATAAAATTAAGTTAATATATAACTTCTGCTTGTTGCCCTAGTAAAAGAAATAAATAAATAAATTAACCACTTTCAAATAGAAGCAACATCTCAGTATATCTCTTACAATTTTAAACGATATAATAATATGTATTAAAGACCTCTTTAAAATTGGCAATAGAGTATAGTTGAGTCAGGAGCTGTCAACAGCTATATTCTACTTATTTAATATTTCTTTTTTTGTTATTGTATTTTTGGAACCTTCTAATGATCTTGTACAATTATTTTGGCTTGTCTCAAGAAGAAGAAAAAACTCCAAAAGATCGTCTAGGCCCGGCCCAAAAGGTTGATTCATTGTTCGCTGCTTGTAAACGGTTAAATTAAATTGATTTGCGTCTAATGCCCCCGAAAAGTGGCCCGCTCGGTGCGCTCGCGTAATTAATGATTCCATTAGACACCGCGGTGGGGCAACTCTGTTCAACTGTTCAACTTGGTGAGGTGGGGGGGCAAACCACCACCAGCCGGCAGCCGGCAGCATCTCGTCTCGGTGCTTAAGTATGAATAATTGGTAATAGTATTTAATGATGGGGTTTCCAATACGGCTGCTGCTGCTGAGGGGCCACCTGCCGCCCAGCGTCCAGCACTTGGACGGTGGCAATTGAACCTGAATTGAGCCCTATAGACTTATGCGTTTCTTTTATTTTTTTTCTCTTGTTCGATTACAGATTGAGGCTGCCCCACACACACATCTTTTATTTGGGTAAACGTTCCGTCCATGGTTGTGGCCCCGAAAGTCCAGTGAAAATGGACAAAGGCCGACGACAGAGGTTGCCACAACTTTCGCCCAATTAGCAGTGGGAGAGCACGCCAGGACGCTAGCAGCTAACAAGATTGGCGGAACGGCACTGTAAATATTTGCGAATCTGCCACACAAAAGCAATAGCAAATCGTCCACAATACAATAAAGAGAAAGAGCAACAACAATAAAGAGGAAGAATTAGCAACAAAAGGAGCAACGCAAACGCGGATCGAGTCCATTAAGATATTAAGCATTAAACACACACACACAGAAAACGAGGCACGCAATCGCTGCAAGGATCAAGGACACCATAAATGACCGAGTCCACTCAGTTACAAACGGCGGAGAATAATAACGCGGGCGTGGTCAAAATGGAGCCACCGCCATTGGCGACCTCCACCCTCCACTCGCAGCATACGCACTCTTTGGCCGCAACAGCAGCCGCTGGCGCCGGTGCGGCTCTATCTCCAGCAACGCCACCGCTGCTGCCCCAATCTCAATCCCAATCCCAAGCCCAAGCCCAGAGTTTGGCTCATTCACAACAGCATTATGCTCTCAAATGGAACGATTTTCAAACATCCATACTTAGCTCGTTTCGACATTTGCGCGATGAGGAGGATTTTGTCGATGTAACGCTCGCCTGCGATGAGCGCTCCTTTACCGCTCACAAGGTCGTCCTTAGCGCCTGCAGTCCCTATTTTCGCAAACTGCTCAAGGCCAATCCCTGCGAGCATCCCATTGTCATATTGCGCGATGTGCGCAGCGATGATGTTGAGAACCTGCTAAGGTAAGTGGAAAAGTCGAAAGTACACCTATATAGACCATATATACTTATATATATATCAGATACTATAAATTAAAAATTTCGAAAATAAATTTTACCTTCAAATAAATAAAAGTTAATAGCAATAATTAATTTTTATTTTTAATAAAAAATTTGCAAATTAACTCAAACTTTCAATTTTAATTAAAAAATTTAAAAAAAAATAATACAAATTTAAAATTAAATGACTTTTATTGCATAAAATAAAAATTATTTTTTGACTTTTAAAATACACACTAAACTTACGTTAAAGGAAAAAACGTTAAAGAAAAATATTAATAACAATTTATATTTATTTGTAATATTTTGTTGTTAATTTATCATTTTAAAAAGAAAATTTGAGTTCTTCTTATACCCTTGTTTTTTTTTTATTTGTACTCTGAGAAAATTAAAATAATTTCAATTTCTAAGCAGATTTAATATTAACTGAAAAATTTGCAAATTAGCTCAAACTTTCAATTCCAATTAAATAATTTTAAAAAATAGTGAAAATTTCAAATTAAATTACTTTTATTGTATAAAATAAAAATTATTTTTTTGACTTTAAAATATTACACTCTTAATCCGTTAAAGAAAAAAACGTTCCAAAATAAATACAAATTGATATTTATTTATAATATTTTTTTGTTAATTTATCATTTTAAAAAGAAAATTCGAGTTCTTGTTTAAATTTTATTTATGCTCTGAGAAAATTAATATAATTTCAATTTCGTATTAGATATACTAATAGTTAAAATCATGTTCATTTCTTACAAGAAATTTATATACCTCCTATGCAGAATGTTGCATACTTTTAGGCGCTATTTGTTGCAGAACTGTCCGCTTCTAGTTCTCGAACTATTTTAGCAGACAGTATATAAGCGGTAAAGGTTTCTCAACATTTATTTTTTTTTTAAGTGTGAAAGAATATTGTTTTTTTTTTTAAATAATACAAATAATAGTTGTTGATAAAGAAGATTCTCATTTTAAGCACAAATAAAAAAGCCACAAGATTTTAACATAAATGCAATTAACTATTTTTTAAATGCGAGAAAAATATTAAATTAAACAATTGAAATTGGCGCTCTTAATAAATTATTAAATATATAATTTTATTAAGCTTTCCATGTAGCGTGGTTGTTATTTAATGTTTAAAATGTCATGTTATAGTCCATTAAGAAGGCTGCTTCTGGACAATAATAAAATTAAACAAAAAAAAAAAATATAATTTAATGTATATATATGCAGGAATATGTATTATTGAATTTAATAAATATTTAATATTATGGTTTTTTCTTCATTTCGCAGCTTCATGTACAATGGCGAGGTGAATGTTAGCCATGAACAGTTGCCGGATTTTCTGAAGACCGCACATTTGTTGCAGATACGCGGATTGGCGGATGTCAATGGTGGTTATCCGTATGCCAAGGCGCTCTCCGCTGCACTCAGCCACAATAACAACAATAATAATAACAATAATAATGCAGATAGCAGCGATCATAATAAAATTAGCAACTATTTGCCCACAGTCAATGTTAATGCCAATACGAGTAACAACAGCAACAGCAGCAGCAACAACAATAACAACAGCAACAACAATAATACACACAGCCAGAATTCACCATTCAGTACCCCAAAGACGCCAGCAACGTCTGTGCCAGCAACGAGTGCAGCAGCCGCTGCCGCTGCAGCAGCAACATTGACAGCTGCCGTTGCTGCCGCAGCAGCTGCCACAGCATCCAATCTGCCGAGTCTGAGCAGTGGTATTAGCAGCAGGGAGGCACAATCCCAAGGCAGCCAAGGGATTGGTGGGGGCAGCGGCAGCAGCATTGGCACACCCGCCATACAAGAGCTAAAGGCATCCGCAGCGTCGCCCGTAAGAAACTCCAATCCAAATCCAAATCCCAGCAAAGTAAAGTGTGCAGTTCCATAAGCTTGCACTCGATATGATTGCTAATCCTGGATAAGCTCTTGCTAATCTTCTGTTTCATTTCTTTTTCTCTCTCTCTCTCTAGGCCAGCAACAGCCATTGGGATCTGAGCGATATGGAGGGCAGTCGCAAGAGTCATCTGACGCCGCCACCACAAAAACGCATTAAGAGCGCCGATCTGTTTCGTGCCCAGCATGGCATTAGTCCGGAACGTCTGCTAATTGATCGGGACTTTCCCGTTGCGGGACAGCATCCGTTGACGCGTAATCGCAGCCGGGATACGTCCAAGGATCGTGATCGCAGTCTGGAGCTGCGCGAATCGTTGCTTGGTCAGGCCTTGGAGAACAGCAATGGACAGGGTGGCAATCTGGTAAGTTGTGGCTTCATTTTATAACCAAATAATGTAGCGAAGTAATCGATTTGCAGCGATTTAATCGATAGTTGTGTGTAAGCGACTTTGTTAGTATCGTTAAGAGTATTCAATCTTAATAATAAAGCTTAGAAATAAAAGTAACTGCATCTGAAAGCTAAATAAATTTCTAAGAAAATATTTAAGCATGTTTCGAATTTCACTTTCGAATTGATTTCACAAAATAATATTAAACATCCTTTTTGGAGCAGAGTAAAAATAACAGCCTTGTTTCCTTTCTAACATGCATAATCTTTTAAGCCAATTTCAGCAAGTTTCTTTTAACATTTCGGTAAAATAAATAGGAAATTGAAATTCGCACAAGTTTAAAGCCTTTTTAATATCAACAATTGCATAAAAAATAAAAAAACTATCGATAGTTTTTCAGAAACAAAATTCAACACAAGGAACCCTATGTTTTTATAACTTTTTTATTCCATATTTATAGCTCTCTTCTGACATTTTGAATTTTTCACAGAAACATGAGCTCGGTCAAAGCGCCGGCGAGGATTCAAATAGCAGCGATACAGAGCCCTCAGATCGTTGTGATGGTCAACTCGATAGTACACTCGATGGCATGGATAACAAATTATCGCACTCCTTTCCCAATGCATTCCTGGGCCTACAGGGCATACCCGGCCTGTTGCCAGGACCTTCCGGCCTAAGTGGTAATGATTTCGGTAAGTCAACATTCAATTTAACTTTCATATTATTTACCGTTCTGATTATTCACTTACGTTCAGCTTCTAGAGCTGTGACAAGCTTGAACATCGTTTACACTTTGTTATCGAATAATCGAGTATTTGCCTCTTGTGTATGATTTAATAACGATTGATTTCGATCAATTGTCGACGAACGATTTGCGTATGATTTGCATTTGCTAAAAGCTCGTAACTAACTATCGATTGCTATCGATAAACCGATAAACGGCAGGGCATACAAATTCGACAAACAATTGGCCAAATAATCAACAATCAAAACTATTTAAAACAAATGTAAAGCAAAAAACCTAAAGAAATCCAAACCATTTGTAATACAATATATGTATTTATAAGTATAGTTAAGTGCGCTGTATATCGATTGTTATCGGTTTATTGTAATCTTTCATTTGCATTATACAAAAAGCATATTATTTATACATTTATCTACAATATTATTCTTATTATTATGATTAAGTATTTAGTAGTTTTAGTTTCTTATCTAAGAGCAACGCAGTGAAACTCACAAATGTTTATAGGCTAATCGATAGGCAGTCACACTGACTATCGATATAATAGTTATTAATTATGCTCATATTATCACGCCTAACGAGTTAAACCCTCCACACAATCGTGGCAATCATTAGGCCCATAACCCACTAGAACTGGAACACTAACAATAAACCGAAGGACCTTATCCCAAATCCCAGCCCAAAGTGTCAAGAAATATGCGCCAACCACGTGTCGCATTAAGGGACGACAATGAGGAAAGTTTATTCTCTAGCTGGGACAACTGTTGTCCAGGACATTTGAAGTGCGATTATAAACATATTCCACATTCGAATGGTAATGTTCATTTACGTATGTGCAAATGTTACACACAGAGAAAAAAAAAAAAGAAAATATTATTATTATTACTATTACGTTTATGATTACGATTACTATTACTATTATTATGATTATGATTACCATTCGATATTATGTGCAAGTGGGTGGATGCTTGTGGCAAACCCGTTACAAATATGAATCGTTTCCCATCGTTTCCCATC
The DNA here is from genome assembly GCA_035043045.1 of Hirtodrosophila alboralis. Classification (NCBI taxonomy): domain Eukaryota; kingdom Metazoa; phylum Arthropoda; class Insecta; order Diptera; family Drosophilidae; genus Hirtodrosophila; species Hirtodrosophila alboralis. Next base: position 1,712,046 of record JAWNNH010000048.1, read on the forward strand.
GTTTCCGTTCGTTTTTTGTTTCGTTTTCACGTAAAAGTCAAGAATTCCTTACTTTTCCCCCCAGAATTTCAGCCTTTTTCTTGTTTGTATTGAGCTGAACACATTACACGCACTTTGTATAGCGTCGCAAATGTCGCATTTATCGCACATTAAAATGATAATGGCGCCTTAGTCCCTACCCCCGTTACTAACCATCCTGTAACGACATTCTCTCTCTTTGTGTGTGTAGGCCTAGGCCATTGCTAAGCCGGCAATACCATTTAATATTCAGCGCACATAGATCATTGCAACAAATGTTGACCAGCCGGCTGGTTGGTTGACTATAGCGAATGTTTGGTCGTCCTGTCGGTCTGTCGTTGGGTCCTAGCGTCGTCGCAGATGCCCAGCCTCAAAGCGAGCGGCAAAGAAATCAAATTTAATAAAGCATAAACATTCAATAAGCTTCGACTCCTCACACACGCCCCAAAAAAAAAAAAACAACAGGCTAAGAAAAAAGTCATTTGAAATTCCGAACAGCGGGCAAACGGTAACGGACTTCGAGCTAGGCTCGTCCTCCTTTCGTTCTTTCGTCCTTTTGCTTACTTCCTTGGCCATTTCGCAATCGGAATCGAAAATATTAACGGCCCAAGCTAAAAAGGATAAAGTTTTGTGCAATGATAAAAATGATAAGTTCCTTTTTGTTCTGTGCTGTGTGAGAAGCTGTCCGCCTTTAGCCAGGCTACTCGTTAGAGACTTTGGACAGGAGGAAAAAAAAGGACGACACATAGTACTATATACATACATAAGTATTTAGATTTTATTTCGTTTTATTGCTTTTTTGTGCATTCGATTTATTTGAAGACATTGCCAATGGCCGAAACGGACTTGGAAATTGCGCACATGTGTGCGCAAGGACTTGAGAGCTAAAAACCATTCGTAGCACCCACTCTCCTTCAATTTCTCTCTCTCTATCTCTATCTCTCTTCAATTCAGTTCAGTAATATGAGTTGGGTTTGCATTTTAATATATTTGCGCCCTTCCTCTTCTTCGTCTACTCCCGCACAAATGTCACACACTCGCAATCAGATGCGGGCCAAGTGGTTGAGCGCAAAAAAAAAACTGAAAGAAAGAAAATAGAAGAAACTACAAAGGCGAAAAAGTTTACTTTGCAAAAATCCGTTGCAGAAACATTTATAAAGTGGCCAGCCCCGCAAAATGATGTCCTGGCAGTAGTAACAGCCAGGCGACGGGGCGGCGGCGTCCGCGTCGTCTTCCTTTGCAAACAAAAAAAAAATAAAGGACCAGGAAAAAGAAGAACACAAGGCGTAGGAGCTGCCGCTGACCTCCAGAAGGCGTTGCCATTCCGACCACTCCGACTGAGCGACATTTTAAAATGAAAATGATAGCAAAAGCTTGGAAAAAATGGCAAGGAAGGGAGGGGCCAGCTAGGGACAGGCAGGCGGACAGGCAGTCGAAACATTGACAGCAAATAAATGGCAGCCAAAATAATAACAGCAAAAGGGAGGTGCAAGTCATGTGTGTGTGTGTGTGTGTGTGTGTGTGGAAAACAAAAAAAAAAAATAATAAAAGAAAAATTCGCCCAACAAACGGTGATATTCAAAAAGCAAAAGCAATGACTTTTTTTTTTTTTGGCAGCTCAACGATCTTTCAGCCATCTCAGCGCCATCTGTCGGCAGACGCAGTTACTTAGGTGCAAGGCGCCCTCTACTGTCTAAGGTCCAATGCAGTTGGCGCCGTCCAATGTGGGTGGAACAAAAAAAAAAAGCAAAAAAAAGGAAATAAAAAAACATTGACATATGAGGCTAGTTGCTCATTTTCTTGTGCAAACCAAATGCAAAAGTTCGAAGAAACCAAGCAGGACGCAGCATATGTATAGGGGCAGGGGTAGACGGGGGTCTCGGACTTGGCTGGACCGACTGGCGCTGGCGCAGCTAATGCGCAAAGTTTCTTTCAGTTTTATTTGCCAGCTGCTCTTTCAACACACACAAACACATATATAGAGACATATAAGTAAAAAAAATGCATTTATATTGTGCCATATTTGTTGAAATTTTATTCGACACTGTCACACAGATACAGTTGCCAATAGACAGATGTGATTTACTTGGTCAAACTGCATAAGATAACCAAAGATTATGTAGTAGAAGTCACTAACTCTAAAACAGCAAAGAAAATCAAATAGCAAAGGAAATAAATCACATACAATAAGCAATAATAAAAAAATATTAAAAACGAAAAATATATATAATAATAATGGAAAAATAATTAAATTAAAAATAAATAAAGACATTGAAAGCTTGTTTCCTTGCCTAGGCTTAATTTTTTATAACAAAAAATACCATTATTTTTGATTAAAATTTATAGATTCAATCAAGGTAATTTGGCGGTAGAAAAGTATTATATGCAGTTTTAAAATACATTGGAAGAATATGTAATTTAAGGAAATTTGTAGAGCACTTCAACCCAAGTCAAGCTCAACTTTCTTTCAATACGCAGATTGAAAATACAGTAAAAAATTAATTATATTATTTGATTGAATTATATTAGTATGATACGCTGATTAAAAATGCAGAAGAAAAATCTTTAAAATATTAAAAACTTATAGTTTTTAAACCCAACTCAAGTCTAAGTTGTTTCCGAATATATATAAAAACAGCGATTTGTAGTTAAACATATAAAGACCATAATTCAAGCATAATATATTGTGTTCCATAAAACTGAACTTATTTCTAATTAATGCAATTTATGAGAAAACTAAGGCGTTTTAATTGAGATATATAAGTCATTATATAGCACTGCATAATATAATTACAGAAAAAGGCTAGTTATTATTTCTAGAAACTATTAAAAACTGTTTCTAAGTTAACCCAAAGTTTATATTCAACAATTGACAATTAACTAAAAAGAAAACAAAAATTATGAGTTTATACAATAAATTATATATATTTTGCAATATATAATAATAAATATAGACAGTTTTTATAGACAAATATCAGCGGGGTTGAAACTTTAATCAGAGTGTCCTTGTTTTAATTGAATTTATTATGTTATTATGGCAGTTAATCCATAAATATGTAATTTGTTCTAAAAGTTCTACCACCAGCCAACATTAATTTAAAAGATCTACGAAATACTGAAAATCAAAAGAAAATTAAATTCCCGATTCTACTCTACAAGCTCTTCAAACAAAAAAAAAAGAAGTCAACAGTTCGTCTATAAATTAAACTAAGAATAAACAATAGAAAAAAATGGAAAAAACTATTTCAAATTCCATTTCCAGCTAAAAGTAGAACTTCAGATGATATATATACATATAGTAAGTAAATCAATGGATCGGGGAATAGAGACATTTAGAAGTAAAACATAAAATTCGCAATTCGACGGCAATAATCATGCAAGAAATATATTTCTCAAGTCAAACAAAACGCGCCCAGTTTTGTTCAGTGTGAGTGTGCGTGTTAAATGTGTGTGTGTGTGTGTGTGTGTTAGGATTGCAGGGGGAGGGGAGGTTGAATGGATGGCAAGTCTTTTATATGTTGGCGTGTTTGCATTTAATAAATTCGATTAACAACGGAATAAATACGCTTAAATGCGGAAAATAATGAAAACTAACGAAAAGCGTTTTGTTAGACGTTGACGTCGACGTTGACGTTGGCGCTGACGTTGGCGTTGACGTCGCCGTCGCTTGGGCGCCGCTTTCATTCTATACGGCATTCAATCATTCCATTCAGTTATTCATTCATTTTACGAGCTGTGTTATTATTGTAAATATGTTGTTTTTGTTGTTGTTATTATTGTTGCTGCTGCCGCTGCTGCTGCTGTAACAAATACAAATACATTACGTGAATAAACGCACCCATTATTTCATTTCATCAAGAACCATTAACGCCAACACGCTTGCAAGCCACCTAACTACCACAGTTGCCCAACCCCCGCCCAACCCGCCACCCCTTGATCTCTCTCCACACACACACACACACCGCGCCTTGTGGCACTCATTTGGCCAGCTTGACTTGCCCCATACCCCACAACATACTCCTGAATATATGTTGAAGAAGACACATAAACAGGACACTGTGGCAGGCATAGAAACTTTTGCCAGGATAATGAGTAAAATGATTGGAAATACATTTACAGTGCGTGCTTCTAGTATCCATATAGCTAAGTATCTAAGTATCTCAGTATCTTTGTAGCTGTATCTCGTTTAGCTGCGCTTCATTTGTATCTTTGAATTCCATATATACATGAACCGTCACATATCCTTTATGCATATATGGAATTTAAAGATAAACTGTCACATATCCTTTAAGCCAACATTGACAATTTTGCTGCTCAAAGTGTGAAAAATATTAAATATATTTCAATTGCCATCAGTTTGTCTCAATTGCCCTTTAAAACCAAGTTTAAACTATAATTGAACTCCATCAATTGTGAAAAGTTTTAAAAGAAAATATCAAAGTATATTTAAATTATTTTTTTTTATTACAAGTTTACTTGTATGTTGTTCTTATTTAATTCTTTCTTTTTTTTATTTAAATGCTTAAAATCACAAATTAAATATATTCAAAAAATTGTTTTAAATTTCAAAAATATAAATTGTGACATATTTATATTTAAATTCATTAGCAATATTTCTAAACTATTTTTCAGCAATTGTTTTTTCTTTTAATTTTTCTTTACAAAAACATTGCTAATATCAATTTTGATTTAATATATATTTTTAATGTTCGAACTGCTTGCCTATTATATAGATATTGAAATTTTTGGCTCTAGTCTGTTAAAATTAAATTTTTAATAAGTCAGTTTTACTTATTTCCTTAGCGGTGTTTAAAATTCAATAAATTTTTTATAATATTCCAAAGCACAATATAGCATAGCTAAAATGGAACATAAAACTTAACCGAATTTTAATTTAAAAAAGGAGATCATCTAAGTGAATTTGTAAACTCTCAAGATATCATTAACATCATTTTTTAAAGGTTTAAATAAATAATTATTTTTTTCTCTCAAGTTTAAGTTTTGACTTAATTTTGTAGACTCTATAAAAAATATTAAAATCTCTTTTTTATGAGGTTAATAACAATTTTTGCTTTTCAAATTCAATATTGGATAAATCTATACTAATTTATTTGGATTTAAAATTAAAAATTAGCAAATGCCGTAACTAGTTCGTGTTTGCTGATTTTGTGATGGTAAAAAAATTATTAAAATTTGCCTTTACTTTTTTTGTGTCCTATCAAAAGACTGTACTAAAACTACTTAGAAACTATATGACAGGAAAAGTAAACTTTACCATATTGAAAATATAATAATTCCTGATTGCGTCAAAGTCTCTTCTATTGAAACCTAAAAGTATGCAACACATTTTCTGGGCACACTCATCATGTTTTAATTCAATTGGACACTGCCACGCCCACTTCAAATAGCAACAAAAGAGGCACAAAAAAAACAGTAATAGAAAAAAAAGAAAAATTTATCAAATTAATTTCAAAAACTCGCATCTGCTGCACGTCACACATAAACGCACAGCCTGCACACACAGTATTGAGTGTGTGTGTGTGTGTATAAATTGTAAGCAGCCTATATACATCTACATATAGGTAGTATACTATATATATAGAGTGGGGGTTGAAGGACTGGCGAGTTGGGGAGCTGGACCGAAAACGAAACCGAAACTAAAAACTTTTGAGTTAAATTCTCGCTCTAATGTTTATGTAGATGAGGGATTATGTCATTGTGTGTGCCACAACAACAAGCAGTAAAAGGAAAACCCCAAACACACGCACACACACACACACACACACATAGAAAAGGGAGCGGGGGGGGGGGTGAGGTTTGACGGGGGCAAAAGTCCAGAACTAAAAACCCATTGCAGCACTTGAAAATTCTAATTTTCTGCTTAAAACTTCATATGAAATTGTTTAGCACACAGTTTGGAAATAGATGTGATATATACAAAAAAAAAAAAAAACATTATTATTATTATTATTATGTGTATGTGTGTGTGAGTTATACATAGATATATAAGGTCCTTGGTTAAGTTAAAAGGGATACAAAACTGAAAAGGCTGGGCAAAGTGTTTGTCATAGAAAATACATTAAATTTAAACAAAATTTGTAGTTGCTGCTTGTTTTATGTGTGTGTATGTGTGTTTTTGTTGTGCTACTTGAGCTTAACACACACACACACACAGATATATAAATATATAAAGCCTCACTCAGATATAGACACAAAAGCCCAGGCAAATGCAAAAGTTTTCCAAAACTATTTGGTATTGGAGCGGGGGTGGGTTACAGTCCCAGGGTTACCCAGCTGGCTTTTTTGGGCTGTGTTATGCAGCCCTTTTTGCCACGTCGTATTTTAAATTCAAGTGGTCTTTTATATACATATACATATATATAATATATATACATATATATATATATACATTTATATACGTGTTGTTGTGTCGTCGGTGTTATGCTTAAGGATTTCGTTTACGAATCCGTTTCAAATGCGAATTTATTTTCAACAAAATATTACAAAAGTCAAAGACACATACTACAGTGAAGCAGCAGCAGCAGCAGCAAAGCTAGCCGCATGGAAAAAGGTCATTTCTCCGATGGGGAGGGGAGGGCAGAGTTTGGAGTGTGGGTTGCTATACACATAGAATTTACATAAATCCATATGGATGCCGTTTGTCCAAGTCCAAGTGTGTGTTATGTGTGTGTGAGTCCATTTGATGTGTGCTCCTTCGTCTTTTTGCCCAGCGTCTTTTGGGCCACGTGCCGGTGACAGAGAGCTACGAGAGACTTGAAACTCTCTACTATTGTACATATGTATGTATATGCAACCTTACGGTATTTTTGCTTATCACACACAAGCCCAAAACTCATACCCAACTGTGTGTATCTATAGATACATGTGTCGCTCTGCTTGGGCTCGCTTTCGAAACCCATTGATAGCCCGTAAGCTGGCGATGAGCCACCGTATAACCGCCCAAAAATGTTGTTCAACCTTCAAGTTCCGGCGATTGTATTACCAGCTATATATGTGTGTATGTGTGTGTGTGTGTGTGTGTGGCGTATGTGCGTGCGGTTTTCAAAACGGAACTTGTACGGTAAAACAGGCGGCGGCGGCGGCTGCGGCAGCGGCAGCGGCAGCGGCTCTTTTCCATTTGACCCCGTTGCTACTTCGTCTTCATCTCTTTAGCTTTTTCTGCTGTCTTCAATGCCTAGGCATAACCCCAACTTCATCTGCCTCTGCCTCCACCTCCTTCTGCCACACTGACGCATTGATATCCCTTTTAATGGATGAATTATTGCCGCACATGCGAAAGTAGTTGCTGTCCTTCAGCAGCTTCCCCAGGCTTCTCCTCCTCCTCGTCCTAAAGTCGACTGAACTCTTGCCTTTCTGGACGAGCGACTTGAGAAGGTTCATGCGTTTACTGTATCCTTTTACACACACATACACACACACACACACTAGGTTTGTTTGCATTTCATTTCCTTCTTCAGATCTGCGGCCTTCTACACCCTTGGGCTTCTAATTTGACAGGGTGTATGTGTGTTTGCCGGGTGGGCAGGGGGGTGTGGGGTCAGTTAATTAAGCGCCGGCGTCATTTGCCCGGGGATTCTGCAGCCGTGCAACCTCAACCCATTGATACGCAGGATGCGCAGGAATGCGCCAAATATCCATAATAATTGAAGGATATTACATCAATAAACCGAATAGCCAACGAATAGTCAACAAAACATTGCGTATACGTAACGTGCTTATATGTATAGTGACCATGGCAATGCTAAGCAGCGAACGGCGGGGTGGGGGGCTGATAAAGGGGGAGGGGAGGTTAGGAAGTGAAATTGGAACGCTGACAGGATGAGAGCTGCATTTTAATATTTCTAAGTATCGACGCACATACGCATATAATTCAGGCATTGACAGTCCTGCGCCTACACATACACACACAGGGTGTGAAGTGTGTGTTAAAGAGGAGCAGAGTGGTGGGGTATGGGGGATTCAAGGGTGTGTGTATGTGTGTGTGTTAGTCAGGCGTCTGCCAACAGCCGAAGCCATAAACTAAATTTATTGCAAATATTTCCTCAGCAATGAGCAATTTGTGCGATCGAATCCTGTGGACTTCAATCCAAAATATATATATACATACATATATACACATGTGTATATATGTCTGTTGAATCTAACGTGTCGATGATATATTTGCGGGCAACAATTCATGAACCTCCATGAAACCTAAACCCAGTTGACCGAAAATGGCAGTCAAACATTGTGCAAATTATGTGTGGTATAATTTTAGCATAGATTTTTGATTTGAAATATAATTCGTATGTAACTAACCTAGTCAGTGTACTAACATATTTCCAATAAAATTGCAAATTTCTATTTGAAATTTGAATTTTAATTGTATTAGCTAAGCTGAAATAATTAAATGTATAAATAGATTTTATAGTTCCTACAAAAAAAAAAATAGCCAAGGCATCAAAAATGATATTTTTAATTTTACGAATGATGATCAGCAATAAATTGTAACTTTAATTGCGCTTAAAAAAAGACTACAAATATGGAATTTTTAATTTTGTATATATAAAGAAATTTCTTTTCATTTTTAAATAATAAAAAATAATAAAATTCCATAAAAAAAGTAAGTTTTTTGCGTTCTGATTGAAATTTCTGCAAAAAACTACAAGACCAATCCTTTTGACATTTCCCTAAATTCTCTTATTTTCAATGATGTTTATCCTGATCTCTTTTATACTGTAGTATTATTTACAGAGCGTAAATTTTTACCTTCCTTAAATAGAGTACTATTTTTACCTTTTTAAAAAATTACAGGAAAAATCACCTAGACCACAATTTTTAAACATTTTCCTAAATTCTGATCATTGTGATATTTTCTTAGTTTTATTTTCCGAGCACAATATTTTCACCTTTCTTTTATAGAGTAAATAGTTGTATATTTAAGCGCTCTATAAAACAAGTTTCACAGGCAGTGTACTTATTGATTTATTGTTGCCGTATTTATTTTGCTGTGCGATTTATTTGGCTGGACACACTCAGCACACACACACACAGACACACGCATAGAAAATTCTAAACAGCAGCCAAATACACACACACACAACGTACACACACACAAAAGGACTTCAATGTAGGAAAATATCTGCAAAAGAGTTTTTAGTTGCGTTACCAGAAAATAACACGCACACACACACAGCAGTCGAATAAAATTACTCATACGCTCAATCACACACACATACATAGACGACACACACACACACACACACAGAGCGACAGGCCAACAAAATGGTTGGCCAACGACGTCTAAACAACAACAACAACAACAACAACAACAACTGTAGCAGCAATAACAAACATGAATTTTAACAAAATACAATTTCAATACAATTCAAACTTTCTAACACACACACACACACACACACACCTTGTGGCAGCTTCACGCATGCCAAAGCGAGACAGCACTCTGGCATTTTACTTACTCTCTCTCTCTCTGTCTCGCTGTGCGGCGGGTGCCAACCGCAGTGGCAACATTGCCACATCGCAATGACTCTGTCAGCTAAAAACCCCTTGCCCCTTGACGCTTTCCCAGCCTCCCCCCCCTGAATGTGAAACTAAAACTTCCTCTACTCATTTCCTGACCACCCTTACCCTCAGCCAAAGCCCCATCCTGTCCTCCTTTTGGGGCAGGGGCAGGGGCAGGGGCTGCTGATAGTGGGCAAAAACTATCTCGCCCGACTGACTGTCTCGCCGCTTTTCAGTTTTCAGTTTACAGTTGCGTTCTAAATTCATACATTCATTACCATCGCATTTCATTCACACCCATTCATGACTGCTCCTACCCTCCCCCCCGGCTGTATAACCCTATCATCATAAGGATGTCGTGGCGCTTTCCTTTCCCGCTTTCTAAAAGTTAAATACAATCGTTGGTCCGTAAACAATGCGGCGCCCAGCTCGACCCACTCGTCGTCGTTTCAGAAAGGACGAAACCCCGACTTTGAGTTCTTTGAGTTCTCGGCTCCTCATAATGTAATAAATTGTACCATAAATAGTGCGGCGCAAGTGTTCGACATACGAAGGCTGCTTTGGGGGGGGGGGGGGGGGGGGATTGGACAGTCGACAGAAGGTCGGATTTGCAGTTGGAGAAACTTCTCCCGATTACCTACTCCTCCTTCACCTTTTTGTGGGGCTGCCTTGAGCAGCCGTTAAGCAATTCATCTTTTGGTGTTGCTGCTCTTTCGTTGGCTCTGCGATGTGAAGTGCGCCCAGCTGGAGTCTGGCGGCATAGTAGATCCATCCATCTGGGATGTAGCTCTGGTTGTAGCTCACCGTTTCGATTTCTCACCACCGCCATGAGAATACCAAGGGATCAGCTAGTAAAGCCAGTAGAACTATGCTTATTTGCTTTTGTCACGCCCGCAACCATACCGGCCTCTGCCACCCAAAATACACACATACTATAACAAATCCCTGGCACCCTTTGCTTCTGAAATTACCCTCCAACTCTATGCTAACCACATACGACCACATCGTTCATCATTGCTCGTGTGTGTGTGTGGGAGGCTGTGGGTAGTCCTGTATTGGGTTAGGCAGGGGTTAGGTCGTAAGTGGTCTCGGTAGTACCGTTGGGTGTTGCTTGCTTGGTTGGTTGGTTGGTTGGCTGGCTGGTTAGGTCTAGCAACGCGCTCTGACTGTACTAATGAATTACGCAATCTAAAACTATGTACATTTAATTCAAATTCACAAAACTGTACGCCAAACTAACCGAAACACACACACACACACATGCATACACACAACCCAACAACAACAACAATAAGTTTTTGGGCAAACTTTTTTGCTGCCAGCGTTGACTGCGACGCTGACGCTGCTGCCGCTGCTGCTGTCGTATATATTTTTGGGAATAATTCAAAGCGAATACATTTTTGGGGCCGTCCATCCCCCCAAACCCCCCCATCAGCAGCTGGCCGTAGCCGGCCTAAGCAACGCCTCAACAACCGAATGCCCGGCCCGTTTCCCCCTTTTCATTGCCCATTGCCCATTGCTCCCATTGCCATTCCATTAGCGACACCATTGGCGTCAACGTCAGCATCCATCGCACATGTCCTTGCAATTGTTCTTGCCACGGGCCAACCCCCCCAAAAACTCAACCCAACTCTAGGTTTGGGGGCACAACACGAGAGCGAAAGCGTGCGCAAAAAGCAGCAACAACAACAACAACAACAGTACAGTTATATTCCCATATAATATTCGTACACACTTTGCAAACATGTTTGTCGATGATGTATTATACAAAATGCCCATAAAAAGGCCCGCATGAGCGAGACGGGGCAGGATGGTGTTGGAAGGGCAGCCAAAGGATGTGTGTGTGTGTGTGTGAATGAGAGCATCCGATGGCGTAATCATCGTTTGTCTCTCTATATATATATATATATATATGTGTGTGTGTGTGTGTGTGAGCCACTAAATCGAAATGCCAAAATGCCCATTTCTATTCTGTGTTGGCCCCGCATAAGCGATACAGACATTTCGTTTTTTGGGGTAATACATCAAACTAGCCGCATCAATAGCACACACACACACACACACACACACACATAAGGGTTTGTCTGCCTGTATATATATATATATATATATACATATATTTATATATGTATATGTGTCTAGTTGGGTTGCATGCGGCGTGTTAAAATAAAAGCAAAAACAATAGCCCAAGTTAATATGTTCATGGCGTGCGTGTATCTGTGTGTGTGTGTGTGTATGTGTGTGTGTGTGTGTGTGGAACGTACTACTACTACTAAAGTATATGGAAAAAGAGTAAAATACTTCATGCAGAACCGAGCCAAAAACCGAATCAAATAGAACAAAGTATAGAGTATAGAAGGAGCTGAAGTGCTAGACACAGAGGAGACAGACACACACACAAACACACACTCACACACACAGGGCACAACAAGGACGAAGATGCTGTGGAGCTGGAGCACAAAAAGTTGTTGCCACCAAAAGTAAAGGAGATAATCTTGGCCAAAAGACGAAGAGCCAAAATGCTTGCCAGGAACCAACATCTTTAGTCTCTGTCTGTTTGTCTGTATGTGTATGAGTGTGTGTGTGTGTGTGAGGGGGCAGAGGGGTTGACTGAAAGTAACCGACAAACTGCCAAACAAACCAAGGTCTGTCGAGGCAGAACTCCGTTCTAATGACCGCCAAGATAGAATGACATTTCTGGGCTGTCAGCTTTCATTGTTGCCCCATTGTTGTTCTTGTTGTTGTTGTATGTTGTATTGGGTTTTGCGTGTGTGCACACACACACACATATAGAATCCAAACAATTGCATGTGTGTGTGTGTTTGTGTGTTCAGACGTGTAGGAGAAAACTTTAAGTACACAGTGCCCAAGGAGTCGGGTTTACAACCCAACAACAGCAATGCAAAGTACACTGGAATAATGCATGTAAAAAAGGATTTTTTTCCGAATTTGTTATTTAGAAAATATTTTAGATCTATCTCTCTGCCCTTCTCTAATTATAATCTGTATTTCCTGATGAATTATAGAAAAATAGCATATCTGTGCTTCTTTTGATACTTTGACAAAAATTCGAATAATAAGTCTTTCTGTTGTCTCCAAAAATGAGTAGAAGAATGACCCATTTTAGTTCTTCATTAAGTTTCATAGAGTAGATTCTGAATTAAGTAAAAGTGGGTAATAATTTCTTAATCAAGTTTCAGCGAGCTTCTCATCTATTTATTGCAGGATCTACATTTATATTTACTTGAGTGGGTTTGCTATCAATATATACCTAGCTAAGGAATACTAAGTTACCCCCAAAAATTTAGCTTCCAATATATACCTAGCTTCCAATATATACCTAGCTAAGAAATACTAAGTTATCCCTAAAAATTTAGGAATTCATTTTGACAACTTTTATATAGATACTACTTTATAAATTGGACTTCTACTTTAACTATACTTTACTGACATGTTTGTAATTTAAGCTTTCAAAAGCTTTCTCTCGTCTTTTATCTTATTTTAGCCGAAATTCCCAGCTCTATAATTCCTTCTTTAAATTAATTGAACTCAAGCTAATAAGATTTTTTAGACTAACAGCTAAATATAGCTTTTCGATCATTATAAATATATGCTTTCAGTTTCATCAAAAAATTCAATTTCCCATCTCAGATATCTACCTGTTGCCATGATTTATTTTGACTTTTATATTCCTTTGATCTGAAGTATTCTGTGGGGCTTAAAAAATGTACAGACAATAAAAAACATTACAATACATTTTAGTAATATTAACTACTAGTATTTTAAAATATTCAAATATCTTTTTTACATTAATTTAAATCAGAAACTAGGAACTTAATTTAAATACGAAAATAATATTTTATTTTTTATAATTCTTCAGTAAATCCCAGTTATTTATAGATTAATTCAGACCACTGTGCAGTTGTCGTATGAGAAAAAGTAAAAGGCTACATTTTGGCAATAAGACGCCCCGTTTCAGGTTCTCGGGTCCAGGCTTAAGACCCCCCGACCCCGTATACCCGACCCTTGTACCCCGACCCGTGCTCAGGCTAGGAAGAGCAACTGTGGTCCAAGTACGTGAAAATTGATAGATGAGTTATGGGCTGAGGATACAAACGAGGACGAGGATGCGCATGCATATGTCCTTATACGCGCACACACACACACACACACACAGAATCAGGATATTGTTGTTTGTCTGTGTGTGTGCTTGTATGTAGTTGCCTTTTGCAAGTGGCAATGAGTCCGAAGACGTTCAATGTCTGTCCGGCTACCCTTCCCACACACACACACACATACACACACACCACATCCCTGTCTGTATATGTGTATGTGTAGCAGAAGGATTTTTCAACGATTGCGACGTCTGCCGGGGGGCATTAAAAGTTTTTGTATTTATTTTGCAGTCGGTTAACAATATTCCTTTTGCACACACACACCCAACCCGTTGTGTCCTGACTCAAACCAACCACCCTCCTCACCCCCCTCTAGACGCCTCTGTTGCCTTTTGCGACCCATACGTGTAACAGTTGTGTAATTGTATGCGTGCATTCTGTTTGCGGACGTGGCCGTTGTGTCTTGGACGTCGACGTCTACGTCTTGTACATATAAATACACGCACACACAGGCACACACACAGACACACACACATACACAGTTATGGAAAGGAGCGCAATAGAAATAGGAATAGCAATTCGAGTACATGGCAAGGATATGTGGGGGCTGAAAACTTTTATGTGTAATACATCAATTGCAAAAAGATAGCCAAATGCTGTTAAGTTTATATACTACACACACACACACATATGGGCAGCTATCTCGCTCTATCTTTCTCTAGCTATCTCTATCTAAATGTGTGTGTGTGTGTGGTACTCTTGGGTGGCAAGGGGTGGCAAGGGGCGGTTCACTTGGGGCCAAGTTACTTATGCCAACGCCAAAAAGGAGGCGACTTGGAACTTCTCGAGCTGCGCAAGTAAAAGATACATTTATTATGTGCGAAGAGCGATGAACACAAGCGATTTATCCTTTTTAACTTTTTCCTTTGGTCCTGCTTCTGGCTACACAGCTGTCCACCTACCAGCCCCACACCCCGACACTCGTGTTGTGGCTGCCTGTTTGTTTGTCTATCTGTGTGTGTTGAGTGTGTGTTGCTGTTGCTTTTGTTCTCTCGGCCCACATCTCTGCCGTGACTAATTTATTACCACAAGCGGGCATCATCTAAGCAGGCTTTAAACTATACAAGTGTGTACATGTGTGTGTGTGTGCAGGCTAATTTGGTTTTCTGCCCGCGCCTAAAAGTATGCCGCAATAATTCGCAGGCCGCCTTACGCTCAAATATGCAGCGTCCATCATCCACAACATATGCAATTTTTCAATCGTTTTTTCGTTTTTTGTTTTGCTTTTATGACCTCCTCGTTTCCCGTCGCAAAAAACTTTTCTCATTTCAAAGTTAAAACAACAAACAACATTATCGCCATTCGTCACCCAAAAAAAAAAATAAAGTTAAAATAACAAACTGCGTCAAATCTCCAAGTGTCCAAGGCAAACAAATAAATATCATATAAGAATTATGCAAGACGAGACGTTGCATAAATACTCTCTCAGATATAGTAATATTATGATAATAATATATAGTATAGTAAAAGCATAGACATTGTAATTAGAAGCGTTTATTTAAAAAAAAAAAATTGAAAATGCAATTAAGAATTAGTTCCAATAAAATGTCAGTCAAAAACTGAATTAAATTCAGACCGATTAGTTTTTTTTTTAATAATTTTTGATTACAGTTTATGCAAATGAATTTTAATTTGCATTCGTTCTTTAAAGATATATTTATTTGATAAGAAAAAAAACAGGTTTACTCCCATTTTCAACTCCAACCAATTCATTGTTAGCTTTATTTCCAAAAAAAAAAAATTCTTTTATTTTTTCAGTTAGAAAACCTAAACAAAAATTCAATACAAAGACTTACATACAAGCAAAGATACGAAAATAAAATTCAATTAATATTTCATTCAAGACAAAGAAGAAAAAATTGAAATTGAATCGAAATAAAAAATATTAAAAATCAAGAAAAATTGTATTTTTAAATTATATTTTTTTTCGTGATTTAAGGCTATATAACTCGGCATTTAAATAGTTTATGCTAGCAGATAGTTTCATATTTATTAAATGAAATAAAAAACAAGTATTTACAAATTTTAATAACTGTTAAATTAAGGACTAACAAGCCTAAACATAACTTGATATTTTTAGTGTGCAATAATAAAATTATAATACCCAAGGCAAAGGGTATCAAAACCTATGCTTAAACAAAACTTAATCAAGTAGACACACATCACGTGTGTATCTTTATCTGTATGTGCGTGTGTGTGTGTGTATCTATGTGCGTGTTGATGTTGCTGTTTGTATTGTCTCCGATATGCATTCGATGTCACTTACAATTTTTGGACAGAACTGCCAAAGAAGCTGCGCGCTCTATCTTAAAGTTAGACCCGATGTCAGTTCATATATCACAGCTCCTGCCTGTTGTCCTGTTGCCCTGTTGTCCTGCTGTCCTTCTGTCCTGCTGCTCCTGTCGTCACACATGCTCAACAGCAATTTCGCTTTCAATTTCGAATGCTATCTATAAGAATGCGCGTCCACGCCCCCGCACACACACGCACACAAACACACACGCACACTCGCCAGAAATCGCAAGGAAAAAAAAAAGAACTAAACAAACTTGTTTGCAAAGTTTAAACAACATTTCGTAATTTTTTTCTTTTTTTTTTTGGCTTTTCTTGGACCCAACGTACGTGCCCAGCTACATAGAGCTCCAAATCTTACATGCCATACCCACAGACTACAATTTCCATTTCCAACCCCTGACAGGAAACTTTGGGCCTTTTGTTTTTTTTTGTTTTGTCCATTTTTTTGATAATACCCTATAAACTGGATATGTGTTTGATATAGTTTTGCGGCAGATAACAAGAAATTTGTGAGGTATAAGGAAATTTAGCAAATATCTTTAAGTGCGTTTGTATTTCGGGAAAGTCCCGTCGCTTTTCCACAAATCTATAAAAACGAATTACTGAGGTATATATGGATAAAATCTGAAATTAAGTACACACATATTTCAGCATGTTATCTTTGCACATCCTAAATTTCAGAGCAAACGTATAATTAATACTTCATTTATTCTGTATTTTTTTAATGCTTAAAATGATAAATATATTTTATATAAATATAAAATATAAACAATACTTTTTAATATAACTTCTAGTGGCATTTTCCTGAGTGAAATGAATTAAATATTCTATTTAGATACTTGTGTCTGTTAGATATAAAATTAGCTAAATTCTGGAGCTTTTTCCGAAAACGATAAAGCCCGATTTGTAGACATATTAATGAAAATAAAATTTGGTACACGCATATTTAGATATTATAACAAACGCATTAGAAACACCACATTTATATGAGAATGTTTTTTAACACATATTGCAATCCTTTTCAGGGTATTTTCTAGTTTAGCATACTTGCATTTTTTTGTTTCTTTTTTTTTTTTTTTTTTTTTGCTGCGTATGTGGCATAAGATAAACAAATACAGAGATGGATTGTGCTGGCGTGTGTCGTCTGACATCTGGACAGTGTGTGTGTTTATGCCCAATCTAAAATGGGTTTTCGATAAATCTTGAAAGCACTCCTCCTACCCAAAAAGAAGCAAAACTAGCAACCCACTTCTAACTCAAACTACTTGATTGATAATTAACTTCAGCGCTGGGTATCTAATGAATTCGGTCAACGATTTTTACGGCTGCGCTTATGAAAATGCTCAGAGGTCAGCAGAGTGTAATCACTTTATCAATAATTCAATCAGAATTTACTTGTCGCAGACGCTCGTAAAACTGCCGTCGCCAAATTTGTAAGAATCCCCTTTTTTTCTATTTTATTTTTATTTATTTATTTTTTTTTTTTTTTTGTGTAATACTTGAGACGCATGTTTAACGTGGTTTTACGAGTATTTGCAAAAATTTCGCTGATAAACTTGCGCACAAATAAAACGTCTCATAAAAATTTATAAAAGCCCGAGTGACCTCCTCTTTTTTTTATAGTTTTATTATCTGCATAGATTTCTGGATTTCAAAAACTCGAATAGCAACAAAAATAATTTGCTGAAGTCGCGCTCGTAAAAATTGACCCTTGTGGGCAACATAAAATATGTATATACTCCCCAAAAACCATTTCAACTTATTAAGTAATAAATTCTTCAATAAGAACAAAAGCAAACCAAATTATAACCCCAACCAAACCAATTTTCAACCCTTTCCAGAAAAACAAAAAACCGAAAATATGCATAACAATAATAATAATAATAATAAGCAGAGGTGATAACGATCGTAAGACATTGAGGGGAAAAAAAATGACCATTAAACACACCTACGACACAATCACCCTTTGGTCAACCCTTTTGGACATAGACAAATATCTCTCCACTCTTCCAGACCCTCTAATCCCTCTTCTAACACTATAATATCAATGGGCTTGGGCCTGGCCCATTGACGCGAGTGATTTATATAGAAAAATTCATTATTTGCGCCAACAAACAAAACAACATTCATTTTCAAAATGCAAAATGTGATTATAGTTGGGAGTTGGGTTGAGTATTACGTTTTATAGGATAGTATATAATGGGGCGCGTAAGGAAATGTTTCTTCAACTTTGGCTTTATCTTTAATAAAGCTAATTTCTATTGACGCTAACAGCGTTGCGACATGCGAGTTCTTAGTGTTCGGAATTCTCTGAATACTTTCAATCTGAATCGAAGTGACTTTAAATAACCATTAAGGTTTGCCTGGGGCATGCAATTGTTCTACATATACTAAGACTATATAAATGTCTTACATAAATATGCCCTGAACACACTATTCTAGGACACCTTAAGCAAAATGGTCAGCAGCAACTTTGCATGCGGCTATAATTGATGAGTTCAGGCCACCAAGCCCAAGTCATTTAGGCCCAGATACGAAG
The DNA here is from genome assembly GCA_035043045.1 of Hirtodrosophila alboralis. Lineage (NCBI taxonomy): Eukaryota > Metazoa > Arthropoda > Insecta > Diptera > Drosophilidae > Hirtodrosophila > Hirtodrosophila alboralis. The sequence goes on from JAWNNH010000048.1 coordinate 1,730,595, forward strand.
CACAGGCAAATATATACAAAACTCAAACACTCAAACTGTAGACAAGCACACACATTAGATACATATATATATTTGCATATAGATTTTTTCAATCTTAACGTAATGCCATTAGCTTAAGACATTATGTAAAAATCTAGAATTGTTTACGAGTAAATAAAAACATTAAAATAAAATTACAGGACTGTTTAAAAATATCTCAAAAATACAAGTAAATATCAATTTATTGATAGTTCTGCTAATATTTAAAAAATATTGTATTAAAACTACATGAATTCAGATAAAAAAAATGCTAAAAAAAATCTGAATATATTTGAAGTAGACTTTTCGCTTACCCGATTCTCCAAAAATTCTTTAGCAATTCAGAGAAGTGGAAAAAGTTGTTCATTCCGTGTTCATTGTCATCATTATGTAAAAACAATTCTCAAGTAATTAGATAGATTAGATAAATATTATTATTATTATGCATATATTAAACACACACTAAACAAAAAAGAAACAAAAAACACAGCAGAAAAAACGCGCCAATTGACATATTTACCGGAACGAACGCTATTCATTACATATGGAACTATCACTGAATCAATTTGTTCACAACAAGTTCAATTGAACAAGCGGGCGACTGGGTAAAGCATGAACGTAGCGTTGTTGTTGTTGTTATTCGATTAACGGAAATATAATTTCCTTATTGGAATTATTGGAAGGCGCGCAGCGACATGCCGAGAGCGCCGTGTCGAGAACTGATCCCTGCATATATTAAACACAATTAAGCACACACTAAACAAAAAAGAAACAAAAAACACAGCAGAAAAAACGCGCGTAAACGTGAACGATATTCATTACATATGGAACTATCACCGAATCAATTTGTTCACAACAAGTTCAATTGAACAAACGGGCGACTGGGTAAAGCATGAACGTAGCGTTGTTGTTGTTGTTATTCGATTAACGGAAATATAATTTTCTTATTGAAATTATTGGAAAGTGCGCAGCGTCCCTGCATATATTTAAACACAATTAAGCACACACTAAACAAAAAAGAAACAAAAAACACAGCAGAAAAAAGCGCGCGTAAACTTGCATATTTACCGCAAAGAGCGATATTCATTACATATGGAACTATTACTGAATCAATTTGCGCACGTAGCGTTGTTGTTGTTGTTATTCGACAAACGAAAATATAATATCCTTATTGAAATTATTGGAAAGCGCGCAGCGACATGGCGAGAGCGCCGTGCCGAGAAGTGATCCCTAATATGCTACTCTCTAGAGTATGGATAAGGGGGGAAACACTAGCTGCGCGTTTGGATATTGTGCCGTGCCAAATACATTTGTCACAGGCTTCTGCAATCGTTGCCGCTCGTTGTGAAATGCACACTTTATGTTTACCGCAACGAGCATTTATTGAACATAAACAATTCACTTTCACAATTAATGCACAAATAAACAATATTTCAGCAATGCAAAAGCGCGGCCAGAACTTCGCGAGTTTCGCATAATTATCGCAAAATTATCGAAACAAACGGTATCGATGTCGCTGTGTAACCAGGGCTGCATCGTTCTATTCTGAGCAAAGTTCATTTTAATGAACAACTGATCTTATTCAGCGACTCATGAACAAAAACTGTTAAGCTTGTTGTTATATTTTAACGGAAACAAATTAAATCTAATTGTTATTTATAGGTTTTGTATTAACTAACTAAACTTAAGTATATGTCTAGGACTTTGATAAAATATTTACAATTTTTATTAACATCAATGCATATTAAATTAAATATAATATTATACATTTTGTTTGAGGCAAACTAAAAAAAAAAAAAGGAAAACTTTTTGCTTAACCATATAGAAAAGTTTTGTGTGTGAATAGACAAAAATAGCTGACAATGTGCATAACTATTTAGAAAATTGAGTTTGCATTTTATATTTCATTAATTATGTCCACAGTGGGGGGAAGAGACGCACCTGATAGATGAGATTGAGGTGCATTACGCACAGACCAACGCACACTGCACTGGTGCATGCCCCAAAACCTAACCACTTGGACACACATAGACACATACTAAATGATCCTAAGCACCTGTGCGTCCTATGGCAAATCTTTTGAGAGGTAACAGCATACAAAAATTGCAGCCCAACAGAGTAGGGAGTAGGATCGGAAGGGAGGGGTCAATCTTACGCCTGATTTGAGCGTAAACTGAAACCGGGTCTCCCTCTAGCTACGTTGTCATTTGCAAAGCCAGCAGGATGCACTTGCTTCGTTGGTCAAAGGAGTTGGGCAATAGTGCCTAGAGAATCCACATTTTGTGTAGTTCCATCTTTAGTTGCAGCCAATCGAGTGGCACTGAAGAAATTGTGGCATGTGGCATGTGGCATGGCAGGCCCGAGTGGGGTATGTTGCATGTTTTATTGCATATATAAGTCTTTGTATATGTACATACATATATTGCATATTTTATTTTCGAATTTTATTCTATGGCATTTTATTGTATTTTTCACTTGATATATTTATATATGCAACACATTTTGTTTGCATTCTCCCTTGAGTTGTCACGCACAAAGGCAGAAGTAAATTGTTTAATTTGATTTCATTTTGGGTAGCTCTTGCGTCATGGCCAGCCAAAGCCAAAATGGGTTTCTATATATGTTTATATATAAGTATATAGATATATATATATATATATGTGTGTAGAACACGCCCATTTTTGCTGCCTCTCTTACTCTTTGCAATGCAAATCTCTGGCCCTCAAATGACTCAATATACGCCCTTCAGTCCAAAGCCTAACCCTGGCAATTTGCTACACATTTAATTGCGTTTTATTTTTCAAATATTTATTATTATCGAATATTGAAATGATATCCCAAATATGCAACAACAGCAGCAGATGGTATGACTGCACGTCATCTAAGTATATATACTATATACATATATATATATATTCTAAAGCAGATCCAACAATGTTTCTGTAGCACGCGATGTGACGCGCCCTTAGAGCTTCTATCCACATTTTGTGGCACTCTTTCAATGGTTTTTCGTCACGGATTTGAAATCTTTGATACTAATCCGTTCAGGTGTGTTGAGTTTGGCAAGGAAATGGCGTCTAGATTGGATTGCAATTTGAATAAGGTTTTGCATTTTTTTAAATGTATTAAATTGATTATAAGTTAGAAAGAATAGAAATTTCTGTTTCTAATAACACAAGAGTATGATATAGTCGCGTGTGCCTGACTGTAAAATATCCTGTACCCAAGCTATATTCACAGTAGATTCAGAATGGCGAAAGCTCTAAATTAAAGCTATATCTTCATCGAATACATCTGGCATAACTCTCCATAACTCCTATAGCTTTATTTAAATTAAACTGAATTATTTTTTTAAATTTATAAATAGTTTTTTTTTACATATACGTGGCAGATACGTGGCACACACGTAGCATACTGCTTGTATATTTTAAAATGCCTTGTGTGCTTTCCAAAACAATGCAAATAATTGCAGTTTCTAAAAATATTTAAAATAATGTTTTTAAGCAATTTAAGAAACATTTTGAACTTGATATTATTTTATATATAATATCTTATCTGAAAATAGTTTCAACATTTGTGAGTTTCACTGCCTTAATAAAAACCAAATATATATATTTACATAAATAATAATACAAGTTTTACTATTTATTAGATAAAGCGTTAGTTGTGTACATTATAATGTAATATAATTTCAATTATTATTGTAATTATTTATTTTAATTTATATAACTGCACTTTTTTGCAATATACATACATATACCATATATATATTTATGCTTGTCTGCCTGTCTTATAATTTTATCAAAATAATCATATGTATTATTATTAAACATATAAATAACAATAATATAAAAACATGTATCAAAACTGATAAAACAAAATTCTCAAGTTTAGAGACAACCGAATTGGCTAAAAAAAAAAACCTGGACAATTGATGTGTGTGTAGCTTATAGTAAAAGCAATTTAAACTGTTAGAACTGAATGTTATCCCCAACAAAATTAAATAAATACAAGAAAATTGGCACAAATTGTAAAATATTAAAATTAAAAAAAAAAACCATTTAAACAAAATTGTAAAGAAAAATTGGTAACAAATTGTTAAGGCAATTAGAAAAGGATTATTCAGTTCTGCTGTTGTTGTTGTTGTTGCTGCTGCCAAGTTGAATAGCTGCAAGTGAATGAAAAATTGAAGTATTATTAACTTGGTCAACACACGTACACACACACACACACACAGACAAACACACACAACATGCAAAATTGAACGAGACGCATTGAAATCCAAAATATTTTCATTTTGTTCACTGATTTACTGATTTCAAATTGACTTCCTCTTTTCGCCGTGCAATAACAATCCTTCAGGCCAATTCCTGAGCACTCAACAACAGTCCAGCATTAAGCAGGAGGTCATGGATGTGGCAGCCACGGAGGAGCAGCCGCATGAGGCACATGCCGCCGATCGTCAGCCGGCAGCATGTAAATTGGCCAAATTGATGCAACGGCCGCAGTTGGCGCAGCTGTTTGAGCAGCGAAACAGCAGCGGCAGCAGCAACAACAACAACAACAATAATAATAATAATACTAACAACCATAATAACAACAATATTAGCAACAATTGTCGTGGATTGTACAGCAAGAAACAACGTTCAACAAATTCATCGCCAACGCCCTCGGCACGCAGCTGGAATGACAGCGAGGATGAGCCTGATTATAATCAGGATGAGCGTTCTAGTTCCGCCTCCTCGGCCATATCCTTGACCATGAAACGCTGCCGACAGGATCGAGAGTCCACGCTGTATCAGACGCTGCAGCAGCATCAGCAGCAGCAACAGTTGCAACAGCAGCAGCAACAACAGCAGCAGCAGCAACAGAGCGAGCATCGTCCCCGTCATGAAGCGCAGTCGCAGCTCAATCAACAGCAGCAGCAGCAGCAACAACATCAACAGCAACAACAGCAGCAACATCAACAGCAGCAATATCTTGATGAACTGCAGCAATCTGTATCCGTGTCACATCAGCAACAATTGACCGCCAATTTATTTATGGCCCGCACAATTGCCTTAAGTCGTTCGCGTGATTTTCCCGAGCTTTTCCAAAATACTTCAGCAGCAGCTGTTGCTGCCGCCGCAGCCGCAGCAGCAACAACAGCAGCCGTTGCTGCTGCGGGCAATGGCAGTGTTGCTGCTGCTGCTGTTTGTACCGGCAGCAGCAGCAATAACAACAACAACAGCAGCAACAACAGCAGCTGCAACAATGCCGGCAGCAATTATATGCTGCCGTGTCCGCTTTGCGAAACGCCATTGGAACAGCGCGTCTTTCGGCAACATTTGGATCGGCATTATCCTAGAGATAGTCCCGTTTGTCCTGTCATCGAATGCGGTCGCCGTTTTGCCCATCCCAATTCGGTGCGCAATCATATGCGCATTAAGCATACCCTGCAATGGGCCAAAATGAAGGCTATGCGCAGCTCGGGCGGTCCCTTTGCCGGCGGCCCAGATTTCAAATTCAAAAGTGAGGCGGCCAACTAGTTGGTAACAGGGTAGCTGCAACCAATTCAATATGCCCGCAGATACACGCACTAGTACCAAAGTAAAAAGAAAAAAACAAAAACCAAAAATATAAAGAAAGCTTTCTAGGTTTGCTGCGACAATAATTCTAAAGCTAAAAAATACAAGACCCCCTTTAAAAACTCGGTGGCACTCGCATCTAACGTAGTTAGCCAAAGGATCCTAGTTCAAGTCCTCCCCAAAAAATTGATCCAAGTAAACGCCACTGACCAATGCTTAGTATATTAAACTAAAGTTAGTTGCGGTCTTAAGATAAACAAACATGTTTCAAATAGTTTTCTTTGCCAAATAAAGGTTTCATTTCACATTTGCTACTTGAAAAAATAACTTTAAACTAAGAAATGCAGGCGAAACTGTTTTATAATAAACTTAAACTTTTGAATCATATAAACTTTAGGTTTGTGTTTTAATACATTACTAATTTAATCCAAAAAAATATGCTAGTTGGACTTGATTTGAAAGTGAAACTGCAAACAGGTTTAATAATTCAATTTAGTTAGTCAAAACTTTAGCTTAATTCTGAGTTCAAATTTCACATTTTATATTCCATTTCATATGCAGATTTTGTATTTATTTTATTATCGATTTCAATTGCAAAATATTGTAAACTAAATTTAAAATTTGAATGCAAAATACACTAGAAATTTGAATTCAGAATATAACAAATAGTTATTTTTTCAATAATTTAATCAACAAGAAAAAATAAAACGATTATTTATTCAATGGCTTCGCTTTCTATCGACTGAAACTAACCACGATAGTTGTATATCGATATTTTCGATTATTGTACAAGAATACACGGCTTTAAATGAAAATTATTAAAAGTTTATTAAGTAGTTTGAATAACCAACACATTCCTAAGCAAAAAGAATTCAAGACTTGCAATATTTCTGGAAATTTTCAAGATACAGCAAATAAATTTAGAGGTCAGTGGCAGTTGTATGGATTATATTTAAAAAATGGGCCTTTTCCTGATGATGACGACGATGTTAGCATACAACAATTATTACGTTCCTATATTCAATATAGTATACTATATTATAAAAAAGTACACATATTGGTACTTCCACTACTGCGTATGTGCAACAACTTTATATGTATAACATACAACAAGTTTAGAGATATACTGTAAAGAATCCAATAACATGATTATGATTAATACTCGTATTATTATTACTACTACTACTACAACTACAACAACCACACTAACATTTCAACTTATGAGGCGTAGCAGAGCTGCAAGTTAACTGTAATTTAGTGTGCTGGATAATACTATATAAAGTTAGACAGATAGAATGATAGAACAATTGGAAGATTGGCTAAAAAGAAAACACTCCAGTTGGCGCTTTGACGGCACTAGTAACTCGTAACTCCAGTATTATACATAGGAAAAGCAAAAAAAAAAAACTACACACCATTTATATGTAGTATGATATATAAGCAAAAGCCCCATTATATATATACACTATATATGGCGGTATGTATTTGTAGATAATGAGCTGAAAACCAAGCAAATAAAATTATAAAATAGTTATTATAAATAATGATAATGATACTACAAAATAGAATGTGCCTGCGTAATATATTTTTAGCCAAAAAAATAAAAATAAAAATTAAAACTAAAGTTGAATATAAAGAAAAACTCACACACACACACACACTCACACACAAATACACAGAAACAAGGGAGAAACTGCAAAGTTTTATTAGAGAAAATTCAACAACAACAAAAAAAAAGAAGCTCAAAATTGTCGATTAAATTTTTAATATATTATTTATTATTTTCACTGGCAAATTTCAAAGCAAAAAAAAAGTGTTAAGCAAAGAGAGTTAAAAGATCGCAAAAAAACATACGTAAAAAGGTTCCTATAATGTTAATCAAAAAGATAAAAACCAAAAAAAATTATAAATTACAAAAAAGACGCTCGAACTAAACTAAACAAAAAAAAATAAAAAAAAATCTTGAGTAAATTGCGAGTTTAATTCAGAAAGAAAAGGCGATTAATGTGAATCGTTTTGGTGGTATTATGAATATTCTATTCCATTTCGACACGGACAATTTTACAGTTGTGTAGCCTATAAAGAATATATATTATATATATGTATGTACTCGTAACAACTTTATGTATAATTTACGAGCATTTTCATTTTGGCCAATTGTTTGACAAAAGATATTGTAGCTCTTAAAAAAATGTATCTGCAATTTATGTACGACTCGATGATGAGGCAAATATATTTTGGTGAATAATAAAGAGCAAACGAAGAAAAGTCGAGCCAATGGATTTTTCATTTTTAACAGAATATATATAAATATATTTATTTTAAGTTTTTTCTTAATGAGCTGAAATGATTTGGAAAATTCGAAATATGTTCAGTTTATGGAAAGAAAATCTAAAAAGAAATTTAAAACGAATTTAATTCAAAAAGAAATTTATTGGCAAAATAAATTATTGTTTTTTTTTTTTTCAAATATTTACGAGCTCAAAAATAAATAATTCCTTCATCCGATTTCGATTATTTGTTTATAACTTAAAGTTAAACATGAAAAGGTAATATCAAAATTACATTTCCTCTTAATTAAATGAGAATTAATATGAATTATATGCTCACAATTTTTAAAATGAAAATTTCGATTGTTTCAACTAAAAGTCCTATTAAATTCATTGAAAATTATACAAAATCGAATTTGAAATGATTTTTCTCTAACGCTTGTTTTCCAGCTCACTTTTTTGTAGAATTTGCCACAATGAATTGCTTTACTAATCTTTGTTTTTTTTTTTATTAATTCTTTTTCTACAGTTTCGCGCCGGTCTTTGGAGATGCGCGTTCGTGCCACAGATCCGCGACCATGCCCCAAATGTGGCAAAATCTATCGTTCGGCGCACACGCTTCGCACCCATCTGGAGGACAAGCATACCGTGTGTCCTGGCTATCGTTGTGTGCTGTGCGGCACTGTGGCCAAATCCCGCAACTCGTTGCACTCGCATATGTCGCGCCAACATCGTGGCATTTCCACCAAGGATCTGCCCGTGCTGCCCATGCCCAGCGCCTTTGATCCGGATCTCGCCTCGCGGCTGCTGGCCAAGGCCGGTGTTAAAATCTCACCCGCCGAGCTGCGCGCACGTGCCTCACCCACCGGTGGCAGCGGCAGCAGCGGTGGTGCCGGCAATGGTGGCAATGGTTCTGTGAAAATGGAACTAAATGCCAGCGGTGGCATGCTGGATGATGCCGAGGACTCGGATGATGATCCCGAGGATCTGACCACCGGCAATGGACTCTATGGCCTGGGCAGCAATGCCAGCGATCTGAGCCGCTATCACGAGAGTTTACTCAGCAATTTTGGACATGCGAATACAACAATTTCACGGATGCGCAATGAGGCTGCCGCTGCTGCAGCTGCTGCCGCTGCCATGGGGCAGCAGAAGGATTTAAACGCTGCTGCTGCTGCGGCGGCGGCAGCAGCTGCCGGTGGCGTTCAGCTGCCCAATAGCAGCAATGCTGGGCAATCGCTGCTGGATACCTATCTGCAGTTCATCACAGAGAATACATTTGGTAAGTGGCAACAACTAATAAAACATTAGGAAACATATTTAAATTTCAACTTTTTGTTGCAGGCATGGGAATGTCACAGGAACATGCAGCTGCAGCTGCGTTGCATGCGGCCAAAATGGCTCAATTGAATGCCATGGGTCACAGTCTGGACAAGCTGCCGGCAGGCTTGCTGCCCGCTCAGTTTGATCTGAGCAAGCTGACGGGCGGCGGCGGCGGCGGAGGAGGTGGTGCCACAGCTGGTTATGGCCAGGGCGGCGCTGGATTGAAAATTGAACCCATAATGAGACGTGACCAGCAATCGCCCGATCTTAATGGAGCATTGGCTCTCAGCTCAGTGGGTCACATGCATGCGAATCTGGGTGGCGGCGGCGACGGTGGTGCTGGTGCTGCTGGCATTGGCGAGGCGCATGATCTGGATGTGGATGCTGAGGCTGAGATAAGACGCGATGGTTCAGAGCCCATGGATTTGGGTCTGGGCCTGGATAACAATCAGTCGGGCAGCAACAATGAGGCAGCCAATTCAGATGCCGACGATAATTACTCAGAGGATGAGGGCGTGCATCATACATAAGCAGGAGATATAATAATATATATATAAATATATATATAAAAGATAGAGCGATTGTCATTTCAATGAGAGCAAAAGATATATATAAAACGATATGACGTTTGTACGTTTTGTCGTTTTTCAAAAGTCGTCAACAGTTGTATACCCAGAAACAAAAATGGAACACATTTGTAACGAGTAGCCTTATCCTCATGTATACCAGTTTACGTATACAATATATACGATACGATAATTACTATATATTGTAATAATAATAGTTATCCTAGGACTAGCAACAAATCATCAAATCTTATTATTATGTGCTGCATGTGCAAATTGTAGTAGAATTTGTGTTGTGCTTTTAAAAAAGAACAAAAAACAAAAAAAAAAAGGAGAAAAGGAGAAGAGAAGTAAAAAACCAACCTACCTAACTACCTAATAAACAGATACTCGTATGTGAGTTAGTTTAGATACTTACATACTTATATACTTATCCTATATACATACTATATACACATGTACCTGTTGTGTGTATAAATGCAGTTTAGGAAAGCAAGAATTCATTGAAGAACTCATACTCCAAAACCGCAAAAGAAACAAAACAAAACAAAACAAAAAAACAATTAAACCTAGAACTTAGACGTATAAGTTAGAGTTAAAAAGCAAACCTTTGAAATGATTAAAGAATTTTGTAAATAGTATATAAAATATAGTAGGAGATACGCACCCGCAATGTTGATAATGATGGACAGGATAAAACATCTCCAATTGAATACTCTCTGATTCATTTGTCACAACAACAATCCGTCTCAGTTATATAAATATAAAACAATTATATATTAAATTCAGATGTGCCATGCCACAGTTAGAGCTTACATACTATACTATATAATGATGACTTTGAAGACACCGACTATTCAATTCGCCAATATACATATTTATAGTGCTTACAACCATATCTCAGGAACACACACGTGGACGACATTCCCGCAATATATATAACAGTTGGAATAACCGAACTACCTCAGTTAAGAATTGTGCAAAACTTGAACACATTACTCGTAAATACTCGTACCAATCTTCCTGTAAAGAAAAACGTTATAACTGTGTACTTACAATTAAACTAACTAAAAAATAATAATCTACTTGGCCAACTTTTACAGCAGACACATCTGCCTAGTTTTAGGGTCTCTCCATTGAATGGGTGCGAAACTCAATCAACTTTTTGAAATGCATTGCCGTAGGTAGCTGTGAATCGTAAGATTCCCTACAATTTGCCTGGCAATTTCAAATTATTTATAATTTATACACAATTTAATGCGATTATGTACAATAAAGTAAAAAAAAAACAAAAACAAAAAAAAATACAACAAATTTATAGGCACATACAATTATGCTTAGCTAAAAAATTAAACACACAATATCGATCGTACTTGGAAAAATGAATTGTAATATAATGAAATACCTCAGCATACTCAGATCGCGTTATGTTTATACAAAACTGCACAAAAACATACACACATTTAAAAAGGTTTCTCTCCACGTGTTCCAAAATTGCGAATTGCTATAAACATTTAAACATATATACATATATATCGCAATATCATATTTGCCCAATTTCCTGTATGTACATTTAGTTTGAATATAATATGTTTTTATTTTAGTTTTATTGTTAGTTTCAAGATCGAAGATGAGCACAGACTCTACAAGAGTTGAACCCCACTTGCCTTATTATAACATACATATGTGTTACTTTAGTAATTTTCTACCTCAATTAATTTAATTTTAAATTTAAATTTAAATGTAATTTACTTGCATATATTTATTATTTAAGTGCGCAATTTTTGAATATGTAATTCTTTTCATATTTACTTAGTACTTGTATTTCTTGAACAAATCTTCAAAGATCAATTCATCACGAGTCACCTAACATAGCATAATTTTAATGAATATATATTGATGAAAAATACTTAGCAATAAATTATACATATGAATAAAGCAAGTTAATAAGTAAAGACAAATATACATGTTTAATTTGTTTATTATCTCCCAATTATTCCATTGCGTCCGGCTACGTTTCTATTGAAACCGTATATGTTCATATACTGTAATTATTTTACAAGGCATATTTAAACAAAAACGCAGAGTGCAATTGGTTTACATTTCTTATAAGCTGAAAATGTATTTATTAAATTATTACGCATTCAAAAATACATCTACACTCAATTCAGTTAAAGTGGTAGAATAAATGGAGTTAGTAAAATAAAAATTCGTTACATAAGCAATTTATTTAGAGATCCATGTGCTTAGAAAGTTATTAATATTTATTGAAATTACAATAAAACTGCGTTATTAAGAACAATAATTTGATTTTTGTTAGATTTTGTAAATTATTCAAATTTGTATTTAAGATTTAACGAACGACTTATGACTTTTCAGCCCTGCTGCCGATCACACTCTAGCGGCCACATTCGATAACCCAGCATGCTTTGCAGAGAGCTATCGATAACACAATCGCCACTTTTTGTAAGCAGATCGTCACATTTTCAAGAAGAAGCATAGTAAAGCGGTATTTGTTCGAATTAACCGAAAAGAAATCATATGACAAATGCACGTCACTAAATTATACAAAGGTGGGCGCACAATTCTATTTGCGTTTATTAATTGGCAAAAAAAAGTTAATTATGGATTTAATTGCAACCCCAGCAAGCAATTTTTCGTCGAGCGTGCACTGTTGTTGCTGCTGTTCCCGAGACTGTTGATGGCATTGTTACTATTTTATTTGATGTTACTGTTACAGGCACTATCCCTTTGCCTTGCCTGTTCCCTTTGTACCGTTGTTGCACAAAAGGGATGCCTTGCGAGTGCATGGAACCCCACCATCTAGTGGAATAGTAGTCCAACTTTTCGGCTTCAATCATAGTGACATTATAAAATAACATTGGTTTGTAGTTTAGCTTGTATTTTTTTAAGAGGTAGTAATATACATATATTTTTTATAAAATTATTTATATCGATGAAATTACACAAAGTTGAGCTGCAAACGATTGCTCAACCAAATCAAGAGCTTGTTGATCGGCAGGCTGATAAATTAGCGGTAGATGCTGCGCGTATTGGTTTTTATTAACTGGAATCAGTATAAATGGAAGCCGCCAAACAGTGAGTAGCATCCTTAATAATCCAAAGAGCTGCTTGATAATAATGAGAGTGAATTTCATGACTATTAGCAACTTCGCATGCAATTACCTTGGAAAATATAAACGCGGCGATGAACTCATTTCAGGCTGCTGTAGATGAGAGCAAATCGGAAATAGCAAGAAACTTCAGCAGCTGAGCGATGAGTTGGTAGCCGTAAATTTAGATAACTTAATAGAAAATTCTCAATTGGAAATGCAAAAAGAAACTTTAAATTTAAAAATGAAAGATTTACTAGAAGTGCTTAACCAGGAAAAGCAAAAGGCTTTAAACTTTGACAACTATTTGCGGAGCATGCTTTATTAACTGTAAAGAAATCATAAAAATCATATCTGCGCCAATACGGCATTTTGTTTGCACTCATCCAAAAGGCTCTGAATGTTCATGGTATTCTTAAGATTTATTGTAAACAGGGTTACCAACAGACTCTTTGAGATGATGCTCAGACAGACTGTTGTTCACTTTGATGAGGAATTGGAGACTCTAATATAGTTGATGATTGATTTGGATTACAAAAAATTAATTGATATGGAATACAATTTTTTATATAAACAGCTAACTAAAAATCAATAAATACGTCCTAATAAACCCTCCCTCAACCACAAATACATTTTATATTTAAATAATAACACGATGCACTGTAGTAACTGCTAAATTGTTCAAATTTATATTTAAAATTAAACGATCGGTTTATGAATTTTCATCCCTATTGCCGATCACACAATGGCGCATACATTCGATAACCTAGCATTCTTTGCACCGTGCTATCGATAACAAAAATGCTACTTGGTTGAATGCTGATCGTCTCATTTTCAAGAGGAAGCATAACAAAGCGGCATTTGTTCGAATTAACTGTAAAAAATTGTATGTGAAATCATTACATGTACATGTCTATTACTGTCTATAAGTGTCGTAATTGTCGTCCTTAAATATGTCAGCCAAAAGTTCAATTCAAGTGTGCATTAAATTGCGCCCGTGCGAGCCTGGGCAAGCTACTTTGTGGCAGGTAAAGGATGACCGGGCCATTCAGCTTGTTGACAGCCAGGCAGATAAATGCGTTTTTGGTAAGATTAAATAAATGCCTAATAATAAGAACAATTAATAAAGATGGCGCTTAAATTTGTTCTTTTTAGATTATGTTTTTGATCAGCAATCAAAGAATCAAATGGTATTCGACCGCATGGCCAAACATATTGTGGAAGCCTGCATGAAAGGCTTTAATGGCACCATATTTGCATATGGACAAACATCGTCAGGTATGAACCTTCTAATACTATTAAAATTTGTGTTAATACCATTGCAGAAGTTATAGTGATTTGGTCGCTTAATATGTAACGCACTTTATGGACCAGAAGCGTTGCAGCCTAGTGCGTCTATTTTTTTTGCAATTCAGCAAAAACTCTAAACTCTGATAAGAAGTGTGTCTGATGCCATAAAGGCTTATATATTCGTGATCAACATAAACCGTCGAATCGATCTACCCTTGTGTAGGCTTGTGTTTGTATGCAAACTAGTTTCTCAGTTCAAAGCAACTAATATCTAACTAGCTTCTATTCGTAGGCTTTGCTTAGCCGGCTCAAGTTCTGCACATATAAGTTACAATACTAATTTATAAAATCTAATAATGTCCATGGCGCCACCGGTTAAATTGCATTAAACAGAAACATTTTTACGTGTGAGCACATTGCATTACATTATTATTACAATTGTTGCTGAAATTGTTACTGTTTTTGCCTCTCCCCTCTGTGCCGTTGTTAGACAATCGAGATGCCAAGGTGCATTGCACTGGACAGACAAATATTGTTGCCAAATTTCGTTGTTAGCTGCACAATTCTCTTTTGACTCGCAACAACTCCTAACACTTCACTAGCGTACACATACATGCATATATATAAATGCACCCACGCACCAGCAGCAGCTTCAGCTCACTTTTCGTTTCTCTTTATTTTCGCTGTTCGGTTTCTCTCGCACAGGCTCCTACCTACACAGAGTTGGTTCGGCATATCAATTTTAAAAGACATTTGCTACCAAGGCCAAGTTTGTATAATTTTATTTTATATTTTACGTATTATATGTAAAAATCCTAATATTTCCTATATTTTATAAATACAAATCAATTTTTTATTGTGACAGGGAAAACCTATACTATGATGGGCGACGAGAGCAATCCTGGCGTTATGGTGCTTGCAGCCCAGGAAATCTTCAAACAAATTGCAAAGCACAGCGATCGTGACTTTTTGCTACGTGTTGGCTACATTGAAATTTATAATGAAAAGATCTATGATTTACTTAACAAAAAAAATCAGGATCTCAAAATTCACGAAAGCAATGGCATGGTAAATGTGAACTGTGAGGAATGCATCATAACTTGCGAGGAAGATTTACTGCAGTTCCTTTGCATGGGTAACAAGGAGCGCACTACGGGTGAAACCAATATGAATGAACGTTCCAGTCGTTCGCATGCCATATTTCGCATTGTAAGCTTTACTGTTTATAATATTATACAAGTAATTCATATACCACTTTTTGTATCTGCAGATCATTGAGTCGCGGAAAACCGAACGAACCGAAGATGATGCTGTCATTCAAAGTATTCTAAACCTGGTAGACTTGGCTGGATCCGAGAGAGCCGATCAGACGGGAGCCCGTGGTGCTCGACTTAAGGAAGGCGGACATATAAATAAAAGTCTCCACTTCCTAAGCAAAGTCATCAACAGTCTCGCTGAGAATGAGGAAAATAAATACGTGAGCTTTCGGGACTCGAAACTAACGCGTATATTGCAGGCATCGCTTGGCGGCAACGCATTTACATCAATAATTTGCAACATTAAACCATCTATTATGGAAGAATCTCAATCGACATTAAATTTTGCAATGCGTGCAAAAAAAATACGTCTGAAGCCGCAAGTAAATGAGATTGTTTCCGATGCGACAATGATGAAGCGTTTGGAACGTGAAATAAAAGACCTGAAAGATCGTTTGGCTGAGGAGCAGCGTAGAAATGAAAGCCAAATCAAAGTTAAATTGTTAGAGCAACGAATTAAGACGGATACGCTCAAAATAATCACTAGCAATACAATAACTGATAAACGTAATAAAAATCGTCGACGCACTTGGTGTCCAGCCTCATCAGATCCTGTGGCAACGCTTAGTGGCGAAATGTGTACCGTTGCAGAGTCAAATGGTGCAAGTGCCAAGCACAAGCACTCGAATTTACCGAAGCCAAGCTTCTATCCTTCAACTTCTCTTGTAAGCGAACGGTTCTTGAATGCCCCCAAGACAATAAACATTATGAAATCTTTGGAAGTAAACGAAGAAGAAGAATTTAAACCCGCTACTGAATATAATTTTGGAGAATTACCAAGCGCAATGATTACAAGTAGAGTCCTACCACCACTCAGTTTATCGCCATGCGTAAATCAACTTGGTGCTAAAAGGTAAGTTAAATATTGTCATTTTATTCTGCAAACGCAACATAAAATCATTTTCACAACACTTTCCATCACTTTCAACACAAAATTCACATTCATCCCACACAACTGCATGCATAGTAAGGAAATGCTTGAACGTGATCTTGCGGAACTTATTACCTTCACCAAGTTAGAAAAATATATTGATTCGGATATGGAAAGTCTCAATAAAAATTTGGCTGAGTCTACAGCTCAAGTTAATGAGCTAGAGTCCGAACGCTCAAGTTTAATAGATCGGTGAGTTTAGATTTAAAGTTATATATGTTATGTGTTGTGATTTACTTAGTAGTTCATATAACAACCCAAATTGATATCTTTAAAGTAAGATTTGGTATATAGTTTTTAGTTTATTTGTTTTTATATCATTGCATTGTGGATATTATTCTGTCGAAATTAGATATTATTATAGATATTTAAAGCTATCTCGACAATTTTATTAGCATTTTTGCTAGGGTATTAAATTGCAATTTTCCTGCTGTCTTACAACATTTTTGTGTTTGTTAAACGAATCTTTAATGATATTTATATATTGATCATATTAGCTAATTTAAAAATATTTAGTTCACCACTTGAGGTGAGCGATAATATCAAGAGAAATCAAACTCATGGTGAACTCAGTTGTTGAAGAAACTCTTCTAAATTGTGGCAATCGTAATGCGTCGTTTTTCTGACTCAGTTGCTGAGAATAACGCGACGTGAGCGTAGCGGCAAAGTCAAAATAAAGCTGAAAGATAAACAAAAGTTTAAAAACAATACACTCACACATATCATCATATTAAATGAGCATTTTTTTTGTTTTGGCTTGTCGTTGTGATAGCACTGGAATATTAGCTAATTTGAGCCAGTTTTTGCGAATTGATTCGAACAACCTGACGCTCTGAAATGGCAACAACAACAAAAAGAAAAGCAACAAATGCGATAAGCAAATACAATCTTCAATCTAACTTGACTAAATAACGACGACATTGTCGATAAATTGTTATTCCATAATGTGCCGCCTCACAAGTTGAGTTCATATTTATTGGACGCTCCAGCAATCCGTTCCGTCCCAACGAGCGCTCGTTTATATTCGTTTAAATGTGGTGATCATCGATGACGTCTTTGATTGCCGCTCTTGCAATTTCAATTCCCCCGTTTCCCAAAGACGTGACTCTGATGTAACTCATAAATTGACCTATTACTGCAACCAAAGCGTGTGAGTTAAATCTAAACAAACTAGACGAAAGCAACAACAAACCGCATTTCTTTATACATATAAAAATACTATATATGTAAATCATTATTGATGTGTACGTATATATCTATGAGTATTTCTGTGCGTGTGTGTTTTTGTTGTAGGTTCAACCTCAACTGGAACTCTGTCTGTGATCATCTGCAGACAGCTGCAGTCTCTATTTTTAGTTTGCTCGCTATAATTATCAAAATGCTCTTACCCGAATGCAACTTGCAACTGCATTTAATTTAATGTTGTGCGTATTTTTATAAATATTTATTTACTTGGCTTTGAATAGTAAGTTAAAAATGAATTAAATGTAGTAAGATTTTTCTATTATATTATTATTTTGAATATAATTTGTTGAACTACGAATTGTGTTTTTAAAATTATTTATTATTTTATAATTAACAACTTGGTTTGCGATTTGTACTTAATAACAAGTATACACACCGTCTGAATTATTGTTCTTTCTCTGTAAGGCTTTGCTATAAAATTCATTATTTCTTCTTTAACAAATTGTAATATGACGCTTCCCTAATTTACATATTCATATAACTTAAATATAAACCATCAGTCGAAATATTATGCTTATGAAATTCAATAGAAACCTGAATCTGACAAGTATATTATTATAGAAATACGATATTTGAAACTTTTTTAAATTATTAAACTCTATATATTTTTTATTAATTAAATTTTTAATAATTTCCTTATAGTTGTGAAGCTTTGCAAGCCGAATTAAATGCTCTAACCACGTCGAAACAAGCCGCGGATACAAAAATAGAGGAATACGCAGAGGAGCTGAAGACGGTGAGGCAAACTGTTGAGCGGCTGGAAATGGAGAATCGTGCTAATGTCGAATTAGGGATACAATTTGAAAATCATAAATCCAAATCAAAACGAAGAGAGAATGAACTATTGTTGGTGCTTTCAGAGAAGGACAGTGATATTGATAATTTAAAAAAATCACTCGAAGAGCTATCGAATGATGTTCTCCGCAACAGCAAGGAAGATCGTATGCGTTCCATGTGCCCCGACATTGAAATCAGCTGCGAGCGCATCTGCAACAAATGTACAGATCTGGAGAAACTACTAGAGCAGTACAATAGCAAGTCTAACCTCCATAATGTCAGTGTCCAGGCAATTGATTGTGAATCTGAGCAGCTGCGCGCAGAGATTGCTAGCATGCGTGCACAGTTGGAAAGCGTGCAGGATGCTTACGAGCAGATGATCAGCGATGTGGCTGAGAAATCGGAGCTGTGCGATCGTCTCAGTCACGATGTTATATCTGCAGAGGAAGCCAAAGGCGTGCTGCAAGTGAAATATGATGATATGGAGTTGACACAACAGCGAAATGAACAAGTTATCCAAAGCATGCAAGCTGACTATGATGTCATACAGGAAAAGTATGAAAAACTTCAACGGGACTATGATACTCTCGAACGCACAACAGCAGCTTCAGAGGAGCAGCATAGGAGATTGCAATCCGAAAATGAAAGTTTGCTCAACGAAATTAGTACACTTAAGCAATCTATTGAGGATATACAACACAGACTCGTACAGTCAACAATCGCCGAAGGCAACAATGAACTTGTAAAGCATTTGAAAGAGCGCAATGAGGAGCTCACTGAGAACTTGTCTCAAATGGAGATAAAGTTTAATGATTTGCAACGCGAATACGATCATTTGTCAAATGAGTTCATGGAGAACGTGCAGGACGGTGATAGCCTGAGTAATCAATGCAGTGCGCTGCAAGAGCAGCTGAATGAGCAGAAGACATTAACCAGTAACTTTGAATCCAAGTCGGAGCAACTGCTTGCACGTATTGGTCAGCTAGAGAATGACATTGCCGATAAAAATATGCTTATTTATGCCACTGAGAGCACCATCAACGAAATGCGCGATCAGATGTCAAATCTGGAGTCGGCGCTACTCGAAAAATCGGTCATAGTCAACAAGGTGGAGGACTATGAGCGTCAAATCGCGGACTTGACCATAGTCTGCGGTGAACTTCAGGAAAAGGTAAAGGAAAACACCTTAAACGATAGCCAAAATTCCACACACACACTGTTTACTAACGACAGCATACACGAAAAAGAAGTTGACATACTCAAAGCGAATTTGTCCGATCTGAATTACAAATACAATGAGCTTCAGACTGAAATCAATAAGCAAATAGTACAAATTGAGCAAAAGGATGAACTAATTGCAAATATACAGACTGAACTACAGGAGCTAAATGAACGCTGTATATCGATGGAAGTACAACAAGTTGAACTGCAAACGACTGCTCAACGAAATCAAGAGCTTGTAGATCGGCAGGCTGAGAAATTAGCCGCTGATGCTAAGCGTATTGATCAGTTGCAGGCTTCCAATGCACAGGCTGAGGAATCAAGCGAGATTTCTAAAGTGAAATATGAAAAACTTATTAACGATTTGCAAGTGGAGCTGGACAATGCCAAGGCACAGTACATTTTGAAGGAAAGTCAGGTTAAAGCTGAACTTAACAATGCCCATTTGGAATATTTGGAGAAAATTGAGCTCAGCGAGACTGGATACCGCGAGAACATGCGCAAGTACAATATTGAATGGCAACAGAGCAAGGATCTCTACGAAACCAAACTGGATAGTTTGAACAAAATTGTGGCTTCGACTCAAGAGCATTGCAATAAACTCAAAGCTGACAGCGAGGCGGAAATCTTAGCTGTTAAGGCTGCAAATGATGCGACAGTGAATCAATTAGTTATTGAAAAACACGAACTGGAATCATTGTATGATGACAGCAAGAAGTTAGTGCAGCAACTCCAAAGTCAACTGAACGCCCATGAAAAGGATATAGCTGATTCCGCAAAGCAGTTATTAACATCCTCCAATCAAACAATCCAAGAGCTGCATGATAATTATGAAAGTCAAATTCATGACTATGAGAAACTCAAGACCTTGCATGCAATTACCTTGGAAAATATAAAGGCAAAGACCAGCTCATTACAGGCTGATGTAGATGAGAGCAAATTGGAAATAGAACGCTTGACCAAAGAGCTTATTGCTCAGAAAAATGATCGGGAAGAGGTAGCGAAGGAACTACAGCTTGTGAGCGAAAAGTTGGTAGCCGTAAATTCAGATAACGTCATGGAAAAGTCTCAATTTGAGGAAAAAATAGAAACTTTAAATTTGAAAATTAAAAATTTGATAGAAGAGCTTAACCAGGCAAAGCTCAAGGCTCTAGATTTTGACACACTATTTGTGGAGCATTCTAAATTAAAATGTCTTCAGACCGAGTCAGACGATCGCAATCAAAATTTATCTCAGCTAGTGGAAAAACTCGATCGTGAATTGTTGCTGACTAAAAGCGAGATGGAAAAACAAAATGATAATGTTGAGAAAATCAAAACAGAATTACAAACAACTTTGCAATCAAAAGAAAAACAAGAGGCCATCTTAAAGCAAAGGATACAGCAACTAGAGACCGAAATGTCAGAGCAGGCACATAATTTTAAGCAAAATCTTAATGATTTGCATATCGCTAAAGCCGAACTAGACTTAAGGCTAAAGTCGTTGACTTCGCAACAATTAGAAAAACTCGATCGTGAATTGTTGCTGGCTAAAAGCGAGTTGGAAACACAAAATGATAATATTGAGAAAATCAAAACAGAATTGCAAATAACTTTGCAATCAAAGGAAAAACAAGAGGCCATCTTAAAGCAAAAGATACAGGAACTAGAGACCGAAATGTCAGAGCAGGCACTTAATTTTAAGCAAAATCTTAATGATTTGCATAACGCAAAAGCCGAACTAGATTTAAGGCTAAAGTCGTTGACATCGCAACAATTAGAAAAACTTGATTGTGAATTGTTGCTGGCTAAAAGCGAGTTGATAACACAAAATGATAATATTGAGAAAATCAAAACAGAATTGCAAATAACACTGCAATTAAAGGACAATCAGGAGTCCATCTTAAAGCAAAGGATACAGCAACTAGAGACCGAAATGTCAGAGCAGGCACATCAATTTGAGCAAAAGCTTAATGATTTGCATAGCGTAAAAGCGGAACTAGATTTAAGGCTAAAGTCGTTGACATCGCAAAAATTGGATCTGGAGACAACGAATACCGAGCTAAGAATAAATCTAAAGAATACTGAAAACATTCAGAACCTTTTGGATGAGCAGTGCAAACAAAATGACATATTGGCGCAAAGCAATGCCGAACTAAAGTTGGAGCTGCAGGAACAGAATAGAGCCCACGCCCAACTTAAAGATCACCTAAAGACGAGTGTTACAGAAGTGCATACTCAACGGGATGGCCAGGTTGCAATGTTGCAAAAGGAGATCAATAAATTAAGCACTACGCTGGTACGTAAGAATTGTTATTTATTTAATTATATAGCCACTTCTATTTATATATATTGCAGAGCAACAACAAAGCCAAATTCGATGATGATCGCGATCGACTGAATGCCACAGTTTCTAGTTTATTGGAGGATAAACGTAACTTAGAAGAAAAACTTTGCACAACGAGTGAGATTATGAAAAGACTTGAAACGGAATTAAGAACTAAAGCCAGCAGCAGCAGTAATAATTCTTTTGAGTCAAATACTTCAAATACGTCACCAGCTGCCAGAAAAAGTTTGGACCGTGAGTTACATCTACCGCGGGTGAGTTCTCTATTTTAACCTAGCTAAAATATCAAATTACATTTTTATATATATATTTGTTTTGCATAGAAATCTTTATCCTTGGAATCTGAGAGGCGCAGAATTCGACGAATTAGCACATACGACGAACGGCGGCAGTCGTATTGGAACGATTCGCGTCATGTTGCTTGTATGACAGATCCTGTTGGTATGTATACAAATTGTGGTTTATTTTAGCTCGAACTGCCAGTCTAACAAATCCATTTAATATCCAACCTTAGATAATAACTGCAATTGCTTAGAACTTGATCTCAAACTGCAGAACTGTCAACGGGAACTGTTCATAGCTGAATGTAAGGTGACAGCACTAAACATTGAGTTAAAGAATCATCCACTCAAAGAGGAGAATGCTTTATTGACCAAACGGCTGGTGGAAGAGCAAGAAAAGGGTCGTGATGAGATCAAACGCATTAAGCTAAAGAATCAAGATCTTATGAACAAGGTAAATGCTTATTCAGCATCTGCAGACATAGTAGCTAAGAATCAACCAACAAAACCAGCCGAAATCAAGCAAGAAACTGTTGGCACACAGACGGAGTCCGACTTAGAGACGTCCTTGAAGAAAGTGACTGATAAACTCAATGATAGTATACAACTATGTCGCCATAGATATAATACGATTAGAAATTTAGAAGCGAAATTAAATCAAAATGAAAATGGCGATGTTTCTATTTCATCCCAAACTGCTGGTCAAATTAATTCTCTTAAGGTATGTACGCAAGCTTTCATGTTTAGCCATTGTAACTAAATTTGTAATAATTTTTTAGTTCCAATTGGAGCAACAGAAGAAAGAGAACTCTACCCTATCTCAAAAATATGAAAAGGCAAAGCAGGTTCTTAAACTCCGTCGAGATGAAGTTGTGGAACTACGAAAAAAGTGTGAGAGCAGTGCCGCTCCATAGGATGTTTTGCTTACGTAGTATTAAAATGTTGTGATTTTTTTTTAAAATTTTGTTAATTGTATTTAATGTATTTATGTCTCCTTATCAAACTATATGGTAAACTAAACTTTCATTTAACATTTGGATTAAACTTTATTCCAATTGTTTTTGCAGGGGCTTAATAATTAAATTGTCATTGACCCAAAGAGAATGTATAAAAGGAAGAGTGGAAGTTTGGTCTCGGAGCTTTTTCTCAAAATAGTTCATGCAAGATTCCAGTTCGGTCACGCACACAAAAAAAAATGCACAAAAACGGTATAAATAACTGTTTTTCAAAATTCCACTCTTTATATTACATCCTCTGCCATTGACCATACAAATTTTGAACCCTCGTGCTGTGTGGCAACTCCACAAGTGTACGATAACTCTTACTACTAAGCGATAAATGAAACTATCGCATAATTTGGATTTATTATCGATACTTAAAAGCTATCAATAATCATTTTCATGTGTGTGAAACAATTTGTTTTTGTTTATTCTTGATATATAAACAGTTTTCGCCAATGAAGATTGGCTTGTGATAGTTGATACCGGATATTACTTTTGAAGAAACAGCTGTAAACCTGTTTTTTTTTGTACTATTCTTTTAAATAAATGTGTGAATAGCTAAACAAATGGTTGCGCCGGCAAATAAACTGCAAAATAATACAAACTCCGAGGATGAGGAGCCTGCCAGGCCTACCCATGTACATGGGCCAACATCATCTACACTGCATAGTTCCAGTATATTGCTGGATGCTAATTCAACGAAGCGCAAGAGCGCGTTTTTGCCATATCGTCCGCAATCCACGGTGCTAACGAATCTACAGCGAGGCAATACGGAGGCTACATTTTGTCCCGTTGAGGTGTCGCTGTCTTTTCACGAACGCACTGGTCAAGGTGAAATCACAGATGAGCAAGTTAAGTCGGAACTTTTGCGACAGCAGCACATTGATTTCAAGGATGCGCACGGATTTACGCCTCTGCACTGGGCCGCCTCCTATGGTCAGCTGGTCTCGGCGCAATTGCTTGTTGCAGCTGGCGGCAATGTTAATAGCCTAGCACCAGATATGGTTACACCATTGTTACTGGCTGCTGCTGGTGGGCATAATGAAATTGTACGTTTTCTTTTGGATCGCGGCGCCAGTGCCACTCATATGGACATTGTGGGGAATACGGCACTGATGTATGCTGCAGCTGGCAATCATCCGCATACTTGTAATGAGCTCCTAGCCAGGGATCTAGACTTTAGTGCAACCAATGAAAATGGCGAGACAGCTTATGCCCTAGCCGTGGAGCACGGATCGCATTTGGCCCAGGCACTGTTGGAGCAGTATATGACCGCTGTGCTAACAGCGGGCGCATTTGGCAGCATTTAGTACAATAATTAGGTTAGAGACTTAACAAATAAATACAGCATTAGACAAATTAAATAACTTAGTTCAGAATTCGAACATTTTATTTTTTGTTTTACGCGATTGCTGCTCTTTGCTGAGGCTACGCTCCTGTGCCTGCAGCGTGGACAGTTCCTGCTGCTGCACTTGCAGTTGTACCCGCAGTCGTTGCTGCAGCTGCACATCGGTGGCATTGCGTGCCAACGACTGCTGGACTTTGGTAATGTCCCGCTGCTTGCGACGTATATCATCTGCAATGCGTACCGTTTCCACATTTAACGTCTTGCTTGAGTGCTGCTGCAGATCATTGGTTTTTGATTTCTTGGAGGAGTTCTGGGCCTTTTGGTCGGCTACGCCTAGTACGCTGCTATTTAGGAATGCAAAGACATCAGTGCGTTTGGATTCTCGTTCGTAGGCCTTTTCATTTGTAGCCTGCTGGCGACGCTGAGCACGCTTTAGCTTGCGCTCTACGCTGAAATAATTCTTGTCGCCGTTGGCCGCTTCGCGCAGCTCCATGCAGGCGTCCAGCGAGCGGCCTTGTGGCAATATCTGAGCACTAACCGGTGTCACAATGCCACGACCATCAGATCCAAGGCCTGTGCCGTGTATGTAGCCCATGTTAGCCATTAGTTTGGATCCTATGCCCTGCAATTTAATAGGTTCTCAAGTTATATATGACTTAGATTATGATTAATTTATCAACTTACGCGCGTATACTGTTCCCAGGCGCCCAGTCTTTCAGTTGGTTGAAAGGTAAACAAGCTCAACTCTACCATGCGCGCCTGACGCGCTGCCTCCAGATCATCTAAGTCCGAATCATTTGTTGTATCATTTTCATCAGATTCATTAGTGTCGCTGCTGCCGCTGGTCAACTCATCGTCATCTTCTTGTGCGATCAGTGGAAATAGCTCCTCAAAGGGAAAGTCCCGCTCACGTTCTTTGTGCTCATGACCATCCAAACGTACGCGACATTGTTGCTCCACAAAATTAACACACAGCACACGACCGCGATGCCATAGACGATCTTGCAGTTTGACTAGCACCGGACAATTGCGTGCCAGTCTATGAAAATCGGGTGCATTATATTCCTTAATGGATGCGCCAGGCACCAAAGCGCCATGAGAATATCGACATCGAATCTCGTCGAATCGACACTCACCCTCAAGGTAATAGTTGCAAGGCAACATTTCGCGATGCGTGGGATTTGTGTAGAGTACTCGGAGCCGTACATCCAAAACGCCATTGTTATTTATAATTAATTCATCGTCCACGCCACATATAAGTGCATTGTGATAGCTTAATGCACCCCAGCTATGCTCATGCGGCGCCGAACATTTTTCACCTAACATAGCCGTGTATTTGGTACGCAGCTCTTCCAGTTGCTGTTGCTCATCTCTGGAATCAGTGTGTTCCTCTGCCAAGTCATTTAGCTCACTTTTAAAGCGCTTAAGTTCGTCGTCAAGATTGTCAATTG
The DNA here is from genome assembly GCA_035043045.1 of Hirtodrosophila alboralis. Classification (NCBI taxonomy): domain Eukaryota; kingdom Metazoa; phylum Arthropoda; class Insecta; order Diptera; family Drosophilidae; genus Hirtodrosophila; species Hirtodrosophila alboralis. The sequence goes on from JAWNNH010000048.1 coordinate 1,756,639, forward strand.
CCTCAGGCTGGTTTGTATCATTTGTAGGTACGGTTTCACTGTCTCTGGTCAGTGCGAGGAGTTCCTCCAAGTTTGTTCTCAGTGAGATTAATTCGCTGCGTTGCGACTCGTCGGTGGTCACCAGCAGCGCCTCCACCACTACGAGCAACTAAAATTTAGATGTAACATATAGTTACATCATTGGACATTGTTATCCCAATCCACACTCACCTGTGCTTCGTATTCATCCATAATTTAGCGGAAAAACATTTTTTGTTTATATTTTTCAAGTGGAATTTCTTTGCCACTCACAACAAAGCCGCGATATTCTAAAGGCTAGTATGCCAGTCAATATGACATCGAAACTATCGGTTGAAAAATCAGCCTTTGTATGAAAACCAATACAAAAACATTTATTGTATTACATTCTGTTTCTTCTTTTTTTGGTCTGTGTTGGAATAAAATGTTTTTTTTTGTAAACATTAATAATAAAAATATAAAATACGTCTTAGCTCTGCATGGGGCTTGAAGGATGTCAATTAAATTTACTAAAACTATAAATCCTATTTTAATCTCTTTGATTTTTTTGCATCAGCATACCTAGCTTATATAGTGCTGTAAAACCCAAAAATGTGTGCTGCACAACTTATCAAAATAATCAATTACCTGCAACAGGCGCCACATGCGTAGCGTATTGTTATTTATTTATATTGTATTAAAAGTAAGTCCATAAGTTATGGCGTCACTTTTTATGTTGGATGCAGCTGGACACATAATGCTCGCGCCACGAATGTTTCTGACAAGCACACACCTGTTGCAACGATACACCTGCAAAATCAGTGTTGCCGTTGAGCCGACTGTATTGGCAGACTTGGAACAGGCGGCCATAAAGCCGCGCAAGCATCCTGGCATTATTAAACCCAGTCACGTAGAGCTACCCAAACAGCTAAGCGATACATTGAAACGCATTGTGGGCGATCATCCAGTGAGAAAAGTGCTAAGCGACAGTCAGCTGCTTAATCGTTATATAAAATCCCGCCATCCGCCGCCAACGCAGTTGGAAATTGAAAACAAGAAGCACCTTATTATAGAGGAAATCAATGCCAAGATGACACTAGAACGGTTAGCCACACTTAGCGAGGAGGAAGCGGCGCGTTGGCAACGTAAACGTGAATTGGAGATTAACAAGCGTCTGGGCCAGCGTACTTATGCCTGGAAACGAATGGAATATGGTGCCTACGAAGCTATCGTCTATGCCGTAGCTCGAGCCGCACAGGAGTATGCGGTAATGAAACGTGTGCTCACCGAACTACAGTTGCGCGATGAGCAGTTCAAGCCGCGCAGCTACTTTGACTTTGGCTCTGGTATTGGTACCGGCATGTGGGTGGCCAGTGAGCTTTGGCGCGATAGCATCTTTGAGTATTATAATGTGGACAGATCACGGGAGATGAATGAATTGTCAGAGCTAATACTGCAGGATGGTCAAGAGAATAAGCAAGTTTCTCTGCGCAATGTTTTCTATAGACAATTTTTGCCCGCTCTTGATACCAAATATGATTTAGTTGTCATTTCGCACACACTCTTTGAGCTGGCCGACAAACAACAGCGCGAGGAGATACTTTTCAATTTGTGGCGCAAATGTGATGGCTATATGGTCATCGTGGAGGAAGGGACACGACGCGGCAGTGAGTTAGTTAATGAAGCCAGACGATTCCTACTGCATTCTGGGGATGAACATGCAGGCAGCACGCTGGCACCAGTAAGTCCTTATCACATTATAAAAATTCAAATAATTAAATTTGTATTCTTCTGCAGTGTCCGCACGATTTGCGCTGTCCACGCCTCAGTGATTTGGCGGATCGCACGCCATGCAACTTTGAAATTACTTACGCGCCGTTGCGCCTTACCAGTGACTCAGCAGCAGATCGTCAATCTTCAGTCTATAGTTATGCCATTTTAAAGAAGGGCGCTGTAACAGATCCCTCTCAAGAGTGGCCACGCATTGTGCGACCCACTCTGGTGCGTTCAAAGCATTCGATTTGCCGTCTATGCACAAAAGGTGGAAATTTACAGGAGGTCATTTTCACGGCATCCAAGCACGGAAAGTAAGTAGAGGCGAGATTAACATACAGCTGAATTTGTTAGCTGTACCCAACTTTATTTATTCTATGTCTTTTAGAGCCGCCTATAGCTGCGCCAGAGTCAGCCGCTGGGGTGACCGCCTGCCTATGACTCTGGGCACGCCACAAACAAAGTCCAGCAAATCGGAGCCGACGGAACAATCAGAGCAGGCGTAGTTCGCTTACTAATTGTTATATCGTTTTGTTAGTATGTAGCATTAATTGGCTTTAAAAACTAGCAAGCAATTTGTTGATTTTAATTATATACAAACAAATCGTTTCGCAGCGTAAATTTAATTAATTATTTAGTTGCATTCAAATGACATTTCATTGATAGTTAATACGGCTCAAGCTGCCAGCGCACCCTCGGGCCAACTTTAATAGCAAAAACAAAGAGCTGCAAAAACAAAAAAAAAAAAATAGTAAAAAAAAGCATTTCAAAGCAGCAGCGCCAATGAGCTTACTGTATGGATTTAATCGTTTTGTTATATAAACGAGTATATAAGCTTTATGTTTAGCCAATGGTCAGCTTTGTCAACACGCCCTGCGTCTACGAGGTAGATGCTATAGCGCTCAGTACATTGGAGCGTATTTGAGGTGGGAAAGTGGATATTTTTTTTTGCATGCGTATAGTATGTTTAATGGTAAGAAAAATCGATTTTGTTAAATTTCTAAAAAAATATGTATAGGTATTATGAATTTTGAGAAGAATATAATTCTAGTCGCTAAAATATAATCATAGTAATCAATTAGCTCAAGCTTTTTGGTTATATACAAATAAACCATTTAAATTAGTGTCCTCATACAGTTGAGGCTTATATAGACCAAAATATATGTTTATTTAATTCTGTCTTTAATTGCAGCTGTTAAACTAAGGTGATCTCAATTAAAATGTTGTAAAACTGTAGAATTGCTAGGTGTAATTAAACATTTTAAAAAGATGTTTTTTAAAAGCAACCTATAATATTGCTTTCTTCTGCCGATATATAAAATATGTTACTAGCCCGATTAGGATCACATACAGCACAATAAAACCATTCCAATTAAAATCCTTTTTATAAATTAAATTATACATATTTCAAATGATCATGCAAGAGTAGCTACAAGTGTTTACTTGTATAATATAGTAATCCAGATATATATTAAATGCCTGTTGTTTGTTGCTTTAGCAGATATTTCTTAACATTATGAAAATAATCAAAGCTTTTTTTAGCCACTATACAAAAGAATTTGTTAAAAAAATGATTAAAACGCTTATCTTAGTTGTATGTACTTTCTATAATTATCAATATATCATTTGAGTGAGTTCCGCTTACCTAATGAGAATCGGGCATAAAGTCCTTTTAACTTTCAATTAGCAAAAAACTAGCTGCCAAGTTTTCAAATGTTTGTACGTTCGGGGCAACAATGCCAATCCCAGCTCTTAATGGGTACGGGGTATTATACATTGCTAGACTGACATTTGGCTATGTGTTAATATGAAACGCGCCCTTTTAGTGACCGCAGATCATCCCTGCGCTAGTCCTGCGAGTCCTTGCGTGGCCATTTGGCATAACACTGCCAACACAACAAAGTCAAATGATAGAATAGAAAAAGGGCAACTTGTGGGGCGCGAAAACTGGCACGTCTCCGTTCTATGGGAGTGCCTGTAAATTCATACATAGGTACATAAACTTACATATATATAATTTTAAGGATTGGCTTTATAACAAGGCGTGCTATAGAGCAACGGACTGTGGATACATAAATGTGGCAAATAAATATTGGTAGCAAATGGCTTATAAGTATCAAAAATGATGATATTACTTGAACATTTCTTTTGGTTAAATATTTATAGATAAAATACGGATAGTTTGTAATATCATCTTAAAGTCATTTACTAAGATATACAAGGCCTAATCTAGAATACTAAGCCGTTACCTTGTCTTTTCTTCTGGTAATTACTTAAGCACCAGAACTGCATAAGTTGTCTTGTTTTAAATTCAAAGTCTTTAAGGTGGTTAATTCGTATTATAGCTGATTTAATGAAAGAATAATCTAACTTTTAAGTTAATAAACTATAAAATTTCAGGGATTACCTTGGGATTCAATGCAACGAGGAAAATCTGTGCAGAAATTATGCATTCTATGTATAATATTAAACCTTAAAAAAAGGATTATAATTTAAGCCTAGAAATTTATAATCTATAAGCAACAATTAATTTTTCTCAAAATAGAGTGCGTTTACTAAATATAAATAAATAAATAAATAAAATAAATAATATTCATCCCTAACTATAACCATATGTTTCTTGTTTAACACACATAGAAATTTAAATTATTTCATTTTTTTTTTATTAAATTGCACCTACAATTGGTTAAAAATTAAAAAGATTCAAAAAAGTATTAAGGATCCCTAATCATTGTAGAAACTAATGACGTATCCTTTTGAACTAAATTACCAAATATTTTACTGTTTTCCAAAGGTGTAAGCCCTATAAAAAAAATGTAAATGCTTTTGGTATATGCGCCATGAAAGTTTCCTTGTGATCGTATATCAATTTAGTGAACTGCATCTGACATACTATGAATTTAATTAAGAAATGCATTTGCCAAGTCATTAACCCATTTAGTTAAACACACATTAAATTGATAATAGCCAGGATGAACCAATAGTATAGGGCTGTCCAATGATAAACGGTTACATTATATGCTAACCAACCCCAACCCCAAAAATATACACTATATATATATATATTAATACGTCATGTGGCGCCCCCGGCGCTGTGTGGGCATCTCCGGGTAAATGCTATATAAGCCACATACGAGTATATGGCAACTGGGTGGGGTCAGCTCATTAAAAAGGCGCGTTCGTTGGTGTCAGCTGTCGCTCTGTCCCTCTGTCGTTCTGTCTCTATCTGGCTATTTGTATTAGTAAGGTGCGTCCCACAAAAACAACAACAATAACAAGAGCTAGAAAATTGGTGGCGTTTAGAAAGCATGCGCCGCTGTTGCAACATTTGAGTGCCCCACCCAGTCAGTCAGCCAGCCAACCAAGCAGCCAGCCGGCATTGTTGTTCCTTTTGTTCCGAGTTGCGAGTTGCGAGTCTAATTCTAATGTCGACTCCCCTGACCAGAAAAATATAAAACAACAGCTATGGCCTTTATACATAGTTAGTTAGTTGATCAAGTGGCATTTTAGGAAGCTACCTAGCGACTCTTGGTGCGGTCTGTGCATCAGTCGAGGCTCGAGCGTTGTCAGGAATAGTTGCGGTTGCGATAACGTTGATAGTTGAATATACTAATACTTAGTGTATATAATTGGTATAACTGTGTAACTTACTGGTGTTATCCTTGGCCGGCATATTTCATTCGCGCCTGTATCTTGCTGAACCGTTACCATTGTGTTATCAAATATCCGGTTGAGCAAAATTTCAGGTGTGTGAGAAATTTGTAGCGGTATCATCAATTGATTGGTTAAAAATATTTATATAGGTTGAAATCACAACACGTTTAAAAACATTTAATATAGAGAAACAACACGATCCTTTTATTCTGCCAGCCAAAATCGGTTGAGAATTATCGGCGCACCAGGTTGTCAAAATAAGCGCCTACAAGTATGCAACACTTTACATACAATATAAAATATTTTATGTGGAATAAGCATTTTTTTTGTATTACTTTATATATTTTATAAAAGCAGTCAGAATATATTTTTCTCTCATTGTAGACACCACAATAATTACAATTCCCAGATTTTCAACTATTATAATTTAGTTCTACCAGAAATGTTTATTTTACCAGTATTTAACTTATTCATTAAATTTCTTTATATATACATTTTTTCTCGTCAAAATCAAATTCTTACTTGACTTCAAACTAATTCATATGTCAACTAAATTTATAAAGCAATATAAAATTAGATTTTCAGAGTTTAAAAATACTTATAAGTCAATTCATATAAAATATAAAATAATTCCTAGGAATACTATCATAACTTATGAAAATTTATTGAATATCAAGAATGAGCATTTCCTCTGGCTGATAAGTTTAATTCAAAGCTTTGTTCAGTCTGTAATGCTAGGGTATATTACAAATCTCTCTGTTGTGATTACGAATTTAGTCCATGACATTTACAAATTCACAGTTATCAGCTCCAAATATATGTACCAAAAAAAAAAAAAATAAAAATAATAATAAAGCAGAGGCGCCACTTAATATATATATAAGAAAACAATCCATATCGCCTGAAAATGACGCCCACGCTGACGTCGACTGTGACATCGGGATCGAGTGGAAACTTTGAAAAGATGCCGCACACGTTTGGACTTTGGGATTAGTCAATAAAGATAATGTGATGATTTTTTGATAAGTAACCGAGTTGAATGCAACGATCTGTTGTCAATATATTCGTAGGGGTTGGCCTTGAAAAACTAAGCTAATTACTAAGAACTTCCTAATATACTTTTTCCAGTACTATCGTATAATTTAATCTTATCATTTTGTTTGCAGTTTGTTTTAGTCGATATTTGAGCTTATCAAACACTTATGTAAATTGATATTTATAGTAGCATTTAGTTTTAAATGATTGTAAGTCAACAACAGAATATTTTGAATATCTGAAGAATTCTTCTCTCTCTAATATTAACGATCTATCAGCTGTGGTTTAGCTAATCAGCGCTGTAGACTTGAGGGAACCGGCGCTGAATAGTTAACAATGGGCTGACGTAGCTTTTAATTACAATTAAATTGTATTTTATTTTTATTCTTTATTCTATTAGAAACTACAATACTACATACTTAAGTACTATTCAATTGGCTTTGTTTAGCTAGATTCAAAGTAAAATCAAATACGGGCAAAGTCCAACATTGAAAATGATATAATATACGAATTGTGTGGTATAGCAACAATTACGATAATAACAAAATAAGTATACAGTTCTTAAACAATTCATGTCAACATTATGAGTCACATACATATATAAAGTTCTTAAAATGTAGAATATATATAAATACTTTATGTATATTATTAGTTGAGTATTACTTACTACGAAATATTTTCTAAACATTTAATATGTAAATGTACTTTAGACTTTAAGTTGAAACACTTGAAAACCATTAAGAAATACTAATTAAAACTATATATAATATCAATAAAAATTACTGTAAATACAACAAATTGTCGATTGAACTTTGTTTATTTGCTTGGTCAGGTATAATCTGTAAAATGTATTGAAATATACCAATATGTTGGTAGATAGTATACTGATATGACAATTATTTCAGAGCTTCCTGTTAACAAGTTTTGATAAGACTTTATGGTTTCTTCTATATAGAAAGATTGTCCTAAAGTATTTAAGCTTGGGATTAGTAATCCAATAATTCCGTTGTTGTATAATGTGTAACGTTGTAAGAAATTACGTATTTATAGAGATTAGTCCCTGAATAAAAACTGGGGATTACTACCAATTGCTTAAAGATTGTTCAAGGTCTTATATGAATGTTTGTTTAATTTTACTACATCTAAAAAAACCATTTTTGTTGTGTTAATGTATATCAAAATATCATCATTAAATATTAACATATTATAAACTGGGAAGTCCCAGTAGTGAGCTTGTTGGAAGTTCAACTTCTAGTTCTAGTTTTATAAGCTTTTATGTAATTTTCTTCCGAACCATATATCTGTAGATAATTCTACGAAAAACTTCCGATACACACCATTGATCATATTCTAGGAAGAAAGAGCTACGGATATACATTTTTATATTGATTATATTTTAGACCCAATTCCAACATTGCAATAACTGTGATTCATAGGAGAGTACAAAGAATGTCAACACGTTGGTAATAAATGGATTTGCATTCGTATGTGTATTGTAGCATTGTAAAAATGTACGATAATTTTGTTGTTTCTTATAGAACGATCCATTGTTTAACGTTGCGACAGTAAAAAGCTAAATGAAGAATATGGCAACAAGGGCAATACAACATTTTTATTACGTAGTATTACGTACGAGAACTGAAATAAAGAAATTCGATATGTGGACTTCTGAACCCAACGTTGTCAAGTGAGCATACAGCGATCGAGTAGGCTACCAAAATAAAAAATAAAAAAAAAAATAATAATAATAAAAAAAACACAATTAACTGCCACAGGTAAGCTAAGGTATCTGTATGTGAGAGCGTATACCTTATCAATGAAGGAAAACTACAATATAACAATGCTAAAAACATTAATAATCAATGTGAACAAAAAATACGTTAATAAAATCAAGCTACGAGAGCCGAACGGACTTCGTTTTGCCGTTTTTGATAAAGCTTGCATTGTACACAGATACAGATACTCGCACATTCACATAGATACACACGCACACACACTCGCAGAACACAGCTGAGACGCTCGATCGTTTCTTTGTATAGGTCTCGTTCTCTGTCTATGTTTCTGTTTCTGTTTCGGATTCGGTTTCGTTTTCGGTTCCGTCAACCGGCTGGGTCCGACTCTACTGGAATTCTGAGGGAATCACTAGCGCTAGCTGGGATTATTATTTGTTTGCTGGCCGCCAGTCGCCGATGTCACATCGAAGACGCTGTTACGCGATTTTGTGAAGTGCGCTGAATATATATATTTATAAAAGCAAAAACATAAATATTAACTATATAAGATTGTAATTTTCTTATATCAACGACGTGCAATATTATATTCCTTAACTGCGATCGTACGAGCACGGGTAAGGTTAAGAAACAAACGAAACTGTCTACAAAAATGAATTAAGCTCAGGAATAAAAACTGTGTACAAAATATTTTCAAAGTGCAAAAATTATGGTGAAGAAAATAAAGAATAATCTTCAATAAGAATAAAAAAAAAAAGTGAACTTACGGTGTTTTCTTCGTTAGAAGGGTTGTGAATTTAAACAAAATAAACTAATAGAAATATAGTTTAAAAAAAAATTTGGAGTCAAATTTTATATAAAAAAAAAACTTAAATACTTATATGCATATAAAACAATTTTTAATAATAATAATACACAGATGTACATACCTTTTAAAACCCTAGAAAAAATATGGATTTTCAAATTTTTAAGTTTATTTCAATTTCCGAGTCGAATAATGAAAATAATCCGAATGCTTGAAAATAATGCTTTTGAATAATGGGAGCTAATTGAGTATTACTCAAAATTGGAAAATTGGTAACTTTATGATTCTAAAGAGATAAAGGACAATCAAAAACTAATAGAAAGAAAATTTTAAAAAATATATATTTCTAAAGAGATAAAGGACAATCAAAAACTAATCAAAAGAAAATTATAAAAAAAAATATATATATAGTCGTATGTATATACACAATAATAATATGTACATGTATAATATTTAAAGTTAAAAAAAAAAAATAGCTGCAAAAACGGAAGGCAGCTAATAATTTATAAATATTCATATTTAATAGTTTTCAATTATTTCAAAGATATCATCATGAATTGATAATAAAAATATACGATATATGCAAAACTGTTTAGCATCAAATTCAGTATTAAGGTGTTCTACATTATAACGAATTTTAAAATTTACATATATGTTTATTGACATTCTTATTAAAATAATAATTCGCTTTGACCTAAAATATAAGTGCTTTGTTGCTTATGTACATATATAATTGTTGAGAATGCACTTTTGATGATAAAACTAGTTGATTAGCTGTCATTTAATTATTATTTAAACAAAGTTCATGCAACTGATACATATAGATAATACCTGAGTATAGGGAAATGAACCTTTTGTTGTTTTAAGCAATTACAAATATGCACTACAGTATTCAATCTCAATGCCAAAGATTTATGAATGATATTTGCATTTTTATAACAGCTACCTTTATTAAATTAGCACATTATTAAGCCATATTTATATTTGTATAAACAAAAGTCATAAGCATTTTGGTTTGTGTACTGATTCCAAATGGGTAGCATCTGTTGCTCTGTTTTAATTTCTGTTGTTCTCAAGAGCCGAGTTTCGGGTTTGCCTGACGATGATGATGCTTCTTACAGCTGCAGCGTAAATCTCTGAACCGGTTTACTTCCGAGCTCAGTAGTAGAGTATACATACCGGCTACATACATCATACATAGATACAAGTGCACTGAGTATAAAATATATCAAGCCTACAACATAAAGGTTACAAATTTTGAGAAAACAAATCAAGTAATTGTGTGTGTGTGTGTATTTTAAGAATTTTTTTCCCTATGAGTTTTGAAGGTTTTTGAGTTGGTTAAGTTATGACTCAAGGTAAGGTTTCCTGTTTTTTGAACATTTTTACAAGTAAATAACAAAAGACAATTGCCAAAACGTGAGACAAGTCAGCTTCAATCAGTATTGAAATCTTTACTGATTAAGACTCATACAAATTGAATTGCGTAGTTTTAGTTTAGCCCAACAGCAGATAGTTCTACTATAGAGAGGGCATTGACATTGACTATTTCATTAAATAGTTCAAGTGCAATATATTAGTGATGAAAAAACCTGAAACTTTGCGTGCTAGATTATGTTGTATAGCCCTTTTTGAGTATTACAATCTATACCTTGTTTTAAATCAATTTTATTGTCGCATTATAGTGTTCCGATGTAGATAGATGTGCTGATTATTTATTATAATAATGTCCCAAGTGGCGGGTTAAAGATGACACATTGTGAATACTTCGTCATAAGGCGATTGTAATTGTTGTTGTAATACATATAAAAATATACATCTTTATTCAATATAAAAACAATGCTTTTGTTGTTTTGATTAATGCAGTTACAAGCTCTATTTATATGTGTATAATAGAACACAAAAAGATTTACTACAATTACAAATATGACAATTCTACACACATATATATTTAATTGTGCTTTGCTTAAGCCATCTGTACCTTGATCTTACGGAATCATGTATATATATATTTCTATTTGAATAATATATAATTGTTTTAAAGAATTCAAAATGTGGAGTAAATTGCGTGCTACATTTGCTTTTGTAAATATTAAAGATTTTATTGAGGTTGCTGCAGATAATTGAAATATTTTATGTACTTAAATGCGACGTGCCACATTTAATTCAATTGTTTGCGAGTTTTTATAAAAGTGAAACCCAGTCGTCAATCAGTTGTTGATATAAAAGATGAAAACCGGAGATAAGTTAATTGTGGTCGTATTATTTTTATAAATAAAATACATATAAATATAGCAAATACTCTTTCAGATATGATAAATACTATTTTTAGCCATATAAATATATTTAAATGAAATATCTGTTATTTTATTCTTCCGCATTTGTGATGTACTTTGTTTTGTTTACCCGCCAAATAAACAAAATATTTGTAATGCATGATTTTGACGACAAATGCAATCGGGCATTTGTATAATTAATAACTGACAAAAATAAATACAAATAATTTAAATAAATATGAGTATATAAATAGAATGTATACTACAAAATAGGCATGTATTTTGTCAAGCCCTTTCGTTGTGGTAATAGCTCTACTTTATGGTTAAAATTTATAAGTTTATATGGCTGTCAAGTGGCAAATGCAGTGAGCAGTGGCTGTGATAATTAACAGGTGCAAAGGTGAACGATAATTATTTGTAGAATCCATTGATGGACGTACAAAGTGCAAAACGGCACGCAATTAAACCCGTTTTTTTTTTGGCTAACTTGGCTATATCTAAGCTGCAGTTGTTGGCTTAAACATGCCCGAATTAAATGTGGCACAATTCCATGATGCATGACGCCCGTTGCATCATTTTTAAAAATCAATCAAGCGGTGGATGACCAAAGTGCAGTCGAATTATTCGTTTTGAAATCAAACAGAAGTCACAATAAGGCGCTTAGTTAAATACAGTACACGCTCGATAGAGTGAACTTATTAAAATCAAGTGGTGTTAGATAAAAATAATTGTTGGATTTTATTTTGTGATATTTGTACTTGATTTAAGTGCAACGTACTTAAATGTAGATTACTTCGAATTTTCGGTATAATTTCAGTTTTAATTATGTTTGTACTTGAACTAAAAAAAAAACATCTTGAAATCTTACTTAAAATTTCAAGTAAAAGCTTGGGATCAGAATAATTTTTAACGCCTTTTTTCCAAAGTAGATATTTAAAAAACTAATAGGTTTTTAATGTTTATATTTATTTTAGAATATATTTAATAATTTTTAACCAAATTAATAAATATTTTCCACATAATTACATTAATGTATGTATATTTTAAATATTTATAGTTGATCCAAAATAATGCTAACAGCGCGGGAGCAGTTCTTCAATAGCGATGGCGGCACTGCCGGCATTGGACTGGGTATTGAGATTGGTGAGAGCAGCACATCCAGAGCTGGACGCGGTGTCTACAATGCCACCACAGTGCCCATGACAAGTGCAAGCAGCTGGCGCAATGGACAAACTAACACATCGACAGATACAACGACGACATCCACGGCAAATGCCACGCCCACTGTTAGCCAAATTGTAACTGCCAAACAAACGCAATTGGAACCTGTGGACGAGGGCGAGGAGGAGCTAAACTTTGATACGGAAACTCTATCCAATCTGCCCGCCCGGGAGCCGGTTGACATTGAGTTTAAGGAGCTCTCACTTACGGTTAAATTGGGCTTCAACCGAGGTGAGTGTTATGTTCGTTTATGATCAGCTGCGGTTGCTTAGAGATATGGCTCCGGGTAATATAAGTTCAAACATTCCCCTCGATAAGATTGCCAAAATATAATATATAATAAGCATTTACTTTTATGGTTTACCCATGTGCAGCGGCTACTTTTTGAAGAATATAATAGAAGCAGTAAGAACTAGGCAGTCAGCAGCTATTCTATCCAATGTCTTTCAAGTTTATTAGGTTTGGTTATGTCAAAAGTTTCATTATACAATTTACTAACTGTTAGCAAGTGCTTTAACTGTTTCTTTGTTTCACATTGATTAGATAGGTGGCCCTTGCCCCTGCCTACCTATCAATTAGTCATTTTTATAAAAATTATGTTTAGCTGAGCATCACAGTTTGGTTAAGAAGCTTGTGACCTTAAGAAATTATAATCAAAATATATATTTGTTTCAAAATTATTTTGAATAATTTTGTTAGTGCTTTGGTTTATAGAAAGTATTAAAGAATTTTAAAATATATAAAGGTATTAAAGTAAAGTAGAATTAATAGACAATATCACGGAAGGAATAAAAATATAGCGTAATTTTTTGGCAATTTATCGATTTATAAAGAATGTATTAATTTCAGAAACATTTTTTCCCACATTCAAGAAAAAATATTTGTTTACTTTAATGTGAGCAAAATACAGTAGTCGTAGTCGTTCAAGCTCAACAAAATTACTCTTACTTCTTAATCAACTAATTTGTTATGTTGAGAGCATTTAGAATTCGATAAGTTTATGATATCGCATTCATTCTTTTGTTAATGTATTGTTTATTAATTTTTTTTTTAACGATACGCCATGTGCGCTGTATAACATCAAAGGTCAAAAAAAAAATATATGTAAACTTTGATATCGGTAAAATTTTGTCCCTGCAAACTTGCTTAGAGTCTGATTATAATGTCTTGGTCAAGTGCTTCGTAGTGCTAATAAAAAAAAAAAACATTTGACTTTTTTAAATATTTTTTTTTTTGTCATTAAAAATTACTTATGGTTTTGGGAGTTTATGATAACATTAAAATTATATTGAGATATTTAATTAAAAGGCAACTTAAAACGAGTTTATTGTTACTAACCTAAATTTATAAAAATACAAAATACAAGTCTACTGAAAAGCAAATAAAATTATAATAGTTAAAAGATATTAAACTTATTTTTTTAAAGGCGACTTCAATCTTTGAGCTCTGTTTACTTATGCTTAAAAGCTTTAGAACTGTTAATTATAGTATTTATAGCTCCTTATCATGAATTAAGTATTGTTGTACAAGATCAGTCTAATACTACAATGAAAAGGTCATTACAATGTTGATTCTGTCATTAAGTATTACTAATTTAAACGTAAATGCTTAGGGATTTTATATGAGTTTCGAAATATTCAAGTCACTTTATAACAATGTATATATCTACTTAATTGTTTTTTGAATAATTCACTCAAATTGAAGATTGCATAAATGATTTAATAATTGTTTAATTAGGTGAATTAAGCAATAAAACGATTATGCATTATGAAATGCAGTACTAAAAGTTGATGACATTTGACATTATTACCTTTATATTTATATATTTACTACATTTTATTTAAACTGTTGCCAACAGGTGAAAAAGAGATTTTACATAATGTCTGTGGCAAGTTTCCGGGTAGCCAGCTAATTGCGATTATGGGCCCATCTGGAGCGGGTAAATCCACATTGCTTGATGCTTTATCTGGTTTCAAAACTACCGGTGTAGATGGTTCCATATTGCTCAATGGACGACGACGAGATTTGCGTGAGTAAATAGAATAATTAAATTGGAAAGAAACTATATTAAAACTATATTATATTCTCAGCCTCATTTCGTCGCATGTCCTGCTATATCACACAGGATGATCGTCTGCAGCCGTTGCTGACTGTAAGCGAGAATATGCATATAGCAGCTGACTTGAAATTGGGTGAGAATGTCAGCTACGAGGAGAAGGAGAGCAGAGTGAGTTTATAAGGGGGATGTTTAATAATATAGCTACTAATTTTGTCACACCATCCATAGATTGAAGATATATTGTTGCTGCTGGGTCTATATAATCACGATCAGACACTGACCATGCGTCTTTCCGGTGGTCAAAGGAAGAGGCTATCCATTGCCATGGAATTGATAAATAATCCCACTGTGATGTTTCTGGACGAGCCAACAACGTAAATACTTAAACATTTGGAAAAACTTGATATCAGTCTAATTTCCTTGTTTTATGCAGTGGCTTAGACAGCAGTTCCTGCACCAAAGTCTTGGAGTTGCTTAAACGTCTAACAGCCCAAGGACGCACCATCATTTGCACCATTCATCAGCCCACCGCCAAGTTGTTCCAGATATTCGATCAGGTCTATGTGCTATCCGCTGGCAATTGTGTCTACCAAGGTGGCACTCAGAAACTGGTGCCATTCCTGCAATCGGTAGATCTGCCATGTCCCATGTACCACAATCCAGCTGATTACAGTGAGTAATAAATAAAACAGTCAATAGAGCGATGTAATTTAATTTCCCTTTTCTGCACAGTTATTGAGTTGGCCTGTGGCGAGTATGGCTTTGATAAGGTCGATACGCTTAAGAGTGCCACGGAGAATGGCAGCTGTTTGACCTGGTTCAACAATCCAGGCTCTGTACTCCGTTCCGAAGCGCTCATGCGCAAGCATCCCATACCCAAGCGCACTAAGAATGTCTCCTTGGAAAACACCAGCTTTATGAATCAGTGCTCAGTGCTGGTCCGACGCGGTTACATCAAGGCTCGTCGGGATACGACGATGACACATCTGCGTATTATAGTCAACATTGCTGTGGCTGTGCTTTATGGTGCTATCTATGATCGTGCGGGTCGGGAGGGTTCACGAGTTTTGGACAATTATAATCTACTATTTGCCATATTGATGCATCATTCGATGACAACTATGATGTTGACGGTGCTAACATGTGAGTAGAGTTTGACTCCTAATGGGGATATTTATTTATTCATCTCGGAGATTGCTTTATTATTTGAATAGCCTCTGATTATCACTTTATTTAGTGTACAGTAATTAATGTTACATATTTTAATTCTAGTCCCCATTGAGATGACGATTTTGATTAAAGAGCACTTTAATCGCTGGTATTCCCTAAAAGCATATTACTTTGCCATGACATTGGTTGATCTGCCCATAACGGTGAGTTCTAAATTTCATTTAATAATATAAATAGCAACAATTAAATAATAATATTACTTACTCTTTATTTTTACAGTTAATTAGTTGTTTTCTGTTCTCGGTCATCATATATATTTGGAGCTATCAGCCAATGGAATGGGTTCGCTTTTGGATGTTCTTTGCCATCAGTTTGCTCATTGTATTAATGGGCCAAAGTTTTGGTCTTATAATTGGCGCTTGGTTCAATGTGGTCAATGGAACTTTCCTGGCTCCAGTGCTTACCATACCAATGATGATGTTTGCTGGATTTGGTGTCACATTGCGTGATCTGCCGAGCTACCTGAAATGGGGTAGTCATATATCGCATTTACGTTACGGCCTGGAGGGCTTTATAGGTGCCATTTATGGACTGGATCGTGGCGTCTTGGAGTGCAATGAGGCGCCCTACTGCCATTATAGGTAAACACTTAAGATAAAACAAAATAAAAATATAAATTATATTTTAAATCAATTGCGTATTACAGATATCCAAAGAAGTTTTTGGAAGAGATTACCATGTCTGGCGATCAGTTCTGGAAGGATGTAATTGCACTGTGCTTAATGACCTTAATATTCCGTGTGGGTTCCTTTATTGTACTCAAGGCTAAAATCAAGTCGGTCAGATGAGCGTTGACTTTCAGAATTAGTACCAGCTTGCTACCCTGTATTATATATAAATTGTTGAACATTACGTTTAGTGTTATTTTTATTAAATTAATTACATTAAAAAACTTGTTAATTAAAGCTATGCTATGTACATATATCTATCTCTATCTATATATATCACACGTTAACGCCTTCCAAGGCTTGGGCTACTTCAACTTTCTTTGTGGCCGTCGTTTGCTCCAGCAGCTGTTGCAGCGCCTGCGCATTGTTCGCCATGTTACCAGAGTGCAGCTGAAAATTGCAATAAGTTAGTTAATTGGACAATCTTTATTGTAAGCTATTTAACTAACCTGTACTACGCGTTGACCAAGGGCTTCTAATAGACGTCGCTTTAGCCGCATCAAAGATGTGGCGGACTGACTGAATTTTAACGTTTGCTGCGGCGTCAGCAGCTCCACGTAATAAATACAAGCCTGCTCACCAAGCGTCTGTACACGCAAACTGGGCAAATTGATGCCAACAATGGGACACACCAGATCAACACCCTCGACTTCAGCATCTGTAGTCAATTGTTTGGCATAGGATGTTAGATCATCGCGTTGATTGAGCAAATAGTTAGGCGCACGCGCCAGCTCCTTAAAGGCTTGCGACACCTTAACATCTGTCCAGCTGGGCTGCTCGATAGCCATGGCAGAACGTAGGACAGTCAAACGGCTGTCCACTTTGGGCTGTGCGCGTTGACGCTGACGTTGTGCGGCCTTTAGCTCCTCGGCGGCATCAAACAGCTGCTTGGAATGGCAACCCATAATGCAAAGTGAGAGGCATGTATCCACCAATTGATCGACAAAGCGATCATATTCTCCTAGATCCAATTTGCGCAGAGCAATCACCTCCAATTGCTTAAGTTGGGCAGTAGTCAAATTGCAATTAAGCTGGGCACAGCTCCAGAGGAATGTAGACAAATCTTTAGCACGCAAATCGCTGGCTTTTAATTGCATTAGACGTGCGACAAGCGCTTGCAAGCATTCCGTTTGATCCCATTGCATTTCAGCAAAATATGCAAAAATATGTGCCAAGCCACGTGGTTGCAATTGCAGTAACTGTGCGGGTTCCAGACAAATCTCCTGCAAACGCTGGCAAATGCGTTCATCGTGAACGCGTTGCAGCCGCAAGGCTTTTACATAGCAAATGAGCAGCGCATCTGCTGAGTTGTCTTTTGTGAGTTTTATATCCAAAGTGGCAGACACCAGAGCCGTCTCATAAGCCTCACGCACATCACCTGTTACCACCGTGGATGTCTTGTAGGCGGCATTGCTAATCAATGCCAGTTCCAATGGACTAAGACTGGACAAATGATCACCCAGCTGTGTGGCTAGTAAAGTTTCCAAATCGTTTTTCTGATATTGCTTCTGAAGGCCCAGGTAGAAACAGATTTGCATAAAGCGTTGCTTGCTGCCAGTAGCTGCCTCCTCCGTCAGACGTTCCATGGCCTTTGTATAGAAATCCAAACGTTTTAGCCAATTGGGTATGAGGAATAGGAACGCGTACAGTGTCTCCAGCACAGTAGATGTGTCCATCTGCCGTAACTGGCTCGATGCATGTGCATCCAGTGCATTTAAGGCCGTAGTATACATTGGCAGTGCTGCATTGGATCGATAACTGGAAGCGTATATTATCAATGCCGGCAGCTGTGCGGCTGCCGTCTTCTGCACAGTGCGTTGAAAATAACGTTCATCCGTTATTGGAAAGTAATCAGAGTAACGTATCTCGGTTGGCGGCAGCACGTGCTCCTCACATTTGTAACGCTCAACGGCTATGTGCTTGGCAAAACGGCTGAACAGCGTGCCAGTCTCATCCGAGGAATCGCGCACCACATCCTTTACTGTGAACGAGGCGTAAGAGCGCAACTGATTTGAATTATTGTTTGTAATAGAGGCGCTCGCAAAGCGGCGCAATAGAGCGTACATTTCTTTTACTATTTTTATGTTTTTATATAATATTGATTTACAGAGACAACGTGCGCGGTCGACCAACGTATATTTGACTGTCAGTGCTGTTAAACGTAAAATTACTTGGTATTATTTCTATAAGATGGTAATTTTGGTATTTGGTATATAATAGTACGCTGATCACGGCCAAAGTGAGCAAAGGCAAAACAGCCAGTAAGATTTGAAGCAAAATTTATGCAAAGCTTATGTTTTACATATACAAATAATTTTAAAATTGTATGATATATTCAATGGTATTGGAAAGAATGCTGCTGACTCCCTTATTTATATATAAATCTATATATATATTTGGTTATTCCATTGTTCAAGTTTATGTGCTGAGGGGCTTATTTTTTATTACCTTGCAACACTGCTGAAGTTAGCGACTGTTGGCAAGATGGGCAAGCGGGCAGCTGGATTTGTGCTATTTCGGCGCCTTTGCGGAGAAATTGAATATTTGCTTTTAAAAGCTTCATATGGTGATTTTCATTGGTCATCGCCTAAGGGTCATGTCGATCCCGGTGAGGATGACTTTACAACAGCGCTGCGAGAAACAAAAGAAGAAGCCGGGCAAGTACACAGGGTTTCAACAAATTAAAACAAATTAACAACAATCTAGTTTTTTACAGCTATGATGAAAAGGATTTGGTTATCTACCGTGATACGCCCTTAACTCTGAATTACCAGGTCAAAGGAAAACCCAAGATCGTTATCTATTGGTTAGCAGAACTACGCAATCCAAATCAAGCACCTATTCTTTCCGAAGAGCACACTGCACTTAAATGGCTGGCCAAAGACGCTGCAAAGGAATGTGTTGGCTTTAAGGACAATCAAGAGATGATTGATAAGTTCCACGAAATGATACTGAATATGGATAAGAATCCAGCCGGCTGTGGTTGCCCATAAAAATACCAAATATTCAGTGCTGCAAGTAACGTTATGAAATACGTAATTTAAACGCTGTGCAACACTATTTTTAAGGCATCTGTAGATTGATTTTGTTGTGAAAACTCAGCAAACCATTTAATAAATTTAGTGAAAGAAAAGAGTTCAATAATTTGCTGTTATTAATAATGGGTTCACGTTCACGCAGTCCCTCGGTAAAACGTCGTCATCACAAGAGCAAGCACAAAAAACGCAGCAAGAGTAAGTCACACAATCGAGACAGGGAACGAGAACGGGAGAGGGACAGGGACAGGGACCACGACCACGAGCGCAGCAGCTGCACACGCAGCAGCCGCACGGATAGAGGCAAATCAACAGAGATTAACCAACACGGTCGCCGAGAGCGCGACAGGCATCGCGGTGGTGACAGGCACACACACATGCACACACATACACACACAGAGCGCGATTATCACTCGCGGCACTCGCACTCCAAGTCACGCAAACGCTCCAGCTCATCCAGCAGTGATAGTCAGCAGTATTCGGATCATGAGACGCAGCGTAACCGACACAAGCGCAGCCGCTTTAAGAAACTGGATGAGGTAAGCAAAGTTAGCATCATCAATAACAAGAGTTGTATTGAATCGTTAATTAGTTAAATCGCACGACTTGCAAAACTTAACGAACTAACAAAAAAAAAATAATAAAATTAAAAAATAAATGCAAACAAAATAAAATGATAAATGTTATCTTTGTTTTGCCTTGCCTATGATAAAAACTAATTATATAAATAAATAAGAATGTGACAGCTTTGTAGGAGCTCTTAATTGCAAATCATTCTTCTAAGTTCCCTTCGTTTTGTTCGCCTAACTAGGATTTATTGGAGTACCTTAAATAAACATAATAATATTCTAATAAACGATCAAATATACAACTCTATTATACATTATTAGCTGCATACTTATTTAAATTATCTTGTAGCAAAACTTACTGCAAGTGGAAAGACTGGCCGAAATGGAACGGCAGCGTCGTCA
The DNA here is from genome assembly GCA_035043045.1 of Hirtodrosophila alboralis. Taxonomy (NCBI): domain Eukaryota; kingdom Metazoa; phylum Arthropoda; class Insecta; order Diptera; family Drosophilidae; genus Hirtodrosophila; species Hirtodrosophila alboralis. The sequence goes on from JAWNNH010000048.1 coordinate 1,777,093, forward strand.
AAAGGAAGCCGAACAGAAAACGATTGAGGAGCAGGCCGCCAAACGCATTGAAATGCTAGTTAAGAAACGTGTCGAGGAGGAGCTCGAAAAGAGACGCGATGAAATTGAACAGGAGGTGAATCGGCGCGTCGATACTGCCAAAGCTGAAATGGAACGTGATATGATGCTTGAGCTGGAGAAGCGACGCCAACAGATACGCGAAGAAGAACATCGTCGCGAGGTAGGTGCTCGTGTTCAGATTTCGCTGGACGACTGCTGCTACCACAAATACCAAATATACCACACGCACAATATACAACAACAGCCTTCGACTTCTAACGAAACACACACACACGTACAAAACCAAAAGCAGTTGCAAACAGTCGTCTTGAAAAAAACAAAAAAAAAATATCAATATTCTATATTTGTTACCCGAAATCGTGTAGCGACGTTTCCAATTTTAATTCTATTGCAATATTTAAATGGCTCTGTGTGCCTATGTGTGTGTGTGCGTGTGTAAATAAAATACTAATCTTCATTTAAATTTAAGTAACACACTCAGTCATGTTCTTACTTTCAATATCGACAGCCTGCAAAGAGTTAAAAAGACAGCAATATTTAGTTATATATCAAGTTTGCCTTATTAAGAACATAGTATACAGAAAATACTTTAAAATATACTTAATTAATTTTAAAATCGAAATAGTATTGCAAGAAGTAAACTCAAGTTGCGATAGATATAGAATTTAAAAACAATTGATCTATCTTTTTGAATTGAATTTACGAACATGGCTGATACACTAACATACTTACATAGACTTATATCATCTTAAATCATAGTCATGGTTTAGCTCATAATTCTCGAATCAATAACAACACACAGACCCATGCACAAACACACTGAGCCTCTGGGCACGTCGCTGCACATTTCGCCTCTATTCTTGTCAAATAATTTTTGTAATTATTATTTATTTTTTTCTACCAACCAAAAAAAAAAAAAAACCAAAAGCCTTTAATGTGTCTTGCAGTATTGAGGCCCAAAAAAAAAATCGCATAAAACTATTTTTGCATTAATTTTAGCTTCATCTTTTGTTTGTTTAATTTTATTGATTGGTTTCTGTAACTCGTTGTTGTTGTTGTTACATAATAATCGCGCGATATAATGCTTCTATCGAATGTGTGTGTGTGTGCGAGTGTGCCAGGGAAACACAAAACACAAAAAAAACCCAATGTACATTTGTACATAGATATATACATATGTATCAATATATCAATATGGTATATGTAAACCCGACCAACCCAAACCCAAAAACCCCGTACCTAAGCCGGACACAATGCGCGAGCCCAGCTTTGAAGATATTATGGCCACATGGATGAGCAACAGCTTTCTAGGAGTGCATACAAAGATGTACCATACCAACCACATACAACAAACACACACATACGTACAGAGTCTTCAGAGAGAATTCTAATGAGCGAGCGTACAGTTGTCTCTAATCCGTATTATTATAAAGTTAGTTACATTAGTACAGTTGATCTAGTCTTTGGGTGTTGGGGGCTTAGTTTAGCTTAGCCTCAACTGTACGCAGCATGTTAAAAGCCTCACATGAAAGTCCCTAAAGCGGCCTATCAATATATAAAAAAATAAAAAAACGGGTGAGTTTCTTAAGCAAACGAAAAGTGTGTCAAACATACCAAACTGTTGGAAAAAAAAAACAAACTGAAGTGTGTCAAGTGTGAACTGCTATCATAAAACACAAAAAGAAAGAAATATTTTCCTTAAAAAAAAAAAGAAAAAAATATAAATATATAAACAACAGATACAGACTCTAAGGAAACGCTCTCTCTCTAGGAACATTCGTCATACATAGGAACATCAAAGCTGCTCAGTCTTAAGATTGTTATCTAACTCATAAGCTGGATTACCATTTGTCAATGGGTATGACTGTACTTGTTGTTGTTGTCGTGCCTACTTAATTTGAATTTTTTTTTTTTTTTTAACATTTTATCGTTTTGTCGAAAACGCTTTTTAATTTGTTTTCCAACACAATACTATGTAATGTTAAACATTTTGATTAAACAACTATGTAGCTGAATACCGTAAATCAAAATGCAAATTCGCAGCAAAGCCAAAAATTAACAAAAATGATTTAGCCATTAAACTGGAAAAATGAACTATTTCAATAGTAAGTAGCAAAAAAAAAAAAAAAAAATTAAATAAAAAAAAAAACAAAAAATATGACAAAATTTAAGCAATAAAAAAAGTTCTAGTACATTTGTTAATGTTGTGTGCTCTTATTGTTAAAAATTAAATTCGATTTAAAAAAAAAAACCAACTATCATTTAAACATTTTTATTAGACACTACTAAATGTTTTTTACTTTCTACCAATTTCTTCTATGTAATTTATTGTAAAACGTTTAATTAGATTTTAACTGCCTATGTATGCAGCTCAACAAAAAGAAAGAAAAAAAAAAATGAAAAGAAAAGAAAAGCAAAAAGAAACTTGCGTCGAAACTTGGCGCAAAGTTTACGTCACCGATGTTTAAAAGAAACTGTTTTTATATAACTACAACTAGTCTTAAGCATTCGATCGAGTGTTATACCTAATTTATTAATACGACACTTTATTTGGGTTTTATAGGAGGAAGAAAAACAAAAACGCGAAGAGCTCGAAGAAATTTTGGCCGAAAATAATCGCAAAATCGAAGAGGCGCAAAGAAAATTGGTAAGTAGCAAAAATTCTAAATGTTTATACATATCTTTAATCTAATGTTTCATTTAACAGGCCGAAGAACGCTTAGCTATCATTGAGGAGCAGCGTCTGATGGATGAGGAACGTCAGCGTATGCGCAAGGAGCAGGAAAAGCGTGTCAAGGAGGAACAAAAGGTCATATTGGGCAAAAATAATTCAAGACCAAAGTTATCGTTTTCCCTGAAGCCGGGCGCGTTATGAACAATAACATCACATACCGGGCGTTACCTCCTTTGTCTTTCTTGTTAACAGCTTTTGCTTTTTTTTTTGTTTACCTCAGAATAAGCGCTTTGCTTGCGCTTAAAACCACTTAAACGGGTTTCATTGTTGTATTTAATTATACTATTATATAATTTGTTTGTTTTTTTAAAAGTCGCGTTTAATAGTTTTAAATGCAAGCAAAGTGTGCTCCTAGGTTGACCTATGTTTTCAACATATACACACACATATAAACAGACATGCAAAAAATAGTTTTCTTCATTTAAAAAACAAATTTGCCAATTACTTGGATTATTATATTATTATACAGCTCTTTATAGTATAGTATAGTATAGTAATATGCTAGCAATTTACTTAAATTTTTTTATATCATATGTGAAAAATTTGATTATGTGTAGTGCGTCGTATTGTTACAAAATGCTGAAAAACAAAAAAAAAAAAACTATCAACAAACCGCGAAATTCATATATGTAATCCCAAAATTTTTGATAATGCTAAAAATCAACATTAAGCCAATGAAAATTGATAATAAAGCGTTTCAATACATACAAAATTTGAAGTTTTATTTGAAAAACCGAACTAGCTGTAGAAAATATGTAAATGGATCTGAGATCAATCAAAATTATGGTTTGACTGCCAAATAAACATTTTAAATTAATATAATCCTTTTGATTATTGTCTGTAATAACAAGAGGATGATTGAAAAATATCATAATATGCTTGTACTTTTAAAACTCGGAATTTAAATCGATTTTGTGATTGTTTAACAACTTTTCCAACGCGAACATCCTCGAACCCTAATCTTGTATATAAAAAATAGCTCAAACTTGGGGAAAAACACCATAAAAATAATATTGAAAACCACTTTAGCATTACTATATTTTCGTATAGTTTCTTTGTTTTTTGTTTTATTATAGCCTTGAAAAAGTTCATTTCATTTTGCATTATTTTGATATATTTTTTTGTTGATAACATTTAATAAGATTTGATCGTTATTTTCATAAATATCCAGCATGTTTCATTTTCGGTTATGCTTGCACATCTGATATAAGTAGTATATGGGCATATATATATATATATACATAAATTATTTTACTTTTATATGCTTTATTAATTTTGTTTTTCTAATGGCGTATGCAAATATATATGTTTATCGTGTCATTTTTTTTTTAATATACTTAATATTTTTCCAATTTCTCTAGCACTTTGTTGTGCGCCAAATAAAATTTCCATTCAAACATCAGCCAACAATTTTCAGTTTTAAGTCTTTCAATTTGTAAGGTTTTTCTGCTTGGATTCAAACAGTTTGCCAATCTCGAACATTTATTAGCAGCTGAAGAAAAGCAGAAAGTTGTTTATAGCTTATATAATTGCACTTGAGAGTTTATATGATATATAGTATTTAATTAGCTAGAGTAATAATAAATAAAAAAGAAGACGAAGACGAAGACCAAAAAGTAAATACTTTTGCATACACAAGTGCATGTTTTTTGTGTTTTATTTTTAAAATAATATACGCATAAAAAAGAACAAATTAAAAATTAAATAATAATAATAATAATTATAATATATTTGAAATGATATGGAACTAAAAACGTTAAATTGCAAACATTTCGAAAATTGCATAATTTCAGCTATGAAATTAAATATGTATGTATATAATTGTATGGAGAAAAATAATTAAATGTTATAGTTATGTATATGATAAATTTAAAAGTTATATATACAGCTTCATTCATCAACACAATCTCAATCTCAATTCATCGCTTTAATATATACGTAGTTTATGTTGATTTTCTCAAAATGTTTTGGTTTCTTTTTATATTTTATCCCAAAACAAAAGCGCTCAACTGGCACTTTAAATATTATTTATAATTCTCATTATTTTTTTTGTTTATATATTTTTGCTGTTGTTGTTGTTGTTGTCGTTTTAGGTCCCACACAATTTCGCTAACTATACAAATATACGTGTTCAAATTATGAAAATTTGTTTTGTTTTTCTCTAAATATTATTTAGTTGCCTTTTTGATTAGCTTGCTGACTAAATTTAAATTCAATTGCAAATAGGAAATAGTTTTCTTTCTTTTGTTGGTTTTGTCTAAAATTTGCTTCTTTTTTGTTTTGTTTTTTGTATTATAGCCATAGTTTAAATATATATATATTTATTTATATATATATGTGCGTGTATGGTTTAAACATTGATAATGTTAAAGTGTGGTTTTAAATGGTTTTTTTTTGTTTACATAAGTAGTATATGTATATTACTTTTACATTAAATGTGTAGAAAAATTCGTTAAATTGATTTGCATATAGGTTTTAGTTTACTTTAGTGTTTCTGATTTTTGTTTTTGTTTATTAGCCACAAATATAAATTGTTTATATGTCTAGCAAATGGCTTGTCAAATATATATATATATATTTTTGGTTGCAATGCAATGGCCGTACAGCCTTTTATTGTTTAAATAATTAATTTACTACGATTTGTGCATTGCAGTTTTGCATTATTAATTTAAATTTTGTTTTTTGTTTTTTTTTTTTTCAATTTGGCTGCAGTCTAGTGTTTAATTCGATTTTGGTTTTTTCATTCTTTTATACATATTGATATACATATAAGTATAGTATTTTAGATATATATTTATATAAATTTGTTTTTTTCTTTAAATCTGTTTACTGCAAAATGCTAAAAATTGTTCGCTTTTAGCCACACAAAAAAATTCCAAATCACACAAAATTGGCAAAACTCAGCGTCCCACTGCGTAATTTCAAACTGCGCGCGCAGTGCACAATTTCACCACTCACAGTTACCCGCCAACTGCACAAATTCACCACACTTAGCAGTGGCTTGAAAACAGTGACGCTCGCAAACGTTGTTATTGTTGTTGTTTTACTTCTGTTCCGTGTGATTTTGTGCATCCGGCGCTAGGTAAGCATCTTGACAAACAATAGCGCCAGGAGCACATTGACAAACAGCACAAGCAGCATCAGCTGTTGGCGCACAAACCAATCCTATCAAGAAATAAACAAAAAAAAAGATTAATCTCTGCCGGCTGGGCTTAAAGCATCTGCCGTACGTACCTTAACTTGTGGACTAACCAAATACAGCAAGGGATTCGCCTTGAGGCGCTCGTTGACTTCGATCTGACGACGGACAGCCTCACGGCGTGCCGAGCCCAAGGCGGACACCTCCTCCCGGCTCATGGCCTCCGTGGAGCGCGGCAGCTCCTGAAAGTCCGGCATGGATTTCTTGCGCTGTAGCGTCACATTGATGGGCACCGTCTGCAAAATGGGGATAAACAATAAAAGATTATTAATCTGGCAACTGTTGCGCACTGTGGCATGCCACATTGCCAGGCACCTCAACAGGCGGCTCAACTATCCAGCTTTCGCTGGCGCGACGCGCCAACAACGCTGGCGAAAACATCAACTCCTCCTCATCCTCCTCCGGATACCAATCCATCTTTCAGCCAACAGAAATACTCTTAAAGCTTTACAATTTTACGGCCACAACTTGCATAAGTCCACACGTTTTTTTTGAATCTATTGGCGCCACCTCCAACTTGTAAACGAGTTGTACATGACGCCCCAATCTTGGACTCTGTGTATGTTTTTCTGTTGCCAATTGCCAGCTGCCAGTTGCCAGCAATGCGCCAAATGGCCAAAAATAGTCTCGCAACGCACGGCAATGAGCCAAAACAAAACAACAACAAAAGCAACAACAACAATGGCTTTTTCTTTCTGATTCTTAAATACTTATAGACGGGAATAATATGTATTTATTTTGTTTAACGACACATCTGTAGTATTCATAAGAATTTATGTAGCCAAATCTCTCTGCCAAGTGGCAATCAAATAAAATCGAAGTCGCCTCCGATGTGCTCAACGCGTCGTTTGCTACTACTTAAGTATTTCAAAAACACAAAAATACAAAAACACATTTTCGAAAATATTGTCGCCAGCAATGCGAGCATTGAGCAATGCGACAAAAAAAATAAATATATATATATATATATACTATATAAAATATATATACATGTCTTCCATATTCCAATGGGCCACCACTTGTGAAGTGTTCATCGCATTCAGCAGAGATCAGAGCTACAAAACACACATGCATTCCATTCGGGGTTCTGGTGTGCACTCAAAAATACGTTTATAAATAGCCGGAGAATGGGCACATGTTTGGTTTTTGGTCTGGCTACCAAAGAGAGACGAGTTCTATACTCTCACTATTTTTTCTGATTAAAACATTTAGTATATTGCCAGGCTATTCTCGTTTTGGCCAGAGATATATGGCATACGAATTAAGTTAATTATGCGGATTAACTGTGTTATGAAATATGTATTTGGCTAAAAGCTGCCCGGGAATTTGATAGACAGACGCGTGCAGTTTTATGAGCCATATTAAAGTGCAGAAAAGGAAAGAACATATTCAATTTAAACAAAATATTTGCAATTAAATTTATGTTTTGGGGATAATCTTGTTCATAAACAAAAGTATAGATCAATTAATTCTCCGAAGAGCTGGATAAAAAATGAAAATTTTTAATTGATTTCAATAAAAATAATGTTGAAATAAATGAAAAATGAATTTAACTCACAAAACTTAAGTTCTGCAAATATTCGATCAATGTTTTGAAACAAGCATAGAATTATGGGATTATATTTATTAAACCTGATTTTTTAAGTCTGAGGAAAGCTAATTCTTTAGTCAAGTAATTAATGCAACTATTAAATTCTAGAAACCCTTACCTTAAGAAGTCAACAACTAATTAAACTATTATTTAGATATTCCGAAAAACCTAAATAATCCATTTGAGTTTTCCTCTTATTACTTTAATTTAATTGAAATGTGTTTTATTTTGTTGTGCACTTAAAATTATTAATAATACTATTATTATCATTTACTTACCTTCATTTTCTTGCCACCACCTCCGCCGCCGCCGCCACCACCACCTTTGCCGCCCATGGCCATGCCCACTGGTGTCGCAGGCTTGGCCGGCAAATACAAGCTCTCCGTGCGTTTGGGTTGCAAGGGCGAGGGAATGATATCCTGACCGAGCGTACGCTGACGCAGCAGCACATCCTCAAAGGGCTGATTGGGCGTTGAGAAGAGTGGCTCCGTGGTATTGCTTTGGCTAGGCGCACGCCCACCGCTGCTGCCTAAACTGGGCGTGCCAGCGCGCGATAAACGCCCACCGGCGCCGGAGGGCAGCGTACCATTGCCGGTCATGGTCGAGGTGGCAGTCGTTGCTGTTGTGGCGCTCGGCACCGGCGTTGTGCCGCGAAATACTGAGCCGGCACGTGGACGTCCATCTGGCGTGCTGGCGCCACCGCCACCATTGGTCACCGCATCGGCGAGCCCGGAACGATCCAGCGAGGCCTGGCGGGAGCCGGCAAAGGCGCCGCTCATGCGGCTGGCAGCGCGCGCATAGCGATCAATGGAGGAATCGCGACTGGGCGGACGCTTGTAGTGATCAAAGTGATCGATGGACGACTGCTGACCCATCTGGCCCAGCATGGGTGGACGCTGGCCGCGCTGTTGTTGCTGGGTAGCGGCCATGGCAGCGGCATTAAGAGCCGCATCCGACAACTGTTGCTGTTGCTGGGAGGGGCGACGCAACAGGCTGCTGGCATTGTGGCTGGGTGAAGCGTGCAGCGAGGATTGTTGCTGCAGCTGTTGCTGCTGCTGCATATGTTGCTGCTGCTGCTGCATTTGTAACTGTTGCTGCTGCTGCTGCAGCTGCTGCTGATAGAGTCTTTGTTGCTGTTGTTGTTGCTGTTGTTGCAGTAGCAACTGTTGCTGCTGCTGCTGTTGTAGCTGCTGCTGCTGCTGTTGCTGTTGCTGCTGTTGTTGTGGCGACAAGTTGCTGGGCGTCAAACTGGCATTGCCGGCGCCAAATGGCGTCTGTTGATTCATTTTAACGCCAACTCCAACGCCGGGCGGCTGCTGTTGCTGGAACTGATATGCAGGATTCATTTGTGGATTGCTCTGTTGCTGCTGCTGCTGTTGCTGTTGCTGTTGTTGCTGATGCTGCTGCTGGTGATACATTTGATTGATGGCGCTGACAACCTGTGCGTGACTGGGCTGCGCCTGGCTGACCATACCGGACAGATCCGTTTGCGGCGCCACGGGCAGCTGTTGCGAGTACATGGACGAGGGTACCGGGCATTCAGATTCGTGTTGCTGCTGCGACATGCGACGCTGCTGCTGCTGCATATTCACATATTGCTGCTGTCGCTGCGCCTGTGTGGCATACGCATCTGAGCCGGAACCAGCACCGCTGCTGCTGGCCGGTGAGAATTGTTGTTGTGTACCGACCGTTATCTTACCGCTCGCCAGGCCCATGCTCAGATCCATGTTCGATTGCCCGGGTGCACTGCCGCGATAACGCTCCCGCTCACGATAGCGCAACTTCTCGAAACGCTCCAGCACCGAGGGCTTAAAGTCCGGCGCAAATTCGCGTGCCATGCGCACCGCATTCTCACAATCGATGCGTGCCTGCTCCGCGGAAACATCCGCATTCTGGGCCTTGGCAGCGGCTGTGGCCATGCGTGAGATGGCCATATCCGAGCGCTGCATGGCCATTTTGAGGGCGCGCTGCGCGGAATTGACGGCGGCCGTGATACGGTCACGGAATTTGCGCGAACGCGCCAGGAACAAATGCTTCTTCTTCTGGCTGGTGATCAATATATTGTTCTTGTATTTACCCTCCTCAACGGTGCCATCACGAAATGTGGTCACACCATAACCATGCTTGCGATTATTATACCATTCGCCCTCATATCTGTCAAGATAGAGATTAGTGAGAATAGATGGAGAGCAAGTTACTCATAAATGGATGCACACTTACTTGAGGCCATCACTGCGCTCAGCAACGCCGTGGCCACAGCGTTTGTCCTTCTTCCATTCACCCATATAGGTTTCCACCACCGTGGGATCCAGTTGCTCATCATCCATGGTAAAACTGGCATTGGACTCCGTGTGCGCAGATCTGTAAGTAATATGAACATAATATAATAATTATTTATTATATTTCATGTATTTTAAGTAATTTATATATCGTTAATTTTTATTTTTGTTTATCTATCTAAAATTGAAGCCTAAAATTTATTTGAATTTGCAAAATTAAAAGCTTTAAAAAGTTATTGAAAATATTTAATTTAAGTCAACTAACTAACTGCTAGCAAGTAGTTTGCAACAAGTAAACCATAGACCGACAAAATAAACCGCAATTATTTTGATTTTTTATTCTTTAACTTAACAAATCAAAATTAAATACCCTAAAGCTCTTCTTTAGCTTACAAATCAAAATTAAATAACCTAAATCACTAAATCAAAATCTTTTTTTAAACGAAAAATAATTAAAAATTAATCTACAATCTGTTTACTTAAACGAATTATCTAAAGCTGGTTAAAGTTAACAGCAAACTAATAAACAATTTAAACTGAATCGCTTTGTGTAATTACTAATGAGTAAAGTGTAACGGAAAAGCATTTATATGTAAATTACAACGAATAAAGCTATATAATATTTATATATGTCTATAAGCCTATAACGAGTAACCAATAACCTTAACCATTAACGAGTAAACTACAATCAGTTAGCTACTAGTAAACCGTTAACTAATAACCTTAAGCAAAAACCATTAACGACTAATCAACTGCAATTAATATACAAACATTAAATGAATATCAGCATCCTATTTGAATACCCTTTCTTTGCCACACACTTACTTTGTTGTCAAATTGGACTGCTCGGAGCCGGTGCTTATCCATGAGGCAGATGACATTGTGGATCTTATGCTGCCCGAGGCAATTGTGCCACGTTTCTCCAAATCTCCAGTGCTGCGCTGTTTACGCATTTTCAGACCCTGAATTTGAAATAAATTAATTAATATATTTGTTAGGATATATATCAGGATTTGTCAGGTTACCATCAGAAAACCCTTCTTTGTTTTCTCTGTGAGACTGTTGCGCCGCACTGGAAGCTTATCCGACTTGGCGGTCAGCACAAATCCGCCACGTATATCCTCCGATTTCTCGGCCACTTTGGCGGGATTGCCATTGTCAGCACTGCGCAGGGAACTCAGCGAGGCATGCAGATTCTTGCGGCGATGATGCGAGGCAAGGCCAAATGGTGCCGAGGTGCGTATGCCATAGCCATGCCGCTTGCCCTCCTGCCATTGACCCTGATATTTGCCTGCAAAAGGATAAAGGATACCACATAACAGGCTATTAGATTTCCCATGCGCCAATTAAAATGCAAATGATAAATGCAGCCGCATTGTGTGACCTCATTGGAATGCTTCCTAGCCCGGGGAACCTCTGCCTGCATCTACTTAGCATGGTATACCAACATTAGCCGGTAGACCCATTGTAATATCAACTGGCCAAGTATTCTATTAATGGCTCCACGTGTCTTAAGCCCCAGCTACTACCATTTAGTCCTGTCTTTAGCAAAAAATATGGAGGTCCTATTTATATTGTGTTATTTGTGTGGAATGTTCAAACAGGTTGGGTTATTTAATTAGTAAATGTTGCCGGAGGCTTAACAAATGACAATTTATAGTTGTTGCCGGTCAAAATGAAAGCTAATATTTGCATAGTTAATTCAAAGAAATTAAAGGCTACTGCAGCTTAATACAAGTTTACTGAGACAGGTTTGGAAGGTATATAATTAAAAAAAAGGAACAAAATTCATATACAATACATAACTTGTATCTACTATATAACAAAGGTAAAAGGTTTCCATTAATACTATTATTGTTTCATTCTGCAACAAAAGACTTCTTGTTGTTGACTCACTTATATATTATCTACCTAAATTAATCTATATTTTTATTAATATCTACAACAATTTTAGTACAAACCTACAAGCTGATGAACCACATACTTATTATGAATAATAACCTCAATACAATGGCTGCAACCACATTCATTCAGAGTGACATTTTTCTCAAAACAATATAAAACTGAAAATATATTTTAATATTTGCACATAGTACATATATTATATACAATAGATGTATGTACACATTATAGCTGCATTACACACCCACAACGGGGTAAAGGCAATGAGATTATATAGATGCTATAGGAGCCATATGCTAGTCGAGCTAACCGAATTTCCCCAGAAAAAACCCACTCATGTTGCAAAAATGTTTTGAAAAACAAAAAAAAAAAAAAAAAACAGAACTAAGGAAAAGAAAGAACTAAGGAAAATATCATTGAACCGCGCTGCGAAATGAAAATATGACGTCAGGTTTTGGTCACTCAACGTTTCGGTGTGTGTGTGTTTTTTTTTTCTTCATAGAAAATGGCTTTCTGTGTGTGTGTGTGTGTGTGTGTGCCCTACCGGCAAGGCAAAAACAGCAACAGAAAAAAAAACAGAAAATAATAAAACAAAACTATTACAGAAACGTCAAAAAGTAAAATAGAACTACAAATTGATTTCAGCTGCCCCCTGTTGTCGCTTTTTGAATATGGGCCAGAAAACCAAACGTCAAATGATCTCATGCATATTACGTATACGCAGTGTGACAGAGCTTACCGCCATCCGCATAGGTCTCACAACCGGAACCATCCTGATAGCCCTCGTTCCAAGTGCCCTCGTATTTGGCCGTTGACACAGTGCTCTCCCTAACGCCATAGCGTCCTTTATGACCGTCCTTGGACCACTCGCCGCGATAAATCTGACGTCCAATCTGTTCCACGCCCAAACCATGTCGACGTCCATTCTGCCACTGGCCCTCGTAGTGTGATCCGCTGTTAAGAATTCAAAATATTATTATAGGAACAATAATTAAATGTGCATAAATATTCATATATTTTGGGTAAATATATATATATAATTTAATTGAAACAAAACAAAGTCTAAAATACCAAATAAAAACATTAAAATAATGTAAATATTTTCCCGGAAAAAACAATTTTCTTTTATCAATCAATTGCTATATTAATGGAATTACGAATCTAATTATAATTGGCAGATATTAAACGCACATAAAATACATATATAAATAATTTATATGAGCGAATTTAATTTATTTATATGGATTTTGAAGCTAATATAAAATATAGGTACACAAATTATATTCTTCGATGAAATGATTCAAACCAAATATGAAAAGATTTTTTTTATATTGAAAGAGTTACTGACAATTCAGTATAAAGTTCAGCTTATACATTCTTTTGAACACAGCTGATTATAAAGGAGTATTAATTGAATAACAAAGCGATTAAAAGTAAAATCAGCTCAAACTCCTTTTCTGATGTCATATATTTATATCGATTTTTTGTACAAAAGCAAATAACTCCAAAAGAAAACTGATGCTATCTAAACTTCTTTAGAAATTCTGTAATAATTTCTATTAAATTTTAAATACTTTTTAAATTGAACAATTCGAAATGAATTGGCTGTGAAGAAAATACTTCTAAGCTGGTTTAATTTAGAATTTATTCTTATAATAAAAAATATAATATAAAAAAATCTACGGAACTCATAATTCATAACCAAACTGATTCTTATTTTTTAATCTTTTAATTATATTAAATTATTAAATATATAAAATATTATTAAAATTTGTACTAAAGGGCATTCTGGCTTTTTTATTTGACAAACTTTCGATAAATAATAATAGCTTGAATGATTAATTTTTTTTGTTTGTTTCATTTATAGTTTCTTAAAAATTAAAAAAAAATTGTTGGTAGATAATATAATTTGCATAACTTTAATTACATAATAAAAGTGTAGCTTTGAAAATGTATAATTTAGGCTTAAAAGATTATAAACACATACCTGGGCCAGATGTACGATCCGGATACCTCAAAGCCGTAGTTCCAGGCACCAGCATAGGCGCCCTGATGTTTCGGGCCCGTACAGACGCCATGTCCGTGCGCTTTGCCCTCATCCCAGCCACCGCAATAGGTGCCACCATCCTCAAAGTCAAAGCGGCCGCCGCTCATGGGGGCACGCTTGATGCCGGCGGCGGCTTGGGCGGCGTTGTAGGCGGCCATATCGGCGCCATTTTGTTGCTGTTGCTGGTGTTGTTGTAGCTGTAGCTGTTGTTGTTGCTGCTGTAGCTGTAGTTGTTGTTGTGTTAGTTGATCAGCTTGTTGCATGCTCAATGTTGTTATTGTTGTCTGTTTCTACTGTTTACTACTAAATGTTGTTGTTGCTATTGTTGCAGTTGTTGTTGTTGCTGTTGTTGTTGTTGTCGCTTTGAGCTTTTTATGTTTTCGTATGCTGCGCATTGATTTTCTGCTCAATTGTTGCTTTAGTTGTTGTTGTTGTTGCTGTTGCTTCATTTGCATTTATTTCTGTATTTGTTTTATAATCTAACTTTTTAGTTCGTTTCGCTTAGTTTCGTTTTTAGTTTGTTGTATTAGTTTATTTTCTGTTGACTTGTGCTTAGCTTAAAGTTAGTTCTGTTTCTGTTTGGTTTGGACTTTATTTTAGTTATTTTATTTTAATTTATTTGTTGACTTTTTTCACTGAAACGCGAAAATTGCAATTTTTTAAATCTTCTTTTGGTTTTGATTCTGTTTTGTTGCCTTGTCTTGACTTTGCCCTTGACCTGTTTGCCTTTAAGTATGTGTATACTTAGTTATCGATAAATATCGATCAAGTTGTAATCGCTAAAATGTCAAAGCTGTGATACTTTATGCTTATATCGTAGGCCATCATTGGGTTTGCTGCAAGGCTGCAAAAATATAATATTAATAAGTTAAAATTCTAATAATTGTTTTTGTAAATAAAAATTTCGAAAATAAAGCAGGAAATTATATAAAAACATTTTGTGAACAAACAAAATATGAATAACAATACACTTTCATCAAATTTATCAAAAAATGTGAAATTATCAAGAATGATTTAAGTTTTCGTAATTTATTATTATTTTTTTATAGTTTGTTTATAAATCAATTCTATGATCATATAATTTTGTATATATTTTTTTATACCAATTTCAAACATAATTCGGAATAATATTATACGATTATGCAATCAAAGTTAATGTTCAGTTTCTATTAGAGAACTATATATATATACTAGATATATGGCTTTTCACTTGTAAACATTTAACAAGAGCTACAAATTGCAGCACACTACATTTGTGCATATTCCAAAATGATTTATAACGCGCATTTAATTGATGTTTATCTATCGAATTTTTTTTTTTTCGATATTTTTGGTAGAACGCGCACGCAAACAAACGTTTATGATGTAAATAAAATAAAAACTTTTGAACAAGATACCTTAAAATGTTAGAATGCCTATCGAACATTCAATGTTAAAGTTGTTGTGTTGCTTTTGATGAATATTAGGATGAATGATGTGAAATGATGTATGGTATTATTGTGCAATTGCATTTATGCACATATGTTGACTGAACAATTGTTTGTTAATAACACAAAAAACAAATTTTCATTTCAATTTTGTTTGGCACCGGGGCAATCGAAATTTATAGACGCAACACCAGCAACATTTTGTATATACAATATATATATATATATATGTATATAGTTATATATACAAGCAAATATATATATATTTAGATGTATATATTTATACTCGCAACTGAGCAACGTCAAAGGCCAAGAAAATGAAATTCTCAATGGCGCGCCGCTTGCTTGAGTGGGAGGCGATTGCAGGTTGCTACGCTTAGCTGTTGCAGCAACTCGTTACTCGTTACTCGTTACTTAATAATCGTTACTCGTTACTTGCTACTTGAAGAGTCGGTGCACTCGTTTGTTTATTTGTTTGCACATATGCACGATAATAGTAATAAAATATTATAAATATTGCATAGTAGCACACAAATGCCATACACACCACTTGAACACTTTTCATTTTTCAATTGTTTTTTTGCTTTCTTGTTATTTAAATATATATAATTGTTTTTTTTTGTTTATATGAAGCAAAGTTCCTTGTATTATAGTAGTTGTGGTTTTGGTTTGCTGCGGTTATTTGTGGTTTTTTTTTAGCCAAGTTGTTTTTTTACTGCCTCATAATTATTTATGCTGCTTTTGCCATTGGCTTTTGATTTTTTTATTTTTTTGTTTTCTATTTTTTAATAGATGTGTAAGTTGTCTGTCTGGGCCATGTGTTCAATCATATTTTTGTTGTTTTATTAATCTCTCTGTTTTTTTATTGCATGTGTAGTGTCTGTTATTAAAAAAAAATACATGATTCATTTCGATGATCAAAAACTGATGTTGTTTTTTTTTTTGGTAACTTGATTAAAGAATTTTAAATATTCACAGAGAAAATACTGTATTTTAATAGCTTACGTGTAGTTGCTTTTTTAATAAGCAAAAGTTCTTTAAAAGACAAAAATATGCCGATCCACTAACACACATTCATATTCACAGATATACATACAAACACACAAGCTTTAAAAAGGACACTCTAAAGTTTGTATTGAAAGTTTGTCTGGGAATTTCAGGTTTATGTTAGAGATGATTTTCAATGTAAACTGTCCAGTTTAATAACCAAAAATTAACGCAATAAATGAATCTAGTATTTTGTCTCTTAAGTCCTTTCAGATTACAATATCCTGTAGAATACCCTGTCTGTTCTTTAAGCTTAATTGCGCTAGACTTTTGCATTTTTCTGTTTCCCGGTCGCAACAGCTTTTCGACTAACATTCTGTCTGGATATTACAAAATTGTGTTAAATAAAATTCCTTCAAAAATATTTGAAGAAAATTTTCTCATCTACCCTGCCTTGAAGCCTACTGAAAATTTTTGTTCACATATATATTTTTTTTTTAATAAATTGCAGCGGCTTGTTGTTTAAACAATTTCAAGTGTTTGGATAAACCAAAAATGCCAGCTTGCAACAATGCCACGCAACATTGTCTGCAGTGCAAGAGCGGAAAAAAGTAAAGAAACAACAGCAACAACAAACAACAGCAACAGAAAGCAACAACAACAACAACAACAATAACAACGAGCAGGAAATGTGCGCTTAACGCGCATCATGTATACGCCATGTGGCTGCTGGCAGTATTTAATGGTTTGGGGCATTGCGATATTGATAGGAGGAGGTTAAGCCAGAGCTCCAGCGGAAATTGTTTATTTGGAAATTCTTCACTCTGTTGCAAATAATTTACATTTTTTTTATTTCAGCCCACAATGACAGAGAGAGGGAGAGAAATATATGTATATAAAGAGAGTGAGGAAAACAAAGCGGATGCTGTGCACTGGCTGGGCTTATCACATGGTTAACTGGGAATTTTAAATGAGCATTTGGATGTGGGGGGGCGCTGTCAAATAAGCGGCCTAAAAATCCACCTGCTGGCATTTTTAGTATAACATAAAAACACTTAAATTTAAAGTTTACTATGAACTTAAGTGTGGTATAATGTTTTTATATCCAAACTCATTCAATGAGTCTAAGTAAAGAGAATACTAACATAGTTATAGCTATCATTTGAGTTAAAGATATTTGACTTCTGATTGTGAAACTTCGATTTTATTATGCCAGTATGAGTTTAAATCTATTTTTCAAATGCAAAACTGTTGGAAACACACTGCTTTAAAATCTACACACGAAACTTCTGCCTTAAATGAAAATTATATCTATAAAATTGTGTTTGTAAATCGTTCGAAATAAACTGGAAGAAATTCCATATAATGCCTAAAAGTTAACATATTTTTACATCAGTTTACTAAGTACAGAGTATTAAAATTAATAAAATCTAAGAAAATATGTATGTTATGATTATAAAAATTGGTATATGAGCTATCTGTATATTCTCAAAAGCAAATCAATTAGAGAAATTCAATTATGAATACTCTATTAAAATCTATTCATATCTTAATAATTTGATACATATATTCGATATCTTTTATATATTTTCTTAAGAATAATTTATAGCTAGCAATGTTTAAATATTATTTGTCTGTTTATTGGCATATCTTTTATTCATATTGTTGTTTATTGTTTGCTAATTAATATACTATAATTTCATTAAAATCCATGTTCTGAATATCTGTTTTCGAATTGCAGCACTATTTATTCTATATAGCAATTCGTAAAATTACCGCAAACATTTCGGCAACTTTTTTCTTTTTATTATTATTATTATTATTATTTTATTTTTCTTGAGCATTTTCGGTTTCTTGATTTTATTGTTCTCTAGCGGTTGCCGACCAAACGGAACGAATTTCAAATTCAAATTTGAATTTCAATTCTTCTAAAGCTTTTGTTATTAATAGCAAAATACACACACCGAGCAGCGGAGAGAATTGTAGAACAGCGAAGAGTTGAGCAGAGAAGGGGGGTTTGCTTGTATTACGGTTGCTGTCTTCTGGCTGCCAATGTTATTTTGTTTAAACATTAATGATGATGAAAACACACGCATCTACAGTGCCTTGTAGTTGTATTCGCATGTACGAGTACACTGGCACTTGGGCAACGAACGTTTCTACATCTTCTGTTCAATTCCCTGTTGTTTTAAACAAATTCATTTATGCTAAAGAAATTTTTAGTGTTTTCAGAGTCAAAAGCATAAACATGCTAAAAGGCATTTTCTTTTTTGTTCATCTTGATTATATTTTGTATGGAAGCCATAAATTCAGCTAACTGCTGTTGGCTTCTTTATGAAAGTACAGAATTATAGTTTTAGCAGCAACTGAACTGAGTTTAATTTATAGCTGTTAAGCATATTATGATAAATATGCATTTTTAGTTTTATCCCCTGAGGTTGTTTAGCTATTAAATGCAAAGTAAATGCAGTTCAAAATAAAATTTAACTCGGATACAAACATTCTAAGCTATTTATTGCTTAAGTTTTGTGTATGCATTATATTGTAGAAAACATTAAAAAACTCGAAAATATAAAAAAAAATTAAGCATATACAAAAACTCGTGAAAGTATGAAAATTATATTTGTTTGAAGTTGTTTTTCTATATGCTTTAAAAATTAATATACTCAAGTATAAATATACACTTTTATGAATTTTGGAATATTCGCAATATAATAAATAATGAGATTGGATAATTAAATATATTGCTAATAATATTTTGTTTTTCACACAATTCAATAAACTTAATTTAAAGAGTAAGAGATTTTATAAGAATAATAATAATAAATTATAAGTATGATACATTACGAATGGTTTTATTTTTGATTTACAATATTAATGATATTCTAACATTCATTGTGGTTAAAGAACAACGTTTTGGATATGCATTTGGACATTTGATAAATTAATATATATAAAAATATGATTATACTTATATATATTAATGGATTTAATTAAAAAAAAAACCCAACAAGAGTCCTAACAGTCTTACTTATTTTAGAATACAAAATATTCATAGAGATCTACTAAAATTCAAATTAAACATTATCATTTTTAATTAAACTCTATATTGGAATTTGGAAAATTTGTTAGAACTGTAAGTTTTAGATCGAATTTTTCCCATTCAAATGCCATGCCCAGGCATCTGTCCAACTTTATCACAGAGCTCTCTAGAGCTGAGCTGATAAAGGCATTTACGTATGCGCATTTATTTATAAACAAGCAGCAGCCGCATGTATCATTGTTATTTAAAAATTGCTGGCTGCCAACGACCAAAAGAAAAATAAATAAAATTCGCTTTGGTGTAGCAAAATGAAGAAAGGAAAAGAAAGAAAATGAAATAAAGAAGAAAATGAATACTCGTAATATTGTTGAACTGTATTTTAGGTGCTTTTGGCAAAAAGTCTATTTATCTATTCAACACCAGAAAGTGTCTCTGGTTCTGGTTCTGATTCCGATTTTGTTTCTGTTGCTGTTGCTGTTGCTGTCTCGGCAAAAATTAAATAATAGTCCACAGACTGACGTCGATGTCGACGCGGTTGGTAAATGGGGAATGGGGAATGGGGAATGGGGAATTCGGGGATGTCGAATTCGGAATGGGTTTGCATCTGACAGTTGTCAGTGTCGCCAATTCCTGAGTGCGTTTTGCATTTTGTTTGTTTTGTGCGTTGCTTTTGGCTGAGGTGCATTTACTTTTCAATCAATCTACACTGCACACTCGCACAGGCACACACACACACACACAAATACACACACACCTACACATCTGCATATACACACACACACAGAGCATTTCAGTTTTTGATATTTTTAGCATATTTTTTGTTTCATACAACGCGCACTACTCGTATATTATATAGTATGTAGAAAGGCAGGCAACACATTCTCTAAATTGAAATTATTTATAGTTTCACATAAATTAAGTATTAACACCCCAATAGTAGCATTCTAGCTACAGTAGTTATTGTGTTTTCTTCTATTCACTTGACACGCCATTACGATTTTGGGTCTTATTGATTTATCTAGATATATATATGTGTATATATATATATATGATGTACAACACTTCACAAGCTAATCAATAAAGAAGTTATTATAGTCCTTGATGACAGGCTATTTATTAAAAGCCTACTATATGGGACAGTCAATTTATATAGAAGATTCGGACTTGAAATACTTATAAACTCATCGTATTACTAAATCAGAAATTGTTTTAATATAAATATTTTTACAATTTTTATAAACTTTATAAAATGTTTGCTTATTTTTAAAGCTCATTTACATTCCTTTGAGTGAACATTTAACTCTCAATTTATAATTGTTAAAATTTATTTTTGAATTTTTCTTAATTTATAAATCTTTTGGCTTTGTTTTTTTTTTTGTGCCACATACAGCTGCTAATAATAAAAGCCACAAACAATTTTTCACTATATTTATTAAAAACGTATTTTCGGCGAGTTTTGATTTGTTGTTAAATTAAATATTTGAATATTTCATATTACCCGATGCGTGACAAACTTCTATAAATTTTTTTTAAATGAGATGAATTGATATTTAGTTAAATTTTGCAATTATTGGCATTTGCTGTGTGTTAGCATATATTGTTTTATAACTTATTTAACGCAATGAATTTTGCCACATACACACTTACACACACACACACACACGCACACAACTACTACATGCAAAAACACAGACACACACAGATGCGTTTCGAATAACTCGGGCAAATTGTTAAAAAAATGTGAAAATTTTTGTGTTTGGCCGCACACACACGTTAAAAATAGCAAAAGGCAAAGGCGTTGAGAATCTTATTTTTTTTTTTTTTTTTTTCTTTTTGAAAAGTAGCGTTGAGAAAATCCCGTGCCTTGAAACGTTTTCTAGTTCCAAACGGCGCTGTGCAGCGTCGCTGACAGCTGGCAACGCGTACGGCAGCGAATGGAGATGACAACGGCAACGACAACGACAACAACGACGACAACGACAACGACAACGACGACGGCGACGACGACAATGTTGTCGAGAGGAGCGAGAACACCGAACGGTACGCACGAACGGCGGCCAACGACTGTCGAACCGTTATAAGCAAGGCGATCGTTGCGCAGTAATTTTGTATGTTTGCCTAGGCAAACAAAAAAAGCAAAAAAACTAGCAAAAAAAAAAAATAACCAAAAACTACTTGAACTGATCGCACAGGGCGTATGGGTGATGCGAGACGCCCCGTTGCGTATACGGCCAGTGAAACGTACTTTTATTGCTCAGCGTGCAGTAAAGTCGTCGTTGCGACATTTATGCGACACGCGGACACGTCCAAACGCCAAACGTTCGCAAAGCGAAAAGAAATTCACAAAACATGCAGCTCTCCCAACAAATGAATCGTGTGAGCGAGGCAATTATTTTCGGGGATCCGCTGAATTCATCGGATCAGCGACACACACACACAAACTGGAAAGCAACATGGCCACAAAGCGACAAAAGATTCTCTTGCCAAAATCTCTCGCTGCCTCTCATTGTGTTCATTTTGGGAATGCGCTTGCCACGAATTTCTCTCCCGAACAGCTGTTGCCAATTGTTGGCTCTGTATTTATGTGCAATTTTTGGTTATAAATTCAAATATGCCCATTCTAACATAATATAGACATAAAAATATGAATGAATGGCCGGTGGCATTCAATGATCGGTAAGTATATAAGTATAT
Organism: Hirtodrosophila alboralis; assembly: GCA_035043045.1. Lineage (NCBI taxonomy): Eukaryota > Metazoa > Arthropoda > Insecta > Diptera > Drosophilidae > Hirtodrosophila > Hirtodrosophila alboralis. Next base: position 1,799,056 of record JAWNNH010000048.1, read on the forward strand.
ATTTATACATATATGCACATATGTACATATATATTTTGTACATTATGGCGCTTTTGTTTGCCTTGCCAGGTAATTGGCTAAATGACAGGCAGGTAATGTGGGGGCTGAGTCATAAAATGAAATGACTATGGCCAATGATGGACAACAAGCTCTATTCTTTTGTGGCCGGTTGGAGTGAGTTTGTTTACATATCCATGTGACTATGAACTAGGTGTGGGTAGGCTAAACACAAGTTAAATCAACTTAATTGTTAGGCAACTATTGGTATATACAGAAATAATAACAATTAGGCACATAGCTGACTTACAAACATATGTGTTTTCATTTCATCCTAATTTTCAACAGTTAAACAATTTCGAATTGTTATATTCATAATGAAGTGTTAAGTTTCATAAATTATATAAAAATATAATTTTTTTTAAATTATTACTAATTTTACTTCATTAAACAAGATATTTTTTATTTTATTTGTTACTTGCATTTCTGCTTTTATTAGTTTTCTTTCATTTAAATAATATTGCATACTTTAAATATTTTTATGTAATTTTTTAAAATTTATTAAAGACTCACTTACAAAATAAAATATTTTATTAGAGAAACTATAGCCAAACTCTGTGTAAAATTAATAAGGTATTATAGCTTTAAATTAATATTATATAATATGATAATAAAGCGTCAATTTTTAACTTGTATGTATTATAGTTATATTTTAAAACGACTTTTATATTTTTGAATGCAGATTACTTCAAATCATCTTCAAAAATTAAAGAAACCAATAAAAATGTTTGCAGATATGACTTAATAACAAAATCTAAAAACGATTAGGCATTTATTCAAGCTTTAAAAATAAATTAATTTGTTATATTCGCCATTCAGAATTATTAGTAATTTTAATACATTTTAACCGCTTAAATGCCACTGCTCATGTTTTTTTTTTAGTATCATTCTATTTTTTAAACAGACAACTTAACTAACTAAACAGGCAACTTAACAACCACTTAAAGCTGCAGATAAATGCACAATTGTATATATGTTTTCATAACTGCTATATAAAGTGGCACACTCCTGGCTATTTATTCCAGTGTTTAGCACCCACTTAATGACACAACAAGCAGCTTGTGACATGTGCACCACATTTTTATTTACTTTTATTTTTTATTTTTTTTTGTGCTGTGTGCAGTAAATGCAATTACCCCACATAAATGAACGTCTCAAAGCGCGCCATTAAAAATGTAAGCCACAAATGCCATTAATACTTTTGCCTTTCGCCGAGGTAAACACTTTTGAACGGACAGCTCCTGAACCACAACTCCCTTGAGTTAAGGACCCCCAACAACAACATCACACACACAGTCTATCCCAACACGCAATGTGGCGATCCGGGAACACAAGTTGTTGTTCTTGTTCAGAAGCTATTAACTGTTGTAGTATATAGAAATATAGATATGCCCGCAAAACAGGGACGCACATAGACAGACCCGGTATGCTCCTGAGTAATCAGGTTAAACAATTTCTAAATTAAAAAACAAATAAGTATATATGTATATATATACATATATATATATGTGTACTACAATACAATATTGCTAGCCCAGTGCCAGTGCCAATTGTTGTTGCCTAGTTCGCTATTTTGAAAAGCATTTTAAGGCATTTAAACTATTTAATGAATTTTGTTATGCAACAGGAATATGTGGCAAGCTAATTGAACTTTCATAATTTCATTTGACATATTTTATATAAGTAATACTATTTTTAGTTTGCTGTTAACAACAGTTTTATGTTTTGTTGCTATGTTATCAATTGAATAGAATTAAGAGCATACAGTACACTGTGGCATAAATTCGAATATTGCAGATATCGAGTTGATACTTGGTATATTTTATAATAATAGGCAGCAAAACATTTAAACAATAATTTAATTTAATTTGAATTTCATAAAAGATAACATTGCGGATACGCAATAATTTTTCATGCAGTGGTTTAAAGTGATTTAAAGGCAATTTGGTCGACTCTATTTAATGGTATATTTAAAAACATATTGATAAATAAATAAATTCATTAATTTTACTATCAATAATTGCAACATTTTATGAAAATATTAAAGCAATCGATTGCAAAAGATTCAATATAAATTTATTAGAATATGATAACTGAATAAAACGAGAATATTTTTGATTTGTGTCTGCTAAATATTAACAAATTAACAACTATTACTTATCTTATATTAAAATTAATATTGCTATCATTTTTAATTATTTTATAATTTATTTTAAACAATTTCTGTAATAATCTAGCTCATGCTGCCATATCAACAGTTCGTTTTTAGCTTACTTTTACAAGGGTATTTAAGACTTCGGTATGCCACAGGTGCTTGACTTTCTTGGCGTTTTGAGACTTTTCTTTTGTATTGTTTTTATATACCACACGCAATGGTGGCCAGTGGCCAGACAGAGCTCCAAGTCGACGACAAACTCGAAGGCGAAGACTGCCAAGCCGCTTGGATATGCATCGGGAGACATTGAGAGATTGTTCGTGCTCTTTAGACCCACCTGACGCGCTCTTTTAGCATTAAGTTGGCCCGGCCAATGCAACCCATGTACAGACAGGTATATACACATATATATATATACTATATATTTATATATATAAACAGTGTGTGCGGGTGGGCGCCTATTCTTGGGGCCTGTCAATGTCTGCCGCCTGCCCAAAACAGACAAATATGACGGGCAAACTTGTGTGTGGGTTGCCCAGGCAGCCAGGATGACGACTTTGTGCTGGTTGTCTGTCAGGAAGTGTCAGTTGCTGAGGTATGTTTTGATTAAAAATATATCATCATTATAAAGGTGACTTTTTTGTATGCATAACATACAATAAATTTATAATTGACGCTCAAGAAAGAGAAACAAAAAAAAAAAACAATGTTACAATATTTTGTATACAATTCTTACTTAAATTATTATTTTAAAATATCCAAAATCTTGTCAACAATAAAAGTGTAGCTTCCTTTTCATATTTATATATATTTTGCTGATTTTTAATAATTATAATTAAAAAAGCAATTTCAGTAAGAATATGAGACAAAATTTAAAGCTTTGGTATTTATAAAATAAATGCTTAATATTTTATTAAAATTCTGTGGCCAAATGCTAAATGCGAGAATATTGTTTATCGATTTTAGAACACAAAAATATTTTCTTACAAGGGAATTTTAATAAAAATTTTAATATGCAGAAGCCTTTAAGCTTCAACTATTTGGAAATTATAGGCAAGAGGGTGTCACAACCAGCGCCGACAAGTATGCAACACCATTTAATTATTTTATTTATTTTTATTAAGAATGTGTTTTTTTTTTTCGGGTATTATAATTTCTTAGTATGGTACGATTTTAAATTGTTTTAAATAATTACACAATTTGGCCTGCTTAATGCTACATTTTTTGGCTAAGTGCACAATACACTTGCTACACTAGATAACAAATTTATATTTCAATTAGAGAACAATTCATGGAATACGATAAGAATTGATTGGACAAGCACAGCAAGTTGCAAAATCAAGGAATAAATTGCTTTTGTTCTTGCGACCTTCGTCTTTGCCACATGCCTGCAATTCGAGCATTAGACCAATTTCAATATTTGACTTTTGGCAAATTTTGAATTTAAATATTTCTATAATTTAATTTTGATTGCCTAGCAAACAAATTTTATGTTCTTTTCATGTCAGCTACATTCCAATGATATTTTGTAGACTTTAAATTTGTTTTCATCCTCAGCACAGTCAGAGTTCAGCAATCAATTCAATGAATCACACAGAACAGAATTTTTGACGAATCATGAAAGATATTTTCGCTAGACGAACCAAAGACAATAAGCAGACAGTCGATGCGATTAAATGTCAGACATCTTTCAGCTTGGGCTGGAACTCAACTGAGATACAGAGGCATGTGGCATGTGGCATGCGGCAGGTCAGTCTGTGTGGCAGCTTGGGCAAATTGTGCGTTCAAATGATACAAGCTCACTATTTGATTGATGTGAAATTTATGAAAAAAGGAAAAGCAAATGTTCACTTATTGATATATGCCCATAATAGTACGTATACGCCTAAGTAATGAGACACATTTGACAAAGATGTGAAAATAAAATGAACTACTTAAATATGTTTTTTTTGTTAGTGCTTTCAATTGTTACATGTTACACTAATAATAAGATTTAAGCTGTAGCAATAATACTTAAGCTTATTAGCAAGTTTTATGTTGTAATAAAAACTTGTACAAATCTGCAAGAGTATATAAAAATTACAATCTTTAATAGTGCTAAGAGGCTTATATAATTTTTGTTGTACTTGAGAACATTTAATAATTTATAATAACTCTTGACTTCGTAGCATATTTCATAAGCTTTTAATTTTTATGATAGTTAGACTCAGAATCTATTCAAAATGGATTAATGGGAACATATAAATAATATTTATACTATACCGTCAATATAGCCTTACAATTTATTTAATAGAGCTGGAAACATTAAATTTGGCTTATAATGTTTTGCCTACGACCACAGATAGAGTATTAACGCCCCAAAAATTATTTTGAAGATAGAGTACATTTTTTGAACTCATAATTCTTGGCTTTTTTTCTTTTAGAATTCAATAAGTTACAGCTTTTAGTTCAGACATAAATTCAGGGTATCTAACAGTCGAGCACACTCTACTTACTCAACTTAAGTTGACCGCATTTACCTTATTGTTTATCACAAAATGCCAGAAAATAAATCTTAAATTTAAACACAAATTTATCATACAATTTTTATACAAATTACTCATTGTTAGGCTAGGGAATGCATTTTGTATAAAGATAAATGTATGAATAATCAACAATAATTAACGAATACCCGTTCAATATATTGACAATAAATACAACCATTTGTTAGTCATATATCATTCTTATAATTGTCTTTATAGGCTGTTCAATATACGCCACGTGTGCAATGCAAGCAAACAGTACAAAGTACACGCCCGTAATTATAAATAATTGTAATTTAAATTTCATACGGAATTAAACACTTTTGTCAACCGAACACAATGGGAACCACTTGAAAGTAGGACAAGGGATCATGCAGCTGTTGACTTCAAATGCAAAAGGACTCGAGGCACTAGAAAAAAATCCGATATAAATAATGAAATATTTATGCAAGTATGTATGTAGCGCGTATATGTGTGTGAGTGTAGTTTGTATTTTTTTATTTTTATTTTTATTATTGTGTCAAATACAAAAGGATTGAAAGCTAAACACGCACACACACTCAGAAAAATGCCACCTAAGTTCGTTGTAGGGCGGCATAATAACAATAACGGGAACAACGAACAACGGACAACAACTTGAAGATTATCAACACACACACATACACACACACACATACATATATGTATACATATACATATATTTAGATAGGACTGTCCTGTGAAACGTTGTCCTGGTTCTGGTCGCTATGATTGGCGCGATAAGCACAAAAGCCGCAAGACAAAAGCTAAGAAAAATCGACAACAACTTGCACGTTAAGTGTTTATGGGATAATACGTATAATGTGCAAGGATTTGATTGTATGTGTGTGTGTGTGTGTATATGTTTATTTGTATCTAAGTGTGTGTGTGCTTAAGCCCAAAGATTACAACAACAGCATAACAATAACACTTAAAGCAAGGATAAACGTACTTACAGATACGAGTTACCATACAATCTATACAGCATATATAATATATATACTATAGTTACAAGTAGTATCTAGTTTATAAGGTTAGTATTTGAAGTAAAACTGCAAACTGCCGGGCCATATCCTGCTGTGCGATGACACCAGAGAGACCCAGAGAACCAAATCGGGGCCGATGCGGATGTGCATGGACTATGCCCAAAAAATTTGTTTAAACATTTGAAATTGGGTTACAGCTGAGTGTTATATAAGGCCCTGGGAAGAAAACATGTGTTTATTTGTGTATATGTGGTGTGTGCGTGCGTGCTTGCTTGCGTGTATGTGTGTGTGTGAGTAAGGCACACACATAAATCTCAACAAATATGCAGCAGTGTTGTGCCACGCACTAAGCAACAAAACACAACACAAAACAACAAACACCAAAGTCATTCGGCGAAGCAAATGAATCACTTTGAGGGGAACAGGGGCAGGGGCAGGGGCAGGCACACACCACATGAGAAAGTCAAAGGCAATTGCAAATATAAACTTCAAGAAGGCCAAATTCATTTTATATACCAAGTTCTAAATTTGGACAGAAAAGAAAGTAATATTAAAAATGTCAGTGCACAGCAAATTTACAGCACTTTGAAGCAGGAAATAAAAAAAAAACCTAACATAGGGTATAAAATGGAATTGAGTTTATAACATAAAAGCCAGAAAAAAGCAAATAGTGAAATGAAAAAATAAGCATAAGGCTGCAGCTGATTGTCAAAGTACAGTTTTAACTCTTCCAAACAAAAGTTACTTAATTAAATGTTTCTAGTATTTCGTTTGTACCAAAAACAAAAGAGACTTTGACATTTTGCGTAGATCAAAGCACATTTTAATACGCAGATAATTAAAATGAAATAAAACTCTGTACTAAGCGGTATGCTTAACAAATTAGAATTTCGTAAGAACAGCATGTTTTATTTATTTTTAGTCTGACATTTAATTCCTAGAATTCCTTTACATGCATTTTAAATATCCGTGTTTTTTATACGACATTTGTTGTTTTATTCTTTTTTTGTTGAATTCGTTTCACTTCCATTATGCAGCTGTCTACATTCCGTTCATTTTTTGTAATTTTCTTTACTCTCAATCCATGTCACCTACTCTCTCTGTATGTCTTTGCTAAGTGATGCCCCCAGCTGCTGTGGCTAGTGAACAGACAGTCCTTAAGCTTTGACCACACAAATCTTCGATTTAAGCCCGCAAATCTTGGCCAGCGGCAAAAGCACAAAGTGAACAAACAAGCTAACAAACAAACAGACAAGCTGAGCGCACATTCAATTTAAAATATCCTGTGCTCGGCAAATGCAAGGACACTGACGCTGACGCTGATGAAATGACAAACAGGAGGCGCGCATTGAGCGAACTGGCAAACACTGCAAAGAGCACACGGGATATCCGTTTCCGTTCTAACAAGTGCCACCCTAAAAAACAAACAAACACACACACACACAGAGACAGAGTTGCAATGAAGCGCAGCTTGCAGTTGTTTCCTTTAGCCATGAACAACAAAATACCAATACACACACACACACACACTTAAGGAAAGGGGGGTGTGGGGGGTGCGGCACATGTAAAATTGAAATTGACATAAACACAGACACAGGCGCTTGATTGTGCGGCTTGTGTGACTGTTGCTGGTCATAAAAATATATATAACACTCATACGACGTGTGGTACCAGTAACAGCAACAATATAAGACAAATAAGTGTGCGCTGCCGCTGCCTGTGATGAGAGACAGCAGCTGAAGAGAAGGCGGGGAGGGACTGCAACTCTTAGGCAGGGGCAGGAAGAAGACTAAGGTACAATTCATAAGGACACGGGTGCGGTCATATGTGTGTGTGTCTGACGTAGGCATTGTTATTTCGATTCCTTTATCAGAACGCAGCTAATTTGATCAAATATTCATAAAGTGCAAATTGGAGTGAGTTGAAGAAAACTGAGCCTGTGATTTAAATATAGCTCAAGGTATAAAGTCTTATAAATCATAAATGTATATGAAACGAATATATATATCAAACGCGTATTTTTATTAAAGGTAAAAATTAAAATTAAAAAGAAATGCATGAATTGTAAAGTAGACAGAAAGAAGATTGTTTTTATCTGAAAATTTGAGACAGTTTTACCAACAAAAAAACAAAATATATAAAGAAATATAGAAAAACTCAATTTTTAAATGAATTTTCCTATGATAATTAAATGTTATATTGATAAAATATTACAAAAATTTAGAAACATTTTGGTAGCTTAATTTATGTTAGATTTAATAAAATTTAGTTGTTAATATAAATAAAAGTTTTCGATCGATATTTTCTGCTTTTATGTTTCTGTTTTTATATCAAATAAAAAAGTTTTTTTTAAATAAATATTTTTAGAAGCAATCGTTTCTTAGATCTTTATAAAGAAAACAATAATACTTATGGCGTCGAAAGGGCACTTTTAAATGTGTTACACATATCGAGTAAAAATTTTAATATCCGTTGAAAGTGTATAAATAAATTGCTTTCTTTTTAATGATTTCAATTTGTTTATTTAATGAGAAAAATGCTCATCGTGCACCCCTTGCCCAAATTGTATGTGTATTTGGGATAATATACAGTGTGCATGATCTCAGTTTTTTGCATTTTCATCTTTACTTTGTGTCGTTTTACTGGCAATGCATTTTTGCTAGGAAATTAAAAATATATAATATAATCTATTAAAAAAAATGGACTATTATATATTTTAAAAAGAATCGATCAACTTTAAGCAAGACACTTATATTTGGTTAATTTTGCCAACTTACAATCTATTTTCTTATAGCTAACATAAATAAAATTGAACTTACTTTTAAAACTGATCCAGAAATATGCCCAAAAGATCAAATAAAATAAATAAATCTATAATAGTATATTACACGTTTTTCAGCTCATCCAATGTCACATGTAATTCAATTGTCGCGTTTCTACGTACATACATCTGTATATTTTTAGTGAAGATTTAGAATTCGAATATACATGTATATATGTGTATATATATGCATATATAATGCTGTTGGTATTTATTTATATTTTGTTCATTTGCTTGTCAGCTACTTGTGGATTCTTTTGTTTCTTTTTTTTTTATATCGCTTTACAAATATGTAAAAATATAAATTGCACTTATTTTATTTGTTAATTTGTTTTATTGAAATTATTGTTTAGAATATGCATGGATTTTTAAGTTAACGGAATTCAGGTGTTAATTGTGTGCGTATTTTCTAAATATTTCTCTAAGTATTGGTGTTTATTTTTTATTTTTGGCTTGTATTTTACGCGCGCGTTCGTTTCGTTTAAGTTCTTGGTTCGTTTCACACTAAGCGAACGAAAATCATTGAAATTTTCTACTCAAGCGAAAATGTTTTTGTCTGCTGCGACGGCAACGCCAGCAGCGACGCGACGCAGGAAAAACCCCGAAAAAAAATATAAAACACGCTCGTGTTTTTTCTACTTTAAAGCATGAGAGAGGGAGAAATGAGAGTGTATGTGAGTGAGAAAAAGAGAGAGAGAGAGCGAGAGGAGCTACGAGCGCTAATGGCCAGCAATGAAAAGCTTTTTCTTTCTCAGTTCCGTTCTTTGTTTGTTTGTTTGTTTTTGTTATGGCGCGCAACGAAGTTGCCAGACTGCCTCAATACCAATGTGGCGTATGCGTAATGCCCTTTTTTAAAACGAAATATTCTTCATCTAAATGCGTGTGTGCGTGTGTGTGTGTGTTTGTAGGGGGTCGAAGCAATTTTCGGGAGGCATTTTGCTAATGTCTAAACGTTCATAGTTGCGGTTATATGTGCGGAGGATAAAAATTATATTTGGTCGCTGTGTCAGGAATTTTAAATATTGTGTGAACGTTGGATCACAATTGCAAGAGTATGTGTCTGGGAAGATTTAAGGAGTGTGTGTGTCTGTGGAGATTGTCGACTTAGAATATTTGAGCAATTAAAGAATTATTTAAATTTTCTTTGAGAAATTCGTAGACAAAATACAGGTTTCCTGTTTGAATAATTAATTTGATAATTATAATTAATTGAATTTGTGCTAAAAGAATAAAATATAGAAGAAATTGATTTTTTAATCAATTATATTTAAATAATTATTTAATAGAATTTGTTCTTAACATATATTATTTGAAATAGGTACATTTCTGTTTTCGATCAAAACATAAGGAATAGAAATTATAAGTTGTTCTAAACAGTTGATAAAGTTTTTTTTATGAGACTGTTGATTAGAATAGAAGAATATAATATAGAAAGTAAACTAAGTTTGATATTTCCTTCAAAAAAGGCAAAAAGAAACTAAAAATATAATTCTTCTACTAAACATTTCTCTTAATTTATTTTAGAACAAAATATCGTTCACTGTGTATAAAAAAAATAATCAAATATTAAAAGCATAAGCTCTGAATACTTAAATAATCCTAAAATATCTTTGCTAACTTTTCAATTTATGTTGTTAAGTACATCTTAACTTTATATTGACATATTGACATATTTTTGTTTATTTCTGTTTTAAAATGTATTCAACGGTAACTTGTTTGAGTTGTTAAGCCTTAGCCTTAACTTTATATTAATCTGTCAGTCAATGTTGCAGTGTCAATTTGAGAAAACTTTTTAAGCTGATTTGTTCTTACGAAAGGCAATCCTATTAAGTTCTGTGTAAATCATTGGGAATGCCCCACAAGTTAAACATAAAAAGCTCATAATGCCCTGAATAACAGTTCGTCATGTTTAACCTTCGTGACGGGCTCATTGGACCTTGAATTATAGATTAATTAGAGTCGGAAACGAGAACTGAAGCAACGATGGTGACGACAAGGGCGCGACGTTGATTTCTTTTTTTTTTGTTGAACAATAAAACCCCCGTTCAAGGACTTGCCAGGACACTGTCACCCACACACACATGCACGTGTATATGTGTGTGGCATCTACAGGTAGCCGCAGCAACGACACCCACAATTACTGACCCTTTACCCTGCAGTTTGCTTCGATTTTCTAACGATATCGAAACTCTACACTGCCAGACAAATGCTGAGAGCAGCAGCAAAAAGCACCAAGAGAGAGTATTAGAGAGAGAGACAATGAAAATGTGAAAAGTGCGCTTTAAAATTGCATTTCTCGGAAGCTGCATTGCATTGCCATCAAGAGGACTTTTGGCCAAGATTTATACGTTTATATTGCTTACGTTTTTGGGCACATCTTTGACTGTTTGCATTCTAAAATTTTCCAGTTCACTGCTGTTAATAATTCATGACAAATACTATTTGGGATGCACATACACCAACACACACACACACGCACACACACGCACACACACAACACACACACAGAGACGACACAGCGCGTAACTGACACAGCAAGCAAAAACCGAAAACTGTTGTGTGCTTTTAGGCGCTCGCAGGACTAGCGCTAAACTCGACCGTCCTTTGCCAACTGAACTAAGGACATGAAAGTTTGTTAGCTTTAAAGCGCCATGAAAATGATTGCACTTGAAGCTTCCACTGCTGACCAAGATTCGGCATTGCCTTCGTGTTCACAATTCGGTTCGTTTGCCTCCAACATGTAGGCCAAAACAGAAGCGAGCCTCCTTTTTATTGAATTTTTGCGCGCACGCATCAGTTGGCAAGCTTTCGCTAGGAAGGGCTAAACGGGGGGCGGTCCACAGTGTTAGGGGTAGGTCTTACGAGTACAATGACAGCTAAAGCTAAAGCGTATGCTTGCGGTAAATTGCAAGGCAACAAAGTTGTAAACAAATCATTAAAACCAAAACGAAAGCGCGATGGACCATTTGATGGGGGGTTGACAGCTCAGGTAGGGGTTGGCATGACTATCTGGCTGTGCTTGGGGTAGGCGCATTGAGCTTTTCAATAAGCTTTATATCAATTGGCTTTTAATAATAGTTTATTGAAATAATGTTGTGATAATAAAAGTGTAGAGTATCTAAATATAAAACATTTTATATACCTTTTGCAGCCTTGTATTATATTTAAAATATGCATTCTAAGGTATTTAAATTACATATTCCTTTTAAATTATATTTTCAATTGCAGTGCACTTTCAAATTGTAACTGTTGCGAATGAAAAGCGTCCCCTTTCCAACAAAAGCTTTAAAAGCTCCTGTGCAACACCTCCACATCCCCGCAGCGCATTGTAAACAACAATTGGGTGAAAGCTTTGTGCCAGCTCATGCTACCATTAACATAGCAACAATTATATTCAACTTTGAGCAGAGCAGCAAAGAGCTTTTTGCAACAATAACAACAACAACAACAATATGAAAATATTTTGCGTATTTTTTTTTTGTTTGCTTGCCATTTTGTTTATTCTGAGAGCAAAATCTGCTGAGCAGGCAATTGTCGTTGTTTCAATGTTCGCTGAGAGTTAGAATCTCATTTGAGGTGGATGTACACACACACACACTCACATAAACAAATACAAAGACACACACACGCACACATACACTATAACACAGGGGAAGATGCACATTGTACTGGGATTAACAAAATTGCAGCTATAAACATCTGGTAAATATTATATAGATAGTTTACAGTCAGGTAAAGACAAGCTAAAATAGAGTTAAATAATGATTCACTCAGGAACTTAATAAAGATACGAAAATATTTGAATATATATTTAAACATTTTTGCACATGTACAAATATTTGATAATACAGCTAAAATAAGATTTATTTCATCTTAATTTAGAAATATATATTATATATTTATTATATGTCTAAATAAATATATGAAAATATAAATATATGTGCAATTAGTTTTCAACTGCTCTTCAATCTATATATCTCCTAAATTATTTGCATAATTTAATTTAAATTTGGTATTATACTTGTACAGATAAAATATTTTTAATTTTTTTTTTGTATTCTGTTTTATCGGACTTTTCTGATGAAGTAATAAATATTTTACGCATTTTTTTGTATTTTGCGATATTTGTTCGCTGAATTTTCATTACCAATAAAATTAGGATATTTTGTAATATTTGGTAACACTCTTAGCTTTTTAACAGCAATTTCATTTCGTAATATATTCAAAGGATATGAATATCACAGATAAAACTGTCTTATTGTTTAGAAATATAGCTAACTTAATTTTTTCTGAAAATATATTGACATACTACGATTGGTACTAAATGTTAAAAACACGATTAAATTTTATAAAAATTCTATCAGACACAGATAATGTATATTAAATTTAATTAGAAATTAGAAATATTTAAATATATAAAATGTAATAACAATTATTTATAAAATAACATTTATTTTGAAAACGCAGAACCACAGTGGGTCAAATTTTTTGTTTGGTTGTCGTCGTCAGTTTCGTCGTTTAGTCGTTTCTGCTTTGTGTCTCTGTCTCTTTGCATTTTGTAGCGCGCAGTTGCCGTTGCTCTGCTTGTTGTTTCTCTGCTGCCCGTGTATTTTGAGTGTGCCTGTGTGTGTGTGTATGTGTGTATTGTTTGTATTATTTGTTGTTCGCCAGCAACAACAACAATAAAAGTTGTACTCTTGTTGTTGCCAGCTGTGTGCGTTGTATGTATGTATGCCTGTGTGTGTCTGACAGAAAGAGAGAGCGAGAGAGAGAGAGCAGCGTTTTGTGCGTTGTTCTCTGTTTGCTGTAGTCGTCGCACAGTGGCAAAAATGTAAATTATTTTGAAATTTTATAAAAATGTTTAAAAGTATTAACTTTATCAGTAAATTAGTCAAATTATGTACTCAATAATTAATGGTGCATAGATTTTAAGAAATACATGCATATGTATATATTTTGTTTGCTTTTAAATCTAAGTTAGCGTTAAATAAATAAATAAATGGGGAAAAAAAAAAAATTTTCATAGTACTGATATGTAATTAAATAAATGCAAAACGAAAATTAAATAAAAATACATTTATTTCAATGATAGACTGAAAATTTATTATTATTAAAATGAAAAAATTAAATGTTTTCTTGTTTTCATAAATTTTTATTGCTTTAAAATTCTATTTCATAATTTAACACTTTCAGTTATTTTAAAAAATTTTTTTTCTTTTTTGTTGTAATATAACTAAATCAAACATATAAGAAAAATATTTTGAATGTGGCCCACTGTACCTGGTGGCCGCTGCTGCCTGCTTGCTGCTGCTGCTGCTGCTATTGTTGTTTTTGCGTTGTTGTTGTTGTTGTTATTGTGTTCTACTGTAGCCGACAGATACTGAGTATCTGTGTGTTTAGTCGCTTTCGTCGCTTGAAACGTGAAACATACGACAACCGAAAACGAAATTGAAATTGCAACGTTTTTTACGTTACGTCAGTCAGTCGCTGTTGTTGTCACATAGTCGCAGTCGCAGTCGCAGTCACCGTCGTCGCCGTCGTTGCAGCGGACAATTTTTGGCGCCGTTTCTGCGCGGCGTTGACTTTAAAAAATCGAAGCGCGCTTTAAGTTTATTTTGAAAACGGTTTTTCAAACGTGCGCCCAAACGCCTAGCTGCAGAGTTCAGGTAAAATAAACAACAAATAAAATACAATTCAAATGAAAAATGTCGAAGAGAAATGTTTTCGAAATAAATAAAATACAAAAACAATAAAAATACCAACAGAGCAACAACAAAAACAATGCCTTGGGCCAGATAAGCAACAACAATTCACCAACAAGAAAAATTCTATATGCCACAGTGTGTAACAGTTTGTGTGTTTGTATGTATGTGTGTGTGTGTGTGTGTGTGTATGTGTGTTTGTGCCTTTTGTTGCTGCGGCTGATGCTATGGTTATTGTTGTTGTTGTTGTTGTCGTTGCTGTTGTTGTTCTATCTAACAAAGTTATTGCCTTTTGCCTTCGTTGCTGCTGCTGCTGCTGTTGTTGTTGTTATTGGGCAGGGGGCCCAAACGAGAAGCAGGGCCAGGGGATCGCCGGGTATTTCTGCAAGTTTTGTGTGTGTTTTGTTAGCTTTAGAAATATTCGTTTTTGTTGTTGTTATTTTGTGTTTTCTTGTTTTGCACATTGCTGTACTTTTTGTGTGCTGTTGCTGTCGCTGTTGTTGTTGCTATACACACACACAAATACACTCACATTTCTTATGTTAATAGACAACAAAAATACAATTAATATTGCCAGCTAGTTTATTGTTTGCCCTCTCCACTTCGTCATACAATAACAACGACAGCAATAACAAGAACAACAACAACAGTTGCGCAGGCGGTACAACAAGAACAACAAAAATCAGCAAGCAGCAGCAGAAAGTACAACAACAACAACAATATAAAGTCTCCCCTACTCTGCTGCTGCTGCGTCAGCGTCGCTGGCAACTGTTAAAGGCGAACAAACAAAACTAACGAAAACAACAAAAACAAATGACGAATAATACAGAACATACGACAGCGACAGCGACAGAGCCAGCAGCAGCAGCAATGGCAATAACAAAAGCAACGTCAACAGAAACAACAACAACAATAACGATAACAACAACAGCCAAAACCGAAACACGCGCGCAGCGTAGAAGATGATAATGAAGTTGGCAATGTTGATAATAATGATGACGACAAAAACAACATAACAACTATGCCACAGTGGTCTGAATATAACACAACAATTGTAAATTCCATCTTGCGCTCCTTGTAACTGATTTTTATATTTAAAGTTTATATAATTGTGTTTAAACTCAAATTAAAAGAAATCGACATGTTAAAAATGAAGGGACTTTGGCAAATTATACGATTTATTTAAAATAATTTTATTTATTTTGAATTAACAATAAACTCTCTACAAGCTTTTTATAGTTAATTTTCACACAGTCAGACCACTGTGCGCACGTTGTTTTTGCGAAACTGGTGGGCTTAACGTAAGGTGCTGAAAGTGGCGGGAAAATTTGTTAAAGATTTGAGCGACGGTCGCATAGCGAGAGACATAAAGAGAGAGAAAGAGGGTGGGTAGGCAGAGCTGTAGAAAGAGAGAGAGAAAGAGGGCCTTGCATATTTGAGTGGGTTGATTAGAACCAAAACAGGTAGTCGCAACAACAAGCAGCAGCTGAGCAGCAGTTGCAACGACAGACAGTTAGACAGTCGGACAGTAGGACAGGCTCAGATTCATAAGGCATGCAAATCATTAAACGAATCATTTGCTGAGTGCACATATGAATTGCTCTCATTATTGCCACAGCATTAGTTGTTGTTATCAAAGCAGCAACAATGGATATGTAGTAGACCAAGACTAGCAAGAACTTGTTAAAATACAAAATAATAATAACAAGTGCTGCTAAATTGCCTGTTATTTTTTATGGTTGTTATTGTAGCTATAATATTAATATGAAATGTAAACAATGTTGCTGCTGACGTTTTGGTCGTTCACAAATGTCACGAAACTGCTCAACAAATTATAGCAGCGACAACAAAAGCAGCAACAATAATAATAATAATAAAGGCGGCAGCACTGTTTTATTAAGTTTCACAAAATATACAGAGTTATGACAACAGCAGCAAGTAAAAACAACAAGTGCAAAAAAGCTCGCAGCTCTGCTGCTGCCACTGAGACAACAACAACAGCAGCAGCAGCAGCAACACCAACACAAATGTAAATCAACACACAACCAGGCAGCAAAAGCAAATTGAGCAAACGTTTCTCTTGTTGTTCTGACTGCCAGCAACAACAACAACAACAAGAAGAGAAACAATAACAACACTACAGTTGCTGTCGGGTATTACAGTTGCTGTTGTTATCAGCTTTGCTTGTCAGCAATAGCAACAACAACAACAACAACAGCAGCAGACACAACAACAGCAGCATTGCAACATTAAACAGCAAACTGATTGCAAATTCTGTAATTAACAGGCAGCAACAACGAACACAACAACAACAACAAGCAGTGGAACGAATATGACCACCTCAACGCCCAGCAGCAGCAGCAGCAACAGCACCACCACCACCAACAACAACAGCAGCCATAGCCATAGCAACAACAACAACAACAACAACAACGATAACAACAATCGACAAGGCGACGTCGAGCAAACAACATCAGCAACAACTTTATACAACGGCAGCAACAGTCCGAGTGCAACAACTGCAACCATAGGATCAACAAATCGTGTCATGCAAGCGGACGAGGATTTCAACATACGATTCGTTAATTTGGTGCGCACGCATCGTTGTCTATACGACAAGAAAGTGCCCGAGTATCGCAACAGGTGAGTATTTTACACTTAACTTGGTTTCTTAGAGATGAGAGCGTGATTTGAATGTGATTCGCAAAAATTGATTGATTACTAGATGAAGTACTAAATTGAATTTAAACGTCGCAAGATATAAGTGAAAAGTGAAATCAATAATGACTAAATGTTTATATTAGTTTATATGAAAATCTAACTGAATTATCTGCATTGGCTTGTAATTCTCAAGCGATTTTAACAGTCCGCATATAAGGTTTCTGTTGCTTCTGCCCAGCCAGCTTTTTTATGAAATTTATGAACACATTCGAGTCTTTTTCAAGTCTTCTATCTGGTTAAAATAATCATAAATGCACTTGTTTTCTGATCATAAATGATACTTTGTCGAGAGGAAGTGGTAACCCAGTCATGACTCTTCTGATTTTTGTAAAAACAATCTTCCAAATTTTGGCTGGATTTGTATAAATTTTATTTTCGAAGACTTTAATTACTTTTGTGTTTTAAAATTGATCTTAAACTAAGCATAAATAGCCATAAAAGTGAAATAAAACTAATTAACTAAACGTTTTTAAATGAAACAGAAACCTACCCAACAACAAGATAGCAAAAAGTATAAAAATTGATTAAAAGATTCAAGACTACATCTCAGTGTCTCAATTAAAGGCAGTTTAATGTTTAAATAATTATTAAGTTTAATAAAATATGAATCCATGATTCATGTACATATTTACAATATATGTATGTCATGTCTAAATAATCATATATTTTTTTTATATTTTTAGAGACAACCAGGAAAAAGCCTGGGCGCTTATCTCAAAGGAAACACGTGAGAGTAGTAAGTTTGCAATTCCGCCAATGTCGAACTATATATTAATATCTAAAACATTTTTCAGTTATTCACTGCAAGGAGCGATGGAGGAATCTGCGTGCGTGCCTCTCGCGCTATATTAAACAGCAGAGTGGATCGGAGCCACAGCACAAGCCCTATTATCTGACCGAGCACATGGCATTTCTGTTGCCATTCCTCAAGTCCACGCGCAACTCACTGGAGGGCAATAACAGTTTGGCCACACTGTTTCATTTCTCCCAGCATCATCTGCAGCTTCATCATCAGCAACAACAGCAGCAGCATCAGCATCAGCAGGAGCATTTGTATTGTAATAGCAACAACAATAATAATAACAATGGATCCTTGGAGCTGAAACAGTCTGTATCGGAAAATGATGATGAGGAGACTATAGATGCTTTTGATCCCGCCATAGCCGCTACTTTGGGCCTGCATAGCACTGCACCAACACCGGCGCTAGCTGCACCCGGTTCGCCGGCGCATAGCGATACAGCCAGTGCAAACAGTCTACAGAATTTCATACCAGATGTACAGCTGGCAGAGTCTGGACAGGATTTGATATATAACGATGCCACCTCGACGCCGCTGCATCATCAAGCGACGCATTCCCTGCACAATGCCCATCATCATAATCATCATCAGCCGCCACAGTCGCACTTTGAACCAGGCAGTGCCAAGCGCATTAAGACCGAGTGTGAGCCCAGCACCACGAGCAGTGGTGTCGCCTATTTTGGAGGTCTCAGCGTCACCGAGCACACGGACATGGAGTTCTTTCGCAGCATTTTGCCGGATATTGCGGCATTGACGCCACAGCAACGTCGCAAGTTCAAAATTGGCATACTAGAGCTTATTGATGATGTGGTCGAGCGATATCCGTCCCAGGAACGTTATAATGGTGGTGTGCTTAATGGCAGTGCTGGCAGCAGCGGCGGTGGTGTGGGTGCGGGTGGTGGTGCTGCTGTTGGAGGTACCAGCACAGTGAGCAGGCAACAGCAGCGTCGCAATTCAGGAAGAGATTGGCGCAAGTAAAACTCTTATCCTTATAAATTAGCTATTAAGAGTACTATTAGTTCGGTAAGCCAGAACCGTTTGAGCTTGAGGGTAGAGAAGCAGCTAAAGATGATAAAAAAGCGTATGAATACCAAAAATATGGAAGTATGAATAATATCTATTCAACTAATTAATTGTGTTTATATTTCAAGTAATACTAATAAGAGCACCTATGAAAATAATAACAACGCGTAAACTCAGTAAGAGCATTCTAAGGTAGTCAAAGTGTTCGATTTCCTATGTTCTATATATTTCATCATAAAGATAATTCGAAAACGGATTAAAAAATTGAATATTTGCAACAAAAAGATTTCAAATTGAATGAAAATTAACTTTGAAATATAAAACTATAAGATAGCCGGCCTAAAGTTGTTTTGTAAAAATGTTTAGTAAAAATATGTTTTAATTACAAAATCGAAAACTGAATTCAAGCTATACTGAAACACACTTTTTAGGGTTTTGTTCTAAAGCATATCCTTAAGCTGCTCATTTATCATCAAATTGCTATCCAAATGTTTGCTTAACTTCTCTTGAATCATTCGCTCTGTTCACTGTCCATGTGTTGTGTGCTCAATGTGTTAGTTTTAGCCAAGTAAGTTACTAAAATGTAGCAGCTACTAATTTGCTACTACTTGTTGTGTTTATACATACTATATATATGTTATAGTATATTGAATGTAAGACCATTTGTATATATAGACATGGATGTTATGTTATAGTACTTATATAAAATAAGTTGTAGAATTGATGTACAAAATCGTTGCAGATTAGGGTAAAAAAATAAAAAAGTAAATTGCGAGAAGTTCCTAAACTCGCATACAGTCGTGTCAAATAAACAAATAAATGTATGAAAATATTACATGATATCGTTTATTATTAAGCACAAAACTTCAACAACAATTATTCCAATTGACCATTCTTCAAAATTGGTTGCGAGAAATGCATAATAATGCTACAAATTCACTATAAAGCTAAATGTTGTTTAATGTTTAGGGTTTTACAACTTTGAAGCGCCAGTCTTGGGATAGAATTTCTTAGCCGGATCCTTGGCCATATCCAGCAGAGTTTGGGCAGGCTTGAAAGGTGCGCCATAAAGTTCGGCATACGACTGCATTTTGCTGACCAGTTTACCAGCACCATACAGATCGACCCAGCGGAAGGGTCCACCGGTGAATGGTGGGAAGCCCAAGCCGAAAACAGCACCCACATCACCCTCCAATGGGCTGTCCAGAATCTTCTCCTCCAGGCACAGCACTGCCTCGTTGACAAAGCGGGACACCATGCGCAGTGTCATATCCTCGGGCGTATTGGCACCCTTGGAAACCAACGCATACTTTTGCTTAATAATTTCCAGAGCATCTGTATTGACTGGACGGCTGCCCTTGCTCTGGCCTTCATACAGGAATACACCCTTGCCGGATTTGCGACCCAGGAAACCGGCTAGAACCAAATCCCGCATAACTTCCAGATTACCACCACTGATGCGGTCGCCAAACGATTTGGCCAAGTCAACCGCAATATGGGAACCCACATCAATGCCCACCTCATCGGCCAGTGTGGCAGCGCCCACTGGGAAACCAAACTTCTTGGTGTACTGATCCAGGTCCTTGGGATCCACGCCCTCTTGCAGCAGTCTAAGCGAAATAACAAAATTAACAAATACTTTCGATATATACAATATAACAAGAATTCACCTAATGGCCTCTGACAGCATGGTGGCCAGAATGCGTGTGGTATAGAAGCCAGGACCATCGCCCACAGTGATCACCACCTTGCCCTGCTTGAGGCCCACAGCGACAGCCTGTGCAATGGTATCCTTGGAGGTGCCTGGATGTGTGATAATCTCTAGCAACTGCATTTTGTCTACAGGCGAGAAGTAATGCATGCCCACAACCTTATCGGGACGTGAGCTGCCCGCTGCAATCTTAGTAATGGGTATGGCGCTGGTGTTGGTGGCAATGATGCAATGCTCTGGCACCACAGCCTCCAGTTCCTTGATCACGCGATGCTTAATATTAATATCCTCGAAAACAGCTTCGATAATAATGTCTGCTGTCTTAAAATCATTGTAATTCAGCGTGGGCAACAAATGAGCCAGCGTCTGATCGCGGTCTAAAGCGGAAATGCGTTTGCGCTTTACAGCGGTAGCCAGACCCTTCTGCACTTGGCCAATGCCGCGTGCCAAACCTGCATCGGTGGCATCTTTCATTACCACATTGTAGCCTTTGTCCACAGAGACCTGGACAATGCCAGCGCCCATCAAACCAGCACCAAGCACGCCCACAGTCTTAACTGGACGTTGTGGCTTGCCGAAGCGATTCTTCTTACATTCGGTCTGACCGCGGAATAACGCAATGAGACCCTTTGATTCGGGTGTAGCTGACAATTCGCCAAAGCCCTTGCGTTCTGCCGCATAACCAGCATCGGCGCCCTTGTCAACGCCGGCGCGAAGCACATCAAGAATCTGTATAGTACAAATAATTGGGATTGCGATTAGTAAATCAATCTCTCGTCTAAATTTTGCTTTTATATAGACAGATTGGTGGCTAGCTAACCTTTAAAGGTGCGGGATAGAGACCACCTGACGCCTTGAGCACTTGCTTGCGTGCTGTATCAAAGATTTTGTTCTTGACAAAATCTGTGTCCATGACGAGCGACTGCAGCTTGTTGACCAGACCAGATTTCTCGCGATTAATCTGTTAAAATAATCATTAAATTTCAATTGTGTGTATAGCGAAAGGAATCATCAACTTACGCGCAATTTGCCGCTAGCCAAATCGTTGGCCACCTTTATGGCCGTCTGCTCCAGATATTCAATAGTGTTTTGCTCGGCGGGCTTTAGGCCAGGACCGAGGGGATCAACCAGCAAATCGACAATGCCCAAACGCTTGGCACGATCGGCACGCACCTGTTTGCCCGTCAATTCCATGTCCAAAGCGGTGGGCACAGAGGTAAGCTTGGGCAGGCGCACAGTACCACCACCACCAGGCAGCAGACCGAGCATAACCTCCGGCAGACCCAACTTCGTCTTGCTATCCTTGGTGGCAATGCGATAATGACAGGCCAAAGCCAACTCTAGGCCGCCGCCCAGGCACACGCCATTAATGGCAGCGACAATGGGCTTGCGACTGCGTTCCATGCGCTCAAACATGATCTGCGCACCGTGCGAGATCAGCGATGCCTGTTCGGCCGTTTCGCAAGCCTCTAGCATGCCAATATCAGCGCCTGCCACAAAGCAACCCGGTTTGCCCGAAATGAGCACAGCGGAGTTGACTGCTGAATTTGTTTCCAGATCCTTTATGACACGCTCAAACTCATCGCTCACCTCAACGCCCAACGAATTGACCTTTGCATTTGGCGAGTCTATCTTTATGACCAGAACGCCATTGACAACTCGGGTGTGCAAGTGTTTGTTGCCGGAGGCGGCGGCGGCGGAGGGGGCTGTTTGGGTGGACATTAGACGACGCTGCAATTGTGCTGCGACGGGATAAGCTGCAATATATGTTGAACGATAATGATCAGCGTACTACATACAGCATTTACGTTTACATTCAATAAATAGTCTGGCAAAGACATTGGCATTATCTCATAAGGGGGCTTCTAGTACAAAGTTCAAAGTCCAACTATGCGCCAGTCGTTGTTTGAATGATTTCGAAACAATTTTTCTGGTTGCATTTCTTAGCTGACATACTTCGCTTTAATATCTTATAATTTTTACTTATATATGCTTATTAAATAATCTTATTAATAAATAATTTGTAATATTACCTCTAGCGCATTTGTTCTGCAGCAATTGCTGTCTCGATATTTGGCCGATTGCACTCAGAAATCTTGTAGCCGACATTATTTTATTTAAGGGGTTCGTTTATATTCGATAGACTTAACTAATATTTACTGCACTTTATGCTTATGGAATATAAAATAATTTATTAAAACTTATAAAAGCAACTGTTGTGCGGTGGCAATTAACTTGTTGCACACTGCAAGTTCCGACAACGAATGGCAGCTTGAATGTATCGATAAGCATTGCTATCGACCCACCACCACTACACAGATTGTCAGCTTGCCATTCACCGTGGTTGGCAAAACGACAGCTAGATGACGCTTCAAGATGTATCAATGTCTGTTTAGAAAACTGCATAATTTTAAAATAATTGCTGTTGTTGTAATTAAATATGATGTTATATTGCATTGTTTATTTGCAAAACAAAATCTTAAGGTAGGAGAATTCGGATGTATTCAAAAGAGTTATATTTACAGGACACTTATTATTAATCCTTCTTTCGTTGAAAGTAAATTGGAATATTTAATTTAATTTTTATCTATCGCATAAATTGGAACAACATACAAATTCATTCCCTGAATAATTGGCATATGTTTGAATTGATAAGCCCGCTGCTCTTGAAAGGTCAATTAGACCAGCATATGTATTTCTTTTTTCTATGTCAAACTCAAGTGTGACTTTGGGTTCGCTTTTCACACATCATTCTAGAAGTAAGATCATCAAAAATCACAGCTGCAATGTTGAGAGTGAGGAAAAAAAAAACGATTAACTATTTAATTTATAATACGTGGCAAAAGCTGTGCCACATTAAATGTCAAATATTGCGACAATAAAACCCACAACAATGCACCAAAATACTCTCTCATCCAAAACTATTTAGAGTGGCCACTTCAAAGGACACGACAAAAAAGAAAAGGACGCGCCTCTCGTCACAAATGAGGCGCATTTAATGTGCGGTTCAATGAGTCCTGGACGCATGCGCAGAAATGATCTGAAAAATTCAGTGTGACATGCGTGTCACACAAAATGTGTGTGTAGAAGAGGAGGGGTAGGAGGGGTCAGCGTGAAAATTGATCAAAAAGAAGATCACAATGAAAGGACATTACAAAAGAAGGTATAAAACATGACTCCTGTATAAAAGATTTAAGTGCCGGTTGTGGTTTTTGGTAGTTAAATCGTTTAGCAGCAAGTTATAAGAAGATTTCTTCAAATTTTGCTTTAATTCAATGTGTATTTAATATAAGGCATTTTATTATATCAGATAGAATTTATTGACACTGATTTCCAATTTATTTTATATAGTTGTATTTAATATAATATTATAACGAATTACATTTTGCTTTAGGGGAATATTTTTCCTTCAAGTCAATGTGTATTTTTGATTTTAAATTCCAAATTTATTTAATAATACATTTTTTTGAAACTAAATTTAAAAGCTAATTTTCACGTATTTTAAAAAATAGAGCCAAAAATATATTTAAATTAAAATCACGTGGATATTTTTATGTACTTTTTTTTATATATTTTTTTATTCAAATACACAAAAATTATTCAACTATTAACTGCTAAGCCCCTATTAAATGCTCTACCCACTTTATAAAGGCATCAACAGCTATTTCTTTTTTTTTAATAGAAAAAAAAACCCTAAGTATTTAAACCACTTAAATAATATTATGAAATGCAATTTTATATGCACAATTAAAGAGCAAAGGATATAAAGGTGCAAATGCCTGTCAGGCGCCACTCAACTATTCAAAACTATAAAATACAATTTTTTTTTATTTCACGATTTTTATGCTAAGCTGATTATAAATAATTATGAAAGGGTTTTTCTTTCAACTCCTCACCCTCTAGCCCTGGCCCTAGCCCTAACCCTAATGAGGGTCTGAGGGTGACCATAAACAAAACGCCCATTAGTTGTCATGTCGTGTGCGGCTCGACGCGTGCGACCTTCAAGGATATTCGCACACTCCTGAATGAAAGTGCAGAGTTTAGAGAGTTGAGAGTTGAGATAGATGACTCTGTTGCCAAACAATATTTGCATATATAATTCAAGAGCAGGCAAATGAAAACATTTATAATGTTTTGATTTCATTTATGTTAATTTCCAACCATAAATCAAACAAAAGCGTGTGCTTCCTGTCGCATTCGCCAAGGGTTTACACTATTTGTCCTTGTTGTTTGATTAGCCCCTAAAAAAAAAAAATGTAAACTGAAAAAACGAATATGCAAATCTATTTCTATGTTCCTTTGACTTTACCAATGCGCTTTTTGTTATACTCTCAGTTTTGGATGAAGCGTATTATGCAAATTAGTTGACGTTGATCCTTTTTTTTTGATTTTTGCCTGCCTTTTGTAATTCAATATGCGCGTGAATTTGCAGACTTGGCAAAAATGATCTTTAAATAGTGCACTTTGTGTTGTAGCTGGGGTTGCGAATTTGCCAAACTAATTTAATATGCATATCAATCTAAAAGATATTCGCAATTTGTTAATGCTTGATATTTTGGCAATAGGTTTTACGACTAATAGAGTCGTTTTGGGCGACAACTTTGTTGAAATTATTTCGAGAACATAATAAAGACGTTATATTTTACACCTTTGCATTTAAGAAACTTAAGGAATAAGATTTTTTTTAATTGTTTAATTAAAGTTTAATGAAATAATGTTGAAAAATGTTATAAGCCAGTTTGAAAGAAAATTAAAAGTTGTGCCAATTTTATCCATTGAATGGATTTGCAAAGTGTTGCATACTTGTAGGTGCTGTTCGTGGCATCTTTGTGCGCCTGTAATTCCCAAATTCGTTTTAGCAGTCCCCATATAAGACACAAATCGAATATAGAAATTCTCCAGAGATTCCAACACAAACTTTTAAAACGATTTGCCAATGCCCAGTCCTATATAAGAAACTCTGTTATTCAAACGATTTATTCGATCTTTACTTACTGATAAGTAAACGGTAGTAGGCCGATTTTGTAATATTTTCTTAATTTTGTCTATACTTTTGTAAATATAATTAAAGCTTAAAGATGAAACACTGACGGTCAAATTCAATTATATAGTTTTCTATTTATGAAAATGGGAACGTTCAAAAGAAAGAATGTAGTAAAATACAACAAGACCACGATGCAGGGTAAGACAAATATTAAATTGAATAGTATGTGGTTCAATGATCTAAATATTTTGCATGTTATAAAGTGGACTCGAATAATACTAAAATACGGCTTCGTCGACCCGTGATCAAGAAACGTTCAATGCGCAAATCCATACTTGAACCATCTGAGCGGAAGATAGCTGAATTGCCGAAGGACTTTCATAGTAAAATACCAATTCGTCAATCCGTGTTAAAGAAACTAACAATTCGCAAATCCTTACTTCCAGCTGAATTACTTAAAATACGAAAGTAATTTAAGTTAAATCAAAGTCCTGCAGTGATTTGGTTTAATCTTATCCTATAACAGATTACCTGCAACAATTTTTTTTGCAGGATAACTTAGAAATAATACCTATGAAGCAAACTGCCATTCAATAGCAAATTCCAACGGACGAGATATCGCATCCGGATGTCTCGAATCAGGATCAATGTCTTGAAATTGCTCCATTCAATCACGGCTCCATTTAGTCTCTGGCAAAGTATCTTGAAGTTAATATTTTGTTGTTCAATTATGTTTTGATGAAATCATTTGATGTCTACATAATAATTCCCATGCTGAATATATTTTAAAAGAAGTTAAATAGGCTTTCTTAAAATGTATTAAAAACACAACAACACGTACAATAAATGTCCATTGTTAATATCTCTTAATTATAACTAAAACTTTTTCCTTAATCTATAGAATAATTGGTTAAGCAGGATATTTAGTAAAATATTGTTGGATCAAATAGTAATAAATAAACTCCCTTAATAACAGTATTAATATTATTTAATAGTAGAGTTTATTTAGAGTTTCAAGAACACACAGAAAAAGATTATTTTGAATTTCCAATACTACCTCTTTCTACCCCGCAACAAAACGATAACGATTTACTTGATTTTTAACTAAATCAGTTGTCGGCTGATCCTGATGAAAATATATATATTTTATATAGTCTGAGATGCCTCCTTATGCCTGTTACATGCATTTGAACATACCTAGGGAGAAACAAAAGGTTTTTTGATTTTATAATTAAAAACAAATAGATTTCAATTAATTTATTATAATACAAATGCATGGCTTACTTTGTATATAGTTCCAATAATCCAAATGTATTTTAAATTATTTGAAAATAGTCATAAATAATAGAAAATAATTGTTTCTTTTTTTAAATCTCAAGTCTTTATTACAAAAATTCATAAATAGGTGGGTTTATTTGTTTTACATTTATGTCGCTTAGATAACTAACATACTAAATACTTAAATATGCACTTAAGTTAAAACTTTGGAATAGCTGGGGAAACAAATGTCTATATATATATATATATATAGTATTCAATGGACTAAGAACTAGAAACATGAAAATTGTATAAAGATATAAAACCAACAAGCAAAGGGAATTAGAACATAACTTGACTGGAGGCGAGAATGTGGTTTAATTAAAGACTAGAACAACGCTTGAGTGTAGTGTGTGTGTGTGTGTGTGTGTGTGTGTGTGTAATACTGAGATCTATATAGGAATTAACAGAAAACGCCGCCAACTTCAGGCTCAACACTTGTTGTGTTGCTTTGATATGGAGTTATGGCCACAGTCGCGTCCATTTGAATATTCCACACATTATCCACACCCGTATTGCTGTAATAATAATCCGCAGTCTGTTGCTGTTGCTGTTGTTGCTGGTAGGAGACGAGTGGAAAGGATTGCTGCTGCTGTTGCTGTTGTTGCAACGCCTGCTGCTGATAGGCAGTTGCCTCATCATATAACAGCTCCACAGTGGTCGCACCACCGCCATTCATATGCGGCTCAAATACGCTAAAGATTTCCGAATTGGGCGTATAGAAGCCATCCGTCGTGGCATTAGCATTGGCATTGGCATTGGAGCTGCCACCAATAATATCCAAAGCCTGTGGCACATAGCCGCCATTAAAATAGCCATAATCCTCGGAGCTATAGCCAGAGCTGCTGGTCAAGCTGGAGGTGTCATCACAGCTCTCATATAGATTGCCACTGGCATAGGCAACTGCTGTTTGTTCATAGTTCTGGCTCTGTTGCGGCAGCAACTGTTGCTGCTGCTGTTGTTGCTGCTGCTGTTGTGTTGCTGCTGCTGCCGCTGCTGCTGCATCTGTGGCCTGATAATAGCTGGCCGTGGAGCTATTGGAGGAGAGCGGCGAGTGCAGCATATCATAGCCGTAGATGCCGCTGCTGCTGCTGTTGCCGTAGCTTAAAGCTGCATCCTGTGGATAATATGCATCCGTGCTCCAACCATAGCTGTTGCTCTGTGTGGCATTGTAGAGTGTAGTTGTTGTTGTTGTAGCTCCCGCTGGCTGATAACTGTTTAGATCTGTGCTGCTCTGCTGCAGCTCCACATTGCTGCCGCTGCCGCTGCGCTGCTTCTGCTGCTGCGTCTTCAGCTGACGCTTGTTCACACGCAATCTGTGCAGCTTTTCATGAATTGCCGCATCATGGGTCAGCTGATCGGTCAGACTGCGTCCACGTCGGCCGCCGGCGAGCAAACGACGCGCCTGCGTGGAACCCTTGACCTCGGGCCGTGGATGATCATGCGTGCCCTTGGCTTGGAAGTATATAGCATTGCCGCAGCGGCGCCAGAAATGTGTCACAGGATAGCCACAATGGCCGCGACAAGCCTGTATTTCCAGACGTCCATTGCAGTTTCTAAGGATGCGAAATAAATGTTTAGTTGGAGCTGAAGGGTGGGCGTGTGGGCGGGGTGTGGTAGCTTACCTATTGGGACACTGTTTGCCCTGTTGCTTGCGACGCGCCTTGTCGCAAATGGCTGGCCGGAGGTGTACGCTGGCGCCATTGGGCAATTGGCATTTGGCGCTGCAGAGCAGGACGCCCAGGCAGCTCTTCTTCAGGATATTCACATTATGATTGTTTGTATTGCGCATGGCCCAGCCGCTGGCATGTTTCTTGGCCTCCTCACTGTGGCTGCCATAGACCAGGCGGCAATGGCCATTGGACCATTCGTTGAAGTCATCAAATTCGTTGACCGACGGCACAACCGTATCATTGATATCCCATTCGATTTGGATGCGCGATTTGCTGGCCGGTGGGCTGGGCAGTGGCATGGGCATACCGCTTAAGACCATCTTTATGTTAGTATTTTAACTATTTTCTTGTAATTTCTATTTTTTTTTTTTTTTTCAAATTTCGTTTATTTTCTTGCTTGTGTGTGTGTAAGATTTTCACGGCACACGCACGCTCTTTTAATTTTGAACACCGGGGCGCAAACGTAAACGTCCGTTCACAACGACTGCGCAATGTTGACTGTCTCTGGCATTGCCGAGCGCCGACAATAATAATAATAAAATAAAGTTCCTTTTGGCCGACAGCGCAGCACTCAGCGCGCAGCGGTGGTTGTTTGCTTTCATTGGTTTGCTTTCCAGTTTATCCGGTTTTTATCCGTTATCCGCAGCAGCTATCCGTTAGACAGTCTCTCTTTTTTTCTTCTCTCTTTTCTACTGGATTGGGAATTGTTGTTGCCGTTGACGTTGACGTCGCTGCCGCAACTGTCGCTGCTTGGGTTTGATTGGACAGCCAGTAGCTGTTGGCAGCTGTGAGCGCTGCTGCTGCGCTGCTCTAGCCTTAGCACACCTGCGCTTGTGAACCAACCCCCCTACCCGAACGCTTACCCGCTAGCCCCACTACCCCACTATGCTCCGGGCAGCAGCACGCGTCGGGCGGGGCAGCAGCAGCGCTTGTATCGGGCAGGGGGCACTGGTTGGGGTAATTTTATTATAGCAGCCAGTCAAAGCTAATTAAGTCTGGGAGAGAAACAAAAAAAAAAAACTAAAAGTAACAACAATTGTGTATTACCAAGCACCTGGCGACTGACAGTGGAGCAGCAGCAGCAGGATCAGGCAGGAGGCGCAGGTCCTGGAGCAGCTGTGCGTTTTGTGGTTAAGTTTTGTATTGAAGTTTGCGCCCAAAGCAGCGCTATGCATTAATGTAAATTACAGTTGTGGGTAATATGGGATTATTCCAAGAGACATGTTAGCCAAGTTAAGAGCTTGAAAAACTAAAATTTATATATATAAATTAAAGTTCCTACGCGCAGATATAAATAAAGGTATTTTCTGAATTATGTTCCAAAATTATTAGAATTTTCAAAGGAAATATATAGAATTTTTGCAACACTTAAAAAAATACTAAAAATCAAAAATTACAATTATTTAGACAAAATTCAAATAATTATTCATTAAAATATTATTACTCCTTCGCCTAATTATAGAAAAATGTATTTTCTACGACAATTTCCAAAATTTAGAATTTTTCAATTTTTTAGAGTCGAATAACATGTCAAATTTGTCACTGATTCTGAAAAAAATTTAAAAAATAAATAGGTTGCTGGAAAAAAGCTAGATTTGCGACTTTTTATATTATATTTTTATATAAGTTTTTATATTTTTGAAAAGGTTTTAAAATGGCCTATAAACCTATCATATAACATTTTTTAATTTGATATATCGTTAAGAAGTTATTGAGCATTGAAATGAAAACTTTGACTAAAAATAAGCCCACTTAAAAAAAAGTTTTGTTTTGTGCCATATTTTTTTTTTGAAAACTTGAATTTTGTTTTTTTATATCACTCTTTCTTAGTTTTGTATGCCTAACAGAGTAGAATTATTATCAGGCAATATTTTTTTTTTACTAATTTATAGATTTTTTTCCTTTCCCATTAAAAAAATTTTTTTTCATATGTATTTATTATTATATGTAGAAGAAAAAAATGGAATAGGTAGACAATCAAATAGATTATAAGATTGACTAACTTGTAGATCACTTTATTAATTAATTCCTTCAAAAATAAATGTTTTAATGTAACCTAAAAATTTGGAATAACAATTATATTAAAAATATGATAGTAAGTATATTACAGTTAATATTACAGTATGACCGATGATGATTTGCATTAAAATTAATAATGTTAAGTATATAAAATCTAAATATTAAACTAAATTATATTAAATATTTTAAAAAAATTATTACAACTGCAATCTTGCAAGTTGGAAACTTAATTTTAACTTATAAACACTAATTGCACTAATTGCTGTATTAAATATTAATTAAGCATATTAAAAATAAACTGTTAATGCATTTCATTCTAAAAATCAAATTCCTTTGCTCTTTCCAAGGACATAAACCTAACGGCGTTACTTCTCACGATCTATTCAATGATAAGCTTTAAACGTTCGCAAAAAAAAAGAAAAATAAAAAAAAATCTTTGATGCTATCTATAAAATAAATCGTATAGAAATATTCTCGTGCAGGATCATAAAATACAATTTAGCAAGCCCAAAAAAAAAAAAAAAATCAACCCCAAAAACCAAAAACCATATAATATGGTATTATATAAAAACCCAAGGCAAAAATGCCATAACTCAGGCATATGCAACAAAAGTTAAAAATTTCTTAGCTCTTGCCTCACTCGCCTCGATCTTAAGTCAAAGATAATGCAAACAAACATAATCATTAAAACTGAACGCTGTGAAAACTGTTAAACTGAAGGGTTGTGTCTTAAGTCCTTAAGGGTAAACCCCATAATTTTCACACTTCTCTCGCTCAATAATGAAAAAAGAGTATACAGAATAACCATGCAATTATGACACGTCACAAAAACACGCACACAGAAATTGAATGAAGAACCCACGGGACACAGAAAGATTTGGGTGCCTAGCACGCGATAGGACTTACAAGGATCTTAAAGGATTACACTGAAGGTAGGCAACGGGGGGCGTTGACTTCAAAGAAAGTCATCATCATGACATTGCATATTATGCGGAAGTGAGAAAATGTTAAGAATTTCTCGAAGTTTGATAAAACAGATCCTGGCGCCTACCTGGCTGTACTGTAAAAGTGGGTGTGTTCCTTTAATGATGCCTTAAATTAACTGTTCCATTTCAATTACAATTACAAAAGCAAACTCTTCACTCAATATTTATTTGACATTCTCCCTGGGGTGGCAACTGGTCTAGAGGGAAACTCTTTTCCCATTTTCCAACCCAATTGCAGTTGTGACGAAGTCATTTAATTTTAACCAAAAATTACGCATAAATGTCATCGTAAATTCGATATTTTCTCCCTAGGGGGTTTATTTTTTTTTTTTTTGTAGCGGTTTCTCAAATTGTGCAGTTAACCGGGTTCATGTGAAATATATAGACGCAATATGTTAGGTATCAAAAATGCAAGATAAAAGTTCCTGAAATCGAATGCTTTAAGACCTTTTAATAACTTTCAAATATTTAAATTAAATTTCTTATATTATTGCTTTAACTAAACTTTATTTTTATATTCTAAAAATTTAAATTTATAGAAAGAAATAAATTCATTTATTCTTTTCCCTTTAAAATTAAAGCCAAATTTAAAAATTATTTTTTATTTATTTATTAATACAATTGCATCTTATAATTAATCCCAAATTATAGTAATGTTATAGCCAGAGCAACAAAGGCCTTCAGTCTGCATAAAAATTATAAAAATTAATAAATATATAGAAATTAATAAATTATAGAAATTCATAAGCAATTTGTTCAAATTTAGTATGAACTACATTCTTCTGCATTGCTTTGAATATTAGAAATATATTAGAAATAATATTCTTTTTATTTAGAGTATTTGTTTAGACTTAAAACATAATAATTATTTTAATGAAATCATATTTTAAGCGGGTTTTAATTTGCCCAGAAACAAAACTTTCGCCACGTCATTTCTATAATGCGTAAATCACTTTCTAAAAAGCTTATTAAAAATTTTAAATAAAATTTTTTAGAAATTATAAGATTGTATTATTAATATTGACGATTGTATTACAAATTAGAACCTCATTGTTTTTAAGGTCATTCTATTTCTAAAAATATTCGTATTTCTGAACGATTTTTATTTTGAATTTAATAAAAAAAAAAGAAGTAACTTTACTCTAAAAAACTACAACATAACAATTTTTTTTTGGTAAATTTTATTAATGAAAACTAGAAAAAAAAGTGCAATACATTTTATAAATTTTTTAATATTAAAAATATATGCATACATTAAAATTTAATAAATTAATTAGAAATAAATGCAACAAAACAAAACATAAAGATTCAATTCAATTATATTAAATATATTTTTGCAGTTAAAAAAAAGAATCGATATTTATTCAGTAAAATAGCCAAAAAAAAAAAAATAAAAAATTGAAATCTATTCAGTAAAAAAGACAACAAAAAATATATTGAAAACCGTAATTTTAAATTCTAATAATTCTAATTACTGATGTTTTTGATTTGCGTCGACTGTATAACACAATTTAAATTGTAAAAATATTTAAGAAATTTTTTTATTTTATTTTAAATACATTTACATTCTATCTACTATATACAATTTACTAGTCTAGTGAAATGTTAGTATTTGTCTGTAGTTTACGTTTTTATCTAACATTAACTTGCTTTTCTTTGACAATATATTTATACATTTATAGTTTTCTATATTTATCTACACTTTAAGGGTAACTTTTTAACTATGAAATATGTTTATTTATATTATTTTTACCCTCTCACACCACTCTCTCTTTACTTCTTTACTTTTCTAGTTGCCAATTGAAAGTTTCAATGCTTTCTACGAGTTCCGGTCTTATCAAGCAACAGGCATCTGACAAACAACAATTCGCAGTTAATTAACTATATATTTCTACAATATATATAGTCATATATTCTGTTGGCCGCAATTAAAACCGCATATAGGAAATCATTCATTTGGTTAGAGATTCTTGATCCTACAAATCAGATAACAGACCAATGAACCAACTTAAAACAACCCCTCCCAGGCGACTGATTCTAGTATCATGGCCAAAATTGTAAATGATTTAAAGCAAGTCTCATAATTTTTCATTGTTCCTCATCGTGGCATTTTCCACAAAAACTGATAAATGAAACTGAAAACATAAACGGCAACAACTATATATATATATATATACACACAAGCCAGATCAAGTCAAACTGATAATACCTTTCACACTCTGCGTGAGTTTTGCTGGCAACGCGAGTGTCCTGCGGTGCGAGGACGAGATCTTTGGCCCACGATATCAGGCAGACCAGAGAGAATTGAAATGTTTCAACAGAGGATTGTAAATGGGTTTGGTTTGTGGGTTTTTGGCTTTTGTGTCGACTGATCGCTGGGACAAGTGGCTCCTAAGTAGCTTGGTTGACTAATCTAATGTCCAAACAAATCGATAGACAGTTTGGGTTCAGTTAATGGGCTTAGCAGCTAGCCATTGTCTAGTATGCCATATTAGGGATTATGTGTTAAATACTTGTAAAATATTTTCATAATTTCCCACGCGCATCTTTGTCTAGGTTTTTTTGCATTTTGTGTATGCATTTCATAAAAATTCTATTTAATTTTGTATTGAAATTATGGCATTGAATTACATTGCATATATATGTGTATATGTATATGTTTATGTATATACAAATTTCTCCCACAATTTGAAGGGCCCTATCGCTACCAGTTAGCCCCTACCCGCATTACTTAATCATAATGCGTCGGACTCACCGTTCAACTCTCATGTGAGGAATGCGCGTAGAGAGTCTGCGTAAGCGCGTGGCAATAACAGAAGCTGCCGCTGACTGTGTCTACAGTTTTGGTTGGGTTTTTTCGGATATTATTACAAAAATATTTTAGACACTAGACTAAGGACTAAGTTTTGGGAAAATTTTATGAAAATTTACGGAAAAAGTTTTTATAATTTGCTTATAAATAAAATGTTTAATATTTCTTAAATTGCCGCCCAATTTTTAATTTGACGATTGTATTTAAATTAACATATAATTTCTATCAAATATTCTCTGTCTCTCTCTCTCTATCTTTCTCTCTCTGTCTTGTGCGATCGTTTGCTCTCGCAGTTCCTATTTGTGAGCTCTCTCTAGCGTTGTCGTTTGCGCTCTCGTGAGCACGTTTGCCTTTACAGTTCTGCTTTGCGCATTATCCTAAACGTTTTACTGGCTGTACACTAGTTAAAACTGTACTTCTATACAGTATTTTTTAAAATTGTATACTCTATTAGTATAAAAATTTACATTCCTTTCTGTTGAGTGTTTTTCAATAGGGGCATTGCAAAGTACATCGAGGCAATCAATCGATAATTTAAAATTGGTTTTGCAAAGAGTACACAAATTTTGAGAAATATATATTTTTTCTATAATGAGTCAAGCCAATATTCCAACAATAAAATATATCAATATATTTAAAGGCAATATAACTAAAATATATTTCAAATGTTTACAAAAGTGTCTATTTCATATAATATTAGTTTTTCTACAGCAAAATGAATAAAATGCGAAGACTGCAGACAATTCTCACCATAAAAAAACGAATTATGCACACTTGCCACCCAGGACAAAGCGATTCGTGCAACGCAATAAAATCTAATTAGTAAACTCAATAGGAAAATCAAAAAATTGAAAAAACAAAAAAGCAAAACTGTAAAATTTCAGGTACTTCAATAAAAAAAATAAAAATCGAAAATTTGGCATGGTAAGGACACTTGAGCTACAACAAAGATGCACAGACAAAGGACACACGCGCGCCCCTCGACAAGGCAAACAACCCCCCTCTCTCTTACTGTTTACTCAAGCGCAAAAGGACAAAGTTGGGACAAAAAAGAACTTCACAGTTAAAATAAAAAATTGAAAAATAAAGAAGCAGTTGAATTGAAAACAATTTTGGTTCGCAATTTTAAAAAATCAAATGCCACATAAAGTGGCAAGTTCCGCGTGTGCCGCGTGTCGAATGCTGTCAATATTTCCGGTGTGTCTAATGACAAACGCATGTTTACACGAGTGCAAACATGTCCGGATGTGAACGGGGTGCCCGCCCGGAATATTACACATCAGTTTAAAAGGATCCAGGATCTGTCCGCTGGCAATTAAATGGATTTACTCAAGCGATTTTTGATCAGCCAATTTATAAATGATGGCCGCGAATTTTAAAAATCCCCCCATCGATGATAAATGATCCTGTGGGTAAAGTATTTTTGTTTTTTTTTTTGACTCACATTTGAAATAAAATTGTTCAAATAATATTTTTCCTAATCTGCTGCACTTCACACCAAGTTTATTCAACTGCATTTTGAATGTCAATTAACTTAAATTGCTAGTTTTGACTTACAAAGCAACCAAAAACTATTAACAACCCAACAAAACACACACGCACCGTCCAATAGACCAATTAAGAACTATATACAATGAACATAAAATGTATCCATAACAAGAAATGAAATATATCTTTAGATTGCCAAAGATTTAATACTCTTGCAGAGTTTAATAAAATTCTTATCTTGACTCTATACACGAAATTTAACAATTTTAACATTAAAAACTTGATTTTTCACTGATTCTGATTTTTTTTTCACATTTTAAAAGATTTTGCGTAAATAAATTTGCT
Organism: Hirtodrosophila alboralis; assembly: GCA_035043045.1. Lineage (NCBI taxonomy): Eukaryota > Metazoa > Arthropoda > Insecta > Diptera > Drosophilidae > Hirtodrosophila > Hirtodrosophila alboralis. The sequence continues at coordinate 1,835,195 of JAWNNH010000048.1, forward strand.
TAAAATGTTCGTACTTTCATAAGTACGAGATTTTGCGAATTCAATTCACTTTTTTTGATTTAAAATTAAATTTACTTGTCGATAAAATTTCAGCTGAATTACATTAAAATTTTTTAATATTTTTTTAAATATAAGAAAAAAATAGTTTTCCCAGCTACAATTGAATTTTTTGATTGATATTTCACTTGACAACTTTATAAAGACACTTTTAGTACAAAAATATGAATACCCTCTCTGCAAGGGTATAGCTCAAAATGAGTGCATTAACCTCGGCTCTACGACTATTTGATTTGCATTCATGTATCTTACAGATACATTTTGGGCTTATTTCTCGCTTCCGCCTTAAATTGTTGCCATTGCTTTCAGCGTTGCGCTCAAAAACTCCGCCGCACTCAATTTAATTTAATAAAATTTCAGAGTTCAGTTTTCGGGGGTTTCTATGGTTCGGTTCTACGACTATTTTCGGGGTGCCCTTCTAGTAATTATTAATAATAATTCTCTTCAGTTCAGTTGTGCACATAAAACGCGTCCATAAACAAAATGGCTGAAATAGCTGTTTATTCAGATCGTTCACATAACTTCAATTAATCTCAATTAAGTGGCAAAAATACGAGTAGATTCGAATATATGTTATGTTGATGGAAAGTTTTTGTTTTTAGGGTTCAGACCAAAGACATAGCCCTTTTTTATTTAGCTTAGGTTGGAGGAGGAGGTCTTCCAATTGAGGGTTAGGCCCTGGGCACATTAATTCTTATTGTATATATATATATATATAACTTGGGCAATTGGAGTTGTAAATTTTAAAGTAGCAAAGTTTATTGGCATGCGAAAACCATAAAGTTGTTTCTTAATTTTTCATGGTATATATGAAAATTAGCTAATAAAATGCAGTCAAAAAATCATAATAATAAAAGATAAATAACTAAAAAAAATAATAATTTTGTACTCGTATACGTACTATATACAAAAATATAAAAATAAATCGAAAAATAAAAAAAAATTTAAAAAAACAAGTGAGCAAAAAATAATTAAATAAAACTGAAATAAATCATAAGTAACATGAATTTATAATAAATTAATGTGAAATAAAAATGTGGGAACTATTAAAATAATTAATTAATATTTTATAAGCAGAGTATCATATTGTGACTTAAATAATACTTAATTTAATAGCGCAAATATATGAATGAACATTTCTGAGTAGTTTAATAATATATTAAATATTGAATATACAAAATTCAATTTACATTTTCTTAGAAAAACCAATAAATATATTTCATTGATTAAAACTGCCGACTAAATGAGAGATGAGAGCAAAGTAAATAATTCTAAGTAATTTATTAAAACCACATTTATATAACTAACTTCTTTACTAACTTTATGCTAATATATTATGATGCCAAATATATTCTTAACAATAGTATATATTAATATATTTTTTTAAACCGTTCTTTAAAATAAAATAGAACCATAATTCTAACCAAACATCTTCAGCTTATTGTATCTTTTAACTGGTAATTCAGTTATTTAACATTATCAAGGACAACTGGTTCCTTCAGGGCAGCCAAGTGGTGTGCAAATCTTTTGCGGATAACCTTTGATTGGGACACTTGAACACAGAACCGTAAAGTGAGTAAAAAGTAAGTAAGTAAAAAAAAATTAGTCCTTATTTACACAACAATGTGTGCGCAATGGTGTGAAACTCTTGCCAGTGTCTCGGGGTCTAAAGGAAGCTCAGAATACGACGACCCTTTCGCGTTGTGGTTCTTATCCTTGTCCTGGAACAAATAAGACGTCACGCTCATTATAATATCACAATGTTCGAGGTCTTTCAACCCCTCCAAGGAATACAGTTCAAGAGTTCGTGCTTGGGTTTTTATTATTTTTTTTTTTTTGTTATTTGTTTCACATTTTTTGCGTTTTGCTCACTTGAGCAAAGGATCGCTGATCTTCAAAGGAAGAAATGTGTTCTATAGCAATATCTCGCTCTCTGTCACTCTTTCTATACAGCATTTATTCATATTGATTACAAGAAATATTCATATAGATTAGACGCAATATGCTGCTTTAGAGTGTTCTGCACTTTTGTGTTCAAATTATCGCATTTGTGTATATTCGAGTACTTTAATGCATTCACATATGCAAAGGCATCGAGTGCCTTAGGATATTGGTCTATTGTTTCGCTATCATTTATGCAAAATGTTAAGCACCCTGACCCTGCCCCTGCCCTAAAAACACGATACCATTGCGATAATTCCCATCTTTAAATATTCATTACAAGAGGTCGCAAACGTCTCGCCTCGGTTGCATATCGCTTTGATTGATTACTCAAGTGGTTTATCGTTGTGGCAATTGTTGCTTTTCGGGGGGTTTTTTCCCATTTTCGTAGCATTGTTTTGAGTATTGTGCAGGGCGTGGTCGGGACTCTTTCTTTTGTCCCTGGGCCACAGCCAGCATGTTGGTCACTTGAGAGTTGCGACTGTTTCCATTCCAGCTTGTAAATGACATTTAAATAGCACTGAGTTCGAAAACTTATATTAAAATATCTTAAATTTGCATGGCTTCACATGCATTCTGTAGTGGAGGAGCAGCTGCCAAATATGAAATCGATCTTTGTAGGCCACCAAGGGCGTGGCAAGTATAAGATTATGTCGGTTATGAAAGGTCATGAGTTCGAAAGGTAATTGCGACATATAGAACTAAGACTTTAATTAACTGAAATATTCTGACTTTCACTTATGCGGAAGGGAATTTTCATTAAATGTTATAATAAGAGTTGGCGGATTGAATTCACTTGCCTTTGATTAACTGACATGTTCTGACATTCACTTATGCGAATGTGAATTTGTCATTAATGTTGGCATTTAACTTATGACAAGAATTTGCGGATTGAATTCACTTGCATTTGACTAACTAACATGTTCTGACATTCACTTATGCGGAAGTGAATTTGCCCTAAATTTTGCCATTTTCACTTATGACAAGAATTTGCGGTTTAAATTCATTTTCATTTTATTAAAGACTAAATTTACTTGCTCTTGACAAGAATTTGCGGATTAAATTCACTTAAATTTTTATTAAAGACTAAATTCACTTGCCTTTGACAAGAGTTTGCGAATTAAATTAACTTTTATTAAAGATTAAATTAAAATCTAAATATAATTCTACGATATTTTGCAATATAGCCGAAAACGGATTCGAAGTTATTTAGATATTTCAAAAGCTTGGGGAGTTGTACATCCATTCTCATAATTTCTTTCATTAAATTTTTAAAATGAAACTAAGAAATTTATTTTTTATTTGGTTAATACCACTGCTGTCTGCCTAGATTTATGAATTCCTGAAAGGATGATCTAAATATACTGATAAATATTTATAACAATAAATATAGAAAAAGAGGAAAATCTGTACAATTACTGGTATAATTAAATATTGTTTTTTTTCAATTGGAATTGTCCTATTTCTTATTTCTTGTTTGCTTTAAACACCCAATATATAAGATCCACCCCCAACAACCCCTTTTGGATTCTACATTCCACATTTTGTATGCAACATCTGCAAACGATGCGTGAGAAATTTTTTTGCATGTCTGCCAAAAGCGTTTTGGTGGTGCTACACTGACGACGTCATCAAGCCACAGGAAGCTTTCAGCATGTTGCGGCTCTGCCACAAAACAATACACATAACCAACACTCAAGGGGCACAGTTTGAGCTTGGAACAACGACAACGATGATGACGATGTCTGTCAAGTGGCCACTCATATATTTGCAACAACTGGAGTGCCACGGTGGTGCACGGTTCCAGCTCCGTCTCCGTCTCCGGCTGCTCCTGTGGTGCTGCGGTGCGCACATGGGCACTCAAGTGTCTGGAATATTGAGCTCAGCAGCAGATTGTCGCAATTTTCGAGTTTTTATTTTTTTCGAGTTTGAAGAATTATTTCAATTTTCTTGATTAAAATGTTGCTACTCGGCGATGTGTGAAAAAATGTCGCTCAGCGTTTTTAATCTTCGCATAATTGTGACAGATTTAGAGATGGTAAATGATCATCTCCCAAAAGAGGAGTTCATAACTAGGTTATACCCTTTATCAAGGACTAAAATAATTGTCACATAACGAACTTATGGAATATTTATAAGTTTGAAACTACAAGCAATGATTCTTATTAATAAATATTGGAAATAATTTTAAAATTGTGGACAATAATAATTTTAAGCTTTGGTTTCTCTAGCTTCTAGTTAAATTCACTCCGATATTAATACTGATTAAATTTATTTAATTGGTTCCAAAATTTATAGAATTTATGATGCTAATATCAATAGTGTAGCAGGAGAATTATCAGGAAATACACAGGATATATTTCTTTGCACATGTTAGAAATGACTACATTATTGTAAAGATTTAATTTCTCGGCATGATCATCTTATTGTTACTTCATTTCCGATCACTTACTTCACGATATATGTATATATTGCAATTGCAGCAGCTATAATTAATTTAATTTATTTAACAAAGGTCATTGTCAGCTTTTCTCAGACAAGAACACAACAGTACCGCCATAATATTCACATTTGCCCAAACAAAATCAAAGTGCAGCCGGGGTCCAGGTCCAAGTCCAGGGCCAGGGCCAGGGCCAGAGCTGGAGAAAAGTGTCAGGGCTCCGAGTAATTACCACTCGGCTTATATCAATCAATGAGAAAAGAGAGCTAGTGCGTTGTGGGTAGTTTTAATTGAATATTACAAGAGGGATGTGCATTAATAAGGAAATCAATTTAAATCTCAGCGAGTTGCAATGCATGAGAAAAACTACCAAATAAAACTGTAAAAAATCTGCGGGCATAGGATCAGAAATATATAGAAATGGAAGGGCTCTGTGTCTCTAACGGCTGCGAAATTAAATCCAAAACTTCAATGAAGCAATAAGTTTCAATTGAAATGGATTTTGTTTGCAAATGAAGTTGGCCAAGGTCATAATTATGTCTAGGAAAATATTTGGCTAAATAAAGCTGAACTTATGAATTTTTTATTAGATACTTTTCACTATCAGAAGTAACAGTAATCAACAGTATATGTTCTTAATAAACAAAGCAATATTTGCCTTATCAAGCCTAATTAATTCATTTGAACATTTTAAATATTTATTTCTTTATAATGCTTTACTAAATTTAATTAAAAATAATTTCTTTTACAAATTCTTCAATTTTTGTTAACTCTTTTATAACAGAAACTTATTTTATAGTTCTGAGAAACCCATTTAAATAATTTTGTAAGGAATAGATTTATTTTGGAGTTTTGATAGATTTCCTTATATAAGTTCTACATGTTATGCAAAGTAGAGCCTTTTTTTACAACCTTTTGTGTAATATCTATTTTTAACATAGATTAATTTATGCTTAAGCTTTTAAATTAAAATAATGATTTTATTCTTAAATAATATGAATTTTTACGAATATATTTTGTGTAGAAAATTGTCTGTGCATTTATATTTAAATAGTTTTGATTGTAAAGCAAGTGAATTAATTACAAAATTTGTAACAATTTAAACCTGACTACAGGACATATTTCAGAGCAGCAACTTTTACAAAAAAATTCTGTTTTTATCTGGATATTCAAGAGCTCAGTAAATTCATATATTTTTACTATTATTAAATTCCAAATTTTGGTTCAGCCTACTAATTTTTTTATAGTTTTAAATTACTTGAAATGTATTATTTATAAATAGAGCAACATTAATCAAATTGAACGCTAATCAAATACCAATAACAAGCTTATCAATTGACACTTTTGTGATAATAGAACAGACCGTGTGAAGTCTGCATTTTGGTTGCCTTTTCGGTGGCTTCCAGTTTATACCTCGTGCTCGTGCTGGGATCTTTAATGCGGGTGCCGTGCACCACAGAGGAAGAGGAAGTGGAAGTGACGGGTGAGAACTATTGCAAAATTAAATAAAAGTTCTTCAAGAATTTTTTCATTGAATTTAAAAGTATTGTGAGAGAACAGAAAATGAATTGCCTACTGAATTGTTTGATGATGCAGCTGTTGTTGCTGCTACTGCTGATGTCAAGTTGCATCCTTGGCAATGTGCCACAAGAGGATGCAGCAATTGTTACCACAAGTTTGGGTCAAATACAAGGCACCATAATGGAAAGTTTTCGTGGCAACAAGATCTATGCATTTCGTGGCATACGCTATGCTCTGCCACCTGTGGGTCGACTGCGTTTCGAGGAGCCGCAACGTGTGGAGGCCTGGAAGCCTAATATACTCATGGCTACCACAGATTCACTGATCTGTCCACAAACTGGAGTAACTTTGTTCATGAGCGAGGATTGCCTCAAGCTGAATGTGTTTAGTCCAAATTTGACGGCAAATCTGCCAGTGATTGTTTATATCCATGGAGGTGCCAATGTTCTGGGCAGTGGGCACAGTCTCTATGAAGCGGGTCCACAATATTTACTGGATCACAATGTGGTCCTGGTGGCCTTCAACTATCGCTTGGGCGCCTTGGGCTTTCTCTCTGGCGGCAATTATGGCTATCTGGATCAGGTGATGGCCCTGGACTGGGTACAAATGCATATTTACAATTTTGGCGGTGATCCCGATAATGTTACATTAATGGGCATAAGTGCTGGCTCCATGGCTGTGAGTTTACATCTAGCCTCTCCGCTCTCCACCGGCCTATTCCATCGAGCCATAATGATGAGTGGTTCCGCCACGAATCACTTTAGCATACACAATGAGTTCTGGACTCGTCTATTGGCTCGCCAGTTGGCTTGTCCCATGTATAATAGCTTCGATATGACGGAGTGTCTACGCGGGGTAAGCTGGCAGAAGATTGTGGAAATCTGCAGCAACTGGGAGCAGTACAAGTTCGTCAATATGAAATGGAACTATGAAATTGATGGCTATTTTTTGCCCAAACATCCGACCGAGCTTATAGATCGGGGCCACTTCAATAAAGTGCCTCTCTTGGTTAGTTTTACGGCCAATGAGCTGGACTATACAACTATAGGTGAGTGTTGATAGAAAAATTTAAATATGATATTTGGATTACTTGCGACAATTGTTTAAACTGAGAGAAATTTAAATTTAATCTAGGTTTAATATTCTCTTCAGTCAGTTAACTATTGATCGTAAGCTATCCAGTTGTATTTTAAGTTCTTTAATTAACTTCTAATTATTTTTAGGACATCTGCCAAATGATCTTCTACTACACGATATTAATGAAAACTTTGATGACTATGCGCCAGAGTTATTTCTTTTCGACTATAGCATTAGCAAAAGTAAACAGATTAAAGAATTCTATCTGGGCAAGAATCTGGAAGAGTTTAACATTTCAAATATTGAGACATTTGGCGAAATCTTCTCTGATGCCATCATAGGTCATGGTGTACATCGTCTGGTGGAGGCGGCAAGTAAATATACAAATGTTTATTATACATATATGGGTTATGCGGGCAAGAGAAGTCTCTCGGCGCCCATGACGGAGGAGAAAGTGGCCAAGGGTGTTGGCCATGCGGATGACTTGCAATATATAATGCCCGGCTTGTGGTATGGCACCCAAATGAGCAAGAATCATACGGATCTATTTATGATGGAACGCATGACCAAATGGTTTACAGATTTTGCCAAGACGGGGTAAGATTTAGCTCAATTAATTGTCTTTCTTTACAATTAAAACATGATCATTTCAGGCAACCCACAAATGATGCTTCAAGTTGGCCACCCTGCAATGGCACATTTCAACGAATGCTCTACAATGATAGGGTTACCATATTGGGTTCTCCGGCTTACGCGGAACGCTATCAGCTCTGGGACAGATTATTTCCCAAACAAACTGGCAATGGAGCTAACAATGTTGCCCAAAGGTTTAACCAAATCGTCATCGTCGTCGTCGGTGTGGCCCTGTCCGGGTTCATCTGTAAATTAATGTAGCTATTAGGTGTGGATACAAAAAAAACAGGAAAAGAAAAAAAAAAACAAAAGCTTATCAATAGGCCGTTTAGATTAGACTAATGACGTCGCTAGCTCGCTGCAGCTATTTACTTTGATTAATTAATCAACAAAGGCGTGAGATTTTCAGTGCTTGAATGTTGTGTGTGTGTAAGTGTGTGTGTGTATTTGAGATTGTGTGAAGCTTGTTGGCCAAGCGCCTGAGGGCAATTAGTCTTTGGGGCAGCTTAAATACACATTAATTTGTCTTTAAATGGTTCTTGAACGCCTTTTGACCTTTCCCCCCTTTCCACAGCCGTAATTGTGTGATAAATTCCTGCTTTTTTTTTTTGTAATTGTTCAGGTTTGCACATGTCAAAACCTTTTGGCATTCCCTGGATCCCCCAAAAACTCCAACCCACTTCATCCTCCGTCCAGCCGCGACTGGCACTGCTATTGACATTTGAGATTGGCAGCATTTAAGAGATTTGTTCTTGCGTGAAAATCTCAGTCATGTGAGCGGTTACAAAAGGATTATCGCCAATGTGTGTTTTAAAGGGGCATAGAATGATACAAAGGGGGTTGGAATATACATATAAGATAGCTATCATTATTACGCATTTAATGTAAATAAACTTTTGGCACTTTATACAAAACCATCAAAGAAGGCATTTCCGATATATGAGTTAAAGAATTATATATACAAAAAAAATCACTAGAAACCATAAAATTGCCTAGAGAATTGCTGCTATCGTATTTCTTGGAAATCAATTAGAAAATTCTTCATCTGAATGCATGGAATTTTGTTAGAAATTTTTTGATGTGAATGATCGATTAATGTGCTGAATTAAATAAATAAATATGCACTAGTTGTGATAAGTGCACATTTAAAAAAAATTAAATAATAATTAATACATAATAAATAAAAAAAAAAAAAATACCTAAATAGAAATAAAAATAAAATTAATATAAAAATTTAATAATAATGAAATTATGTTACTTTAAAAAATATTTGTAATGGTGCACCAATATATAAGTTGTGGCACTTGCATATAAACTAATTAATTAAATAAATAAAAAATTAAATTAAGGGTATAAGATCCGTCAATAAACTGAGTAATAAATATTCTGTGGTGCTGATTGTTAAATTCATATTAATTTCAAGTATTTAAATTATTTTTATTTGTCAAATTTTGCAAAGCTTTAAAATTAGATGTGACATACATTTTTTTCCCAATTTGTGTTTCAAGGTTTTAAGAATAAATTAGAAAGAAACCAAAATATTAATTTAAAAAGTATAAAAAGTGCTATGAAATATTATTAAACAATTGCTCCGCTTGTTAATTTTTAAGATAAGTTCAAGGAGAGGAGCTGCCAAAGGTAGAAAGTCATTAGCTTTTGTCCTTAATTTCTTTTACTCATTTATACTTTTTATCTAGATCAGGGACAACCAGGGACAACCCAAGGAAACCGCATACAACACAAAGGAGCACCACATAATGACTTTGATGTAGAGTTCGTGCAAAGTTTTGCCAAAGAAAATATGGAAAATTAACTTTTTGGCCTGTCCATGTGCAAACCACACAGATGCATACATGGAAAATATATGGGTGTGTGTGTGTGTGTGTGAGTGTGTGTTGTGGGGCATGAGCAAACATTTAAGTTATATACGCATTGTGCCATATTCTCTTTTGGGACATAGGCCACAAAAAGGTGGCCAAGTCAAATGACAGGACACAATTGAAAGACAAGGCTGTAGAGATTAAAGGGGGAAAAAACAAGCAAAAACATTGGTCACGCAAATTTTAATTAAAATTTTTAGCAAACAATTTTCCAAAATTTACAAGTCACATACATGTAAAATTGCGTTTGTAAACTGAACAACGCGCCCTTCGAAATTTTATTTGATTAAGTCTTTGTATATATTTAACACCTTTAACAATTGAGGCAGCTGGAAAAATTGGTGAAAGAGTTGTGATTCGATATTCGAGTGGCTTTTGTGACTCAATTACAATAAGTCTATTAAACTTATGTCTGTGGCTTGTCTACGCACACAGAAACATATATATACCGATCAGTCACAATGTCTGAGTCTCAGATCCTATAGACGGGGTTGAATAGCATCCAGCGCGTGCCCCTTTTGACTTTCGACTGGTTCTAACAACAGAAAAAGGCTCAAATTGATGAGAATGAGAATAAGGATGGGGATGAGGATGATGATGATGATGCGAAGGTGTTCCAGCTGCCGGTTTGGACTGTGTCTCGATTTCACTTTCGTTACGCCTGCGCCACATACAAACGTGTGTATTTCAAATGAAAACCTGGTACTACTACAAGGACCCTGGTCTCTAGGCTCTTTTTGCTCTTTTTCATTTTTATTATTATTTTTTTTTTTGTGGCATCATCGACTGCGGTTTTGATTACGTATTTATCGTATGTGCACAATGGACGCCAGGACGCTCAAAAAGGAGTAAACATTTTGAAGTAGCGCCGTTCGAAAATGCTTTATAGGTTTGTCAGCAATCGAAATATGTCTGTATCTCCATCTATAAAACTCCCTATATCTGTCTGTCTGTCTGGCTGCGTTTTGTCAACATATCGTATTACGCCCCAAAAACTCAAAAACTCAGTCCCAGTTTTATACCCATTCCCATTCCCAATCCAAGGACCATAATCGCTAATGACAATACAAATTGAGAGTGAAGAGCAGCCTTTGCGCATGCGCAGCGGCATTGTTGGTTTTTCTGGGAAGTTTGAGCCAACTGTCAGCCGGCGCAACGTGCTTTAAATTTGTTAAACAATATATGTATTTGTTTGGCATTTTAAGTGAATTTTGAACGCCGTGTATTTTAGACAGTTTTTTATGTTTTTTGTTTTTGTTTTTGTTTTTAGGGGGTTGTTCGCAGTCGCCACCTTGAAGCAATCGATTAATATTCGTGGAAAAGGCAATGAATAGCTTTTTCTACAGAATTAAGATTATCTGCATATATACTTGTCCCAAAGCATAAATTGATTTTAAATATTTAAAGGATTTTTATAAAAATAGTTGTTAAGTCAGTTTTTGAAAGTACTTAAATTTGAATTACTTTTTATTAGATTTAGTGAAAATTGTTTTTTCAATTGTTTTTTAGATGAAGCATAACTTGAAATGAGCTTAAGACTGGTGGAAAATATATTAATAAATAAATTGAATTTCCATTAAATCAAGAACCAAAAAATTTTGTTATATATTTTTGTTTATAATCAGAAGATAATTGTCTGAATTTTTACTTTTCATAATTTTTCTACATTTAATTGATTCAGTTCTTACAATTAATCCAGTTAAGTTCCCTTTTATATAAATAAATTGATAGTAATTAATTATTTAAAAACTAAGCATAAAATATCATTGGTTTTAAAATTCTTTTTTTGATTTTTTTCTGTCTTAAACTATATTAATTAATTGTTTATTTTATAGGCAATGCCACCTTGAAGTAGTTTATTAACATATCAAGGTATCTCTTATACTTTTAATTAATTAATTCATTCACATTGCTGGCGCCTACACCTTGACGTAGGGCAATAAAAAACTGACAGCCTATATAAGTAAGTAGGAGTCCCTATTGCAGCTCTCAATTAAATATTTATACAAATGTTTAAATTGCCTTGATTAATGATTGTCCTGTGCGGCGCACTTGCCACAGCTCCCAGGCTCAACAAAATTCCCAAATCAAATATAAACAACAGAGACAATAACAAACATCAAAAGCAATTTACGAAACAGGCAAAAGGACACTCCAAGGCTTTCTTCCCTTGCTTTCCTTTTTTTGACTCTGGTGAAAGTGTTCACATCAAACGGCTTTAAAATTAATTGTTTTGTCTTCTATTTTTTTTTTTTTTTTTGGTTTTTTGTTCTTAGTTAGGCCCGATAAACAATTTGATTATTCGATAAACAAATACGGAATACAATTACACACATTCACACACACTCACATATGAGTAGCGCCCCCCCCTCATTCGCCGTTAAAGAAGATCTCGCTGTACCCCCCTGCCAAACGCCATTGTCTCGCTGTCTGTCACAGGCGGCATCCATGACATTTAATGTGTGTGTGAGTGTTAGTAGTGTGTGTGTGTGTGTGTAGGTTGTGTGTGGTCGCCGTTTGAGTGTCTTTTGTTGTTCGCTCGCTCTGATATCGTCGCTTTTGTTTGAAGCCCCGGCGACAGACAGCAACAGCAACAACAACAGCAACAACAACAATTTAAACAACAACAACAATCTCAACAACAACATGATTGTGATTTTGGGGAACCCGGGACCCAATCATAATTATGCATGTTGTTTGTTGTTTGTTGTTGCTTTGGGCCCTTGTTAATAATGGCGTTAATGTTTATGGCGATGGTAAACAACATGGACCACCCTCGCTTAAATTTATTTAATTTTTGATCTTAAATCACAGCAAATATATTTTATATTGTACCTGTTCTGATTAAGTGTTGTCCAGGCAGATAAATTATTGAAATAGCAAAAAAAATATTCTATAATTATAATATTGTAATTTGAAGAGGTGCAAAGAAATTTCCATTAAATAGATATAGGAAAAATGTGACAGAGATATGTTTAAAGCATATAGAGTAAAATTTTGATGAAAATTTAAGTTGAATAAAATCAAACTTTAAGATAAATTATGTTATAATTTGTTGGATTATTATTGAGAAGCGTTTATTCGATTATCGATATGATAAATAATAAAAATATATAGCTTCATATTTCGATATTCTATGTGTTAAATTATAAAGATATTAAGCTTTTAATTTACATTCTGCATTAAAGGGAATGTTTTAAGATTATTATAATTTATTATATTAAAGCTTTAAACGTGCCATTTCTGATTTTATATAATTTTTCAAATTAAGTCATTTTTTGTTCAATAAAATAGAGTTTAATAATTGTTTTTTCCAATGTGAATGAAATTTTTAAAAATAGTCAAACACCTGCTTTATTTTTAATTAATTGTTTAGTGTGGTTTTCTATATAAACAAATAAGAACAGAATTCAATTAAATACTATAAATTATATAAAGCCTTGAAGGAAATCTATTGCGAAACAATGTGGTAGTTTACATAACAAAATTAACTTTAATTTCTACTTTCTTATATTAACTAATTTGATTGACATTTAAGAATAAAATATAAAACATGTCTATAAAAAAACTTTACAACGTCAATTATTAATTTTCAATAAATACAAATCAATTAAAAAAAAAATTATTAAATTTTATTTACTAAATTTAAATTTTGCTTATTTATTTTATGACATTAATAATCACATTTTAAGTTAATTGTTGGTGTTTATTTACATGACGTTAATACTACTGAATAATGAATTCTTATAGCCTTAAAAAATCCCGATGCTGATAAGCTATTAGTTATGAAATTTAAACATATATTTCTTGACGTCAGAGACATGTGGCGCTAATAAAATTAAATATCAGATTGAACAGATTTTTATATTTAATTGGAAATATGAACAGAAGTTTCTCTAGCTCTCAGCCAGTTTGAATTGGGAAATGTCTATATAAAAGTTGAACTAATAATAAAACTTTCCAATCAATTAAGACTCACAACTACAACGCCCACTTGAATGCTGTTTAGCTGATAATCTCTCTGAACCCAATTGAAAACCCATAAAAAGCGCAATCATCGACAGCATCGACATCGACCAAAACTCATCCAAATAGCCCAATAATTACAGGCGTGTTAAGTGCTCAAACCCAACAAAATACAAACAACAAACAACAAAATGTTGTTTGCACTCTTTTGCAGTACTCCAAAGTGAGCAAATATTTGTTTGCAGTTTTTCAAAAGCGACTTCTGTCAAATGTTGTTGTTGTTGTTGTTGTCAAATGTGATTATTAATGTGCTTTGAATGGCAACAACCCCACAGCCGAGCACCCTCAATCCAAGCCCAAGGCTGAGAAATCAGTGCACCCTTCTAACGTATGCTAGTTGTCATAGAGGGTGTGACAATCCATAGAGCTCAAACTAATGAGTGTAAACAACAGTCGGGCAAAAATATATATATAGTATAGTATATATAAAAAAAAAAACTGCCACAAACTGTTTGATTTGTCGCTTAGGACTAATGAAACCAAACATTAGAGCCCAGAGTAGCACCCTTCAATATGTTTTCTGGTTCTGGTTCCGTTCTGGTCTCTATCTCTCGTCCTAGGGTGTTGTCTCCCAAGTGTTGCAATTTTTTTTCGAGCACAAAGGGATGTTGGCTGATGTGTTGTAAGTTGATTACGTGGTTGACGTTGCTGTTGTTGCCTCTGCTGCCGCTGCTGCTGCTGCTGTTGAGTTGCAATATGAGGGCGCATGTTGCTGCCGTGGAATCAGCAGCTGTCTTCAACATGAACTGCAGCCGCGATACTCCTAAACTGACATGGATTTTTCACCTTTTTTTATTTTTTTGCCGCAGTTACGTGCCTCCAAACTGGCTAATGGCCTGTACACCTGAGTTCATCGAGTTAACTCCATATAATGGGCTAAATGTATAGCGCCAGGGCCTTGGTCAACTTATGTACACTTATGACCCATGATGAGCTGCTGTCGTGGCCACTGTGGCAACCGTGGCAACATTCCGTGGGAAACTCTCTATATAGGCATGCGGGTGTGGTTTTTCCTTCTCTATACATTTTTCTGTATGTTTTGCCACAATTAATGAAATTGTATTTTGTTGTTGTAGTTGCTGTTGTGCTACAGTTTTGATTAATAGTAGTCCATGGGGTCAAGCCTGAGAAATGCTTTGGGGGCAAGCTATCGTTGCATGCCCCACAAGCATCACAATGTTGCACTTGTTCTAATGAGAGGCTTTGTAATGAACTCAACCTCAGACAGGTACAATGCGTCTGGGGCGCCTTATTGAGCAATTAGTTTAAACGGCCCCTAAACTGTTGACAGTTAACGTTTTATCAATTTGGTTTTTTTTTTTGGCTCCAACATAAATCAATAGTTTGAAGTACAACTTTCACATGGCAGAACAATTTGTCAGCATACTCTGGTCACGACATGTCTTGGGCTATGATAGACCACCAGTAGAATATTTTGACATACTCATTAGAGTCCCATTTGAAGCCCTCGCTCCTCCTGCTGCTACTATCATTCACGAAAAAACAAATAACTCGCGGGCTCAGGAATGCGAGGGCTGTCCACGGGGATACCCTCTGTCTTAAGATAACCCCAACTTATTTTTCTCTTATATGAAACCCGCTTAAATGGTCAATAATAAACTATATTTTAAGGCAACATCTCTGTAGTTTGTTGACAAATACAGCTAATACCACTGTAACCAATCGATTAGCTATAAAAAAAATATAAAAAAAGCTTCATATATTTTTTTAAAACAAGTTTATTGCTAATATGTTAGAAAAATTCCAAGTAAGAACTTTGAATACCATGAATTTTAAGGTTTATAAGAAAATCATATTCCAAGCAATTGGTTTGCTATAAGCTGAATAATTAATTCTCTGGCATATCGAACTGTATTGAGTCAGACGCACTGAAACCGCAAATTATTTTATCAAATGAATTTTATTTCAAGGTTGGGTCAGTGACGTGAGCAGGGGGTTTTAGTATAATATTTCTACTAACGAACAGGAAAGCTATAAATAAATCAATTTAGTCAATTAGATCATAAATTAACATCACTCCAAAGGGTCCTTTCTATGAATTAAGGACTAAAAGTCACATAAATCATAAATAAAAATATTTAGAACCCCCTTCAAAAAATGCTTGCCTACGACACTGACTAAGGGCTGTACTCGGCCTGTTTTAAATTTAGAAAATATTTATATTATACGTTTGTCCTACATAAATTTCATTTTGATAATATTTGTTGGAACGAACATAAATATATATTGTAAATTTAAAATAATTTACATTTTTAAAGGTTATATAGATGTCATTTGAGAGAGCTTTACATTTAAGTTAATATCAAAGATTTTATGTAATTTGTAAAAGCTTTTGAAGCATGAAATAATAAAAAAGCTGTTCTTAAATATTCTAATAAAATAGATAAAGTAATAATAATGATACTTGAATCTTATAGAGAATCTATGTTATTATCAAAATATAATAACTATATCTTCAGTTACCAGGCCAGCAAAATGATAAGCACCTACAGTAAGTACTCATGATGAACGCAACCCCCTGAGAGACGAGTGGTTCGACCCACTGTCAGTTAGTCAATAAGCGGCGACACCGTGCAACATGATCCATCATCAGTTTAAGTTGAAAGCTGTAAATAAACAAGCAGGAACTAAAACTATTATTGAAATACGATGCCGTGATGACAACAGACAAAACGCAGCTCGATTATATTACGCAGAGGTAGACATATATACATATATATAGAGAATACAATAGAATGTGCCGCACAGGAGGCAGGAGGCAGGATGCCTGATGGCTGACAGATCAACGATGGACAGCCCACAGCATGAGATGAGTTTTGAGTTCTCAGCTTGTGATCGGCACGCGACACATACTACAAAAAGCTGTTGATGCTTCAAATGAAAATATATATCGCCACAGGATCACCAAAGTTATTAAAAATGATGAGCTCATGGCAGTTTGGGTTGATTGCTAATGGTTTTCTCGCGAGCTTATCAACATGTTATCATCGACTACCAACTTGATGTTAGCGCCCACGCGCCGCACGCAATTGTCAGCCTAAATGCATTTCAGACACTCTATGCTAATTAGAAAAAAAGTTAAATTTTATTTTCATTTTTCCTACCCTCAATATTGCCCATGAATTTGGATAATGTGCCAGTCAGCAACACGCGTAGTGTCGATAAGAAATTATATATTTTATATATATTTTGTTTTTCATGAAGGTAGCACATTCTTTAGGCTTTCGATTGCCTTTTGATTAGAGCTGCGGTTTTGCATAACAAAATGTTGACTAATTATACTATTTTGAACCTATTTGTAGTCTTGATTAAAAAGCTTAAAAATTGCAAATAAATGTTGTTTAATTTATTTTTAACTTGCGATTGAAGAAAATTTAATTTAACAATTTATAAAATCTAAAAAAAATGGGACTAAAAAAATTACAATTCAACTCACGTTTACTAAAAATTTAAATAAATGTAGAAGCAATATGCAAAATCTAATAAAAATAAATTAAAATTTACAATTCAATTAAATAAATTTAAAGGCTTGTTATAACGTTTCATGTTGAAAAAGTCTAATTTCTTTATTTCTGTTTCTAGGTAATTATCGCATTTCGTATAATTTGTCTGTATATTTAAAATCCTCCAGAAAATTAATCAAGAAATTGAACTAACAAATGCGTAATATTATTGTTAAATTAATAAAATTTGTATAAATTGATCAAGAGAAGCCGTAAAGACCATTTCCATTCTTTGAACTTTTTTTTAATTTTCGGAAATGTAATAAGAGTATTTATATATTTTGATTTTATACTATATTCACGATAGTTGCATTAAATCGAAAAATCTTTGCGGATTAATTAAGTACTAAACAGCATTTTTAATCTATAATATTATCGTCTCTATAGAATCGTTGTATCTAGTCAAATTAGAATATTAAAATTACTATCTATCAGACTAAATTATTCTCTAACTAATTTTTATTTTTATTTCCGTATTTTCTTATAGTTCACTTTCACACCTTACAGTTGCCAGTTTCAGTTTTTAAAGTGCGTTCTGTAAACTTAGCCCACTTATGTATTTTACCTAAATAACTTCCATATATAAGCACATTTTTCCCACACCCACTCTATAAGTGAAAATATGCCAATGTTCGAGGATCAAATCCAAAGACCATCTGCTGAGCTTAACCCAATAAATAGCTGGCATAGCTATGCAAGAATTGAAAACCTGAGTTCCAAGTTCCAAGTTGAACCGAGTGAGTCATAAATTGTGCCAGGCAATGCACATTATCGTCAATGCAAGATGCTGAAAAGTCAAAGAGTTTCGGAACTCCAGACACACGGCTGGTGGACACTTTCTGGCCAAGATTGTGTGGCTGCTGCTGCTGCTGCTGCAGTTGTTATTTATGAGTTTTGTGATGTTTCTGCAAATTTTTCTATGCAAGCATAGAGACTCCTTTTGTTTTTTGTTGCAACGAGCTGAGTTGAACTTGCAACTTGCAACTAGCAACTTGCCCCTTATCGGGCGTCAATTGCGCAGACAACTTCATTGTAAGGCCAAGAGATTCCTGCGCATTGATGTTGACAGCAGGAGTTCCAAGCACGCGTCGTTGAAACCTAACCAAACCACAGAAGTAAGGTAAGTTCCTCTTCAGTCTGGGGTTTCTCTGCTTTTGCTTTTGGCTCTTGGATTTGCCTTAGACATTTTGGTGCAACACACACACACACACACACACACACACACAATCTAATTACATTTTGTGGCCAAAGGCGCTGTGAAATTTCAATAGAGTTTGAGCGATTTCCATCAGTCAATAAAAAAAAAAGCTACACTACCAAGCCAAAGTCAAGCCAACTCGTGCCCAATGCGTTTTGTATTTTATTTGCTTTTTTTTTTTTTTTTTTTTGGTGTACACAGCAGGAAATAGTCAGGAGGCTTCATCAGATATGACACCCCCTTTCTCCCCTCTTTGGGGCACTGGGTAAGAGGTGCTCACAACTTTATTTGTGCCGCATTTCGCGGAAATCGAAATCTTCATGGCTCCTACGACGAAATATTTCGTTGGAAATTGGAATGCCAAAAGCAATAGGACAACAAACGGCTTTCAGTTATTTGTTTGTTATACCCTGTAGACAAGAAATGAGCTAAAAGGGTATAAGATAGTTCCGGTCGTTAGCATACATATTATAAACCATAAATATATACAAGTATTATAACAAAGTTTAATTTTTATCAATGCGACAATAAAAATATCTAGAATATTGTTCCTTTTAGGTATATTTTACCATACCATCTATCTATTTCAGAGTAATATTAAATATCATATTAAGAATAATAAATGACATAGACAAAGTGAATTTCAAGTTATTAGAATGCAATTTGCAATCTATAAAATTTCTAAGCTATTTCTGTACTATATAATCCAAATATATTATATATACTATTTAAATATATTATAATGTTCTGATTTTAACATGTTATCGTACATTTTATCATTCTATCGCTATAGTTTAAAAGTGAAATTGTAGTTCTATTTTTCCAAAACCCCATAATGTTTAAATCATGATTGTTACTAAAGCCTATTTACCACTACAATTTCTAAGATAAAGCTGCCGTATTAAAACTAAGTAATTACTTGCAAAAGTTTCTCAATTATCCAATCGGAACTTTAGCTTTAGATGTAGGGTATATTCTAGTTAGGTACTTGCATTTCAAGTATTCTTATTTATTTTTGTTTTTTGCCATACTTCACGACGCGTCTAACAAATTATAGAAACGTGCTTCTGGCATATGTTATGCTGACAAGCCAAAACAATTAAAACTAAAGTGGAAACGATCAAAATGTGCAACCCCGGTACACAGATCTATTATAGTAGATAGGAGACACTCAAACCGCAGTGCCCGAACAATTTGCATAAATTAATATATTAACTGTACGACTATTCCAACTGGGTAGAGTAGAAGAGCCGCAACACCCTCACAGGATCAATGTACTGGATGCTCTTACTCCATAGCGTGACTCATATGCACTACTGAAATTTAAAAATTTTGAAATCGAGTTGCCAATTGGCATTGAATGTTAGAGCGTCATGTGTTGCCTATGCTAATGAGTCTCTCTGTCAGTCTGCAGGATACTCGACAGAGTCCAATATGATATTGGGTTGAGGATGAGGTTGAGGTTGGCAGGGAGTTAGCTCACTTTTGACATTGTCATGCTGTCAAGCGTAACCAAACTCCGATAAGAGCAATAAAAATGAAAATAGGTTGGCGAGTGGCCCACAAAAGCAACAATGGGCTTGGGTAACATCTGTGTGCACTACCAGAAAATAGCAGAGTGATGATGAGTGAGCTACACTTAAAGAAAAATGTAAAACTTTAAAGAGAAAGTTTGAGAGGGAAACAAAGTATTGGTAGCTTTTGTTAAAATATAAAATAATTCTAAAAAACTAAAGATCAAGTGATTAATAATAATTTAGTCTATGATTATGTTGGTTTTAATGCCAACAAATTATGTATTAATATCTTTTTATAATTTTAATAAAATGTTTAAAACTATTTATATAAATATAATTTAGTATCAGTTTGTTGAGTTGTAATAGTTCATTGTAATTTACTGAAATTTATGCAAAGGTTTTCCAAAAATTTGTCTTATTTTTTCCTTTAACAATAAATTTCTTAAAAAAATAAATCAACAATATTATTTTAACGATCAAAAATATCAATAAACACAACTAAGTAATTTTCCTTTTTCCTATGTATAAATGTGAGGTAATTTGAAAACAAAAAATATCTGCACTGTTTAGATACGCAATAATATCCCTTAAAAAGGTATACGAATGTCTATTAAAATATCTTTCTTCACAGGTATCTTCAAGTCTGTACAAAATGTATTATTAATCGCAAAAAGTATATAAATTGCAAAAAAATATATTGTCCCATATTTTCAAGGAACTAAGGACTAAAGGAACATGCTACAAAAAAAAGATCTGATTATAAAATAAATAAATATTCGAATTTCTATTATAGGTAATCTACTCAACTGTAAGCATAGCTGAAAGTTATAAAATTTGAAAAATGTTTATAAACCTCACCCACTAACTACCACACAGTTTCTGCTACTTTTATTCACTTCTAACTAATTTACAATTGTTTTAATCAACAAATTTCTCTCAGTGCATGACTTGGCACGCGATCAACGGTAACCCATAATGCACGGCACGTACCAGTGCTAACGGCATTGCCGACTGCCTTAATATATGCACCCACACAGTGATGACACGCATACCTACCAAAAAAAAAAAACAGAGACAAGAAGAAAAAAAAACAAAAACATAAATAACACATAGGGCGACATCAAATTGGAACTCTGAAACTAAAAATTATGCCAATTGGTTTATCACTTGGCAACTAAAAAAAAAACAGTCTGAGGGGGGCGAAACAATTGCACTGAATTAAAACACAACAACAACAATAAAAACAATAAAAACAAAAATTTAAAATGCCAAATTGCAAGCATTTTTTTTTTTTATAGGACAGACAATAATTGTAAGTACAGTAGGTCACAAGAGTTGGGACAACCCTATTCAGATATATATTCCTTCGTCTGACGTCGCCAGTTGAGGGGAAACAAACGTTTCCAGATCTCGTAGCGCTCGGCATGAAGACCCTCCTGCAATATAAGCTCATTGCCAATATCCAGATAATAACGCTTTTGAAAGCTAAAGGGACGCCAACGAAGATTGCGAAGTTGCTCATCAGAGGGTTTATTTGGATCACTGTGGAGTAAATATAGATGTTAGATTATATACACAGAATCATACTTTATAATTTACCCCTTGTACGCAAAGGATGAGAACATGCGTATCATAATATCCACCATGCGAAACTCTTGATCATCCTCTGTAAACATGCGACTTATTGAAGGCTCCACAAACAAATACATCAGATCATCGTGATGCACAACACCATAGGGTGCATCCTCTGGATAATTTATATGACTGCGTCTACCCTGATAGGCAAATCTATAGTAGTATACCTTGGTGGAACGAGCTGCCAGATGCACAAATCGATGCAACCCAAATCCGGTTAGGGCATCCGAGTAGAGCATGGCCAAAGACGACAGCGAACTATTTGCCTCGAAGGGCAACTGGCCAAAGTAATGTTGACGCAACTCCTGGCTAATATTACGAGCACGTGGATTACTAGCATTATATAGGAAACAAATGGGCGCCAGGGCTTCAAAGTTGTCATTAAAGGCGGTAAGCAAAGAGCGGCTTTGAAGGATGGCTAAGAGAAGTTAAATTAATTAATTGTATTTCAATCTTTCCTCAATACTTACATATAGCTGGACCCACAAACTCATCCTTGGTCATGCCTGTTATAATGGGTATTTTCATAAAATCACCATTCTGATAGCTGCGCACGGGATCCTCGATAAGAAAACGTTCCTGTCCAAAGTCTGGCTCCACCACGGGTTTCCACAATATCAACGGATTATTGCGCCCAAAGTCAAACATGCGCGGCAAGGAATTGGCATATTCCAAATAATGTTTCTATGTGGGTTTAAAACTTTAGAAGTTACTTAGGTTTAATTAGGGATTATGTTTACCCCACGTAGGCATTCCATCATCTCCTCAATTTCCTCGGTGTTGCAGTGCAACAAGGCTGCCTGCTTCTTGGCCACATCTATTTGATGTTGTGGCAACGACCATTGACCCGTTGCGGCGCCACTCATCACAATGGCACGATGGAACAGACCTTTAGACATGGGCGAAACCATGTGCAGTGTGACTGCCATGGCGCCGGCGCCATAGCCCAACAATGTGACCATATTGGGATTGCCGCCAAAGCGTGCAATATGCAGCTTTACCCAACGCAGCAGCTGCACCTGATCCTTGAGACCCATGTTGCCCGGCGCCTGTTGTGTGCCCGTAGCCAGGAAACCCAAGGTGCCCAGGCGATAGTTAAAGGTAACCAGCACAAGATTACGATCCATAAAATACTGTGGACCCGCAAAGTTCTTGCTCTGACCAGATAGTGAATAGAAGCCGCCAGGATGTATAAACACAATGACGGGCTTCTTTGGATTCGGTTCCGCTTCGCTGGGCAGCTGACGTGTATAGATATTTAACCTCAGGCAATCCTCGCTCACATCCTCGCTAAAAAGACCCGGCTGCGGACACTTGGGTCCATCAAATGTGGCATCCAAAGTGTCAAACCATTGCTCAATGGGTTCCGGCGGTTTAAAGCGCAAATTATCCACAGGCGCCTTGGCATAGGGTATACCACGAAAGGCATAGAAATTGCGTCCGGCTTGTGAGGTCAAAATGGTGCCACGTATTTTGCCCAGACCGGTGGTTATGACCAGATCCGAGAGTTCCTTGTCACTGCCAATGGGTATATCGACATCATCATCTTCAGCCAAAGTCTTGGCCAGCTCGCTGCTGTTGTTTTGACCACTTGCAATGGAGCTGCCAAGAAGGAGGAGAAGCAGCAACAATCCGCACAGTTGCCACATTTTCTGCGCAAGTTTAAGCCCGACTGTGGCAACTTTGGCTGCAGCTCCAAGCTTTTATAGCCAAGACTTGGAGCTGGATTATGTCACATAAAATGTGCAAATTGATGATCTTCTCAGTGCAGTTTGACGTGGGCGTATTGCATTTGCTTCCTTGTTCTGTACGATACTCTGTTCCCATATCCAATTGCCGGCACATTATCCATAAATAACTAACACGACGCATGCCCAGCTTTTGCTTCCCACACACACCCTGGTTTCCTGGCCACCTTCCAAATCAGCCCACGCACATTTCTTCGAACTTCAGTTTTGTATTTTCTATTAATTTGTTATTGCTCCAATTTTCCCACGTGAACTTGTTTGCGTGTTAGCGGCTTATTAGATTAACAGCGCATTTAAACACCCTACCCAACCCTAACCTGGGTTTAACCTCTCTGACCTACCCAACAAACGTAGAGCAAGAAGGGAAAGTGATCCTTAAATGCCCGCTAATAGCGTTTAATGGTGAGCATAAAAGGTGAGCACAAGTCATAAAGTTTTTTTTTTTTTTGTATTGTATTTTTTTTCTTCCTTTTTGCAGTCCAAGATGTGATGATCATGTGGATGACACACCCCTCTGTGTGTGCCAAGCCAAGAAACCATCGAGTGCTCAGCCAAAAATGCGTTAAGTGTTCCTTTGTGATCTTCTTCCGTTTGTTCTTCCTTTGAAATTTTTTTATTTTCAGGACATACATAAATTGTGAGCTGTGCATGGGCAGACAAAAGCGAGCTAATTGGATTTATATTGGGCATTATGAAAGGAACTTGGTAGCAGCTTCTTTATTTCCTCTTCCAGTGTGAAAAGGCAATGTGAATTACTGAAGAATCAGTAGAAACAATGGGGAGTTTCTAATAAATTAATTATATACAGTTCTGTGAAGAATGTTTGTGGGAAGAACTTAAGTACAAATCTAGAGAAAGTTTTATAAACACAAATATTACTTTAAGATAAACTTTTTTGAAGTTATTTTTACGCATTTAAATTACACAGTATTTAAAACTTTGTTGTATTATTAACTTAAAAAACTTAAAAAATAACGAAGATAGCTTTCTTTTTAATCAATTTATGAATTAGTTGTTAGAGTACTTTTTATAGAAGACAATACTTAAATAAATAAGTTTTCTTATAGATCTAGCTTTATGTTAAAAACTTTTGAAAAAAAAGGAACTTTCATTTGACATTAATAATAATATTAAATAAGTTTAACCCTTTAACGCAATGACTTTAGTTCTACGCAATTTTTTATTGCATTTAAATATTTCCAAATAAATATTATTATATTATTCTGTAAGCTTGATAATATAGTAGTAAAGAAAAGTAGAGATTTTATTAAAATTAAAATTAATATTGCAAAAGCATTTAACTGATTGTAATTTATCTTTAAAGTTACTTCAATTAATTGTTTTTTCAGTAAGACTTAACTTTAATATTTGGCTAAGCTATTCAATTTGGAGACTGGTAGAACTATGCATTCTCCAGATATCACTTAAAGCTCACACAAGCTCTATATAGCTGTAGGTGCTAGAATAGCCCCAAAAGCCACCAGGGTTTTTTTAAGACAAATGACAAGTCATTTAAACTGGCACATGCCTCAACTCCTACACTATATAACTACTCCATGGAGCTTCAGTTTATAATTGATGATATTACCTTATACCTTATGCATATAGGCCTCACCCAAGTAGTTGCCTTTTGTATACAGCTCAGCGGTGATCTTCACGCCTTGACATCCTCACGTACCCAACATATCCATATAACCATTTCTTGGGCAAGCTGTGCCGTTGTTAGACATTCTGTGGTCGTCGTCGTCGTCGTCATCGTCATCGTCATCATCGTATTACCAGGTAATTGTAACATCAGAACTAGCACGGGCTTGGGTTTGGTTTCGGGACACTCGGCAGGTGACACAAATGCAGACGCCTCCGGTGTTGTGGCCAGACACTAATGCCCAGACATCCAGGTTGAGAGTCTGACATCTTGCCATGCGCCACAGGATGTGTCTGCAACGTTGTCGTGAGGTGTGAAGTGTGCAGTGTGTGTAGAGTGTGTGTGTATAGATTTTATGACTCCTGCCGCGCCTCAAGACGCTGCTCAAGTGTGTCTATTTGCTGCCTGTGGTGATTTTGTGGGTTTTTCCTAATAAAAGTGTTTTATTTTTTTAACTTTCAATTTAGTTTTAATTAGTTGGCAAATGTTGACATCTAGCCAGAAGCATAAGAACTTGTGTGTGCGTGTGTGTGGCCAGATAAAACATCTTTCGCCAGAACCTGACTTAGTTTATATCTAACTGCAATCTAATAGATAGAAATCAATAACCCTCCTAAAAAAATATATATACATTCCGCATGCATGTCAAAATATATAATTTATCGAGCGTAATCATTAGATTTGGAAGGCGTTTGGCTGTTGAAAATTAGCATTTGATTCTATTGCCATTTGGTTTCAAATGCATCCCTAGTATTTTATAGGGATGTTGGACCCTTAAACCACCCCACACACAAAAAAAAAAGAAAG
This sequence comes from Hirtodrosophila alboralis, assembly GCA_035043045.1. NCBI lineage: Eukaryota > Metazoa > Arthropoda > Insecta > Diptera > Drosophilidae > Hirtodrosophila > Hirtodrosophila alboralis. Next base: position 1,860,844 of record JAWNNH010000048.1, read on the forward strand.
GTAATCCTAAATGCGCATTGACTAATGAAATGTTTGGCCATTTGATTTTCGAGTGTTGCCTGTGTGTGTTGAGGTCGTTCTGGGCCAAATGATTTTTAGTTATTTATGGGCCACAAAATCATGGCTTTTGTTGTTTCTCTGACATTTTTGGTTGTAAAAATTGCACACACAAAAATATCAACTGCATTTTCCATTCAAATTTTTGCTATTTGTTTTCCCTATGTTTTTATGCCAATTTGCATTTGATAATACACCCGCGAATTGTTGTCAACAAAATGTTAGCTAATTAGTTGATTTTGTTTGCCAGTCTTTATGGTTTTATGGACAAGGGGCACGTGCCACAAAACTGATAAAAGTTTTTGGTATTAGTGAACATTAATGACAGAAACATACAAATTTCAAATTGGCATGCCTGAAAGCACATGAATGTCATTTTCTATATGGATGTAGAAGTAAAACTAAACTGAAATAATTATAATTTTGTATGTGGGTAATAGGAAAGAGGTATATCAAATTTGGTAACTTAAAACGATCATATGACTAGCAAGCAACAATTGAAGAAGAATAGTATAAACCACATTTAAAGTCAAAATTAACTAAAATTATTATAGCTTTAAATTTAATCAATCCTCTTTTAAATATATATGCCTAAAAAATAAGGTTATATATATTTTATGAATTTTTATACAAACAAAAAATTTGCCATTAATTCCGTTTCGTTAGAAAAAGGGGATAAACTTAATAAAAAAAAGTTCAAATAAATTAAAAATGGACATGAACTAAACTAAACTAAATTGAAGCAATGTTTGTTTGTTTAAATTCAATTCTTAAATTCAAAAAAATACATACATATACCCAATCATAATTAAATAAATATGAACAGTTTATTAAAAAAAAATTGCAAAAAAAAAAATTAAATTAAATCATCCATATTTTCGCCTGGAATTTAAATCTGCACATTAATTAGACTTAATTTTGTTATTTTTTTTTTTGTTAAGTTGTTTTTGTTATTATTGTTTGTTAAGTTTAATGTAAGTTGTTGAGAAATAACAGTAAAATTAAATGTTTCCCAAAAAAAAAAAAAGCACATTATAAATGTAATTTTTCATACTGTTAAAGTTTAAATAAATTAATTTAGTGTTTTATTTGCATTATAGTTGGCTTACGCTAGTTTCTCACATTCTAGTAAATCAAATAAATATAAAAAAAATTATAAAACAATTTCCTATTGATATTTTCTACTTTTGTTTCATTTATGAAACTTTATAGCGAATATATTTTAAATACCCATTAGCAGCTGTTTGAACAGTACGAACAGTATCAATCACATGAGCATATGCAAAAATAGATATTATATTGGGAGAAAAGATGCGCACACTCCAGAAAGTAATCCTCCCCAAGCCAATATAATAATCAGGCGCGACAATAAACAACAATTGAGCAAAACGGTAAAAACTGTCAAAGGCAATTGTCGCAGTCTTTGTTCGCTTGGGCACAACAAACTGACAGACAGGCCTAGGCCTTATAAAGTGATTGATCATGATGATGATGATGAGCTCTTTGATTTGCAATGTAGGGAGGGGATAGGGGGTAGGGGGTTGATTCTCTGGTCCCTGGTACTCGTACATCATTCTGAAGTGCGCCTCTAAATGAACGTGGGAGTTTCTAGTTTTGCACCTTGAATAAAAACTCAATGTTTGCTTTTGGGCCTCTCTTTGCATGGCAAGCACGTGCCACAGACTCAAGGCCCTGACTAGCATGTAAATCTGTTTGTGCCACTTGCAACAGCGCCATGTGGCAGCCAGAACAGCAGCCAGCCGCCTGCATAACTCCAGCTTGCAGCTGTTGCAATGAGTCTGAGCTGAGTTGGCGGCTTGCCACAGTCTTTGCCACTTCCTTTTCGTGGTCTGTTTAAAAATTGTACCCGTGCCGTCTACGTGCTTCATTGCATTATGATCATAACTTTCAGAACTAAATTAATTGTTGTTATTACTTACTTACTTACTAACTTACTTATATACTTGGTCTACGTTTTCAAGTTCCATAGCACCTGTTGGCTGTGCTATGCGCACCTTAATTGAATATTAATAAATCCCTTTGATCCCTTGATTTCCCTTTCTATAAATTGATATTGAAGTCAGTCATAATCACAATCATAATCATAATCGTAATCATAATCATAATTAAGTTAAACGTCTATATATATGAACCGTTCATTTTTGGCTCCAACTGCTTGGCTAGCCGGTCTGTTACCCCCTTTCCCCCACCCCCCCTGCAACACTCTTCCTTGTCGTAGGTCATGCGTGCCGCTGGCCAGCCGGATTGTCGTCTTCCAGACGTTGGTCGCACCTTAGTGAACTGGCGCTACGCTACTTCTCCTGGTCAACTTGAACTCTTGATTACTTTGCTTTATGCGGGATTGCGGTTTCCACATCTTATTTGGGCTGCGGTGCGTGATTGGCTCTTGGATTGGATTGAACCTAACGAGGAGAGCACCCTGACCAGCTGAATGTGAAGATGTTATTTATGACAAAACAGCATGATTTATTTTTAGTTTATTTTATAAGATATATCATTATTGATAAACGTATATATGTTTGTTATTATTATTGCAATATTTATTTTAATTTGACGTTTCTAAATTGTTTAGTTTTCGGAAGGAACGTTTTATTTTAAATTTGTATTATTTTTTATGTAAAACACCTTTTCGGATGTAAAATTTTTATTTTTAATTTTATTATTTACAGGGAACTTAATAATATAAAGAACTATGTAATTCAAAATTTTTGAGATTGAAATTCTTATTAATATTTTTTACATACATACTTTCCTCTTTTGTTAACCACAATATACATATAAACTCTAAAGTTACTAATCTATATATTTTTCTTATCAGGAAGTATTTTTCTTTGTATATATTATTTTTTTTATAGACTTCAATAACAATCTCTCAAACTCTTATAATATAATAAGCAATTTGTTTAAGGATTTGTATATTTAAAAAAAAATTATCAAATATTGATAATAAAAAAATTTTGTAAAAAAAAAAATATATAAACAAATATAGATAAAATAAATAATAAAATAATTTTCTGAGAACAATCAGAATATTTATTTATTATAATAAATATTACAATCTGACAGTAAAACCAATGTTCTACAACAAATATTTAAACAAACAATAACAATATTTCAATTAATATTATTTACAACATGTTGTTTCTTTACATAAGCTTTTAACATACTTGGTTATTATTTATTTAAAAGAATATAAACATATTAATTTATATTGAATAATTCCTGGTCGTTTTTTTATTTTCCATGAATAGAAACTCGAAAATATATATTAATTAAATATTTAAATATAGCATAACAAAAACTCATTTTTCATTAATTTTAAGAGCTGTTTTTTCAGAAATCAAAAAAGAGTTTACAATAATTCTCACTTTCCAAATCATATCAAAATTCGTTACTAACCGAACCAAAGGCGAAAAACTCGACTTTAGCTGCATCAAATCAAGCCAAAAACAATTAAAAAACAATCTTAACTTTCAACGCCACCCAGTAGTCGAACAAGTTAGTTATCTTATCAGAGTATCTCAGCTCGTTGAAGCACAGAGGCAATGAAATTTAATTAATGCATTTAAGATAAACAAACTGAACAGGACAAAAGCAAAGAGCTAAAGAGCAGCGACAAGGACAAGGTCAGGATTGCAGCCTATTAAATAAATATGGGAAAGCAAACAAAATATATATATTTAAAGAAACCGTTGATGGAAAATGACGTCAAACAAATTTCAAAGCCTCAGGCCTCTAACTGTAAATGCATAAACCAGAAAAATATAAGAAAGAAATATTACTTATAGAACGTAAGTATCTCTTCTTCCTGCTTTTGGGTGAAGCCCGTATTTAAGCCAAGTTCCGAGTTCCTTGACATGCCCAATATCAGTTGCGATAATCAAACGTTTCATGGCCAAAACACATTAGTGTCAAATGGCTTTTGCCTGAGGCCCGGTCAGGTAAAAAAAATATAATAATATCAGCTAAGTAATGCCTGCTTATTGTTTAAACAAGATGCAACCAGGGGACACGCGTCCAGGGAACTGGTTGTACTGTGATGTGTCCAAAAGTGCCATTAAAATCATTATGCCGCAAATGTGGCAAATTTTCAACAGTTCATTTAACTGATTAAAGTGCAAAGGAAGCGACGACTTGGATGATTTTGGCCAATTTTTGGTGCCTGATGAAGAAATGCGGCTCAAACTGAAACTTCGACAGCGGCTGCGCAGCTCTTTAAGGCTTTTGGTGAGAAAATTACAATGCAACCGGACATATAATTTTGGCACCTTCTTTTTTTGGGTTGTTGGCCAAAACAAGTCATAAAATTAAGTTTATGAGTCATAATTTTTATAATCAAAAAGCCTTTTATTTTATAGCGTAAGTTGAGGCTCATTTAGGCAGAGTACAACTCGTCAGCATAATTGGGTTCTAATCGGACCCATTTATAAGGCCACAATCCAACACATTTAAGCCCCACAAAAATCCATTAGCATTTGACTTGGCAACACATTTGTCAAAAAGGCCTTTTTTTCATACACTTGGTTGTGGGTGAGCTGTGTGTGTGTTTGTTAAAATATTAATCAGTCAATAGGCAAAATGTTAATCCGCATTTCAAAATATGTTGTATTTTGTTTGGATTTTGTTGTTATTTTCCGTTGATCTATTAGTGGACCGCCCAGTGTGACGACCAATTAATTGCGTAAATGGAAAAATTGCCTTTGGTCTTTGTCTTTGTTGGGTGCCACAAGTCACACTTTGGCTTTTTTTTTTGGCTAGACTGTGGTACAGTAAAAAAAATTATATAACATTTAATGGAAAAGTTCTATGATTAAATACATTGACTTTATAAATATTAACATAAATAATATTTTGTCTGCAGCAAAAGTTAAGCATACATAGAAGTTATTAATTTATTCTTAATTTGATTTTCAAAAATTTCATACATTTTTTATAGTTTGAGAAAAGTATGCTAATCATAAAAAATAAAATAATAAAATATATTTTTTATATTAAACAATTTATTATTGAAAGACAAATCAAAAAATATTCATCCATTTTTATAATACTTTTTATTTTAGCTTGTTAAAATATGAGAAAGCTGTAATAATTTTTAGAAAATTACACAACTTATTATAAACAAATTTAAATACATATAGTTAAAAAATTATATTATTTGTATTTTTTTCAAGTAATTGTACTTTATTGACAACAACAAATATTTAAGCTAATATTTATAAGTCGCTGTATACGAGATTATATTTTAAAAATATTTTATATTATTTAAAAATTAGCAAAGCAAAAACTTTAAATATAAAAAAAATATTTTTAGATGAGAGTATTTTTATTTTAACTTTTTTTTACTAAACTGCCAAGATTTAAAACTTTTATTTGACATATAATTTATTACAATAATTCATATCAATATAAATGTTTTATTTTCTTTGACAACTTTTAAAATTTTTAATGTTATTTAAGTACAACTACAAGTTTGCTAAATAGTAATTTTTTCCAGTGTATGGCAGACCTAATTAATTAATAATATTTGTGCACAAAAGCGTTGGAAATCCATTTGAAACTATACCAATTTTTATTTATTTTAACAGCGCAATGATTAATTTGATGCGCTAAAAAATGAAATATTTAAAAAAAAAAAAAAAGAAAAAAACAACAAAGTTTGGTTTATTGTAATTTTATATATTTTTTTTTGTAATTGTGGTCTCTTCAATGACAGGCCCTTTTGGAACAGCTTGAGCTTTTTAAATGTTTAAAGCTGAAGAGCACGCGCTCATTAGAGCTCCGCTGGAGTTAAAGTTGAATCTAGAGTTCGAGTTTGGGACCACACCGGGTGTATCTACATTAAACAAGGCATGATTATAATAATGTTGAGCAATTAATTGCGAAAAGGTGAAGCGATGTAAACGCAGCTGCAACAAAACCCAAACATTTACGAGTTGTAAAAATAATGTGTAAAGTATTTCTATTTCTAGCATTTTTGTAGCGTTGAAATATGTTTTTGTCACCCGTATAATTTGAAGACTTGAGCGTTAAAGCGACAACAACAACCACAACAACAACCACAACCAACAATCGACAACGATGGCAACTGGCCAAGAGTAACTAAGAGCCACTACTCCGAGTTGGCTGTCAGCCATTTTAGCATATATTGGTAGTACACATCTTGAGGCCCAATCCCGTATAATCAGCCCAGTTGACTGCGTACTGCCCTTTTAATTATGGGTCACAGTCAATGAGCAGCAGCCGTCGCATTTCTTTGCATTTCCTGTCAACGCCAACTTCAATTTTCACTTTAACGCCTATTTGCCGCCAAGTGCTGCTCCAGCATTTCCCTCTTGAATGCCCAATGGCGTTGTCTAAAGCAGCGTTTATATACTCTGTTTTTTAAAAGCAAAACAGGAGTATTGGGTTTATGCAAAGCTAGAGAAATTCAACTTGGTAAACATAGAAATATACGTTAGTTAAGTTTGAGAAGACATAGATCATAATCATAATCATCTTCTTTGGTAAAAAAAAATATATAAAAATTCTGCGTTCGCCTTTAAATATATCAAAAATTATGGTTTTCCCCTACACACTGCAAATAGAGTATACTGCAGTCGGTTGCTTTGGACTGCAACATTTTCACTTGTTAATTTTAACTGGCTGTTGGTTAATTGTTAGTCAACTGGTTGGGCTACCAACTACTACTACTACTACTACCAACAACTGGACGCATAAATTTGTTTTATTTTATTTGTATTATTTTTTTCCGTTTGTTACTTTGGCCTGAATGTCAATGCGGGCTGATCAGGTGAAAACAAAAGACGAACCAGCAACAGTCACAGCCGGAGACAGAGCCGGAGCCAGAGCACCAGGCCCAAAGACAATGGACTCTTCTCCACTCCTAACCCCAACCCCATCCTCAATCTCATTCTCATTACTTCTGCGTGTGCTGACCATGTTATTATTTTCATTTGTTTATGCTTATTTTGTACTGTTACTTTTACCAATTATATGACAGATACAGTAACAACAAAAAATTGGCCAAATTGGAGGGCGTGTTCAAAAGATATAATGTGGCGCTGTTTAATTTAAGGAAATCATTTTAATGATTGACATATAAGTTGGTTTTGCTTTTCATAACTATATAATTTCATTATTAAGTTGGAAATTCAATTGACAACCATTCAATCATGTTTTTGGCTTGTTAAATTCTTTAACTAAATATATTGCTTAATTTAAAAAAATATATATAACTTATTTGAATTATAAATATTTGCATTAACGTAATATTTGTCAGATTTTAATGCAACATTGTCGAATTCACTAAGTGAACATAAATTAATATACAAAAATTTTACTTGAATTGAGAAAAAAACCTTAAAAGTAATTTAAATGTTAACAATTTGAAATTTTAATTTGAATGGAAATCTTTTTAAATTATTATGCATAAAATAATCGATTATTTTATGGGTGTTTGGCAAAAAACAAAATTATTTTTATAAATCTTTTTAAAATCAAACCTACATGCAAGTTTTGTATTATAACTTGCATATATAAAACAAAATACATTGCTGTTGATAATATTAAAAATATAAATAAGTAAAGAAAAATATTAAAAAATAGTTCATATTTTTACATATAAATTTTATATATAAACAAGCACATTAAATAATAAATTTATACTTGTCCTTCTGGGAAACCCAGTAAATAAATAAATAAATACATATAAACATGACAATTAATAGTTATTTTAAATACAATTTTCAGAAATGTTAATGCACATTAGAATAAATTTACTTCTTGCTAAAAATGCGTATATTTCGATCTAGAGCTTCTGCTTGTTAAATAAATTTATAAACAACATAGTAAAAGCTATGTTAATTAATTTTTTTTACAATTTGCTAATATAATAAAGTTGTTTTGTTTGTTAATATTAAATCTTGATATAAAATTTCTAATTTCACAAATATTCTTTTATATTTCAAAGTTATAATAAGACTTATTGTCAATCTTTAGATTTATAGTTTTTGTGATAAGAGTTTCCCAGTTTGATCACAGCTTTATAGATAAAAGTATTCGCAGCTAAGCAAAATATGCTATCCTACGAAATATCAATATATAAGTATATAACTCTATACATTATGATACTATTATCGGAGTGATTGATATTTTTGTGTTTCATAAAGGTTTAGCTGAAATATTATTATTATTTAAAAACTATTCTTAAAGCGATAGCGTAACCCTTTTGCCACTGGCAAAGAATTCCAAGACTTATTGATTATGCAAAACAAAAGACTGTAGAGAGAGCTGTAAAATATTTGAGGAGAGAAGAGGGCGCTTTTCAAGCATATGCTTATAGTATAAAACAATACACACAAAGTGACTGATAAGCGAGTATAATGAGTAAGTAATTAAATTTTCAATGATATTTATCAAATGTGCAACACAGACACACACACACACAGAGACACGCACAATTCACATGAGATACAATGCGAACCTATACTGAAGTTTTAAAGTCTCAGATACACACACACACACACACAGGCATATAATGAGCAATGCCGGCTTGTTGCCACACTCCAGAGAGTTGTAGTTATGTGTGAGTGTGTGTGTTTGTTGTGCGCGTCAGCAGCTGTTATCCGACCAATCAGCGACGACTGGAATGAACTTGGAAATGCCAGCACGCGCACACACAAGCACATGCTCGCTACAGCACATGAGTATCTGAGTATCTGACGGATACATTTGCAACGGCAGCTGCGGCTGTATCTGCAGCGCCCTACCGCTCTTGGAGTTGGCTGTTGATTATGCGCCGACGTCGTCGTCGACGTCGCTGTCGTCTGTGGAGTTTTTGCCAAAATGATGCGGGTGTGTACGTTGTTTGTCCGTCCGTGGATCTCTGTGTCCGAACTATCCGTTCCTGTCTCTTTGTGCGTCTCTCAGCAGCTTGTTATTGGGTTTTTGTAGGTGGAGCCAGGCAATAATATCATTTCATTGTTGACAAAACTTGCCAGCGTCGTTTTTGTCTTCAGCCGAAGTTTGTGTTTTCATTTCTTCATTTTTTTTCTGTTTTTGTTTTTTTTTTTTTTTCATTTTTTTCTTTTTTTTTTGTTTTCTGTGTTTTGTATCTGGCAGATACGTAAATTTTGCCCTGCTGCAAACACAGCGCGCACAGGTTGCCACAGTGAAAGGTCGTCGTCGTCGTCGTTGTCGAACGTTGAATAAAACTAGCGACGGGTTGCTACGTTCAATATTCGTTAGATACAGATACAATTGTGTTTAAGATCATCACGGTATTCAATTTTTGCGACGGCATTCAATTCGTTTATAATGGCCAAATGTTGCATTTGTGAAGTGTGAATTCAAATTCAGATTGACAAGTGATTTATTGGATATACCACAACTTTATATACACACACTCTGGGATTAAACGAGCAATTTGTTTGGAATATGGTTGTTTTGTAAGTTCTTTTTTTTTTGGGTGTAATCAACTGCATCATCTCAAGAGTCGCCAGAGCCGAATCCCTTGATACCAGATATAAATTAATAAATAAAAAATTACATGTCAAAAAATATATACACACAAAATTATTGACGATAAACAGCCACAATTGAAAGCATTAAAAAAATAAAAAATTAGAACAGGCAGCAAGTTATAATATAATCGCCAGAATCGACTATGATTATACCCCTTTAATAAGGCTTTAAACATTTCTAAATCTTGTCTAATATTTTCTATTTCCTTTTTATTATACAATCCTTAACAAAAACTAAGATATTTATAGACAAATCTTTGATTTATTTGTATTAAAGAAAAACTAAACTTCAAGCTGCTCAAAAGCAAACTCTACTTAATTGTATACAGGGTATAAATGTTTATTAATAAAGAAAAATATTTAGTTGAATTTTGATATTTGCTCAATTTAAAAGAAAACTTTAGGTTTACTGACATTGTTTAAATAAATACATATTTAAATGTTTTTAAACTACAGTAATATTATTTGGCAAAAATTAATTCAGTTTCGCATTTCTCTGTACTTTTGTGTAACATATAATAAAGAATATAATAAATTTACTAATTTCGGGTTAAAGAATTTATTCAAACTAAAATATGCAAATTAGTTTAATTTTATAAATCAAACTCTTTTTTTTATTGTAATTCAAACGCAGTTTAAATTCACAAAAACTTAACATAAATCATATTACATTTTTTTTGGGAACTCCATAGAATATCTATTTGCAAAGCTTAAATTAAAAGAATTATTTCGAAAATACTCACTGCTGAAATTTAAAGAATTCACACAAACTCAATTAAAATAACGATAAATCCTTTACCTAATATACTGATTTTGCTTTTAATTTCTGTAATTTTTGCACACAAAATCTAAGTCGCATTATTTATATAAAAATAAACGCTTAGTTGTGGTTTAATAATTGAGAGTGCGGGTACAAATAACATAAAAAAATATTTATTAAATATATTTAAGATAAAAATAATTAAAGAGTAAACAAAATATAAATTAATGCGTTTTCAATAGTATTTATTAATAATGTGATAAAGCTATATCAGAAATTTTATTTTATTCCAATAAATACATAATTTTGCCACCGCAAATATAATCACAAAGCTAAATTTACAGTTGCACAATAATTTGTTCAATAACTTTGGCACAATCTCATTTATGCAATCTTAAGAAGCAATCTTCAAAATGGAATATTACTGAGTGCTATATTTGTTTATCAACAATATATATATTATAAATATTATCGAAACTCTTAATTTTTGCTTAATATTTAGCTAAATATTTGCTTTAATGTGCATAAAATATAAAATATTGAAAAATTTCTTTTTAAATTAAAATTTATCATAATAATGGAATTTTTTCTCGTTTTTAATATACTATATATGATGCCCTTTTTTTTATTGTTTAAAGTTCAGTATAACTTGGATATTATTTTTATAACCAACCACATAAAAGTCTTATCTTAATTACTAAAAATATTATTTAACTGTTTTGCAGTATCAAGAAAAAATATTTGCGATTCTGTATTTAATATAAAGAGCAATAAAAATTGAGAACAAAAAGTGAAGCAGTGATATCTTTGAAGTGCCGAACATTGAATACTCTTGCAAACATATTAAATGGGAATTTTTTTTAAAATTAATCGTTGTTAACAAAGTGATTAAAATAATGTTAGTTATATGTCTTAATGATCTGATTTTAAGCATTTTAAATTATTCCAATTGTCTTAATTACTATTTATGTTAGAGAAGTATTTAATACTACTTTGACCAAAATAAACTTAAAAACTATTGCAATATTTTGAGATTTAATCCAGATCAATATTATTTAATATTTTTAACGTTTATATCAAAAATATTGGCATATTCATAACTCTGGCAATAAGAAATATATCCAATATCTATATAAATTACGTTTTATATTCCCTAGCATAATAATAGTACTTTTGACAAGTGTGAAAATATATTCCACAGATTGTTTCTTACAGACGAACAAAACAAACTGAGATCGAATTGATTTAAACATATGTTTTGTGTACTACAAAAATTATTGCAATGTGTGTTGAGAACACTTGTGTGATAAGGTTCAAGTCAAATCTATAAAATCCCAAAGCGCAAAATATAACAAGAGAAATTAAAAAAATAAATAATAAAAAAAGTCATTGGAACAAAAAAATATTTAAATTATTTTCAAGCGCTTTATTATCATGCTGAGCGGCCTAGCCCTTGCTGGACCTGGTTAGACTAACAGATTAAAGAGACTTGCTTAATGGGCCACTCGAAAAAAAGCCGCGGGGGGAATGTGCGGCTTGCGGACCACACGCATGCGCCGTAGGGCCCAACGCGGGGGCTGATTGACCAGCGGTGGCCAGTGAAAGGGTCCAAAACAATATTATACTACATAGAGACATATTTTGTAGGTGACAAAGTTATTATAAGCAACATAGAACAGAACATGACACAGCAACCAAAAAAAAAACAAAAAAAAAACAACGAAGTGACGCTATCAACATCAGATAAGCACTACGAAGTGTCAAGCAGTCAATTTACGAACCCAAAACAAAGCGTCAACCGACCAGAGAGGAACAGGTTCAACATGAAGACCACCAAGCGGTCGATCAGGTATCAGCTTATTAGAGCCCAGTTGGATATACTCGTGCTAGCATAGACCAAACGGCATGCTGACTTCCCAGTACACATAAAATGAGCCAAGTTAGAACATTGCACATAGACCCTCCTGACTGTAAAATAATCTGTTTCTTTTTATTCAAGTACAAAATAATTTTTTGCTTATTTTAAATGTCAATTATTAGAGTGTAGCAGAGGTATGATCTTGGTGTTTGATAGAACTCAGCACAGAACATTATTTGTTCCTTTAAAAATGCAAAGAGAAGGATAGTCCAAAAATATATATAAAATTCATAAGGTTGTGCCATCCTTTAAATTTATCAAATATGTATACACATTAGTATACCCTTCGTGCGTTGCTACGCCATCAAAAAAAAAAAAAAAATCGAAAAATAAACGATTTATATTTTAATTGACCCGGCAATGCTACTGTGATTTTAGTATTTTATTTGAAAAATACTGCCTATTGTAATTTTTGTAACAGTACATTAACAGTGCTGCATACGTTAACAGTGCTGTATACGTTAACAGTGCGTACATCTGTTCAGGCGTTAGCAACTTTTCCGAAAAGTTTTCTCAACCTTTTTTTTCCTAGAAACCTTAAGCTTAAATCGGTCCAGACGTTCTCAATTAATGAATACATATATCTTTTTTTTTGATCCATTTTTATATATATAAATTTGCATATTCAGATCTTGTACAACAGAAATTGAACATAAATACAGGCTAATTTTCTTAAAAATGTCAAATAAAAATTTTGACCAGATTTAGCAGTAGTAAAATTTTTCTGAATTATTTTTAAATTCACTTTTCACCAATTTTTTGTGAATTGAATTCACTTATATGGAATTGAATAAACTACATAAATATTTAAGCTGAAAGCTAAAACATACAAAGCTAATATACTCTTTCAATGCACTGCCAAACAGAGTATCAAAATGAAATGTTCTAGGCCTGGGGTCCGTGGCCACAGGGCGCCCCTCTAATGAGGAGCAATGCGGCGCGTTGCTTCGACAAATTTATTGGTAATTGTAGAGCGAGCCCCACTAAACGTTTGATGCATAAATCTAAATGTGAATCTCCCACACACGGAGAGACAAGAAATCAGTCGATCATTCGACTCAGTCGACAGCCCCATTGGAACAGTTTGAGATGAGTTGGAATCAATTCTGTTTAGCTGAGTCAGAGGCGGCGCTTTAACTGCCAATAATATTGTAAACTGGCGCCTTAAATTACGGTTAAGATACTACATCTTGCATTACTTGTTGGCTAACTGGGCTAATACTAACGGTACCTGATGTCATAGCTGGCAGTTTAATGCCACATTTAAATGACACCCCGAAGAGTTATGTATTCCATGTCTGACATAAACCTAAACATTTCATTTGATTGTTTTCGGAACCCACGCCATGTATACACGATATCTTAAAGCCTGCTCAGCTCATTTTATTGGAATCGTTTAGAAATGTAATTAATATTGGTTTTGGGAAAAATAACGCCACTTAGGTATGTTTTAATGTCAACTCTAGTGCTCTGATTACTTAAAAGAGATGCTGAGATTGAACTTAAGTTGAGTAATTTTAGAGAACAAGTGTATTTAGTTTGCATTACTTTAGAGATAATTACTTAAACTTAGGTAGGTAAAGATGCCCGCATTGTGACTAGAGATAGAACGAAAGCTGACCTATAATAGTAGTATAGCTATCTATTTTTAAACTGTAGCATTAATTACTCTTGGTTATGCTCTTAGCGTTAGTTTTCTCTATTTCAAATTAATGATGAGGTAGAAACAACAAATAAAAATAAAATGGGTTTTAGCAATGCTGTTTGTACATTATAGAATTATATTTTATATTGAAAATTAATATGATAATATTTCTATAGCGTTTTATTCTATTATATCATATAAATAACTGCAAGTACTTGGACTGTAAAATCAAAAATAATCTGAGTACTCACAACCTAAAGAGATGTTTTAAAACTTTTGATTGATTTAAATAAAAAATATATGAATTTGTTTTTAATAAAATTGTATAGTATTTTATCAGTACAGAGTATGTAGAGCTGTTAAGGATTATATTAAATTCCAGTAAAGCTGTTACCAGTACGAAGAACACTTCTAATTAGTAAATAAGATACATACCTACTTAAGTAATACAGGATCTCTCTTAGGAGAAATCTTAGCAATCAATCCTAAATATCATTCCTAGATTTCAATTACAATTTTCTTAGACACTCTTTCAATGTTTCTTATAGAAAAGAATACCTTTCGTATTCAATATTTATACCCGTAAAGTTGCCAACTTTTAGATTCTTAATTATTTAAATTGACATTGTTTTATTTATTATTTTTTAAGCTAAAAAAAAGATGCGTTTATCAAACCTATCAAACTTTTACCCAGCACAATATAAATTTGACAATAACAGAATGCCAATACACTTACAGAAATGGCTACACTTTCAAAGCACACTATCAGCAATTCTCACAACCAGAGCAACATCTCCAGCAGCAACATCCTCAGCAGCAGCATCCTCAAGAGAATCAACAAATCCATTTGCAGCCCTCAGCTAGCGGCATGACGACGCATAAGAGCAAACGAGATTGGGATATTAATGATGCAATTGTGCCACATGTGGCAGATATTGAATTCGATGAGTTCAGCGAATGGAGCGATGGTCATGTGCGTCTCGTCTATTCGGTGCACAACGAGGAGGCCAAGAAGCACATCTCCGGCTGGGCAATGCGTAATACCAACAACCACAATGTCAATATATTAAAGAAGAGTTGCCTGGGCGTGCTGGTCTGTTCCCAGCACTGTACACTGCCCAATGGTTCCAAGATCAATCTGCGACCGGCGATATGCGATAAGGCGCGACGCAAACAGGAGGGCAAGGCCTGTCCCAACAAGAGCTGTCGCGGCGGTCGGCTAGAGATTAAGCCCTGTCGAGGACACTGCGGCTACCCGGTAACACATTTCTGGCGGCATTCGGGCAATGCCATATTCTTTCAGGCCAAGGGCGTGCATGATCATCTGCGGCCAGATCCCAAGAACTCCAGCGTCTCGAAACGTGCATTTGGACGCGTCTCCCTAACGGCCAGCAAGGCAGCAACAGCAACCTCAACCAGGACAACGGGTGCGCCCAAAAAGTCGGTCATTGCGGGTTTAGTTAAACAGGTCAAGGTGAGTTCTTCTTTTTTTTTTGTAGTATCTAGTAAATGCAACTTTTAATCTTGCAACAAATTCGCAGCAACAACAGAATCTCATGGGCAAGGCTCTCAAGCGCACAGGAGCCGGCAATCCGCTGAGTCATTCAGCTTTGGAGATCTATCAGTTAAATGGTAAGACAGTTTATATATAGAGCGGATAGAATTTCGAATTTGGTAGTAAAGAAAATTAAATTAATTAGAAATATATGTATTTCAAAAACTATAGATTAAAAAAAAAATAAACCCCAATTTAATATTTATAGAAGATATTTAGATATTTATTAAAGATATTGGAAATAATTAAAGCCATAACAATTTAGGATAGTTTATTAAGTAACAATATACTTATTAAAGAAATAGACTTTATAACAAATGAAACTCTAGATATAATTTCAAACAAATTAATAATTAAAACCTAGCAAAATTTTAATTTTTCTCATAAAATATTTCAAATAACTCCATCGATATAGTTTAATTAATTAATAATATTTATATTTAATATAATCTACTTTATTTACAGCTTGTGGCAAGTGCACCACATATAGCCACTGCACTTGTAGCTATCTGGAGGACACGACGCGTGCTCATCAGCTCAGTCAATCCTCCAACTATGTGAGCAACTCCTGGCCACTGGTCAATGCCGAGCCAGCGCCCTGTGAACCCTCGGCCAATGTGTTTACCGTGAATCATCAGCATATTACGTACAATTATCCCATTTACCATGCCACGCCCACTGCAGCCACCGCTGCGCCGAGCAAATCACCCAGTTTACCCTACACTTGCATCTCCGAGTTGGCCTATCAGCCAACGCTCAACAATCAGTCCAATGCCAGCTATAGCAATGCCATCAATGGCAACTGCCAGCTAGCCTATGAATCCGGCTCTCAGCTGGCCACGCCGGAGCCGGAGTTTATTAACTACTCACAGATAAAGCATTTGGGCAACACAGAGCATAGCTGTAAAAGCGAAACGCTGCCCACCATCAAGTACAATGCCACCGTGGAGACGCAGCCAGCGAGCTATGCGGCTACGGCCAGCGTGGAGGATAATTACGACTACTATTACAATCGCGAGTCAAAGTCCGACTATGAGCTGCAGCAGCAGTTCGCTGCCAGCGCAGGCAGCGTTGCCGCCAGCCATGGACACTACTACGAGAACGCCAATAGCTACAACGGCGTCAGTTACTTTGATACCACAACAACACCAGGCAATGTGAGCAGCGCCAATCTTGAACATGGTTATTACGATCATTATGCCAACTATGAACAACAGATGGCGGCAGCAAACGGTTTTAGTGCCGCTGGGAGCGCTCCTATGTCAGCTGTGGCTAGTGGTGTAGCGCCACCTACACCTACGCTGACCTATCATCATCATCATCATCATCATTTGCATCACGCACAGGCACAATCATTAATAAATAGTACTTAATAACATTAACATTATCATTACTCATAGTTCTTAGCCTAGTCTACAAGTTTAGTTTTGAAATTATAATTTCAATGTGTAGCGTTGTGTAGTTTTCGTATTGTTTTCTTTTCCGCAAAATAAATTATAAACATGTTGATTTGTAAGCGTGCTGTTGGTATTAATTCATTCTTGAAGGTAAGCTATATTAAATTCTAGATACTCATAAAACTCTCAACCGACTATTAAACGTCAGACAAGCTTTATTTATTACATATTCATTCATTATTAAACAACAGAAATAATTAATAGACTTATGTATGAAGTAGTAACCCACATATTCTATAAATTACACAAAAGTTGCGCTTAAATATTAAATATAGCTCAACAATTAATATGAGCAACAAATGAACAAATCAAACCTAACCGTAGAATTCGTACGAGCGCCATCTACCGCCAATGACGGCATACGCAAAACTTAGCGCCATCTGGCTTTAGTTAAAGCAGTGTTGCATTTACATTTAATATTTAATATATTAAATAATTTATTTATAGTGTAAATATGAACACCAAACATAAAATTAATGTGTGTTATTTATGTACACATTTTTGCAAATAATTAAATTATATAAAATGCGCTACAAACCACCACCCACAACAATCACTTCAAGAGCCTTGCCAGATCGCTGTTATATTCTTAACATTTATTTTAACAGAATGCTTTTGCTCAGATATGAAAGCAGTGGTCAGCGTCTGGCATTGTCATTCAATAGGTTAAATTCACACGAGTTGGCTGCGTGAGCTCTCTAGTTGTCCGCTAATTAATAAAACCTCAATAATCTTTTACCGGTTGTAATTAACTAAAACCCAACAACAAGCAACAAAATGGTGTACGCTGTAAAAGACGCTGTAAGTATTTTACTACAATTTAAATTTTTGTTTCGTATAATGTGCCATCGGGTTAAGTAATACACATATAAAGAAATGAAATAAACTACCCCATGCCAAGTGAATTAATTTCCCCACTCATATCTTTTTGGTGGTTTGTGCGCTTTCGTACGTACATATATTTATTTGTATGTAAATTAGTTTGTAGCGCAAAATAAAATCTGCTGCGCTGGCGGCAAACATACTTATATAAAATAATAGAAAAGAAACCAGTATATAACAATGATATCATCTCTTTTTGAAACGGAACCAAATGGCCATCATCACGATGCCATATAGAAAGTGGCAATTTTTTAAGCATTTCAAATACTACGTACTATATAAAAGATATATTAGCAAGTCAGGAACAACTTGACCGCATTGTGTACACTAATTTCATATATATGTAGTCTATATCTTTTCTCCGACATGTGCTTCGAATTTGTTAGACAAACCCCATTTTCATCAGCGTCGTGAGTTTGCATTTTTTTCTTTTTTTTTTTCATTATCAGTAAAACGCTTTGGCTTGGGTTTTATTAGTTAGGCACAGGGTGTTACCTACTTATGTACAGAGAGATACTTACATATATGCATACATATATATTATATATATGTCAATATTTATACCCATTACACAGCCTTTTGGCGGGCCGCTTACTTATATGAAAACCGGTTTAAATCGCAAAAGATAGTCATCAACACTTTATAAGAATTTCAAATGAATAGATATTGCATCAGAGCTTGTTCACAAATGTATTTTTAATTTCTATGCAAAAGAAAAAACCATATTTAATGATTTTTCATCATATTCATGACGTCATTTGTCGAGGCAATTTATAGTGACACTTAAAACATATAAAAAGCTGAACATAATTCTATTGGAATACATAGAGAAAAAAAAACGACAAAATTGTCTAAACCAAAATCTCTTTGTAGTGTATAATTTAATAGAATTGTCAAAATTAAAAATTATTTTATTTATTTTATATATAAAAATATGCTTTAGATTTTCTAGAAACATTTAATTTCAACATGATAAATATTACATCCGGCATCTAATCTTATATAACTCATATTTTAAAGCGGACATAAAAATTCCAGAATTCTCTATATAAATGATTTGCATCTATGAAATTCTTTAATATTGTCGTGAATAATCTTTCTTATATTACTCATTGAAAAATAAGATGACAAAGTTGAAATGTTTTGGAAATGTTTGGACTAAACCCAAATGAATCATGTATCTGTGTTAAGATTTGTTTTTAGATATTATGTGGGCTGATAAACTTAACTCTTTAGGCAAATATGAACATTAATAAATAAAAAAAAAAATTAAAGTAAATTATTTAAATTTAACTTGACATTGGCATTGAAATAACAGGTTTTGCATTGCAATGACATTTAATGAATACAAAAAAAATGCAAAAAGAATAGAATTTGAACAGTTGCGAACATCTGATCTTAACTAAAATCAAATTAATTAAAATAAATATTGAAATTATTCATATATTGTGTCTATCTTTAAACTTTGTATAAAAACAGGCACTAAAGCTATATAGACTCAGTTTGTTATTCTAATAATAATATATGAGATCGTAAATTAGAAAATAATTAAAAACTGTTTAATATGTTACATATTTTCTGAAAAACAAACGTAATAATAATGTTTATAAATACTGAAAATATTGCTGCATAGATTCAACAATTTCTAGTGTTAACTGTCATTAGTTACCATTTCATCAAGAGTTAATTTTATTTTAATGAATCATTGCCTTTTACTATACTAGAATGCATTAGTATTAGTTAGTATATAAGGTTGTCACAATGTCGTGTTGGAAATGCCTTCAATTAATCAAAGGTCAGCTAGTAAAACGTGACTGGGGCAGTTCAAGAGTTCTTTGCAAGTCAAAACAAATATTTAAATCAAATTGCAGAGTATTGAAATACGCCCACAAACATGCACCATACAAGATTTTGATATTGATTTGATTTTAGTTGAAAATAATTGTTTTTTTTTTTTTGGTAGTTCTATATGTAGTATATAATAATCATTCATTAAATTGCAAAGATTAGAAAAAAAAACAGCTTAAGGGCGTCAATGAAAAATGTAAATCAAAATCGAAATAGTATATTATATTGCACATGCACATTTTCATTCAGCTTGCGTGTAATTGACCTCAAAAATGAAATATTTCAAATATTTATTAATGAAATTTAAAACGCGAACAGAAATGTTATTAGAAAATAACATGTGTATACATTTCAAAAGTATGTGAGCATTTCAAAATTCATTTTAAACAGCTACAAGTAGGTAAATATATATATATAAATATAAGTATATATATAGAATTTATTCCGAGTCATGTTCAGACCTGAATGAGACACGTTGTCAATGTTAATTAATTAAGCAAATGGATAGACGAGTAAATAAAAGTTCAAATAAAAATATTATATTGAGGTTTGTAGCTGATGTCTCCTTCATTTTAATATATATATATGTGTATATAGTAATGTGATTGACATATATACATAAAGTTGTACTGCTAAGTATATATACTATATAGGTTGGGGGCAAAAGGTCTCTCTATATAATAATACACGTACATTGTTGCTAATGCTATACAGTTGTTGTTGCGCTTATCACACATGTTAGCCAACTGATAAGGGAGAACGTGTTACAGTAGCTGCCAAAAGTAAATCGATAGACTGCAATTCTAGCCCCGTTTTGATAAGCATTACAAAAGAGAAATAATATTCAGCCAAGCATAAATATAATTATGTTAAGTACATATTATGCAAAACATAAAAAACACACCTTTGGGACCTCGATTTAACCCCAAGCATATAAGTTTTGCATATTTAATGCTATATCAATGTGTAATTAGGTCATCAACTAAGTAAAACAAAGAAAATAAAAAAAAATCAATATAAAACTGTACACATTTTAACTGATTGAGTACTATATATATATATATTATTTACAGAACGACTTCAAGACCCAGCTGACGAATGCCGGCGATAAACTGGTCGTTGTGGACTTCTTTGCCACCTGGTGTGGCCCCTGCAAGATGATTGCACCCAAGCTGGAGGAGCTGTCCCAGCAATATGCCGAGAAACTTGTTGTGATCAAGGTAAGTGAAACCTCAACTTAAAAGGAAATCAATAACTAATTTTCTATAATAATTATAGGTCGATGTGGATGACTGTGAAGACATTGCCATGGAGTATAACATTTCCAGTATGCCCACGTTTTTGTTCATCAAGAACTCCGTCAAGCTGGAGGAATTTGCCGGCGCCAATGTCCAGAGACTGGAGGATACCATTAAGAAGAACATCTAAGCAACTTTAAAAAAAATAAAAGGCCTGTTTATGGATTGTCCTTAGCCCACCATCCCCAGGGAAGAAAAGACAATTCGTTGAATATGTATCCATGAGTTAAATCTTCATACCATTTAGTTAAATATGTATTCCATAAGTGCAAGAGTTTTGCCAGTGATTTGTGTCCAGCAACAACATTTAAACAATCAAACTATATTTGCACATGGTTTCACCTGATTTATAATGTAGCATTATTATTGTAAACATTTGATTTTGATCAAAGTATTTGATGTATTTGTTCAACACTGCAGCGCAGCTTAAACAATTGAGATACAAATGTGGCTTTTAATGTAACTAATCTAAAAGTTTGCTTAATTAATTAATTAACTCTTTAGTACGGGTTCTTTTTGTAACGCATCAATCACAATTGCAAATTGTAAACAGTTTTTCAAAAAACAGCAGCAAACCGAAGCAAATTCAATAAATAAATGTAAAACACGTTCCGTTTGTTATACAATTTCAAAAATGTTTAACTTAATTATACTTTAAATATGTAGTTGGTTGGTTAGCTAATCTAGTTTTCTGTTTAGTATCAGTCTACAGGGTTGTCGATTAGATTAGATACAAAAACTAAGCTACAAGGCTTTAAGGTATTAAGAAACTATCTTTAGTAACATATATAAAAGCACTGTTTAAAATACAAAAAGTCTAGGGCGAATATTCAAAATGAATTTGTAATGGACAAAGGAATTCAGAAACTAGATACCAGATGATCTAATTTTATACGCTTTATTTGAATTTATGACTACAAAAATGAAATATTTTTTTTTGACTAAAATTTACAATATTATATAGGCGAATGCCATTTACTTTTATTGATGACAGTCATGTAAAGGTCTTTATTATTATTTATGGCGTTCCTATCAAATCACTCGAAGTCTAAATTCCGAAAAACAATTGTGACGTGACGTGGAAGGAGCACATCACCGGGAAAGTTACTCAAATCTCACTTAAACTTCGAAAAATGGCCTGGCTTCTGTATAGGACAAGCGAACTCTCAAGGATAAATAAACTCCTCCTATATAAATACTTTATTAAACCAGTTTCGACTTACAAAATTGAACTTTGGGATACGCCCTCATCCTCAAACATCCAATAGATCTAAAGATCTGAAAATAAGATCTTGAGGCACATTCTTAATGCTCCATTTTATGTGCGTAGCTCCACTATCAAAAGGGATCTAAACATGCCTTCAGAAGTTGAAGTAATATCTAAGACTAGTTGGAGACAGCTAGACAGGATGGATGTTCATATAAACCAACTAGACATTAATCTCCTGGATAATAGCGACGGAGATTGATCATTGATCCGTGTATAAATGTTGTAATTGGTAAAAATTTGCTTTACGACTCTTTGATTTTCTTTTTTACAATAATGCAAATATTGTTTTTGCTGAAAAATACGATATTCTTCTATATTACCCACAAATAAAATGGGCACAATATGTTTAATACAAAATCCAAATAAAGATAAAATTTTTCCAATACATTCAATAAAATTTGAAAAGCCCTCCAATTAAATTGTTCGTTGTTAGCCACGACAAAAACCATAATCTGCTGCAAATCAAAGCAACTCTGCGCCAGCTGAGGGCGAGAAAAACTGAGAGAGAACCCACGAGAGAGCGAGAGAGAGAAAAAGCTTCAGGTAAGAAGTGGTTTGGCTGCCTTCAGTGCTGCTGTCAAACTCAACGAGACAACAACAAAAGCAAGTTAGAGAACGGACGAACTAAACACTTAATATAAGTAAAACAAGCCAATAAAGAAACATTTCTTATATTTTTTGTTTATTATTGTAAAATCTAAGCAGGCGGCCGTCTCGTGTGTGCATTTATGTGATTATTATAGACACTTGCCAGGCGACAACTAGCAAATAAAGCCAGAGAGTACAGCCAATATATAAATATAAATAAAAGACGCCAAGCGAACAAAAAAAAAAAAAAACAAAGTGAGCGCAAGGCAATGGCATTTCATTAAAGTTTTTCGTTTTTTCGATGTCACTGGCTGGCGTCTGGCTAAATTGTATAACGCTCGATAGAAAACAGAATTGAAAAAGCGCGAAATAAAAGCAACAAAAAAGGCATAAAAACACAAAAAATAAAGCAAAACAATCGACGCCGACGCGCTGCTCCCGCAACAAATGGCAAACGCAGCCCGGCGCTGTCGTCATCTTTGCCGTCTGCGTCTTTATCATCATCCGCTGGCGCAGCTGCTGCTGCTACCGTCAAAGCAGCAGTTGCCGTTGCAGTTGCCGTTGCAGTTGCAGTTGCCTTTTCCGTTGTCGTTGCTGTTGCAATTGTCATGCCAGCAGCAGCAGCTGCTCTCTGGCCACATTAGGTAAGCCCGACCTACCACCAGCAGCACAATGCCAAGTGCCCACTATCAACCACTCGATCCACAAGCATCTGACGACGACGAGGACGACATCGACATTGAAATCGACGACAACGCGCTAAGGATAACAACGCTCAACAGTCAATATCATAAACGCCATCATCCTCAGCTGGGCAACGGTAAGGAATTGCTGACACCGTATCTCGCAATGACGTCCAGATCAATCCGCACCAATGCGAGCAGCAAGCGTCGCTGTTGGCTGCCCATGCTCTTGCTAATCTCGTCCTGCATCATCTTCTTCTACTTCATATTCGGCCACCAGCCACTGCGCTTTGGCACTGGCTACGAGGATGTCGACGGAGACTATGAGCCCAACAATCGCCTAGGTATGTAGCGGTAAAGATATTGAAATCTTAACAAGCCAGCTTATTCCAAGTCTATCCTATCAAAAGTTCGCTTAAGAAGGCTCAGAAGTAAATTTACGCGTAAGTTTCAACTTATTTCAAAGAAAAGATAATTAATTTAAAAAAAAAATACTTCCAACATTCGCTGTGCGTAATTGTAATGCTTATCAATGTTGCAACATTACGAATGCTTTAAAGTGAATTTATCCAGATACTTTCACTTTCAAAGTGCCCTACACCACGCACACCAAGTGGGGAGTATGGATTTTTAAGTGCAATTGGTAACTGACAATTTAGCTAAGCTTTTTAAAGAGATTTTCTTATTTTTATTAAGAACAAATTATTGAAATTCCTTGAGTTGCAAAAATTTACACATTTAAGCTATTTTGAGAATGGAACGACATTGTTTAAAAATATCATATGTATACTTAATGTGTGTGAGTGCTATGTGAAAAAAAAATAATAAATAAATACCTATATTTTATTTTATCAGCAGAGCACGCTATAATATATATATATATACATATATATGCACATTTATATACATTCCCACAAATTATATTATTTTATTAGAAAAACGATAAGCTGATTAGTTTTTACTTGATTTACATTTAATTATTATGTTTTTTCTCTGGGCTTCTAATATAAATTTGTAAAATAGAAATATTGTTTCTACCCCCGATTTATTGTTGACCCTGAGGAAGCATTGAACTTTCTTTAATTGAATTACTTTATTTTTAAATTCTAATAAATTCTCTTGTGAATGATTTATTAGAAAAAAAAAAAAAAAAAATAGTTTCGGCTATTTTTGATATTATTTTCAATTAATTTTTGCGATTGAGCCTATGTTAAGTAATTTCGAACTACTATAAAATGTTTGTGTAGGGTTATCTACTGAATCGCTATGGCCCTGGCTATAACTACCTGGCTAACAAAAACAAAAACAAGTTAACTAACCAACTGACTAACGAGCAAACACTCGACACTCAAACGCCTCTCGCACTCTCACTCTCTGTCTCTCGATGTCTCTTTATCTCTTCCCTCTCTTTAGCACTATCTCTCACTCTTACTTTCTCACTATTTTCTCCCCCATTCCATTACATTGCCCCTCCACAGGGGGCCACCCGTTGCTTAGGCCCCAAAGTGTTGCGGTAATCGCAGTATGTAAGTTGACGGGTTTGGGGTTAGTTAGGTTTGTTAGCTGTTGTTGTTGTTGTTGTTGCTCTTATTTATTATTTAGTCTTAATTGGCTTAATTCGCTGAGAATTGTCTTTTTTCAGTTAGAAATATTTTTTTTTTTTTATTTATCGATAGCCGTTCCGCACGGTTTTTTTTTATGGCCCCCCAACATTTCCAGTTACGTGGCATGCCAAGGCCACATTTTCCGGCAGTTTGGTTTTAATTTTCTTATACTTTATTTATTAGCTAATTTGGCCAACAGTTGGCTGGCTTTTCTTGCAACTGATTGGGTCACATATCGATTGATTTACTTCCCATTTGTGGCATCGGTGCACTGACACGCGAATCCGGAATGAATCTTTGATGTCTGTTTACAATTTACAATTTCAAATGAGCTCTAAAAACTTGTTATGGATTCGTATAGTTTTATGGGGCAGTTTGTAGTAGTTGAATAAATAAATAGTTATGCCTGAATATAAAAGCAATAAATTATCACAAGTTTTTTGAAATATGAAAATTTCATTGAATAATATAAAATGTTTGATTTATGAGCAAACTTATCAAACTTCTATTATTTGACCTAAAATCATTGAAAATATTTACAAAAATTAAAATCAAATTAAATAAACGCATAATAAAATTATTTTTTTTTTTTGTTTATTAACAGCGCATTTAGGCAGATATATTTTGATTAAATTGTAAGTTTAAATTTATTAAAATTTTAATTACAGTATAACATTCTCAGAAATAAAGTTTGAACTATTCCTAAATGTTAAATTCTAGCATTTAAAACAAGTTCAGAAATGCCAACTTTAAATAAAATATTTTTAAACTACATTTCTGATGTCATTTTAAAAGGAATAGTAAATTTTTCCTATAATACGGGTATACGAAATGTTTATTATTGACTTTTAATAGAAAATTGAATCATACTTAAAAAAAACCAAAAAATAAAAGCGATAATAAATGGTTTGAAATCCGATAAAACTAAAATTGAAAATAGTATATTTTATTGAAAATACCTTCAGTAAAAAACAAAGTGTTGAACAGAGAGACATAGAAATAAAAGGCTTATAAGATAAAAGGGTATTTTCCAATTTTAAAATTGCCCCTATTAATTATTTTATATATACAGTTTATATAGGCTTTTACCTAAAAAAACCAACTCTAAATCAAAGGTTAAACCAAATAAATATATCTTTATATAATAAACGTTCAACAAAACAAACGTTTTAATTGGCAAGTCGTATAACATTTCAATTGGTTAAACCGACAATTAAAAATGAATCTACATCTGACAGGTCTCACAGTTCAGACAAATTTGAAAATGACTTAATTGCAGTATTTTTTTACCACTTCATAAATGGTGTGTTTTAAAATGCATATTAAATTGGTTTTTAAAAGTATTCCCACCCCTTAAACCTGTTTTATTTTGACGCTGCTTTTTAACTATTGCATAGCTGGAATATTTTAATTAATGGTTTGTACTTATCAACTGGACAAACGATGAGTAATATTGTCGTACCTAGAACTAAGTGGTAACAAACTGTGACTGAATAACGAGAGTAAAAGTCCTGATATTAAAAGATATAGTAGTGATGTTTATATATCAAATATAGTTATTAAGAGACACAATCTTAAAGAAAATCAAAACTCAAGTCACAGTTCAGCTATTAACATTCACAATTATGATTTTAACAGCTGTTAATAATAATAGCATTAACATTTATATTGATATTAACAGCCACAGACTGCTTCATAACATTTAGGAAATAGAAATTCAATTAAATTATCAATCAGCAAACAATTTTATTAATAATTTTTTATCAAATTTTGGGCATCCAATTTGACTTTGCTTGCCCTAAATGATTGGAAATTTGATTTCTTTTTAAGTTTTATCAGTTCGTAGAATTACTTGGTGACAAATAGATTCCAAAATGTAAAAAAATTTTAAATGAATATAAATACATCACATTTATAATTTTTTTATATACTACTCATATATAAATATTTGAATATAATGTGATATAAGCATTTTGACTACAAAAAAAAAAAAAAAAATCGTTCATATTTAATATCAAATATGCGGAAATTGACAATTTACAGTCAAAGTCATAAATTTTGTGGTGTGTTCACAATTTATGGATTTTAATGAGTTTTTATTTTTTTTTTTAGAAAAAAATATGCATCAATTGCATTTTTGTGGCATTATTTTTGTGGACATTTGCATTTGCAAAATTTTCTGTCATTTCATGAACTTTGAACACGCTACGAAACTTAAATTGCCGGCAAAAAATTGTCTGTATAAATATATACGATTTTTAAATTGCACACACATTACTATTAGTTATAATAACTGACCCAATGCTGAGAATTAAATTGCACACGATCAAACTAATGAATAGTACGGAAATTGCACGTGCTTAAAAACAAAATACATAATATTAAAAATATATAATAACAAAAGGTAATTTGTGGACTCTCCTAACAAATGTATGACTAAGTGAAAACAAATGACAAATATATGGCCTGATACTACAAAGGCTTTTAAATTTAAACTTTGATAAAGAAATGTTGAATGATGTTTGATTTAAGCTGATATATCAAATCAAATATTATGATATGTCTCAAGTCTCAAGTTGTATGCTAAAAAAGAAAAGAATTTAATTTAATTATAATTAAACTACACTGCTTCAAGTTGTTTTGTGAACTCTTTTATTTTGTCTATAATTGACAAGTCATTGAATACCAAGCTTTTGTTATCATATATTGATATGTGAATCATTTCGTATTTAATTACTCGCCATGTCTCACGGGCCACTTTAATCATAAATTGTATATAAAATAGTAAATTGATTAAACTTAATCAATAATCGCATGACTATGTTAGCGAAGCATAAAAGGAAACTATTTGGAACAATTGATCCATCAATATAATAGCATAAAGTATGTATGCTACAAATAAATCATTAAAACAGGTTTCTAAGTAGCTGTTCAGTTTTTTTTTATCTTTTTGTTTCGACCCTCTCAAAATTTTGAGACTTATCAGCACTTTGCGCTGTAAATATAAATAAGAAAACAACTTGTGAATCAGAGCAGTGTGACAAGGAAATTAGAAATACGAGAAATTGCCATAAAGTAAATGAGAATGAACTTTTTTTTTGTAAGAATGCCGTAGATTAAAATACTCTTAATTTAAATAGATATGTTTAGGAATATTTTTTTTATTTTATTTTTTATTATTTATTTATTTTTTTAACTCAATCAATCTTTGTGAAACAGACAAAAATGGAATGTATGCATTTTTCGGAAATCTGTAAATACTAAATGATATTAGAATTCTTTATCGATCTTATATATAGTTTCTTAACGATATAGTTTTTTTATATGTATTCGATGCAGATATCTCTACATACATTAGCTCGATCTAAAACATAAAATTTCTATAACAGCTATTTGATATAATGTTACAATCTGGCAGATACAAATGTGTTTTATATGTAGACTAAAATAATTTTAAATTTATACTGAAAACTGATAGATTCTAAGCTGGATTAGATTCGGTTACACTCTTGGTGATAAAACTAAAATACCCTCTCTGAAAGTATGATAAAATCACGTCAAGATATTTAGCAATTGTTGTGAACTCACGTGGACGTACTTTATCTGTTTACACTCGGATCCGACTCAAGTATATGTATATATAAATGCCTATTTACTTATATCTTGAGGACAGGCCCGTGCTTTATGTCTGCCAAACAATGCTTTGCGGTCCCTTGGGGCTGTTATATTTACTTAGTTAGGCACACGGCCTAGGCGACGCATGGGACTAATATTGTGTTTACTTATTTATTTATTTATTTATTATTAATATTAAATTGAGCAGCGTTACAAGACTGAGACTGGGTCTGAGTCTGAGTCTTTGTAATTTGTGTGCACAACGTTGATGGATAAACATAAACAAGAACAATTATATCTATTACTTTTAATGCACACGTGAATTTTATCGGCACCCATATATCTTTTATATTTGATGGTTCTAATGAGTTGCCTTCCTTTTAGATTGCGTGTTTTTTTTTTTTTTTTTTGTTATAGGATTATCAAGGGGCCTATTTAATGGGGCTTTTGTTCACATTGGGGTAGACTGAAAATACACATTAACGCTAATTTATGTCAAATATAGGTACAAATGATGAATATATACTGATACCATTCCCAGTGCGAGCGACCTTCCATTACGTAATTGAATTTCTTTTTTCTTTTTTTTTTTTGGAAAATACAAAATACATAGAGATAATAATGCATTTTATATATATTTGCTTTTAGTGCATAAAGTTATTAAATTTGCAATTATTTGGATATGCTTTAAAATAGAAAATTTTTAGAAATCGTGTAATGAACACCTTTCTCGGCGATTCTCATTATTTAAAAGGAAGTGAATGAATAAATAGGCTGGTGAATAAATGACCTTTGTCTTGGATTCTTCAAAATTAATTTATTTTTATATAAATTATATTTGTCAAACAAATAGTATTAAAACTGATAGAGATAGACAAAAACTAGATACAAGGTCTTCCACATCGTAAAATTA
The DNA here is from genome assembly GCA_035043045.1 of Hirtodrosophila alboralis. Classification (NCBI taxonomy): domain Eukaryota; kingdom Metazoa; phylum Arthropoda; class Insecta; order Diptera; family Drosophilidae; genus Hirtodrosophila; species Hirtodrosophila alboralis. Next base: position 1,890,479 of record JAWNNH010000048.1, read on the forward strand.
ACTGAGTGTTTAAATAAAGTGAACGTTCTGCTGAAAAGTAATAAAAGTTTTCTATATGAGACTGTCCACGATGTTTATTAAATTTTTTTTATAGAATTTTCTTTTTTTTGGAGCACAGAATCCGGTTCAAGTTTAATTAACTTTTAGTCATTTCATTATTATTATTTTTTGCTTATTAGTTTAGCTTTAGTTATGTTGTTACTTTTAAACAATTTGTGAGTCATTTTATATAATATTCAAATAGTAACAAATGTAAAACAAGCATGCTATAATCGAGTATACTCGACTACGGTACGCACTGCACCCAGTCCAAAATTCGCAAAAACGTGTTCACATTTACGTCAAACAGTGCCGAATTAGGTAGCTACTGCTGTTTGTATTTTAAATGTAAATACTTTGTTGAATAATTTCAGTGTTTATAGCCAAATCGTTATGAAATATATACAACACATTTAGCAACAAATTTGGATTTTAAAAATATGGTCGGTAAATGTTTTTTATTGAGGGAAGTATTGGAAATTTAAAACAAACTTGATTTATATAAAGAAACCTGCTGTCTCTAAATTCTTAAAAATCTTTGCAATTCTACTACATTATATGATCAAAAAATGCCTTCTTTTGCGTTTTCTCTGTTTTATGACCCCCTTTTAATTATTTTTAATGGGCACAGGGTGTAATGAGGTACATGACGATACAAATCAAATGATATATTTGAGCTGGTTACAATACTCTCATATAACTATTGAAATGCTTACAGCGCACTTTCGGTTACATCATGACTTAAATGCTGTATATATATACGACGTTGGCATGTCTGACGATCTAATCACATTACAGATTAGCACTTGATGGGAAAAATATACAACGCATTTGTTTGTCAAATAGCCTATTAAGAATAAATGTAGATAATTGCCTAAAAGGTGAGAAAATAACCAAAAATAACATTCCCAAATTATGTTTTAAAGGTTAATGCATTGAATTTATAAATAAAATACATTTTATATATGTATGTATATAAATATAGTCGAGCTGATGCTTACCGGTTCTGGCCATTTGTCGCAAATTGTATTATAAATGCACACACCTAGAAATAACAAAAGAAAAAGAAAAATATGTACATTCAAACAATCTGATAGAAGTGTAATCAAAATGAACTTGAATTGCCAACTTTGCAGGTAATTCAAATCATAAGAGAAACACGAATAAGAAAATCACATCAAAGTGTTGTGCTAATTGCAAAAAATGTTTGTATTATTTGTTTTTGGCCAGGGACCTCGATAAAAGAGGGGCTAAAAATATACAAAATCTATATAGAAACACAGCCTAACTTTAGGCTGTTCACAAAATATAATAAAAATAACATTTCATTTTGCTTTCTTTATAGATAGTACAATGGGGCACGCTCTAAATGAATCGCTGCACATATGCAGCGAAAGCAATGAGGATCGTCGGTTTTATATGCAAGATAAACCGCGTAGTGCCTATGCACAACTTCCTGTGATCTATTTCGTAACACCCACATATCCCAGACGCGAACAAATACCGGAATTGACGCGTCTGGCGCACTCGCTGCTCCATGTGCCTCGTCTCCACTGGCTGGTGGCCAATGATCATGAAAAATGTGATTCATTTCTGGATGAATTGCTTAATAGATTTGGTATGTTATTTTTTGTTTTTTTTTTGTTGTATATATATATACAGCATAGGGAATTTGACTTGGTATAAGAACACACAATATCGAAAAATAGATTAAATTTAAATGTAAAATAAATTAAGAAAATAGATTATAATCAGAATGGTATTCCGAACAAAATTTGATTTTGTTTTCGCAAAGTTAATTGCCTAAACAGCATTTAAAAAATGATTTCATAAATATTTTATAATATTATAAAAGTAATCGTATATGGAGATTAGGATTAAGGCATTTTCACGTCAAAATAAATGTAATTACTTCTCAGAAAAATATTTAAAAAAATATATATATATTTTTAATATAAATGTTTTAAAGGTATAGAAATAGTAACTGGTAATTGGGCAATTTAATTAAGTTGACCTTTGTCAATCGGATATTCTATTAAATAGAATCTATTTAAAGAAAGGACTGCGTTTTAGAATATTTTTTTAAATTTTATTTTTATTTTTAAAAATATTTAATATACACAGTGTTGAAAATATTTTCAGATTATAACTAGAAATTATTACACAGTTTATAATAGAATACGAGTATTAAATAATAAAACATTAAAACAAAGGTTAGGCTGTTATATATTCTACAATAAAACTTATCTACTTACTACAAGGCATTCCCATAAATATAATTTGTTTAATGCAAATTGAATTTATTTGAAAATTGTATGCCATATTAATAGCTTTATTTTCTCATTAATATTTCAGGCATACCCTATACACATATGGCTAGTCCAATGCCAAGTAAATTTCGTAATACTAAACCAGCGCCGCGGGGCGTGGCAAATCGTAGGGCGGCGTTGCAATGGCTGCATCAACATAACCTCACAACTGGTGTGCTATACTTTGGGGATGATGACAATACTTATGATCTGAAACTATTCTCGGAAATCAGACAGACACAGCGTGTCTCCATGTTTCCAGTTGGACTGATAGCGGACTATGCGGTCAGTGGGCCGGTGGTGCGGGATGTAAGTAAAGCTTTATTATACTATATCTTTTATATATCTAATACTAATTATATATATTTGTACAGGGTAAAGTTGTGGGCTTTATGGACTCTTGGGTGGCCGGTCGTCGTTGGCCCGTGGATATGGCTGGATTTGCTGTAAGCCTGGCTTATATGTCGCAGTATCCTAATGTTAATATGCCGTATAAGCCAGGCTATGAGGAGGATTTGTTTTTGCGCAGCATTCATCTAAGCATTAATCAGATTGAACCCAAGGGCAATAACTGTACCGAAATCCTTGTCTGGCATACACAAACCAAAAACAAAAAGGCGCCCGTGGTGCGTTTGGAAAATAAATATATGGATGGACGCTCCAATTTGGGTGCACTCTTTCGATCGCTCAAGATGATGGGCGTGGCAAGCGCCTCGGATAGTGAAGGTAGGTTTTAAATGCTAAAAACTTTTAATTTTATATCTAAATAAAAAATTGTACTTTCTATTCAACAGGTCCTCTGGCAGTGATCAGTCGAAATGGCAAAGGAAAATCACACGAATATTTCCTGAGCTGAGTTGCAGTCTTGTTTTTTTAAATTATGGTACTATAAAATCCTAAGAATACTCACAGTTATATACAATCCTTGTACGTGTTCTACGATTCAGAAATTTTCTGTTGAATTGTTTATTTTTTTTTTTGCTTTTCTTTAAAATTTTTAAAACGCAATTTGTTTAAGGCACGTTTTAGTCTCTCCTATCGCAATGCGTGTAAAATTGTTTGTAATTTATGCCTGCCTATTTGCGGTTCTCATATTTATAGATTGTACTAAGCTATATGTAGCAATATTGTTAATTAGTTATAGATTAATTGTATATGTTCGTATTGTGATAAACTCTCGTATGTTTATCGAAAATTCCTTATCATATAAAAAAGGCAAAGACAATTAACTAATCCAATTTAGTTAGATTTTTGATTATGCTACAGGTAGATTGTAAATGTAGCTTCAAAAGCTTTAACCACAAGAATTCGTTTTAAAGCAATGCGAATTTTAATTGCCAAGCAAAAAATATTTGTCAACCATTATTATTTCTTAAAGAAACCCCATGCTTAATATGCTTATAAGACTAAGCCCCTAAGAGTTTTAAATTGCTTCTAAAAGGTTAATACAAAGAATATAATATATAATTATCATTAGAATGTATTTAAAATCTATGCCGCTCATTATTGAAAACTTGTTGGAAAGGCTTTATATCATATCATCAATTTGATTTTCATTTTACTGGAACTTGAATTCCATTTCTTGGCAAATTTGTAATTAATGTATACGTATATAAATAGCAATCATTAGCTTATGCAACAACGAATACGAATCCTAGTTTTAAAAATTAAATATATATATATGTAAAAACATATTTATATTTGCAAAAATTAAGCACATATCATAAATCACTTGTTGGACGAATGAATTGTACAGTAAAATATGGAATGTTATCAAAATGTAAGCTATAGAAAAGGCGGCCATCTAGTTTTTCTGTTCTTAAATGTAAGCAAAAAGATTGATTAAGAACAAATATCAGCTTTATTAATTTTTAAATACATAATAAACATTTCAAAGGCACAAAAAGTTAAGCTAAAATCAGGGAACATTGAAAAACAAGCGTTTCAATAATGAGCCAAGTAAGCGAACGATAATAGAAATACGAAATATAACATTTTAACTGATAAATAATGTATACTAAACGTTTATAGCTTTTAATCAATTTCAAAACAACAAAAAACAAAAAAAATTAAATAAATAAAATGCTAGTTTTTTAAAGCTTTCTTTGAATTGTGCACAAATTTAATTAAATTTTACTAGAAATAATAGAAATTTATCAATATATTTTATTTTTACCATTTAAACTGAAATTCAATTTAGATTTGAGCTAAAAATTTAACTTATGCCTAAAAAATACACAAAACTTAAAGTTGTAAAAATGCTGACAAGTTGAAACTATCATAACCCCTAAGCTCAATCTAAAAAAGGCCAACTCTAACCTTTCCGGCTGCATATTAATTAAAAATTAAAAGCCCAACCACATCCATCCATCCATTCATCCATCCGTTGGCCTTTTGTCTGAAAAAACTGTCAACAGAGTTACGGCAATGCCATAAAATAGCAAACACTATTTTTCAATTAACTTCAACGTTCCCTCATTCCCGTTCCCATTTTCATCTCCATCTATCTATCTCATCAGCTACTTTCCTGTTCATCTCATCTCGGTCTAAGTTCAGTTCAGTTCAGTTGAGTTGAGTTCAGTTCAAATGCCTGAAAGCATTTTGTTCTGGCTGCAAAAGTCGCACACTTAAGAAAAACTTGCAACTTCTGACTATATACGTATATATATTTGAGAAATCTACGGTAAAAAATGTGTGTGCATATATATGCAAGCTGCACTCAGTTGCAAGTTGGCAAAGGCCGGAAGGTGGTGCAACATTGAATGGTACGAACGTGTTGCATATGCATCTTCTTCAATGTGAAGTTATGAGGCAAAGTTTCTTTTGCCATCCAAAAACAACAAGTACGGTGGTCTTACGTGTGAATGAATTTCCTGTTTGTATGCGTGTATGTATGGCTACGTGTGTTGGTGCACACACACACACACACACATGCACACACTATCCTTTGCAATTTGGGGCAAATAAATAGTCCCCACTTTGCCAGCAACATTTAAGCGCCTCAGTTGAAATTTAAGTTTGTTTTATTAAAAAAAAAAACTATTTTAAAGTTTTCCTGTGTTATTTTTTACCTACAGGCTTAAACCACCTGGCCTGTTGTTCCTTTTATTTAAATTGTACATAAATTATTGATAAAGTTAAATATTTTATGTACATAAAAGGTCAGTTTAACTTAAATGTCAGTCAGATCAGCAATTTTCTTTTGCCACAAAAATTAAATACATACAATCTTGTTTTTAGTTTCCACAATCAGAAAAATATGGCCCAACCAATTAAGGTGCTGTTTTTAACAATACTACGCTATCAGGGATTTTATTAACATATTTTAAACACTGCGAAAGCGGAAAGGTCGATAAAGTATATGAGGAGGTAACTCCCTAGAAGTGGTATATTGCAATATTGTTTAAGAGGTGTAAATTCTAAAATACTGGTATGATTAATAATACCAATTAGGCAGGCTGTAGACAGTTTCATATCTACGAATTGTCATCCTCACTGCTAGATATTAGCCTGAAAGGGATCCTTGGCCACAATTGAACAAATAAGTTTTTAAAAATAAATATGTATATAAACATTAATTAATGTAAATATTTGTAGAGAGCGCTCTTTCGATTTCGCTGGTTGTGGGTTAATAAAACACGTGTTAATCATCTGTTTATTCACCATATACGAGTTTCAAAAATAATATTTGTATTTAGTATATGACTATATGTATTTTTTTTATATTTTACGTGATTAACTAGTACTACCTCATTAAATCTTTTTCACAAAGTATATTTCCAGCAGTTCGATAAACCTTAAGTTAAGCTAATTACAGTAGGGAATCCATCTAGCTATTATACTTAAATAAAACAGCTAAAACCAAGCAACCATTGATGGTTTTAAAAGCAACTCAAAGCACTGCTACTAGGATGCACAAAAAGAGTTGACAACGACGGGTTGACATAATGTGGAAATTGCATCTCATGGTGCTGTCATCGTCAGCCATCCGATGGGTCAGCTAGGCCAACTAAAACTCAAAGTGAGACTTGTGTTGCTGCCACTCTAACCACCCACAAACAACTGAAATGCCCTGCATTAAACCATTAAAGCTAATTAAACTCAGCCACAGTCTTCGGTCGCCGACTCCGGCAATTCGAACGGATCCGGTTGCTGGCATACGGTTTATTAAACACACAGCCAACGCGGTCGCTGCCATCAACGTAATGAGAGCACAAGCTACCGCTGTCAGACAACAGGATGGGGTTGCGATTGATGTTGCAAATGAAGTCCTTCGCAGCGACGCCAGGCAGCGGCGGCGGCAGCTGCTTCGCTGTTTGCACACAACGCTCCACGGGCGCTGATTTTTCGCCACTTAAACTTTAAATGCAAGCCACAAGCAGCAGCAACCGCATCCGGATGAGGAGGCTGACTCAAATGATGAGCATGAGTATGAGGATGGGCAGATAACTCATACGCCTCGTATGCCACTTAGCGTCTGCTGCAACGCTGCATGGTTGCCATGGCGTGTGCTTCAGTAATAAACTGCAGTAAAAAAGGGCAAAAAATAAAAAAAAAAAAACCAAAGATAGCAAAAAACACATACAGCTGGCATAGGAAATGGAAAAATGCAAAAGCCATTGGACTTGAGACGAGGACAGAGTGCAAAGTGCAGCAGGTTAAAAGAAGTGGTCAATGAGCAAGTCAAAGCCCGGGTCAATTTCATGGTTCGCTTTGCATCAGATTAGAGATTCTTCAAATGTACTTTTCCCCCCCCAAACAGCAATAGTCACATGAACAAATAATGGGGTAAATAATACCATCAGCTGAGTGTTTTCATGTAGTTCTTAATTGAAATTCTTTATCTATTTTGTTGTGTAATGGAAGCCAAGCAACCAAGTCCATTGGTTCTCCTCTTTGTGGCAGCATTAAAAACCATAAAAGCATTGGGATAACTTTTTTTTCCAAGAATGTTATAAACTGCGTTTCAAATATTAAATCTGGTATGAAAAGTTTTGAAGTAAATAGTTCGATATTTAAAACTATTTTCTGCAGCAGCAGAAATTGCTTTAATTTTTTAAATTAGCTGATAAATAAAATTAAAAAATTATTCAACTTTTGAGAATCGAGGAGAAGGGCATTTTTCAATTCTAATTTCTTATGCTGATTAAGAATATTTATTTTTTTAATAGTCGGAAATGACTGCAACAAAAATTTGGTTTGTATTAGAATTATTTATTATTATTTATTTATATATATAATAAAATAATATTATTTATGTATAAAATATTATTTTTAATGGCTACCAGGGTGAGTTGTTCGAATTTTGACCATTAAACGAACATTGTTATTATTAGACCTCGGATTTTGCATATATTTTACATATTATTGGCATATTTTTTTCATCTTTTTGGCATATATTTTGCAAATTTTTAATATTTTCCACTAAAAATTCTTACATTTGTACGCTAAAACGTCTAAATACAAAATTTTGTTACCAATCTGATGAAAAACAAAACAAACAAAATCAAAAAAAATATGCAAAATCCGAGGTCTAGTTATTATTAATTACTGAATAAACAACATTAAATAAATTTAAATTCGTCATGGGATATGAGTTAAGAGTTAAGTAGCATAGCTATCTTTTATTTATACGTTTTATATATTGATCAGAGAGATCAAAAAGTCGAAACTTTATTTAGCTGTTTCCATGATAATGCTAAATCTTCAGAAAAATTTTCCAAGAATATGGATACAAAATAAAAATATTTTTTGCCAAGAAAAGAAAATTTTTATTCACTTGAGTTCATTATTTTTTTTTTATATTATAATTATATTTTCTTAAATATTTAAATTTCATCATTATTCGTAACAGTTTCAGTTGACTTTATAGCACCGATGCTTATCTAATGTTTTCAGCAATCTAATCAACACCCACAGAGCCCAGCCACACACACACACATCAAGAGGTCACGTCGTGTCACAAATTTAATGTCATTTATCAACAACCACGTCAAACCACTAAGCCAACAGCTTTTTGACCCACTGGGTGGAGGGGCCAAACGACTATTTTAACAAGTTAATTTCACAATATTTGTGGCCGGGGAGAGAGAGAACAAACAAATTGCGTGGCATTTGATGGAACGTTGACGACAGCAAATAAACCAAACAAATCAATTGAACAACAGCAAGAATAAATACATGGGAAACTATATATGGAGTATGGTATAAATGGTATTTTAGTATGTACTATATAGGGACCTAAACAACCGCCAATCAATGCATATGCCAACAAAACGCACAATTCAAATTGAAAATTGACTATTGATTGTTGATTGTTGCAACAGCAATAACAACAACAATAACAGTGAGAATAATGTGTTTATTATTATTACTAATACGGCACGTGGACCGCGGTTTGTACACACGGTCAGTTAATCATAAAGTCCCAAACCCGTTTGCGGTTTAAACGAGGTGTGTTTGAAAACAAAGAGTAGAAAACAGAGAAAATGCGTTGACAGATTTTTATTCCAAGTTTATTCCTATATTGATGTCTTTTTTATAATTTAAAGAAAATAATTAAATGTTCGAGCAATTAACAGGGCTAATGTTACCAAACTATCGATAGTATTGATATTAATCTTTAACTTATGATATTAAACTTTTACTATCGACAGTTTTTTTTACTTACAAGTTCTGAGTTGAGATTTGTAAAATTAAAATAAAATTGTTTAAATTTTGTAACCTTTAATTTAGTTTTCATACTGTTAATTTAAGGATGGGTTTTTAAATAATATAATACAAAAATTGACATGGTAATAGTAAGCAATAATCCTTAAATAAATAATTTTAAATTTTATTAAGTGTTTTGAATTTATTCACACATTAAATAATGGCAGAATATAAGCAAACATCTTTAAATAAATATTTATAATTTATATTAACTTTTTAAAATTATTTCACACATTAAATAATGGAAAAATTTAAGCAAACATCTTTTATAATTTATAATAACTTCTTTTAATTATTTCACACATTAAATAAAGGAAGAATATAAATTCCTTTAAAATATCTTTGCTATAGAACTATGTACACAGCACTTTTGGACTTACCCCCTCAAAACCTTATACATAACTCATCGGGAGGTATGTGTAGTTATGTGTGTGTGTGTCTTCATTTGCATAGAGTGTGGGAAGGATGCTATAGCACACGTTAATGTAATAATAAATTTTATTTATACACACACACACACACACACACACACACATACACACACAAATATTGCACTTACACACGCTTGTGGACGATGGTACACACAAAAACTAATTACATGCCACAATGATTACATTTTACAACGCCATTGAGCTTTTGGTGAGCAACATCAACAACAACAATAAGTATAAACAATTTTAAGAATGATTAACTTGAAGTCACCCCGTAGCAAGAACTAAAATATTCAAAATTCACATGGCTTTTTATTTTTCAAGTGTTTTTTATATTTTCGAAGCGTTTTTATTTAATTATTGCATTTTAAACTTTATACAAAAATATGAAAATTTTTAAACTTTATATTAAAGTAGATTATTTAATTATTTAATTCGAATACAGCCGTGAATTGAATTAAAATAATTATTAAATCGAATTTAAATGATTTAAATATAATTTGGAAAAAATTGAACTTGTTTTACTTTCATTAGTAGTTATTTAGAAGCCAAAACATTAAATTTAAAATAAACTTCAACTGCATATATTTTTCGTATTTTTATTTTATTTTTTTATAAACATAAGAATAAAATGCTTATTTTAATGCAGGGCTAGTGCACATGAAGTTCTAAGTAGCATTTTACATTTCCCCTTTACATTTCCAAAACCAAAGCATACCTACTTTAAATATTTTATGTTTATAGGGTATAACAAAAAAGAGCCAACAAGTGTTGAGCAACAAAACATTTTAAGCTAGCCAAATGGCTAGTTGAAAATTGTTGTATTGTGAAAGAAGCTTTTAAAGGCAATGCCCTAAGGCGATTTTGAGTATTATAATCCATGAAAAGTTTTTTGCCTAAAACGGAATTCACCTGCATGTAAGCCAAATTATTTGAAGTAAAGAAAACACAACTATGGCACAGAAGCCGGATAAAGAGAGTTCCAGCTAAATTATATTGAACAATTTAATTAAGGAAAGTGTAATGATAATAGAGTTGCTTATAAATATATATAAAAATATTTTTAAAAAAAAGTATATAAAAAAAAAATATATAAAAAAAATATATTTAAAAAAAATATATATAAAAAAAAAATATATAAAAAAAAAATATATAAAAATAAAAAATATATAAAAAAAAATATATAAAAACAAATATATAAAAAATATATATATATTTTAAAAAAAATAATATAATTAAATTAAAAAAAAATTTGACTTTAAATTGCAACTGTATCCATTAATTAAAATTGTTATACAATTTAAAAATAAGTAATTTAAACCTTATCCACAATAATCACATATGCGTAGAGTAATATAAATTTTCACTTCGTACAAAAATTATAATTATTAAGGTCTGTGGTAATAGGAATTGAAAGGGTGAAAAAATATAACACGTAGTGCAATATTAAATTACAAATCAAAGTAATTACTGACGGTTTTTAAATTTTTGAATACCACTTGCAAACTTGACTGAGAATTATATTGCAATGAGGTAAACTCACAATTTGGCCAATAGCAAATTATGTACTGTGGCAACAATAATAATGTGCAACAAGAGCCACAATTGCATTTATTTTAAAAATTAAATATATGCAAAAATATATATAGTCTACTTAAGGGAAAATTTAAGAGGTGAAAACATTAAAGCTGCCCCATATATACATATTTTTTGATTGTACAAAAGTTCGAGTACGAGCGTATATATTTTAATGACCATAATTTTTATCAACAACAACAATAAAGTTTGTAAAACATTTCGAGCAATGATGGAATACAATTAAATTATTGGGCAACAAACAGCTGGAATGCCAGAGACCCGTGCAACACGCGCCGCATGGTTTGTATTTTAATTATAACTGCAGGGCAGACTGACTGCACAACTGAGCAAACTAAAGAGCCAGAGACTATGCAACTGGCCAAGAAGTTGTTTTTTATATTTTATTTAATACACTAGCAAAGGGTATAACTACTTAGTAGAGAAATTTGTTAGGCATAAAAGAAAAATTCTAATTTTAGTCATTTTGTATTTCAGGTGTATCAAATGAAAGTTTTTTTGCACATAATTTAAAATTAAATATATAAAATGCAATCTAGTTGAGGAAAAATAATTTAAAATATTGTCTTTGTATTTAAATAATATTGAAATAAATATGTATTTCATTTTAATGTGAATCATGAAGAAATGGAGCATGGTTAAAAAAAAAAAATTAAAAAAAAATTATTTCCAAGAAAAAGAAATGTATTAAGCAAAATCCCTGAACTAAGCTTCATCCAGTTCGAAGCTAATAAACAAAAAAATTAAAAAAAGAAAAGTCTTAAATCTTAATATATTATAGAAAAGCAACTTACGAGTTGCAATAAAAGAAAGAATATCAAACTTAAATGCATCAAAAAGATTTATTATTCTTTTTAGAAACTTTATTTTAATACTATTTTTATCTGTTTGGATATAAAATGCTGCGCATTTTTTTTTTTTGGTTTTGCTTTTGCTTTCTTGTTATTTATTGAAAAGAAACTCTCACAGTTGTTATATTAATCCTGTCCAGCACTTTGTGCGTCTGCGGCTGTGCATCCTTTTCGTGTTTTATTGAAATTTCTGTGGGCTGGAGTGCGAGACAATGGCGCTTTTGAGTAATGTGCGAAAATGTTATTTGAAAATTAAAATAAAATAAAATTCTCGGCCAGCAATTACTGACAGCGTGAGCTGTGTGAACCTTTTCAGACCGAAAACTCGGTTCGTTTGGCACCGAATGCATTTGCATTGGTAATGTTAGCATTAATTCCAGGCAATGCTATGCCAATTTAATTTCTGGCATCGATTGGACAGGTTTGCGGTGAGTTGGTAGGAGATGCTTACCATTGAAATATGGCCAAAGAAAAATTATTGGTTTTTCTTTGAGTGTGCTTCAAATGAGGCAAACAGTTTAATTAAAATGAAGTGGAGCAATGCGTGTGAATGGCAATTTAAATTGCGGTGACACCAAAATTGATGAATGCTTTTTCATGTCGACTATTCGAGCATGAGAAAATAAGTTAAATTATGATATAGAGACCCATAAATTGGGTTGTTAAATTGGCAAAACATAGTTAATGATAAATGTTTTCTGAACATGAATGAAAAAGAAGTTCCTTACAGGATAAAAGCTGGGTTGTTTATGGAGGTAGATAAAAACCTCTTAAATTGTAAAGGTTTTAATGAAATCCCCTTGCAATTGGCAGGTAACTAATATTGTATATAAAATTAATATTGGTTTCCAACCGCAATATTTTGCAATAAATGAAAATGAGAAAATAAATTTGAAAGGAAACTCAATTTCACAAATTAATATATATTAATTCGACTCTAATAACTTGCATAGTATAAATTCTGTAAACAGATTCCAAAATATATTAAGAACACTTTATGGGCTATTCCTAGCAAGTATCATAATGAAATACAATAATAAATAATATAAATTAATTATATTTATTATTCAAATACACAGGTTTTACTCTTGAAACATCCTCTTTGATACATTCTCAGTCCATTGCATAATAAACTCATTCCATTCTACATTAATGGCTCAAACCAAATATCATTAAATGAGAATGAAAATATAATGAAAAATTCATTGTTGATTCGAACATTAAATTAACGTGAATTTCCGTGTAAAAAACTTTAATTACGTTTATATCATTGCCATGATATCAACATTATTTCGTTGTGCAACCTCGAATCAATCTGTTGGCAAATATACGCCCTCCTGTAAATATACGATCTCTGTATACCCTGTACTTAAATAGACTTGTAAGTGGGATATAATATATATTCGGAAAAGATTACGGTTACATTTTTAATTGATCAACTTGGTTTTCTTCAGACTACTGTGATTATTTAGATTTATATATTAATAACATATAAAAAAAGAATTAAAATAATTATGCTTGATGCTCTTTTATGTTCTGAAAAGCAATGTATAACTATTAGTAAGGTTACTTCAGTTCTAGTTACAGGGTATTCTCTAGTCAAGCATTGTTGTTCTACTTATTTTAAATGGCTTTCATTGCATATGCAACACGTTTATTGAGCACATTTATCGCATTACATTAACAAAGTACGCTTAATGCGGTTTAAAACACATATTTATTCAGTCGATTATACATTATTGAGAATGCCAACCGCAAATTGTTTGATTCTGTTCCTTCTGAAGGATACATATGCACTATTTTGCCTATTGTGCGACAATATACACAAAATGGCCAGTTTTAATTTCCGTTTAAATTGTTTTGGGGCCATTGGTTGCAAACAAAATATCAATTTTCAAAGTCAAACTGTCAGACGCACAAACATTGTAGTAAAAGTTACAAAATGAATTTCATTACTAAAGTTTGACAGAAATATTATTAACAGACAAGTGCGATATACAAAATTTTGTGTGACAGATGTAAAATAAATTTTGTATTCATTGCCAATCATATAGATAACATTGTTTAATTAAATTAATGCTTTTTAAAAGATTTTACCTAGAAGAAAGCACAATTTTTATATAAATATATAAATTTATTATTCTACGCATAATTAAATACATTTGATATCAAATGTTGTTTGTTTTAAATGTTGCATACTTTTGTCGAACGCACAATATAAACTTAACTAATTTTAACTGTAGAAAACATTTCTAAAGTTTTAATTTTGACAAATAATAAGTAAATAGATAGTCTATTTATTATATTAAAAATTTGGAAAAAAAAACTTTATTTGCATATTTTATACAGCTATCTCTGACCTGGTTGTGGATGCTAATTATAAATATTTATATTTAATAAAATCGGAGATGACAACATCTGTCCTATTTCATACTTTCTTTTATCCATATTTTTTTTTTTGAGTACTCGATGTAATAACTCAGTTTATTACCTGTCTTACACCATGATTTGTTATACTATACTATACCAAGCCGTAGCCACTTTGTAATATATATTGAAGTGCAACTTTTCACACGAGCACGCCTCAACGCGAAACGGCAAAACTTTAATTTCTTTTATTCCACACCGTTGCATTCGCACATGAAAGCCAACAATTTTATACCTTATACCCATTAAAGCGAATATAAAAAAGGTATTATAAAATTGGTTAAATATCTGATATATTTCTTAGTTGAGTGGTGTATAAGAAAATATTCAAAATTTAATATTTAACTAAATATTTTTTCAACTGAGTACAGAGAATTTTTTAGTCAAGTATTTCCGTGTAGACTCTAGAGCATTCTATCTAGCTTTTATTTATTTTTTTGTTCACTATCAACGAATAAAGCAACAAGGCTAGTTTTATGTATTTATGGCTGCCTCTCAGATCCAAACAATGGACACTGCGAACATTGGGGACAAATTGTTGAGCTGCTTGTATATGTGATGTTACAGGTAAAAATTTTTGGCTACAGCGAGAAAAGGGAAAATTAATAAAAAAAAAAAAAAATATAAAAAATATTGAAGCATACAATGTGAGTTATGCGTCTGTGTGTAGCTGAAGTTATTTTATTTTTCCAAATACACAGCATGAGATTGCCTGCGTTGCCGGCGATAACATGGCGTATACGTAATGTGTGTAATATTAATACACACACACACATATGAGAGAGAGTAGATATATCTATGCATGTGCTTATATATATAGGATGCACTCCCGAACGCATTCCAATTATGGGGCATGTGTGTTACTGATGATACCATAGGGAATTTTATATTAATTAGTCGGGGATCCTGTGCAGCTACTGCATGTGTTAACTTGGCCAAATTGAAAAGCATCCCATTGGGCATATTGTAAATAGTACGAAATCAAGAAACTTAATTGGAAATTGATATAATTTAACAAATTTTAATTGTAAAAGATATATGGTTGCATAGATAATTTCTAGTTATTTGGTTCTAAAATAAAATAGATGAGTTTATATTTATATAGCTTCAAAACTACTTAATTAGAACTGTTTAAAATATTTTGCATAAAGTAAAATAATTTTATATTTATTTAAAAAAATATTGCTTGCCTTCATAATATTGTTTTTGTTAAGTATATTGACTATTCTATTAGAGAGTTTAATTTTGCCCAATATCGAAATAAAGTTCTTCATTCCCACAGCATATAAAGGACAACTTTCCTCCTGGCAATATATAATTTTATTTTATCAGGCAGCTGCCGTTGCCATAAGTGACCAACGGTCAGCAAGAACCCACAGCTCCCAAAAGGATTGCAGCACATGGCCCCATTGAAGTCCAAGGACATTTCGCTTATGTCTTGTTGAGGATATGAGGTAATGGAATAAATATTGGAGCCGCTGCTGCTGCTGCTCCTACTTCTGTGATAGTTTATATTTATGGAGCACGTCTGGAGCAAGTGCTTGAGCAACTGTCCCCAGTTGTGGCGTTTCACAATTGTTTCTGATTTTGTGCAGGATGCTAATAACAATTTCCAAGCTGGCAAATTGTGCCAGCGAGTACGCTTAAAATCTCATTGAGCACACAACGCGTGGATTATTTGATAGTTTTTTGTTATTTTTGTTATACTTTTTCGCTTTCTCTGTCATTTGCGACCTTAGCACTTTGGAAGCAGTACTTATAGAGGATACAAACAAACCTTAGTTGGCTCATGAAGCATGCTACCAACTGTTACCTCCGGTTTTGGGGAAACGTTTCCTCAATAATTTTGCCGGCGGCTGTTTAACAAACTTTACCGGCGCCAACCGTCTGTGCAACGTCTTCGTCCTTGTACATTTCGCAGTCCTTAACAGCCTGCAGACAGACAAACAAGAACTCGGATACAGAGAGAAGCAGCCATAGAAGTTTCTTCTGAAAATTACTGAGTTTTAGTTCATTTCCGCCGTCTGCCAACTGTACGTATATATATATATATATATAAATATTGATATCTGAAACGTTTTTTTCTGCGGTTTCCTTTTCTATATGGGAAATGACATTGGCAAGTGCAACTTATTTGATTTGTGTGTCAAATGGTTGCAAGTTCAAGTCACAAAAGTTGCAGAGCAACTGCAGATAAAATATTCGTTGCAAATTTAATTTGAAAAACGTGAGTTTTAAGTTTGAAATTGTCTTCTTATATTTATGCTTAAAGTTTTTAGCAATCACTTAGTTTTTCCTTAACAAAGGATGCTTTAAATTTATTGATTTAATATAGCAGATGCCTTAAAAAATTTAATAAAATGAAAATTAAATTTGCAGACTTTATATTTATTTTTAATAAAATATTTTTAATACGATTTTTTTATCCTAAACAGTTTAAAGTTAAATATTTTGGTAGAAAAAAAAATAAAAAACCCTACATAAATATTTTTAAAGTTAAATAAATAAATATTTTAATATTTATTTTAATTCTGTTCCGGTTTATTACAGAGTCAATTTAAATGCTAAAGGGTCCAACAATTTTAATAAATTTAATATTATAATTCAATAAACACAAAATTTCAAACCATTTTTTATATTTTTTTTTAAATTTCCTTTTTACAAATTTACAAATTAATAGAAGAGGAAAAAATTAAGAAATTCGTTTAATAATCGAATTTTATTGTAGGTTTACGATTTGAATACATTCTCAAGAAATATTTCTTTTAAAACAATTGAATATCTATTGTATAAATGGTAAGCCAATTTAAATATATTTTTTTGATATTTTATATTTCTTAACACATAAAAATAAAAACAAGAAATAACTTTGCGTTAATATGAGAGCTGTTTTTTTTAATTATAAATAAAATAACAAAAATTAAATATACATAGCTATTCTCTTTCTCTCTCTAGCTACAACAAACGACTTTCTGCACGTTCATTAAAAAGTTTTTAGGCCAAAAGCAACACGTACCAAGCCAAACTTTGCAATTGTCAAAAACTGCAACAAGGAAATCAACCTCAAAAAAACAAAAAAAAAAGACAGAATACTGGAAAAGTTTTCCGAGTCAACTGCTCGGCAGTTGCCACTGCACATTCTTAATATAAAGAAACAGTCTCTTACCTTACCCCCCCATTCCAATAACACTCTATGCTCCCACCCATTGTTACCATCCAAAAATTAGATGTTCTAAAAAGTTTGACATCTGAGCCCAAACACAAAAAACAGAGAGAGAGAGTTTTCCCAAATTAAAATTGATGCAACAATTTGCAGCAACGGCGTTGATTAGAGTTTTCGGCGAGTTGGCAGCACGCCTAAGCGGCAGTCATATTAATTTTTCATTTTATACAGCTTTATCCTTGCTATCCTGCTGCTGCTGCATTTTTTGTAGCCTCCATTTCATGTTGTTTTGTAGTTTTGTATTTCCCTTTTTTTTTTTATCAGCGCTTTCCTAAATCTTTCATCAGTCTCTTCCCTTGTGATCCATCCATCGTCCTTTGTCCTTAGCTGCCACAGCTGTTGGCGTAATTTGTTCTCGTCCTTTTCTACGCGCACTTGTCGTCGTCCTGTTCAACTTGTCCCCGTAACTCTTTCTTCTACTTGTCACACTATTTATGAGTTTATTATTTTTTCGCTGCTCTATTATTCGGCATGTACTTTCCCTGCTCCAACCCCTCCTGGCAGCGCTTAAAACTTCTTTCATTACAAGTGCAGCAATTTTTCATTTAATATTTGTATACCCTTGCATTGGGTATTCTAGTTTTATAACCTTGTCTGTTTGTGTTTCAACAGGAACTAGTTACCCAGGTTTAACATTATTTTGCTGATGCTTCACAAAACTTGCTTCTTCTGCTTATATACTGATATTGCAACAAAATCGGACTACTATATATTTTACTATCTCCCATAGGTATAATCTGTTAAAGTATGAAAAATTTGATTGTCTTGTTTTTGTTACCAAGGCAGCAGTATATCTCCTATTTATATATACATATATATATTAGCTGTCATAGAACCGGAATTTTTGAAAAATATGAAAAACTTTTTACAGCAAGAGCATATATTTTTGGAAGCCGGAAATTTTGTTTTCGTGTTTTTCTTATTATTTTTTTCATTTTTTGTATGCTCTTGAAACGGTTAACATTTTGTTATTTCTCAACCCTTGCGTTTATTTTGTTGTTATTTATTTAGTGGCTTCATATTTATTTTTTAGTTGGTTTTTTTTTTTTTTTGTTTCTGAATTATTTTATTTTTTTATACGCCCTTTCTGCAGTTGCTTAAATTGTTTGCAATTTTTGTCAGCGGTGGTTGGCGCTGCGTGTTTTATTATGACAGCAGATGGCGGCGTTGTCTAGATATATAGTTGTTCTTATTATTGTTGTTAAAATTGTTGTTGCTGTTGCTGCTGCTGCTGCTGGATTTTAATTATTGCCATGTTGGTTTTTGGTTACTGTTGCTGTTGCTGTTCCTGGCCACAAATGAGTAATTTGTGCCAACAAATTATGAGTACTTGGCAATTTGTTGCAGCCAATTTTCTCCATGGTTAACTTGCAACAAGCTTGACAGCAAAAGCTCAGGAAACGACACTTTCATAAGAGTTGATAAAGTTTTGCCGCTGCCAATTAAAAGCTAATAAAGTTCTTTTGACAGCTCTATAAGCTCTATTAGAAGCAATTTATTTTGATAAAATTTTGGATATTTTGCTATGATTTTCAATTTTTCAATCAAATTTGAAATATTTGCTGATACATTTTCATTGCATGTTATTTGTGGGATTAGTTATGAGGAAGGAAAAGAAGCAATCAAATTTCGTTTGACATTTTCTATAATATTTTGCAATTTCTTTTCTTATTTAATTTTTGATTATAATGAACAACGTGCTACTCTACAGCACATCATTATCATTGGGTTTTAATTGGCTGATATAAAATTCCCGCAGTTTTCTACAAAAGAAGCCATTAAAAATGCTAATTTAGATCATTGTTTTTATTAAATCTACACATTTTTTAGTCTAATAAATAACTTAAAAATAACAAATAAAGCAAACGAAAAAGAAAACTCCATCAATTTCAGACAACTGTAATATCTCAAATGCTCCTTAGTACGCCACATGCCAAAAACTATAAAAACTCTTAACTAAACTTTGCAATCACTTGAGGCAAATGCCGGTACACTCCCCGCAGCTGAACTCATCACACTCGAGCTTAACTTTTGCTTTAACCCAAAATCAAGCCAAGCAAGATGTGTTTTACAACTTTACAAGATATCCCAAGGTGCAATGGACTGAGTTGTTGCAAGTAGCTGCAAAAAGATTTCTTTTGCAAGTATTTACCACTTATATGCATAAAATGTGCAACAGACGCAACGGCAACGGCAAATGTTGAAACATTTATTTTATTGACTCACACAAAACGGCACCTTGGAGGGGCAGAGAGGGAAACGCATAGACAAACAGGATACTTGAGACTTCTTTGGCCACACCTGACCCATTTGATAATATTGCAACTTTTTACCCACAACTTATTTGCATATCAAATAGAAACAAAAAAATAAAAATATATTCTATATACGAATGTCAGATCTATTGGCTAAAGTTGTATGCATGACTGAAAATTCTAAGAACATTGAGTACAATTTATATTTTTTTTTATCAATAATCTTTGAAGTAAGCATTTTCATGTAAATACACTGGGCGAAAAATTAAAAAACTTTCGATTCTAAATAAATAAAAAAAAAGTTTCAGTTTCTCAAAATTTAAACCAGAATAAATTTGATCAACATTTATACTATCAGAATATAAACAAATACTTAAAATTTTAACAAATAATAAAATCCCACTGTTTTGGTATGTAATGTGTTGCATAATTATGGGCGCTATTTTATACATTACACCAAGCCAATAATTCTTAATGGGCTCTAGCCATCAGTATATAAGGTCAATGTTTCTGCCCATTAAAAAATTTTTAATTTCTTTGTGTTTGTAAATCAAGCAAGTACAATTAATAATTTTTTTTTGTTTTTTTGTATAGCACAAATAAAGTAAACATAAAATTTTAATAAAAAATTAAAACTATTTTTTAAATTAGACAATAATCTTGAATTTACTATTTTACAGAATTTACTATTTTACAGACAAAAAATCGTAGTAACTTCATTAATAAATAGTACCAACATTCTTGGTCTTAGAAATGACGAAAAATACAACAAATGGTCAACAATTGAATACTTTTAGAATTATTATTTTTCTCAGTGCATATACTACCTATGTACTAAATAAATATACTCTGTAGCTAATATATTTAAGGTGTATTATTATACTGTTTTTTTTTAGAATTCTTTTTGAATGTCTAAGCAAAAATGTTTATATTAAATATAATAGTTTTCCGTCTGGCCTAACACCAGCATTTTATATTCTTGTTTGTTTTTATTTTAATGAAATTTAAATACGTTTGTTATTTGTGTCACATGTTTTTCCAACAAAGACAAAATCAATCGGACCAACAAAAACAAAGGCTACCACAGGCGGCCCAAACAGAGTGGAGCTTCATCAGGACCAAAAATAACAGGATTGGGACAGTCCCCAATACGTAGCAACAGCTGTCCTGGGTCGTTGGCCAAGACGTGGCTGTCCTTGTGCCATCCAATCCAATATCCGGCAAATATATTTTTGCCTTGTTTTGCATTTCACTTTTACTTCATTATTAAGGAATCGAAATGCAAATAAATAATGCTGACAAATGTAAAATATATATGAGAATAAACCTACCTACATATATATCTATATATATATATATTAATGGTATTAATAAGAAATTTCACATTCTTTGGTTTATTTGTGGTTTTAAATGAAAAATCAAACTGTTGTCATAGTCCAGTTTAATATAAATAGTTAAATGCATGTCGTCCTATATTTCATTTTTAATAAAGTTCAATTTTGTAAGACTTATTGGCAGAATTTACGCGTAGACAAAATTAAACATTTTAATATAATATATTATATATATACATATAAGGTTAGGCTATGTCATGATAAAAGTCTCATTTAAATTCTAAAATATTATTTTCAAGCAACCGAATCTAAATATTTAAAATTTAGAGATAACACACAATCATTTTTCAGCATATAATAACATAAAAGGTTTATATGTACACTATCCAGATGTATCAAGGATTTTAAATGTTTAATTTAATTAAAATATAAAATTTATACAAATAATATGTAGAAAATTTTATGAAATTTTATGTTTATAATTTAATAAGCCTAGAAAGATCTTAATTTACTTTTGAATTAAATATATATATTAGCTAAAGCTTTTATTCAATTTTCAAATGCATTTTCCTCTCACTTCCCAGGAGAATTTCACATATTTGGATTCAGAATGTTTAAAGGAATATAATCCCAATTAACTCTTATTCAATTAATATTTATAATAATGCATTTATTCGCATGTAGAGTATTCAACAGTGGATGCTGCTATCATTATTGATGTGCTCGGACTGGCCAACTGACAGATTGTTTGACAGTCTGACTGTCCCACTGTCTGGCTGTTGATTTTACTACAAAATAAATACGCGCACAGCGGGACGGAGACAAGACACAGCAAAAATAAATAACATAAAGTCCAAACTGATAAGCACAAACGGACGTCAGTTGACATACAAAAGCGAAGCGAAACCAACTGAAATCAAATCAAATCAAAAAAAAATAAGAAGAGAAGTTGCTGCTGCTGTCAGTTATTGATATATGTACAGCTGGCGGGCATAGGCATAGAGATATATGTAGATATGGTAAAGTCAGCGTTGATAATACGAGCTGACAGCCGTTAGTATGGCACTTGCCATGCGTTTGATATACGCGCGGCAATTTTCATTCATGCAACGGCCTTAGCTCCCTCCAGCCTCCAGTCTCCGGTTCATTCACGACGTAAACCGAAAACCCAAAAGATGCTCAAACACACACAGACAGACAACGGACAATTACGGCCGTTATCTCGCCGGGACCCGAGCCGAGTCGGGTCAGCACACGAGTCGACATGGCTGATACGGAATGCCCAGCATCTGGCAACGTAGACAACTAGCGGGCTCATTCGTGTTTGCCGCTTCGTGAACAGCGGACGTAGTTCAAAATATAGACTCCCGAGTCCCGTTGGCAAAAGGGTTCAAGGGCGTTAACACACACACACTCACAACCCGGAAGTAAGGATAATTTGTAGTTGCCTGCTTGTACGTGTAGTTTATCCTGTTGCGCCGTCGCATTGTTAGCAGCCATTGGCAGACATTCAGAATGGCGTGTTTAACGCACCGGAAGTGCTTTTTAAAGGCCCATTAATACGGTTGAATCATACTTTTTTTCTGCGTCTGCTGAATGCATTTATGTGTAGAAAAAAACGTGTAAAATTGTGTGAGAAAAGAGCAACTCAAAAAGTGCCATTAAATGCAGCTAACAGAAAGTTAAATGCAAAGAAAGTGCTAGAAAATAACCTCAAAAGTGCCACATGTATAGAAATTTTTGTACAAATTTCAAGCCGTACGTGTTAGAATCAATCATAACTTGAGATAAGACAGTTCAAAAGTTCAGCAATAAAAACAATTTTATAAATATATTATTATTATCAATGTCTCTACACTCTATGTGTGTGTTGTGTGATAAGCAAACTCTGAGAGAGATTGAGAGTGAGAGACACATCACGGATTAAGTATTTATTAATCTTTGAAAATTGTTTATTGCTACAAATTTAAAACGTGCAAAATAACAGGCAAAAATAATAAATAATTTAATGCAAAAACATGTGTCTTATCTTCATCACCAAAAAGGAAATAATTGCAAAACGTGTTTTAATATTTTAACTGATAAATGATTTTTTAAATTGCCATACAATATAAAGTGAAACATTAAAAAATTGTATTCAAAATGAATAAAATCAAAAAAGTTGTGTGCATATGTAACCAAGCATAATATAAATAGCTTATAATCGGAATCCTCTTAAAAAAAACATTATATTTAAGTTTTTTTTTATGCTCCGACCCTATTTTATATCACACTGTACGCATTCCCTTAAATCGAATATTTTTTGTCGAATACGTGACTCTTGCCCGTAAAAAAAAAACACTTGTATACTTTTTTGAGAGCATTTCATGCTTTTCCTTCTTTTTTTTTTGTCATATTAGCAAATTGTTTATAAATCAGCTTAAAATAAAAATAGGGAGATTTGCTAGCAAACTATTATTTTTTCTAGCAGCGCATGATTTTATTTAAATTAAATATACAAAAAAACCTTTTTTCTATAATGAGAATATGCTGCATTTATTCTGGGCTATTAGCGAATACAAAAGAATGCTTTTTACTACCTTGTATTATCAACATCATCAGTAAAAACCGATTCATGTCCAATAAATAATAAAACTCACAATGACAGTGTTATATTAAACTGATCAAAGTACACTTCAAAATAAAACAATATTATTTCAACAAATTTGTGGCATTTCCCCTAACTTTCCAAATATCTCTAACTACACTTTGCACATATGTACGTGCTCTCATAAGTTATGTCAGTTAATGGTGGATAAGATATAGTTACTGCCAAAATACTTCGCACCCTTTTAAGCTGCTGTCAAATGCAAAAGAAATACAAACACAGTTGTATGCAGTATTTGTTTAGCAATCCAGCTAAGTGCAACTTCACTTCACTTTGTATAACTTCCAAAAATATATAAGCATAAAGACAAAAGTGCCCAAGAAAGATAAGTAACTCAAATGCACACTAGCTGCTAACTTATTATACCCTGTTATAAAAAAAAATATTGGGTATAGAAAGTAAGTATAATTTTACTGAATAAATGCAGCGATCTCATAGATTCTATGAACTAGAAACTTAGAAATTGGTATGTAGAAATTGGTAAATAATTTAATTTTAATTTTGAATATATTTGCACTCTTCTGCAAATGTTTTTTAGTTATTATTAACATTTAAATATATATAGCTTAATTTCTATAATTTCACATATACCTTTCTCATAACTCGATCGATATTTATGTGGACGCTTCTCGATTGATTTGAAGTACACTTTTTAATTTATTTGTGTAAAACACACAATTAAAAAATACATTTATATATATATATTCTCAATTTTATCGATAAAAAATTAAAAGTTTATTTGATCATATATTATAGTACAGTAGTATATTGGTTGTTGCTGCTGATTAGGAATAAATATAATTTATATGGTCTCGAATGCAGTAGCTTATTCATTAATATTTAACTGATGCTATCATCCATGAAATTCATTAAAAACTATTCCAACTCTTTAAAAGTGACACTATAACTAACATTAAATTTAAAATTAAAAATTCAGTTTAATTGAGCTTTTGGGTATTTTAAAACTGATTACAAGGTATCCCCATTTCAAACTCTATTAAATAAAATTTTTCCTGTTCTCACCTACTCATGCTTGCATTTTTTTCTTGTACCATGCTGCGTATGATTGCTGCAGTGAAAATTGCATGCTGTGTTCTTACTTTTGGTCTTATTTCTGATAACTTTGCATATGCATATACCTAGGTGTGTGTGTGTGTAAATTCTTCTTACATATGATAGCGACAAATGTAAAGTGACAGTCAAAGATGCAGCTGTGGAAACAGGTAAAAGCTGCGCCCCAGGAAACGTTTGGATAACTTTTCTTCTTTTGCCATTTATGTGTTCTGTCATATGCATTTAGATTATATTAAAGCTACAACCGCAGGCAATTATTTAAGTATTTTCATGCACAAAATTCATCCACTTGTTGCTTAGCAACGTTTCCATTTAACCCCAAGCCAAACCAAATATTACAACTGTATGAATTTATTTTTTTTTTTGGCCAACATTTGACATAATTTGCGGTTGCCGCACCTTGGTGACGCTAAGCGCATCAATCTGCTTTAACCAGAGGATGGCTGGGAGTACGCGTAGACTCCTGTCGACACCTTCAACTGAGCAGACAACTCCTTTGCGAAAAACAAAAATATGCTTACCCTCCTGGTCTTAGACAAGACAGAGTGATGGATTTAACTGTGAATTTCCCAAAGGAAGTGGATCAAAGAACTACCTGAGCTGCATGGTTTATTGTGGAACGGTTTATGTCAGTTTGATTTAGGATAAATGCTTAAACTAAGCGGAAATTAAAGAGACAATGGGAATGCTTAAGAAAATGTTGTTAAACTATTAGAAAACAAGAGTTAAGACTAAGGATCTAATCTAGTTCTTAAAAGACGGAGTTTTCATAGTAAATGCTCTATCAATACTTTGAATTCTCATCGCATTTCTTGCATTAATAATGCACGGTCTCCCTTAACTCGATTATATATAAAAATATAACTTTCGATTCTAATTTTAGCCTTTTGTCATTTAAATTTTGGCAGTTAGACAACATGAAAGTTGAGCGAATTAAAACATCATTTTTCTTCTTTATTTATTTTATTACTTTTCAACAAAATAATTTAAATTTCACTTTAATTAAGATGATAATCTTAATGCATTTATAGCACATATTTTGGCCAGCCATATAAGCCTAGCAGTTAATTACCTAACTTCTGTACATAAATATGTAAGGATATGCAAACTTTACTATGTTATTATTAAACAAGATGTTGTTTCTACATATATATTTATTTATGCATAGTTGAATGCACTGAGCTAGTTGGTGGCAAAGAACATTTGCTTGCCACACTCCCTGCCTCAACGTTTAATACTCAAATCAATACGCATACGCACTGTTGGTACAGTAATGTAGAATCACACCAGCGCAAACATTTGCATAATTTGGCAGAGCTCACTAAGATTTTCATGCAAGCTCTCTGTCTCCCTTTACACATTTGCACAGCGATCAAGAAACCTCAAAAAAAAAAAAAGAAAAAAGTTATTATGCAAATTTATTTGAGAAAACTAAAAAGTATCCTGCAACTGCAATTGCCACTGCTTCGGCTGCTGCCATTGGAGACTTGCAGCTGGCAAAGGACTCTTGCTCCTGGGCCAAGGTATTCGCAAGCATTTAGTGTGCAATTTTTGCCAACTGCCTCTGTGCGCTTTGGCAAGACTTGTCTGGCTGCTTTTGCTTTGGCTGTTGACTGGTTTTATATGGCTTAAATCGTTGCCCAGACTGCCTGCCTTTTCGCCTTGTTGCGCTATAGTCCTGCTATCCCGGCTTCAGTTGTTAGTTTGTGTTTTTGGTCTTTGTCGTATGTTTGTCTCATTTTCATGGCGTTGTAATTAAAAAAATTATGACCCCAAGTTGGAGTTTGTACCAGTTTGTTAAATGGTCGCCGCATTTTAAGCTTGCATTTTATGTTATCAAAGTTTCTAGACTATGAGATGGTTCCTAATTGATATATGGGTTCAGGCCAACTTAAGAGCGTTTAAACGAAAGGACTAATAAGCAAAGATGGATGCGAAACAGGAATTAGAAGGTATTCTTTTTGAGATTAATATAGGTAATTTAAATTATTAATATAAAGCTTTAGAGGCATTGGGAAAGCTGCTTTTCACCTTTTGTAATTAATATAAAATGGGAAAATCTAGCTGGCATCGACGTCATTTTTGGAAATTTAAAAAATGGAAAGTTAAATTTGTTGGCTGGTTATATAGTACTATTTCGACTGCTGCCAACCAGACAACAAATTTAACTTTTAATTTTTCAAATTTCCAGAAATGACGTCGAGCCTGCTAGGTTTCCACAATTTAACAAATGATACGTCACTTAAAACCTTGCCAATTTTATTATTATAAAATTTAAAACAAATTCAAACAAAATTCATGTCGAAAACGTCACAATCGCCAATTGAAAATCACAATCGCATATGGCAACAAAATGACATTATTTGAATTGTATATCCTTTGCCAATTTTTAATTGCAAGTTAAAGCAAATAAGCTTTTTGTTCTTCACATAAAATTGATATTAAAATGAAATGTTTGAAAAGTTGGTAATAAATACGGAGACATTTTTAAAATTAAATTTTCAATTGCTTACAAAAGTCACGACATGCACATAGATCTCCGATTTTGGCATTATTGTAAGTGCCTTCACAGTAATTGAAAGTACATGGCAATAAGACTCACACTAAACTCTGGGCCATAATTCAGAAGCATTCTCTTGTAATTTCGCATTGAATGCATTTTACCCGAGGAAACAGCAGTAGCAGCAGCTGAAAATCACGTTGCTGGCAATTTTAATCTCGTTTATTAGCCATTTTTCAAGTGATACACATAATTTTCAATTTTGCAATTTCTCGCCAGGCAAAACGAGAGTGCCCATTCCTGGGACTGCACCTGCAGCTGTGCCACTGTTGGGCCCAAGTTTCCACACTTCCATACCCATTCTCAGTTAACGCCCTCGATCCTTTTGTCTTTATCGAACATGAAAAAATGCATTGCATACATAGTATGAACATGGGCAGGATGTGCTAACCGTGCAGATGGGCTGCATGGAGGCAATGACCAAACATGGTGCCCCATTTGGAAGCCATTAGGGCCAACCAGCGAGGCTGAACCAACAAAAAGTGACGACGAGCAGCGCCAACAATAACAATCCGCCTACAAAACGAGGCAGGTAAAAAAAACAAAAGCAATTTTCTGAAAAAGTAATAGAAGCCCGCTTCAAACGCATATTGGTAGTATATAATATTTTTATTTTCTTTTTTTTTTTGATTTTCTGTAAAGCGCCTTAAAAGTTCCCAACAAAGAGCAGAGCACAGCTTTACAGCTGCATGCAACAAAATGCGTGCCTCACTGATTGTACCACACACTGTTGTTATGTTGCACTGGGATTTTCAATAAGCGTTAAGATAGACATGTATATAGGCATAGACATAGTCCTGTAACAGGCTACTGTTCCTAACTCTTCAACTGAACTTTAATTTGATAGCTTGCAACAGTCTTTGAGTTGTCGATGTTGTTTGCATATGCAACTTTCTTCGCTTACTTTTTTATTAGATTTGCATGCCGAGTTACGACTTATACATACAAATGCATATGCATCTGTCTGCATGTATGTATATATAACACTACGCATAACCCCCTGGGTATTCTATCGAAACCAGATACCATTCACCATTGTAGAAGTAACTCATTCGTTGCCACGCCGCGTTGCAAGTTGTTGCAGCAAACGTAATTGCATTCAGTTGAGAATTTATGCTACCATAAAATTTTTACATTTTCATACTCTTCAGAAGGCACATTTAGACAGCAATATTTAAGAATATTTTCAATAAATGTAAATGTTGAAATGTTGAAAAACAAAATGTTGAACTGACTTTGTAAAGACAGCGCTTATATATATATATATCAAGAATTATAAAAAATGTATAGAAAAATTTAAATATTAATGTTTGTTTTAAAAGATATTTTAAATTAATAATATATTGTATAACCAAGTAATATAATATAAAATTATAGCAATGGCAGATAGAATCACTGCTTAAATATTGCCTAATAATATTATTAATTAGAATACTCTTTTGCAAGGGTATAAAAAGTGGCGTTTAAAATTTCCGACACTTAAAATGTAATTTATTAAATTTATAGTATTTATACTAAAAGAATTTACTAATTAAAATTTACAGACAGTTTTTATAATGAGCCTTATTAATATTCCAACCGAAATTTTGAAACATTTTAAAAACTTTTTCAATTTTCACACGATTTGCCAGCGTATTTGCAGTTCGTGGCTTTTCCAAATTTTAGAGTTATTTTTCCCTTGTTTTTACACTCGCTAACAATCTGCTAAAGTTGCTACACAGTTCAGGGGTTCGGTGGGGTCTACCCAAAAAAACAGCTCCTGGCTTAACTTCACCTTCACTTGAAAATTGCATTTTGTACAAAAATGTTTGCCATGCCAGAAAAATGTTCCACTCCAAGTCGACGTGTGTGTGCGTGTGTGTGTTAAGTGGGAGTTTGGGGGAGATGGAATATATATGAAAACAAATGGCGCTTGGGCTTTTGGCATTGGCCAAGCAAACGAATTTTTGTTTATACAGGTTGCATTGAAATGGTATGAATTAGATGCCACTTCGATTTATGTTCTTATTGGATTCTTTGAGGAGTTCTCTGGGTAAATGCCTTGTGCTGTTTGCTTAACCACAAAACACTCATAAAGTAAGCTCTTACCAAATATCATAAGCACAAGTCAAAACCAAATTTATCGTTTAGGTACATATGCCAAAGTTCGAATCTGTCTATGATGTATGAATCTATACTTTTAATGCAAACCAAGAAAATTTTTCTTTTTTATTTTTTGTTAAGTTTCAATACAACAGAGTTTTTTACAAATAAATCTTTTTTTTTTGAAAAATTATATAGCTTTTCGAAGGTAATTATAGACTATAAAAACACAAAATGTGTAATATACATACATAAATAATATTCAATTATGTATATACCAAATAATCTCAGATAATGTAAGTTAACCAAAATTTAGTTCAATATTGATTTCCGCTATATTAATATAGATCTATATCTTACAGTAATCATTTGTAAATTAATTTGTATGCAAATATAAATTTTCAACACACATGTCCAGAGCATATTTTACCATTTCCTATTTACTTAGCCAAATTTAATTGGCGTTACTATATTATAAAAGTTCAAAAGCAACAATCATCATAATAGGAATAATTTCAATTTGCATGCCTCAGAGTATTAATTTTTTTGTTAACTTAAGATGGTTGTATAAATTACACACTCCAAGCAAAGAATATACTCATGATTATTTAATAGTAAGCCGTTGAAACCTTTCGCAAATTAGATTTATAGCTAGTATACTTCCATATCATACGCATGTGTTTACGTATGCACTTGTACATACATACATACATACAAACATACATACATACATAAATACATACATATGATTTCTGCACTAGGACGACGTAAGCTGCTTATTTGGTTTGTAGAGTGATTGAAGGTGGCAGGCGGGCAATGCACGTTTGAGGTCACAAACAGTGGAAATGATAATTCAATAAACAACTACAATAGAGTTATAGTAATGTAATAAAATAGTTACCAGTTAGTTTTTTGCTGCAAAAATTAATTATATTCACAAATGCCGCGTATTTAATTTAGAATTGTTTTGTGATGTCGCCCGCGGCGTCTTTTGTAATTATTCACGTTTAAAAACGCACATGTGTTGCTGATCCAATTATTTGCTTGACAATATATCAGAGATTATTGTTTTGTTAATATTTTGCAAAAATTCACAAATTAGCACTTAAATTATAAATTTAATTGATCTGGACGCCAGAAACGAAAGAAAGCACTTTGCAGTGCTGCAAAATATTTACTGACTGAATTACACAGCACTAGTCGATAGTGCTCTTCATAATAGAACTAAAATTTATCGATAGTACTAAGGATAAATGAAACAATTTAATTGGGTTGTTCCAGCAACTGAATTTTATTCGATTTCAATTTTTAGTGTACATGCAACAGATCGTCAACAGAAAGTTTTTGAAAACTGTGGACAAGCCGAAAATCAATTTAAAATCAGCTCTTAGGCAGTTTAAAAACTGATTTATTTAAACTTTATTAGACTTTATAGGGAGTTAATATGGTCACCCAACTGCTTGTTTACATTTTTGCCATGAGAAATAACGCGCACTTTAAAATACATACATATGTTTATGGTACATACATGCAAATTCAAAAGCAATGTATATTTAAAAATGCCATTTATTGTTACAAAAAGTACAATAAAAGGAAATCAATTAATTTGGAAATAAATAATGATTGACGATTTAATTAACATTTATGTAAATTCAAATCAAAATGGTTTCAGAAAGTCTCGTAGATTTTCTTAAATGTAGCACAAATTCACAAATGTGAAGCGTACGAATGGTACCACTGGCCTGCAGTGGTATCCCGCATGCTAACCTGTGGGCATCTTTGACGAGACACTGGAACTTTTGTCTTTTTACGTAACGCATTTCTCCCACATATTTAAGTTGGAAACTCTTATTAAAAAAGGGGCTGTTTATATAAACATACTATAATAACTCTTAATGCTCTACCTTGAGTCATTTCACCATGTCAAACAAAGGCAATTTAAATTTTTCAATAGAAAAGTCGCAAGAATGTGTCGATCGGCGCCGACTTTAAAATGCTTACGAAATATAAGGTTAGAATAGCTTGCACACTCTTGTATTGTTAGCTGACTTTATTTCAATCGGTCAATAGCCGAGTAGACCCAGCACTGTCCGTCTGTAAAAAAACTTAGAACTCATAGACTATAAGAATTAGCGACACAAATTTGGTATATAGATTCTTGTATACGTAAAATTACTTTGTTATGGAATCAAATATATAACACAGCCAAAAATTAATCTACATTTATATTTTCTTAATAAAAACATTTATTTCTTATTTAAAAAGTAAATACGTTAATTATAAAAATCGCATAAAATTGTATAAATTTGTTGTTTAAAAATGTTGATACTGAATACCAGCAAACAGTACCTGTTCCGGACGTACAGGCAGAGACATGTTCATAAACGGATTGCTCGTTATGGCTAAAGGCTGTGATCCCTGCTCTGGAGCTATTCCCGCTAATGCATCTCTTGGCGGTTGTTGCATTCGCTGCTGATAAGGACGTGATAGCATGTTACTTGTATGAAAACGCTGATCCTGCAGTTGCTGCTGCTGCTCTGTGCCCGGCAACAGCTGACGTTGTTGATTGAAAAACATATTGCTGCCGAAGTTGGCAATGCGCTGCATTCGGCGGTGATAGTGTTTAGGCATCGTCCAGGGCCGAAACTCGTCAGGTGGCACTGGGTGCAATGAGTCATAGGGCACCACAAATGTCATTCCAAATTGCTCGATAAAGACAATACAAAATGATTTATCAGCAGTAATATTTTGAATGTGGCATGTGTACATGTACATGTTGTTTTTATCATTCACCATCTCCACGAGACACTTGGCGCCCACCTTAAAATTGTAGTCATTAATATAGACATTGTACCGCTTGGCCTCTTTTCGCATAGCAATCCAGTTATCAAATTCAATATTACGATACATATTTGGGTCCATCGATTTGGCAACCTTATACGGAAAGGGTATCATCCCAGTGATAAAGAGTTGACGCACACAAGAGACATAGCGATTGGGACCCATGTACAATTGCATATCAGAACTTCCCATTAGGGCCGGCAATGCAGGTCCTCGCAGTGCCCTCAGCTGTTGGTGCTGCATGAAATTGTTATGAAAGTTACATAACTTATAGCTTGTGAGTATACATTTGGTATCCTCGGGAATAGCCAACTGAAAGATGCGGCCATCGCGACAGATAACGCTTTTACCGATCAAAACGTAGTTGCCCCAAACGAACGTTTCCGGATGCAGCATTCCCTCAACGACAACATCCACATCGGGCAGCTTAAATAGCATCTTGTAGAGTAGCTTGAAGG
This sequence comes from Hirtodrosophila alboralis, assembly GCA_035043045.1. NCBI lineage: Eukaryota > Metazoa > Arthropoda > Insecta > Diptera > Drosophilidae > Hirtodrosophila > Hirtodrosophila alboralis. The sequence goes on from JAWNNH010000048.1 coordinate 1,923,317, forward strand.
CAATTGACTGGCAGATGGCCGCCGATTCAATGTATTCCGACATGAAAACAGAATCAATATTATAATTGTTGGAGTAGAACACGCGAAAGTTGTCTTGGAATCGTTCGTTGTAAGTCACTGCAGTGCCCAAATTGAATGGTTCGTACAAAATAACATTACGCCGATACATGCAGCACAAGGCCCGAAGTTCCAGCATTGTACCATAAGTTTTGGGCTTAGCCAGGTCCTGCACATATTTATCAAAATCGCCTTTAACTTCCCTCTCGAATATGCGACGTTTGCGTGTCATAAAGCGCACGCACTCCAAACGCACCTCATGGTGTAACATCTGGGTGTCATACATCTGCTCGGCAATCACACGGAAAAGACATGATGCATCTCTGGCCGTGTGCTTGCGGTACATGCCGTGGATCTCCAGGAATTTGTCGTACGGATCGAGTGTCTGGCGACTGCCAGTGGTGGTCGTTCGCATTTGCATCATATTTATCTTGTTGGGCAATGTGCCACAATTTGCAGGAGCAAATAAGATAATTACTCGAAATCGTTGAGTAAATAAACGCAAAGTTCTTGTTATTTGCTTGCCACCTTAAATAAGAGTTGGCAGAGTCGGATATTTAAAAAACGAATATTAAAATAAACAATACAGACGAATGTTTTTTGCTGATATTTGTGGCACGGCTTTGTTGCGTGCTTGATGGCTTCGATAAATAAATGCATTGCTTCACGATAAATGATTGTCCAACACTGTGATATCTAAATTTATCGATCAACATTCCTCATTTCTACTATCGCTCGTTTAATTTGAGATTTGAGACACGTATTAAGATGCAATTTGGCGGCGACAAATACATCAGCAACAGGATTTGTAATCATTATTTACACTTCAAGTAAGCACAAAACCTTAAGTAATTCAATTTGTGGCAGCCACAGACGGCAACGAATTGGCAGTATGCCCTGACCACCGATCCAGAAAGAAGCATTGATATGTACACATATACATACATTTATATCTATATGTACTTATGTATGTATGTATGCATGCAGGTCGCAGTGCGCGCCACAAAAAGTGTTAAGTGCTTTTGCTGTTTCTTGCAGCCCAGCAATCATTGTCAGCAAATATTCAGTAACCAGAAGCAGAACGAGACCCAACCACACAACTGTAGCTGCGATTTATATGCAACGCAAAGTGTAAAGAGCAAAACAAAAGAGGAAAAAAACTAGAAAAAAATATTTTAATTGGAATCTACCGATTTGAGTATACTCTGTTTGCCATTCGCATTAAAGAGTGCAGTGTTCGTATTAAATTCAGATGTAAAAATTAAAGCAAATAAGCATTATATAGCATTTGCAGGGGCATTGGTTTTTTGTTGTCTTATTTAATTCATTTCTTAAAAACATTATCAGTTATGTGTATCCTTACTATAATTACTCTACTTTAACAATGTGTGCGCAGAGGCCAACAAATATACCAAATTTGTTTGCTCTATCTCTAAAAATGTTAAAAATAATTACATTAATATACAAGCACATAGAATATTTATACAACTTCAATATACTCTTTATATTTTTGTTCGCAACAGAGTATTAAAATACGTTATAAAATTTTTTTCTGCAATTCTAAAATCAAATGCAAATGCAAACAACAGTTGGCATCAATCGTAATGTCGATTGTTACCACCCATACCCAGACCCGATCTGTATTCATTTTATTGCTGGAATTAATGATGGGAGCACAAGTTGGGGGTGTTTTGATCCTGTAGGGTCTTCGTATGCCTTACTTGTTGTTCCTGGAATTTTTCTTTTTGTTTTCTCTTTCGGGTTTTGTGTGTTTTATGTTGAATCAAGTGGAAATTCAATTGATTTGCTTTGGCTTTGCCCACGACCAAAAGGAAATGCGCAAAAGGCGTTATAATAATGTGGTGAATGTTTTCGCCAGTTCCACATGCATATGTTGAGCTTCAAAGGAACCAAAGGACTTGGTTGGTTGGTCCTTTGACTGCTGGCAAACCGCACATTCAGTTCCAACACTTGTTGTAAAACTCATTTAAGCGCAAAATCATTTTGCAAAATATTACAACAAATAACGTCTGTGCTTATTGTGCAGCATTTAAAATGCCCTTAGCCAGATTTGCGAATGCATTTCTGGCTTTGTCAGCAAATAATAATCTAACTTATTTAGTCGCTTTGTCTATGCAAATGTCAAAGCGCATATGTAATTAAAGAAGAGTTAAATCAACTGGAAATTATTTTGTCTAATGAAGTTTGCATCAAAATTTAGTTTTGCATTTGACATCAAATGTGTGTGTGTTGCTCAAAGAAAAAGCCGCAACTGTATTATGCATTAATGTAATTTGCATTTCGAATAAATTTAATTGAAAAAATATAATTAAGTTTATCAAATCTGTCAGCATAGTAATTAAAAATATGGTTAACTTTTTTTTCCTATCATTTTAGCTGCTTTCCTTTGCAGTACCAGCTATGCTAAACAGTTTTTATATATAACCTCAGCTGTGGGAACCAAATCAAAGCCCAAGATGGGCGCTCTGAATCCATTAGCAGCTATAATACTACTCCTGGTGCTGTTCGTAGCACACAGTCAGGCAGTACGGGAGAGTAAGTACAAAATAATTAACAAAATTTATTTAATACATTAACCACATACCTACAAAAAGTACTTGAAATAATTGAATTTATACATTTTTTATTTCTTTTCTTCCACCTAATAGATCCTCTGAAAGATCCGCGTATTTGCGGTCGTCCTCAATGTGAAACGACAACCTCAAAATTTGGTTATGGCGAAGGTTTATACAAATATGATTATACGGTATCATTGCGTACTGAATTTGCCGGTTCCGGCGACAATAGTTCCGATCTATATTTAAAAGCCAATCTGGAGATATTTTTTCCCAAACCTTGCGAAGGCTATTTGCGCATCACGGGAGTGAGGCTCTATGATAAGGTACAAGAGGTCAGCAATGAAACTGACTCGACAGCCAGCAAAGAAGGAGATGACTATTATGATAACTTGGCCAGCGCCGAGTCTACTTCCACGGAACAAATGTCACAAGACTTTGATAATTTGCATCAGAAGAGTGGCGACCTGGCCCAAGATTTAACTCAGAATCTCCTTCGCTTTGCCTTCCATGATGGCTTAATAAGCGAAGTGTGTCCTGTCGAGCTTGAAACGCCGTGGGTGCTAAACTTTAAGAAGGGCATACTGTCAAGTTTTCAAAATACCATGATGCGATTTGATGTGGACTTCAATACAACAGAAACAGATGTGACCGGCGAGTGTCAAGTGCAGTATGCTCTAGAGACGACCGATAGCGTCTACGTGACCATACGCAAAACAAAGGACATTGCTACATGCCGACGACGTTATGCCACACAGTCTGTGCTGCAGACAACACCATACACCTTCAGGGATGATAAAACTATTTGGCCCATTTTAAATTCAGAAAGTTACTGCAATGTAAGTTTTAATGATAATTGAAAGAAAATTAAGTATTTTTAATAACTTAAAATATATCTTTATGAAATAACATTATTTGAAGTTACATTATTTTGAAGTAACAATTCACAGTCAATTATAGAATAGTATTCTAGGTGCAAATTCATAGTTTATTATCAGCCATTTCATTTATTAATGATTACGAATTATGATTACCGATTACTGAGTCAGTTTTTTCTATAATCGCAAATTTGTGATGAACTTTGGAATTAATTTCAATTAAGTCTGTCATCTTTCATTTAACTTGCAATATCCAATTTCAAATCCCATTCGAGATTATGGATATAATTTCTTAGAAAATAAACATATTATATTAGAAGACTTTTAAGATTTATTTTGCAATTTTTGTTTTAAAAATCTGATATAACACAAATTAATTGCAATTTACATTTCAGTTGACCATTGATAGCAACGTTTACCGTGAAATCAGTTGCGTGGAGAGCCATTTGCTGATACCCTTCTCCAATGGCAGTTCTGGCGCTTTGACCACCACTAGAAGCACATTGCAGCTGCAGGGGGAGGATTCCTACAGCATTAACGAGTTTCTGGAGTCAAGTAAGTGTTAGATTTAAAGAAGCCAGTGCAGCTAATTGTCATTTTTTGTTTACCGTGTAATACATAGATATTGAGCTCGTGGAGCGACGTTCCAGTCTTACATTTGATCATACGCCACCTGTGAAGGCCACACATGATGAGATTAAGGCTGCCCGCGAGCTGCTGGTGGAAATGTGCGCCGTTGGCTTTCCGAATATACAGCGCGAGTTTATTGATGTGTTTACCAACTTTCTGCAAACTTCCAAGAGTTTGGACTATAAAACGCTTACAATACTTTTACAACGTTCCGCGAGCATTTGCACGCAGGGCAAGTGAGTAGTGTGGAAAGGTGCAATGAACCCTTCGAAGGTCAGCTGATAATTCGTTATTTTTCTTATCAATTACAGGAACCATGTGCTTGAATCACTGCCCTATATTGGAAGCACTGCCTCGTATCAAGTGATGCGCGATCAAATTGTGAACGAGAAACTGTCCAAGGATATGGCCAACAGCTGGATGACATCGCTGTCCTTCATAACACGTCCCGATGAGGAAACATTGCATACTTTCTACACCATACTCGACTATGCGCAAAACAAATTGGATCCGGAGTACACTCTTGGCGCAACGGCTGTTGTGCACAGCTACTGCAAGTATCACCATAATTGCGAGGAGAATCTCAAGATTATACAAATTATCAATCTGCTGGAGACTGAATTCCTCACTCAGTTTAAAAAGTATCGTGGCGACCGCAGGCAACGCGAGCGTTTGGTTATTATCCTCAAAGGCCTGGGCAACATTGGTGTTCTGTCCAACGATTTTGCGCTACAATTGCAGTCGATCATAAAGGATAATGTTGTGCCTGTGGACATTCGTTTGCAGAGTGTACTTGCCTTTAGACGCGTCAATTGTCTCAGGTATCGCAGCTATTTTCTGGACACTTATGCCAACTACACGCTCAATTCAGAGCTGCGCATCTATAGCTACTTGCAGACTATGCGCTGTCCGGACTATATATCTATTGCCGAAATAAAAACGATACTGGAGAACGAACAGATTAATCAAGTTGGTTCATTTGTCTGGTCACATCTAACCAATTTAGCAAAATCCAATTCGCCGGTGCGCATTGAGACTCAGGGTTTGCTGCTAAATGATGAACTCTCAGATAAGTTTAAAATGGACATACGGAAATTTTCCAGAAACTATGAGCACAGCTTGTTCTTTGATGAGTACAATTTCGGTAGGTATTCAAAATATATCAATCAATATCTCCATTAATATATTTTATATTTTTTATTAGGCACCACAACCGATGCAAATCTCATATTTGGTACCGATTCTTATCTGCCCCGCATTGCCAGCGTTAACTTTACCGCCGATCTCTTTGGCCAATCCGTGAACTTCTTTGAGTTTAACGCACGCGCCGAAGGCTTCGAGGAGTTGGTGGCAAATGCTTTTGGACCCAAGGGTCCTCTGAATGGTGAGCTGTTACGCAAGAAGCTATCCTTTCTAAATCGCTGGCTGGGAAATGAGAGTGCCGAGGAGGATGACACTTTGGAGAATCTAATAAGCTTGGACAGCTTACGTCTGAAGCGCAAAACACAATACGCAACAGATCCAGAAGAAGACGACGACTATAATTTCGAAGATGATGAACAGCATGAATCATTGCGGTCCAAACGCAACGTAAATCCTGCTGCCACAGCACGGAAACAAGGCATCGATCGCAAAGTGGACCAACTCGGCTATAAGCTCAAATACGACTACAATCATCCGCGAGCGCAGTTTGGACTGCGAGTCTTTGGCAACGATTTGCGATACTACAACATCGAATCCATGACAGAGGTGGCACTGCTGACCACGCAGTTTAATCCCTTCTATCAGGCAAAGAAGCTGCTCTCCGGCAAACCGTTTACATATACCAAGTCGCGTGTGTTCCTGGATGTATCGTATAGTGTGCCTTTAGCTGTGGGCTTACCATTGGCTATACACGCTTTTGGCGCCTCGTCTGTGGACCTGAGCATCTCAGGTAATCTGGATAAATTGGATGCCGATTGGCATTTTGATGTGCAAGGACGTTTCAAGCCATCTGTGTCCGTGGATGTAATTACAACAATGCAAACGGACATGTTTTGGGGCCAGTCGGGCATCAAGGTTAAAAGCAATTTGTACTCCAACTCAGAGGTGGAAGCCAATCTGAAGATGCGTGGCCGTAATCTCATTTCGTTCTCATTCAATCTGCCGCAGGACAAAAATGAAATCTTCAGCGCACGCTCTGAGCTTCTGGTAATAAAGCAAGATAAAGAAGTGCCACAGGCAGGCATTGAGAAACGCAGCTCGAATTCCACATGCACCTGGCCGGTGCTAGATAGCGCCATTGGACTGCAAATGTGCTCGCATTATAGTGTGCCCGATCTGAGCAATGCCACGGCCGCTTATCCGAGTTTGTTGTTGTCGGGACCGCTTAACTTTAGTCTTATACTCAAGAAGTCCGATTTGACGGCCAAGAAATATGTATTTGAATACAACTGGGAACAGACGGAGTTGGATAATAATTTTACGCTAGTATTTACCACACCTGGCTCAAAAATACCACGCTTATTGGTTGCCAATTTGACTAGTGTGCCCAACGCCTTTAATGCATCAGTTGCTTTCATTAATGGCAAAAGTCGCGCTTCCGCAGGATGCATCTATGATGGCAATCCTGACTACAGGCGCTTGGATGTCTATCTGGACAACAATGGAAATCGCTCATTGGACCTGGGCATGGAGTTGCGGCGGTATCAGGATTTTACTGCCTGGATTTATAAGCCGCGCATGTTGCTGACTATCAACGGAGTGAATATTACCGGCCTGGTTGGTTCCATTAAAATCAATGAAAAGAATGGCATCAAACAGCACGATGTGGAACTCTCTTTCGAGACGAAGAAGCTGCAGGCTTTGGTTAGCGGCAATATTGTGCAGAATGAAGTGACCATGTCAACAAACTTGTCTGTCAATTATAGGGTAAGTTTAGAGCTCAATTAATGGTTATAATATTTGCATATAATCTTATGTTATATTATCTCTGTAGTTCCAAGCATCTAAAATCGAATACATTAACTTTGCTGGTCGTCTGAACAATAATGGTGATAAATCGAAGACAGATTATCGTGGCAATATGAAACTACGCACCACAGCCTATCCAAAACTAAACTTTGCCTCAAATATCACTTGGTTAAGCCTGCAAGGACACACTGAAGGTGTTTTGACATATAACAATGCACCTGATTATACAAATCCCAATTACACGAGCATGTTAAGAGGTATCTTTGCTCGCTCTCATTCCGAGGATGACATTTTGGAAGGTTCACAAACGCGTGCAAGCTTGGAGCTTAAATTGCCTAGATCCAAAATGGACTATCGCATATTGGTCAAGTTAGTAACTGCATGTAATCCTGAAGTAACTTTTTATTTATTTTTTGATTTTACAGACACAATGAGCGCAGCAAAAATGGCACCGAGCATAATGTCATTGTGGGTCTCAAATATGCTCCGGAGAAAGAGATAACTGGTCTCTTTTCTGTACACCTGCCACGTCGTAGTCTCTTTGCCATTGATGCCTATATGAATATAGCTGTGCCCGATTTTAATTCCTGCACGGCTAGTCTGAAAGTCAACGAAATGTCCACTAAGGATTATATGGTTTGTTTGCACAAGATGAAATTAGCATAAACCTAAAATTTTGTATTATTTTAGATATTTATCAATGGTTCCTGGTTTACGGGTCACTCGGTAGCTCTTAAGGGCAACTACAAGGATCGCAGCTCACGTATTCAAGCCTTGCATCATCTCAAAATGATCGTTGAAAGTCCCTCATTTGAATCGACATCGCTGAACGTTGTCTATCGACGCAATCAGCTTCTAATCTTCTACGATCTACAGACCAAATATGGAAAAGATCCCTACGGATTGACCATACAGTATGCATCCAATGCGCACAATCGCAATTCCAATGCAGAGATACGCTTAAAGGTCAAGGAAAAAGATTATTGGATCAATTCCAAATTGCTGTCGGAACAGCCCAAGTTGTTACAGCTAGAGATGCATATTGACAAGTAAGTTTTCACTTTTATTTAACTTTTAACTAGTTACAAAATATATATAAGATGAATATGTGCATATATAGATACAGATCCATAGTTTATATATGTATATAAATCAATATCATTTAAAATCCATGTAGACATGAGGATATTGAACTTTGAATTTTATTCTTGAGCTTTAACTAATATAAAAAAGTATAGAAAATAATTATTATATCGTAATATTTATATTATAATTTATAAATTCAAACAGACAATAATTTATTAATTTACTTTGCCTATAGAATACGTGACGTACACATCAAACTGGGTCTGCTGAACATTGAGAAACGCAAGGAGCTTTCGTTGGAGTTGAAATGGGATGCCAATCGCGATCCATCGCAACGTTTGGGACTGCTTGTCGAATACAATAGCCCTGGTGGTAAGCACTATGATGGCAACGTAATGTTAACCTATCCAGAGCGCACCATTAACTGTGGCTTCAATACGTACACGGGTGGTCCAAAGTATTATGGCAAGGCGCATGCCTCATGGAGCATTACTGAGATAATTGAGTTTAGCTACGATGCGGGCATTATGCCCGGCAACACGTTGCACAATTGGGTGCATGCGGAGCTTAGCACACCCTTCAATGGCTGGCGTACCAATAGTCTTAGCGCGGGTATTTACAATCTGAAAAATTTGATATTGGTTAACTCGACATTGTCCTGGGCCGATGATCAGAGCCTGGAGCTGGGCTTTAAGAGCGATCATGATATACACGATCAACTGGTTAGCTTCGATGTGCGTCTTGGCATCAATAGCACCATCAAGGATATACCAACAATTAATGTAATGGTTAAGCACTGGCAGGATCCAAAGAACGTGGACACAGATCTATATTTACGATACAAAGGACAGAACGATACGTTCAACACATACAGTGTCACATCCAAGTGGGTTCTGCTGCGTAATCAAAGATATCAGAATTATTCCGGTACAGTGTCGCTGGTAAGTCCCTTTGAGGGCTATCGCAAGGGCGGTTTGGCTGCCATGTTTATGTTAAATGATCAGCGCCAGGTGCAAGGAGCGGCATCTCTCGAATTTGACATACGCGAATTTACCTTAACTATGGATGGTTATGTAAAGAAGTTTACGGATAATATGCTTACAATAAATATTACGACACCGCTGGAGAAATTCCGCACCATCAATGGACGCTTTGGTTTGAATGAGAAGAAGCGGCATGCCGTGGCCGAGGTGCGTGCACCGACAGCCGCATTGGGCTTTGAGGCGTTGGCTAACATTAAGAATCTGTTGGACTTTGATGTTAAATTAAGCGTAGCAACGCCAATTGAGAGCTTCCAGCAAGCGGCAGTGTTAGCCAAGTTTAATCCAGAACGTGTGGATATGCGTGGCATTTGGAATAATGCCACATTGGGCTTTACGGGCGTCTGGCATATGCAAAATATGACCGATTTTGAGTACTCATATCTTGTGTTTACTCCACTGGTAGGCTTTGAAGAGAATGGTTTTATAGTGCAGCTGCTCAAGCGGGATAAATTCATATTCCAACTTCACGGCAAGTTATCGAACTACAAGCTGGGCGTTAAGATCAATGGACAACCAAAACCAAAGCTGGTCAATCAGTTGAGTAATCAAAAAATGCTGTTAGCTATGCATTTCGATGAAGATTTTCAGCCGCCCAAAATTGAAATCGATTCGGAGGATGATTATTTGTCCTACTTAACCAAGTTTGAAGTAGACACACTCGTGTGGCCCACAATTATGGGTCAGGTGGATATACAAGAGAATGTTGACTTGTATTTCATTGTCGGTGATGTGCAGCTTCCCCAGGGTCGTCTCGAATTCAAGGATCGCTTATACTATCCAGACTATGTCAACGTGCTCAATGTGCTCACAGTAACGTCACCCTTTCCTATAGCCAAGGAGTTCAAATCGATATTTGAATATCAAATTGATTTATACTTCAACTCATTCTATCAGCGTGTGCAGTTTAAGATCCTAGATGATCTAGACAAGTCCCAGGAAATGGGCATTGAAGTTAACTACACCAAGGTGGTGGACAATGTTAGACCCAGGGCACACAATGTCCAATTAAAGCTGATCACACCCTATGAGCTGCTACCAGAAATCAATGTTCATGGCCGCATCGAGTTGGATGACAATGCATATAAGGGCAACATTAGTTCAACGACAGCTCACACGCGCTTGTCGCTCTCAGCTGCCGTAGAGGTAAGTTTAATGATTTTCAATAAATATTTAATTTTATAAATAATTTAATTAATTGCTTTAGAATGAAGACAACTTCCTGGAAACATCTGTAGGCATTTTGCTAGAGACAAACGTTATACCGCATTACGCTTGTCAAGCATACTTCAAAAAGGACTTCTCAGCCGTAGATAACATCATTGATATACGCTTTGAAGTCACTGACAATGGCACAGTAAACAAGGTAAGTGCTTTAAACTACGACAAAGTGTGGCAATTAAATAAATACATGATATCTTCGTATTTTATTGCCACACTGTATAATTATTTATTTTTCTAACTTGCCTCTATACTTAATAGTTGCATATCGAAACGGATTGGCATACGGATCCTGCCTATTATGTCAATATTAATGGCAAAGTGCACACCACTATGCTGCCACTGAAGCTGGCCTCAACCTCTCTGCTGGCAACGAGAGGACCTAGTCCACAGCTGAACTTGGATATTAATTTCCTGAGTCGTGATGGTCAGAGCATTGCATATGGCACACGTGCCACTAAGAAAAAGGAGGTTTTTAATATTGAAGTATGGACACCGTTGAAGAACTTTAGAAACATCTCCATGCATGGCACCATTGTGCGTAATCCTCGCGATGCACAGCGCTACGATGTTCAGGGTAATCTGTATCGTAACATGGCCACCTATGGCGTTACGGGTGTAGTGCGCATGAACGATAGCTTACCCATAGATGCCACGTTGCGTGTCCAGCCCAAGTCGGGCGGTCGTGATGGCGTCATTGAGCTAAACATACAAGAGGCGGGGCCAAAGAAAATACGCTTTTCATTTAGCGCTATTGAGGATGGCAAGATGTGTCAAATATCTGGCGGATACAGCGTTAGTGGCAACAATGGACCCATGGATTTCTCCGTGCTGGTGGAGAGCACCGAACCGGAAATATCGCGCATTAATTTCTATGGCAATCTAAAGCCTGTGGAGCATGGACGCCTTATAGGCGATGTGAACCTGCAGACACCCTGGAAGCAGCTGGGCATTGACTCGGTGCATCTGCACTCCGATTTGGGTGTTCGTTCTGATGGCGGCAAGATCATTGGTGAATATCAAATTGGCAAGCATATTGGACGCGGCAGTTGCATGTGGTCCTGGATACTCGCGGAGAATCTACAATTGGTGCTGGAGAGCTATATGGAACGACCCAATGCCCAGCCACGCATAGTGCATGCCAGTGCCAAATATTTGAATCCGGGCAAAACATTCCAACAGCTGCAAACTGGCGGCCGCCTGAGCGTTGATTCCAAATGGAATCTAGATGTGAATGGCAGCTTGCTCTTCAAATCCACAGATGAGTTTAATTTCGATGTGCTCACCGAGCTGCCATTGCCCGTGGGCGATATTCATAAGCTGAGCGGCAAATATCTTGGCAATGTCATCAGTAAACAGTTTAAAACTCCCGATATCTTTATTGAGGGTAGCTACGAGGCGCTGGATGCACAGCGCAGTCTTTTAACACGTCTATCCTATCGCAATGCCACCAATGATTTAAAGGGCTTGGCGCACATCGAATGGGGATTGAAGCAAAATCTTTCCGTTGTGGAGGGCGACTTTTTCATAAAACACAAGCAAGGTGTTCGCAGAGAGTTCCTGGCCAAGTTGACAACTCCCAAATTCCAGGGTGAGCATACATTTGGTTTGAGCGGTCACTACGACAAACCAAATGAAGAATATCACAATTTGGTGTGCGCCTTGGACTACCCGGCAAGTCGTCGCATATCCGATTTGGATGTCTCCTTCAATTCCCTGGCTAACATGCATGGTACTGTCAATAGCAGCACGCCCTTCTTGAATGTCAGCTGGCTTAAAACTGACTTTGAGTTTACGACTAAGAGGTAAGTTAAAAATAAAAGCCTGTCAATTTAATGTAAATATAATGTACAAAATATAAATAACTGACAAATCGCTTTAATTCTTTTACAGTGGTAACAGCTATCGTTATTTGCGCTGCGATTGGCCCACGGACAGTGCCTTTTTCAAGTTAAGAAGCAACTATGACACCGAAAACAACAATCACAACCTGAATGGCAATATTGAAATTGAAGTGCCATTGACCACGCGCCATCGCGGTGATGTATCCTATGGACTCCAGAAACGTCCCAATATGGATTCAGGCAATTTAAAGGTTGTGTACAATACACAACAAATACTGGATGGCAAATACAAACGCGTGGAACAGCAAAAGCATCCCATTTACAAGGACACAACGGATATTACGCTGGAGAACGATATGAAACCATTGGGTATACATTATGTCAACACACGAGATATGCGTAATCCGGCAATAGTCAAGGATATCAAACACATTGAAGTCTTTGAGTTGCGCAATATGAAAAATTTTAATTTAACCGGTGAACTACACGCGCTAACCAGTCTAAGCGCTCAGGAGTTTAAAATTGTGGCCATTCATCCAAATCGTGCTGTTGTCCTGACCACAAAATACGAGGATGTTAGTGCACAGGTGGTTAGGCAACATGCCAAAATCGAACTATCTGAGACAGCATGGATAGGCTACAACTTGGAACTTGGCAACTTCAGCACGGTAAGAGGATAACTGTCAAGGAGTTTTGTTTTTTCAGTTTTTTTTTTGTTAATTATATCTGTTAATTTATCTTCTAATTGTTATTCCATTCTTATAGAACGGCAACGAATCGCAACGCTTTGCACTGGAGCTTTTCTATCCTAAACGCAATTTATCCACATCTGGCTGGTATTTCCTTACCGACAAACACTTCAATGCGGATTTGGCCCTTAAATGGGCCGGCACTGGTCGCATGGAGGAGTCGAGAAAAATAAGCAGCAACTTCCATTGGACCGCTGAGCCGTTGCACAAAGGCGATCGGGATCATCAGAAGTTTGGCTTGACCGTGGCTCATCCATATCTTGAAAAGGACATTACTTGCAGGGCAGAGTATTATCGCGGTACGCGAGAGCTCCTTAGAACACACCTGAGCATTGATTATTCAGACAATCCCGAACATTTGATTTTGCTGGGCGCACAATTGCGTGATTTATATCAAGAATTGGGTCATACGAACTACACATTCAAGTTCTATGGATTGCACCCGGCCTCTGATCTAATTGTGCAGCTGAATGGTACTTTGGCAGCACGTCCTTCGTATTATAAAACGGAATCCACAGCCTTATATAATAGACTATACTCGACTATGCGTGGCAAGTTCTTGGCTCTGTTGGATCTCAATAAACGGGAGCTTGAATATGAACGCCAATCGCCATATCGCACTGTGCGTGTTTGGTTGTTGCCCACCATGGAGTATCCAATTTATGGATTAAATGCCACAGTTTGGGATACACCCGATACCAATCATTCAGGCTACGTCTATGTGGACTTACTAGAAAGAACTGCACGTATGGACTTTAATCTTACAGAGGATGCCAGTCAAAATCTACAGATGGTCGGCTATATACCAGACACACGCAGTGGCTATTTGGACATCTGGCGCAACTATGAGGAAATTCGTATTATAGATGTCAGTTCATACTTGAAGATGAATCACTCACGTCTAATTACGGGCAGGTTCCATTGGCGCCCCAACATTAAGAACGAACTGCGCGAGAAGATCAATGATGTGGGCAATTCAATTTATAATTCCTTCTCGGATGGCATTGATTTCTGGATCAAATCACTCTATACAGAGTCTGTAGAGTCTGTGGGCACCATTTGGAAGACGGCCAAGGAATATAACGATAAGTTTATTGATGACATTAGCCAGCTGAGTGTATTGGAGGAGGATCTAAATGAACTGCGCATGTTTGTCAATCAATCGTACGAGGCAAATGATTTCTATATTAAACATGTGGTCAACTTTACGTTGACCATATTAGATGAGCTGGCCATCAGGGATCACATTGAATCATTGCCGAAAATCTTCTCGGAACTGTGGCATGCCATGGGTGATTCGGGCAAGGCACTACGCAACAGCATTGTCTGGCTAATAGAGACAATTAAGACAACCTATAATAATGTTCTGGACGCAATCAGTCGCTTCTTCCATGGCGAAAGCTTGACCTACATATCAGCGCTCATGGAGAAGGGCATTGAGAAATATGATAAGTTTGTAAAGGAATTGCACATCAAGTTTATCAAATACATTGAGAATTTGTGGCACAAATTCTGGCATCTGGCAGAGTCCTATTGGAAGAATGTGCTCAAACGTTTTGAACCGCACATGTTTAAGATTATCAGTTTTATAGAGACAACCGCTTGGGATTTGAGCAAAGAGGTCTTTGATTTCATTTACAAACGCACAAATGAACTAGCCGAATCACCATATTTCAATAAGGTATCCAGTTTCACGGCTGATGCGGAACGATTGTATAGGGATTTCCAGGCAAATGATGCTATTACCAATATTAAAAAATACACAACGCTGACCTGGCGCTTCATCAAGGAGAAGTACTTTAAGCTGGTACCATTTGGCGCCGAATTGAATGAGGTGCTTACGGAAATCTGGCATGAGATTAAGGAATTACAAAAGATCGAACAGGTCCAGATTGTGGTACAGAAATACAATGAGATTCTAGCACGATTGGAATGGATAGCTGAAGAGCTGCAGCTTGAGTATCGAATTCATCAACTTTATGGCTTGTTGCGCAATAAATTCCGTAATTATGCAATGAATGCCTTGGAAACGGCGGATATGTACAGAGAGGCCAAAACCAAGTTCATTTTCGATCCAGAGGTGGGCATTATTGATCTGGAACAAAAGTTGCCCATGTCTTGGCATGCGTTCAATGAGACGCCTAAATTTGAGGAGATACCAGAGTACAGAATGCTTGCCAAGGTGCAGAATTTCCTAAGCGAAACAAACTCGTCTGTCATTATGAAGTTGTACAATTTGCGAGCTCATCTTGATCCCAAGACCTGGCTGCCACCTTATTATTGTATGTATATATTCAATTTAGAGAATATTTTTGATTAAAATTTGTTTTTTTCCCCAGCACGTGGCTTGCTAATTGACTCACGGCACTATATGACCTTTGATAAGCGTTTTGTGGACCTTAATTTGAACTCCGAGCAGTTGTCAAATTCACAGTGCAGTTATTTGTTGGCTCATGATTTCTTCAAGCGTAACTTTACGCTGCTGCTGGAACCGGCGGTAAGAGCTCCTTAACCAGACATATTATTCGCTTTCTTTAATATGCTGTCTATGCTTTTAGGTCCAACCGCAAAATGGCCACGACACTGGAGATATATCTACACGCAAGTTGAGCTTTATTGCCAATGGACAGCTTATTGAAATTGATCTGGGCACTGATGTAAGTTAAACGCTCTTGTGTATCATTTCATGTAATTAATTAAGTGTTTTTTTCTTATTTTTACAGCACATTAGTGTCAATGGCAATCCCCAGCCCATACTGCCATTGAAACTGGGTGATGTTAATATTTATCGTGAGCTGGATATGTTATCCATCATCTCTGATACACAGTTCAGTCTGCACTGCAATGTGCAATTTGATCTTTGCTGGTTCGAGGTCAGCGGCTGGTACTTTGCCAAGACGGCGGGTCTGCTGGGCACATTGAACAATGAGCCCTATGATGAGTACACCATGTCTAATAGCCTTATTACAAATCAAACACAAGAGTTTACAGACTCTTGGAGTTTGCAGCATTGCAAACAGACGCAATTGGCCAAGACTCAGCCAATTAGCAAGGAAGTGAGCCTCGCTTGTAGTAGTTTCTTCCGCTCGGGCATATTGTCCGCCTGCAGTGCTGTTGTGGATCCCGCACCCTTCTATGAGATGTGCCTGGATCTGGGCATGAAATCGCA
Organism: Hirtodrosophila alboralis; assembly: GCA_035043045.1. Classification (NCBI taxonomy): domain Eukaryota; kingdom Metazoa; phylum Arthropoda; class Insecta; order Diptera; family Drosophilidae; genus Hirtodrosophila; species Hirtodrosophila alboralis. Next base: position 1,939,519 of record JAWNNH010000048.1, read on the forward strand.
GCCCATACGTCAGGGACATCCAGTTATAAAGGGTGCCTGCACAGCTGCCCTGGCCTATATTGAGACCTGCACGACTCTTAAGGTGCCAATGCGTGTGCCGGATCAGTGTGTGTTGTGAGTAACATTTAGATTTCAATCTTGTCTACAATTTACAAGTTATTTATTTATTTGATAGCTGTCAACTGGCGAATGGTTCTTATGTGCCAGAGGGCACATTTATGGAGCTCAGTGGTGCTGATATACCACAAAGTAGCGATGTGGTCTTTATTGTGGAAGCCAAGACCTGTAATGAGAATCTCAAGAAATCGAAGAGCATTATGAGTGTTGTGGCCAGCATTGAGGAACAGCTACAGGCTGTCAAGCTCACCAACAATCGGTAGCTTACATCTTTTATATAATTATATTTTATAGCTATTTATTAATTCTATTTCTTTTCTAGCTATGCTGTGGTCGCATTTGGTGGTGTTGAGCCTTACGATAAACCGCGCAGCATAATTTATGACCGCAATGTTTTCACATCGAAGCCGGATCAGTTGGCTGATTATTTTGCGCACATTAACACCGGTAATGGCAGCAGCAGTGATATTTTAATGGCCATTTCAACGGCATCCCGTTTGAACTTCCGACCGGGCGTGTCCAAGACATTTATATTGCTCTCCTGCAGCAGTTGTGCGGCCAAGGATATGCGCTTCGATTACACCTCCATATTGCAGTTTATGCTAGAGGAAGGCGTCAATTTGCATATATTAGCAGATACGGAATTCGATTTTGAGAAAAAGAGAAAACTGCGTCACTTCTTTGGCATGGATAGAGAGTTGGTCTACTCAAAGCGCTTCCCCGAAGGCGATGCGGAGACACGTCAAACGGTTACCATATCCAAGAGTAATTTGGGCATTTGCACACCGTTGGCGCTCAAGACAAATGGATCTGTTTTTAGTGCACGTAAATTGGCGCCGGAGCGTAAATATCCTATAACGCGATTTGCTACCATCTTTGCCAAGCGTGTTGCTCAAAGTGCCACACCCATTGGCACACAGACTTGTGAGTGTTCCGGCCATAATACGGGCGTGGCTTATGTTGCCTGCTCGCCGAGAGCTCTACCCGAGGAGAATGCCAATCTGGAGGATTATGTGAGTCAAGAAATTAATTATGGTCTGAGTGTGTTTCTCTAATATTTTGTTTGTTTTTCTTTGATAGGACGACTTCAACGATTGGGAATGGGATGATAAACTAATTGGGGAAGCCTAAGCTAACGCATTTATTTAGCTTGTATTAGATTAGTTAGCTAGTTTAACAATGTCTGTGCGAAATGTACAGTTTTGTCAAGTAACTCAATAATATTTTGTAAAAATAAATAATATTCTAGTAATGTGAATCAATGCGCTTATGTTCTTTTATATTTGCGTTTTCAGTGTTTATATTATAAAACTTGTGCACTGCGATCTGTTATATCTGTAGTACCATCTTCTGACTGTTTTATTAATAATTGATCATTAGCTAATTTCATTTTCAAAAATAGAGAGTATATTGCTGCTAAGAATATCACTTATTTATATCAGTTTTTCATAAGCGGTTGTTTTAATTCCATTAACTTCAATTGGAACTGCTATTTTATATTTTAATCTCATTTTTTCTGTAAATTACCAAATTGATCTATATTTGAAAATAATTTTTTTTAATTGTTTCTTACATTTTTATGTCTTTTACTCAAATCACAGACTGTCCTTTATAAAAACAGGCCCAAATAATTTGATTTTCTTATTCATATTGCGTCATAACTAACCAGTTTCTGTGTTTTTTTTTCTTTGTACCTGGGTCTGGGCCCATGGCCCTGCCCGTGCCCCAGCCACAGCCCCAGCCCATTTTGTGCAAATCTCAGACTACTATTAAAAGCGGTCTGACTGGCTGCAGTGAAGCGTCAGTGTTGGCGACTATCACTTTTCACCTGCGCGGATTATGGTTGACGGAAGCGATAGCAGAACTCAAGTACGTGTTGCAACCTTAACCCCAAAGCTGGATACTGGCTTGGGCCAGTGGAGAGCGAACGGGTGAGTGGGCGGGCGTTGAGGTGAGGTGGGCAGGGCCATTCACTTTGCAGACAACGGGATACTTGATATCCACTTGAGACCAATTTGTTGATATAACATTTGCTTGGAAAAACACAATGAAAATTATGCGATCCAAATGGTAATGCAATACTTTCTATTTCAATGTTTCAGTTACATCAACCTAAACAGTTGACCAATTGCAAATATCTTTCACTTTTGGCCAAGTCTAAATGCCGGTATATAAAAGCTAGGGACCAGATTGCAACAACTCGCATTGGTTAACTTAAATTCACCGCGTTAGGAGCTAACAAAATATGAATCCCAGCTATAAAATGTGGTTACTTGTAAGTAAATCGGACTATATAAATCGCAATAGATCGCATCTAAGGTTTTTAATCCTGTACAGCTTTTAATTGGCGGCCTGTCACTTAGCTACGCTTCGGACCACACCGGCGAAGGACACTTTGAAGGTGGCGGTGGTGGTGGAGGAGGAGGAGGAGGCATTGATGATTTTTATCATCATCAACACGATACACCTACCACCTACTCGGAGACATCAAAGCACGTCCCTGTCCATGTCATTGAGAAGGTTCCATTGCCCATACCGCATCCGGTGGCTGTACAAGTAATTTGACTAAAATATCCCTTACTTAACATATTTAATTTATTTACATTTTTATTAAATAAGGTTCCTAATGTTATAAGGTTGCAAATTCCAGAACCCTATGCGGTTCATGTTCCTGTGCAACAGGAAATTCAAATTCCTGTCTATAAAATAGTGCCTGAAATAACAGAACGGAAAATACCCTATACAGTGGAGAAACCATATCCTGTCGAGGTAGAGAAACCATATCCTGTGGAAGTGATCAAGCAGATTAGAATACCTGTGCCGAAGCCTTATCCAGTGCCCGTTACCATTTATAAGCATGTCCTGCAAAAGCAGCACGGCTGGTAAGCCCTCAAAGGTGCTTAAAACTTAACTAAAAATTAATGACAAGCTCAAGTCGAACAAGTATTAAAGTCGTCGTTTTGTAGAAGCAAAAGAAAATTTTTGTTTTAATTTAAAACTATTTTTAAAAGTTGAGAAAAGTTCTTTGGGCAACGTTTATGCCAAATTTAAATTTAAATTTAATTCTGAACTTTGTATTATCAAGGACTTAAACCTAATATATTATTTTAAAAATATCCTTACAAATTTCCCCAAAATAATCCTATACACAAACCAATTTGATGTCCCTAAAAACTTAACGAAAAAGCATTGGGACAAGCTTTTTAAAGCTTTTAAATTAACATAAAAGCGGAAGATTAAAGCTTTTGAGAGGAAAATATGCTTTTTATTTTGAATGTTGGTATTACCACATAGCTGTGGCAAGTAACGGTACACTTAAGGTGTGTACACTCACACTCGCCCACACACACACACACACCTACACACGCACACATTTGTTTACACGTGCTGAGTTAGCTCAAAAGTTCGTTAAACTTTGTTAAATCCTAGCAGATTGACGTCCTGACTATGCTAACTGACTGGTTGACTGCCTTGTGCTAGGATTTCTATAACCGATGACGTGCTTGAAATGTGCGCACACTCAACCGATTCCCATCGTCTCGCCCCTCCCTGTGATGACCAACCACCTAGCCATATGCAGCTATGCTGAATATCCGTTATGTCCTTGATGACGGAAGTCGTTCATAACGTCTTTAGGTTTAGAAATCGCGCGAAGTTTTCCATGACAGCAAAAATGGCAGTCAAAGTCCTCATTGATTTTTATATGTTGTCTACTTGAAGTCAAACACACGCACATAGTTTGCTCTAATCAATGCATCATTCAAGCATCATTTCGTCAGCCTGTCAATCGGCCCAACAAATCTAAAACTTGTATAAAATGTAGCTAAGAGATGCAACGTTGTATATACGCCATGTTTGCCTACGTGCTCTAAAGTTGATGTTTAATTTTATACACACAAATATACACACTTACATTCACATACACTAAAGAATTTAAGCCTTATGCTATGTTGAGCAGCTTAATGAAATTTTAAGCGAACTGAATTTTTAAGCTACATTTCAATTTATTTACAATTGATTGCAAAATTATGGAAAAAGAGTGTTTGTTGACATTTCGTAAATGATTGATTATTTGTAGCTTATGAAAAATAAATATAAATACATATTTATTGCAATATAACAAAATAATGTTAAATTTTATATTTTAAGTTGTATAAGTTTCATTTAAGCACGCAACATATTGGACAAATAATCCTTTGAATTATATTTTGTTGAGTTCCTTTCTAAAATATGCATAATTTTAAGCTGTGGCAAATTGTGGTTTTTTGTTTTTAATGAGTTAAATGACCATAATCAAATTGATTGTCTATTGCACTCGGTAAATCGTTTGGAAAAGTTGGCAATTTCCACATACAAATAATCATGTAGAAATGAATAATGAATGCATTTATGTGTGGTTTCAAATGGTCATTATGGCAATTGATAGAATAGACACAAAACGTGATATTTATTTGACTGATTATGTGGATTACACATTTAGATGGCTGCACTTGAACGCATAAATATATTGCAACAAAATATGCATAAGTAATTTAAAATAAATATTTACATAAATATTGTAAATATCAATATGATAAAATCTGTTGAGTGCGTTCAGTTTACATATTTTTTAAATGATTGATATGCATAAGTAATTTAAAATAAATATTTACATAAATATTGTAAATATCAATATGATAAAATCTGTTGAGTGCGTTCAGTTTACATATTTTTTAAATGATTGTGGAATTCAGAGCACACCTGAAGTTTCCACAAATAATGTTCTCCTGTTTCCACAAATTTAACGATGCACCAAATACCCAGATTACAACAACTGATTTACTTGTTATCCATTGCAAGCCCCAAACAGCTGATTAAAGTGATCAAATTCAATTTGTAATACCTATTTGGTTATACATACTACTATTGAAATGCCAGTTAACTGTGGTCCACATAAAATACAAATTAAATTGTCAGCCCATTGGTATTACAGCATTCCCAATGAGCTTATGGCTCTGGCCAAAGTCTGGCAAACAAATTTACAATATGTCCAGGTCATGGCAGGCGGGTAAAAAATAAAATTTAAGAAAAGAAAAATAAATAAAAAAACATATGAGCAGGATAAAAATTTGGAGCACATGTTTGTTTTGGCCAAAACTTTTTTTCAGCGCAAATATTTTGTGGAATTAATTTAAGTTAATTGATTTTTTGTGCCAGCAGCTTTTGCACGTGCGTCCATGGAAATTTATGTGCGTGGAGAATATATTTCCAGCTTGTTGCCGCAATAAGGCAGGAAGTTGGCAGCTGCCTGCTGCCTGATAGATAAAAACGGCAAGCTGAAACGGAAGCTTGCCAGTCAAATAGTCAAACGTATCGACAGGCGAAGAGACATTCAGACTGACAGAAGGACAGAAGTGCAGAAGTACAGAATGATGGCGTTGGGTGCTGAGCTGTAATGAAATAAATTTCCTTTTCAGATATACACACACACTTGCCACATGTATCCACTGCCTTGCCAGGTAGACAGCGACCTGCCACGCCCCCATACCCTTGAGGACAGCTCCTTGTCTGTGGCTGTGCTTGACTTTGATGAACTTCCTTGAAAGAGATGGCATAAGACGCATTTCGTGGACGATAAAAATAGCTACACTTTATGGCATGCACAGTGTACAGTACAGTGTGTGCTAAAAGTATGCTGCTTACAGCCAAGACCCAAACCAACAGCAGCAGCAAGAGCTAACGGCATCTAAAACAAGCTCAAAAAAGTATAAAACGCTTAATATTATTAACGCTGAATTAATTAATTGCTCAATGAGTTGAGCGTATTAATTATTATATATCGCTCTTGTGCTGGCAAAATTGCTTTTCACATTGTTTATTTATAAACGTCACACAAAGATACTTTACTGCCTCGCCCAACTCACAGATACAGATACCTATTCGCCTAGATTTGAGATACAGTTTGTACGCGTCGACTGCCTAATGAACTGTAAAGTGGTGTGAATGCAAAAAACAGAGTCCTTTGATGCTTTGAAGGAAATTTAAAAAAAAAAAACAAAAAATTCATCTCACTTTTGTCAAAGTGTAGATAGGATTCACTTTTAACTGGGCACTATTTTTCATTTAATAATATCAGTGTTAAAGTGCATGCATATAATAATTAATAGTTTTAAAACTTACATTAAATTTTGAATTACTTTTATTTAGCTCTCTAAATAAATTAACTATCGTTGAAAATTGTTATTCTTTTATTGATTATTTTTTTTTTTATTATTACCTTTTATTTGAAACTTAAATGTCATACAATGAATCATAAATCATTTTAATTATAAAGCAGCATTTTTTTTTAACCTGTTACAACTTATTATTAAAACTTTTTATCAATTAATAATAATAATATAAAATTCTGTTTTCAGCTTGCTATTTCTAAATCGAAGTACTTAGTTGTTGTGATTTAACATTAATTTTGAAATAGAATATAAAGTATATAATACGAATTGCATTGAATTTGTATACAATTTTAAGTTATTTAAAAAGAGTTTTAAGTACTATGTGAATACAAGCACTTAATCTTATAAAAGAATATATATCATTTGAAATTCTAAGATTAAGTGCTTGTGTATATTATATTTATATTCACATAGTATTTCAAACTCTTTTTCAATCAATTAAAATTTTATAAAAATTTAATGCAATTGTTTAAAAATTCATTGTCTATATATAACCTAGCCCAGAACCTCATGTATAAAATATTCTTCATATTTCATTGTTCCTAAATTCAGCAAAAACTATATATCTTTTATAAATTCAGCACAATAATATTGAACACATATGAACTGCAAATGATATTTATGAAAGTTTAAGCCCAATTCGAGTATATGGCAAAGTTTTATGCTAGCAAAAAAAATATTCTTTTAAGCATTCTTAAACTTTTGGCTGCAAATTTCTAACTTGAAACTTTTAAGTTTGCTCAATGCACAGCTCAATTTTGTTTAAAGATAATATATAACAATATGACCAATTGCGGTCCGGAACTGTCCAAAATGTGGCTCATTCGTGTCGTTTCCTTTTTGTGGTCATAAACATATAAACTATAAATAGCCATGCTGGGGCTGGTACTTGAGGTGGCACACAGCAAGAAGCACCATAAAAATGTGCAAAAATATAAATCAATGCTGCTGTGGTACAAAAGGCAGCTGGGCAGCTTAACTAATCCCAAACATGGGCGGCAGTAGCAAGTACAACAATAATAATGCCTAATGACAAATCCCCAGGCGCCAGTCAACAGGCGTGTGGGCGTTGTTGGGTGCAGGGGAGCGGAAGCGGTTGGCGGGTATGTTGTTGCCAAAGTGGTAGGCCATTAAAGTCATAAAAGTCGCGTGGACTAAATTAGAAAGAATATTTTGAACTGGACTTGATGCTGTGTAGGAAAAGCCAAAGCTAAAGCTAAAGCTTTTCTTGCTGCTTGTTCCTTGATGTACATAATTTTGAATGACTTTCAGAAGACGACCTAAAACGGTATTCGGGTGCACACAGATACACACACACACACACACACATACATACAGCAAGCAAAAGTAACAGATAAGATTAGACACCCATGCCCAATGACAACAGGCAGCATTCGTCAAGATGGCGCTGTCAGGACGAGCCAGCCTAAAGCTTGGGCGCTTCCACTCCCTTCACTCTCACATTGAGCGTGCGCGCTCGTGTATGCCGTAAGCGAGTCAAGGTTAAGCTCCAAAATTGCTCAACAGCCGATGAAGGCGCTCAGAGTCCTCCTCGGAGTCCTGTGCCTGCCAACAACAACAACAACAACAACATCAAAAAGCATAAAAAAAAAGGGAAAACGTAACAAAGATAAAAATTTTCGGGCAAAGCGCGTGGCACGGCAAACAGCTGGCAGCCTCGTAATGATTACGAGAATTTTTTCAAAATGAAAAATAAAATGGATGGAGGCAAGAAATTGTACGAAACGAGAGATGCAGCTAAACAAAGGCAGGGCAGAAATCTTGAGCTGAAGAATACCGCTCAAATGCCGCCCATTCCCATTTCCATTCCCATTGGCAGTTTATCATTGGCACATCGTTTGGCAAAGTTGGACAGAATTTATTGAAATTATGCCAAGCAAAAGAAAAGAAATTTTCAGCAGTATCCAATAAAGTGTTGCCTTTATTGCACGCTGCCTAGAAGTAGGCAATGATTTTCCTATAGCAGGCGTTTTAATGAGCATGAAAATTGCTTTCCCGCCGTATACTTATATTATAATAAATATCTCATAAAATAAAATGGGCACGCAGCAAACGGGAAGCGCTGATAAAATGTATAAGTCATGTTGGTATAGGGCAACATTTTTGGATTCTTCTGAATATGCTATTTAATAAGAGCGGAAAAATCTTTAATGTTAAGCAATATTTGTCCATAAAATCAAAATTATTTTTAGAGCTTTTTAGCTTTGAGCTAAATAGCATAACTGTGTGCTAATGCAGAATAAGTAAGTTAATTTTATTTAAAGTCTTAATTTAACTTAAATTTTTACTAATTTAAAAGAAAAGAGAATACAGGGAACTAATTAGAAAACATGTTTTCCTTGTATCGCAGGGAAAAAACACTGTAGAACTTTTCATATTTAACGTAGGGAAATGATAATTATTTAAGTTTTTACTTTTTCGCTTGAAAGATTTTAAAAGAAATTATTTTCTTTAAGTTTACAAGCTTTAATTTAAATTTTTTAAGAATCTGCAATGTTTTCAAGACTCTTTACATCATTTCAAGTTTGTGTGATAAAATGCTTGCCAAGTCAAAAACTTTATTCACTTTTACAAATTGTTATACTTTATTCTCTGTGCAAAAAAGGAAGATTATTTTTGCAGTTAAAAAATAGTTATCCGATAATAAGATTTTATTTTATTTGCAATTTATTTAAAATAATATATAAATGTTTTTTTAGACAGAACCATCTGTTCCTAAATTAATGCGTCTTCCACTTATTTTATATTTTCTGTATTTATGCTCCTTTCTACACATTTATAAAGCTCTTATATATATTTTTTCCTTCATAATAGGTATTTACGCTATTTATGGAATAAATTCAACAATTGCTTAACTTATTTGCCGCTCAATCCTCCATCCAACGAACATTTTTCCTGTCGTTTGTTTTCGTTTACTTATTCCTTTGTGTGGATTTCTGTAAAAATGTCTAAGGGGCTCTAAGGGGCTCCCAGAGGGCGGTCCGAAATCTGGCGCCACGTTGCTGTTTTCCATTGTCAAAAATGTGTCGTCCTGTTTTTTCCATTTCCATTTCAGTTTCTTTTTCTCCCTCTATCATTGTCTTTTTGCGTGTGAAAATAGAGAAAATATAAAAAAGAATGTAATGTGTAAGTAAAAGCGCATAAATCAAACTTATATGTATCTATAAATCCATAAATATATATATATATTTTCTCACAGATATAGCTAGCACTCGTAGCCCATTTAAACTGCGCCTGTATATAGTACGAGAATAATATCTTTGGGTTTGGCAAAGCTACGTGTTTGCCATATTTAAATATTTTGTTAAATGAAGGGCATATAAGACCTTCACAACCCATTTCATCCGCATCAAGGACCTCCAATATGAAGTGCGGTATTATCATTTGGATATTTGCATATGATATATATGTATATACTTACTCTCTGCATGTTTCAAATTAGATGTGCGTGTGCCTGTGCGATGGAATTAAAACACAACCTTGAAAATGCCAGACACGTATTTGGTATATTCGAATATTCGGCGCAAGATAAATGCGAGCTATAATGACACACAAGTCCTGGTTTGTGGTCCTAAATGTACATATAAGAATACACATATAAATATATATATAGATATAATATATATTTATATATAGATGTTAAAGGTAAAGAACAGTTTTGCGGTTTTTTTTTGGGTTAAAACTTTGCCGTCTTTATCAATGCACATTGCTCTCAATTTAACGTTTGAGCGACTTTCAGACTGTTTTTCATTAGTTTACTTAGGCACTGAATACTTTTTATATAAAAAAAATAGATCGAATCATTTGTACACTAAAATATTGGTTGAAAACAAAATATAGATTTAAATAGCAATTTTAAATTTGATGTATGAACTTTCTGCTAATACTTATCACTAAGGATTCTTACTTTCGTTAAATATATTTTTCTATTTTATTAATGCCTTTTAAATATTGAAATTTAATTATTAAAATTTATTTTCTATTTTTAAATTTTTGTCAACTTATTTCCAATTTCTTTTCAAAATAATTTTTCTACCTGAAAGAGCAACATAACTTTATCATATCTCAAATAGTTATTGCCTTTTGTGGCTAAGCAAAAATAAAAGAGAATTCCTGGATAAAAAGAAATTGTTGGCAAATGTCCTGCCATTTTTATGCCATACAAAAACTTGCCGCCATTTTGACTTTATGCTCTTAGCCCTTGATGACAAAAAAAAAACAGAAGAAAAACGAAGAAAAAATAAAACCAAATGCTGAACTTATTTTTATGCTCTGTTCTTTGTGTGCATGTTGAGTGTTGTCGTCTTCCTCCATTTTGGCCTCCGCCAGTGCGTAACTAATCAATGCTCATGATTTTCCTGGGAAATCTTCCAATCTCCCTATCCTTAAAGCAACGCGGCAGCATAAAATAAACCACAGGAAAAAGTTTTGGCTCTTTAAAATGCTCGCTGCCATCGTTTTTGTGTCCTTCTGCTACTTTTGCTGGCTTGCAGCACTTTACCATCATCAGCAGCCAGTCCAGGCGTTTCAACTATCAACGTTGAGTGAAAATCGCTGATGCAGAGAGCACAAAAAAAAAAAAAAAAAACAAAAAATGGAAAATAAATTTTCCACGGCTGCTGCTGTTGCTGCAGTCTTAGCTGCCAAAAGGTTGCGTTCGTGACCTTTGCCAGGCGCTTTCAGCTTTCATAGTTGTCGCCGCGTTTTGCGCTTGGCATTTCTTTGCCTGGCTGCTGATTTGTAAGCTTCATTCTCACACACGTGGCAGCACACACACCCACACACACACCCATATGGACATGTGCACACTCGCCTGTTAGTTACACGCTTGTTTTAGTACGTGCCAGAGCTGAGCCACTTGCTGGCACGCACATTTGCTTCATATACATACAATTACATATATGTATATGTTTATATACTTATATATATACACATATTTTCATATATTTATATACACACTTTGTAGCTGCTACTTGTTCAAACGCCACTGGCAGAACATGAATTGCATGTTGCGTATACGCAGCAATGCCACGCGCTGAAAAGTATGCTATGTTTCTCTAGTCTCCTTTAGATTTCGCTGTCTGCATTTTAAAGTGCCCAAAATTTATAGCATTGACATTGAAATAGAAACGTAACATTTGTTTTTGTGAGCAGTAAGTGGATAAGCATGAGAGAAATATAAAGTATACTACTACTATAAGAATTTTAACTTAGTAATTGAACATATTTATAAAGAAGAATAAAAGCGCACGATTTTTACTACACTCAACTTCAAAGTATCATTTTCTTGCACGAAATGTTTGGCAGGGATTCTATTTATTTTTCAGGTTCTAAAGTTATAGTAAATAGTTTTCCTTGGCAGCTGAAAATTAATTGAAATATATAAAAATGTTGATGTAATTGGTAAGACACTTTTTCATATCTTTAAAATTCCTTTCTATTTAGTTAACTTATGAACAAAATTTTCGTTTGCCAAACTAAATTGTTTAAAAAGTAATCCCAACTGTCGTTTAGGTTTTTGTGCATTTCATTTTAACATTTATTGTACACTTTACGTTTACCTTTTTCATGTGGTTTTACTAACCTGGTTAACCTTTTCAAATAAGTTTTACATGCATAAATTATAGTCTTTTAATACAAGTGTGTGTGTGTGTGTGTGTTTTGCCTTTACCACAATTTATTTGCTACGATTGTAAATACCAGGATATATTGTGTCCTTGTGCCACAGAGAGACCTTCTACAATATTCAATTACAACATTTTTTTTCTTCTTTTATTTCATAAAATTTGTAAATTTATTTCAGCATTGAATGCCAAACCTTGTGGGCGAAAACTATTTGCCAAATTGCAAAAGCAATTGGATATTTCAATAATTGTAAATTAAATGACCCCCAACAACTATTGCCAGCTGCTAAATGTTGCAGTTATTTTCTATTTTCGTATAGAAATGTCACAGGCTAAAAGCAAGCCAGGAGCCCCAGGATATTGATGCTCATACCTTCGTGTCCATTGACATGTCGACTTAAGACTACGAAATTGATTTCCTAATTGATGCTGAAGACTTGTTGTCTTCGACCACATATATATGTTTGTTGAATCGGATAAAGTACGCATTCTAAGGACACGCATTTACACACACAATTGATGATTGATTCGTGCTGGATATGATTGGTAAATTGACTTTGCATATGCGCAATTCAATTTAAATTGGATGTATTTTGGCCTTGGCAGGCAGTTTTTGGCTTCATTGTTTTATTTGTGTCACCTCAAACTATTGCAAAGTTTATTACATCATCAAAGGAGCCGAAAACATTTCGTTTTGCCTGGGCTCATTTATGGTTTTGGCTGCCTACCATTTCGGCCAGGCTCTATTTCATTTTATGGCCAATGCTTCTGGTAATTGATATTAAGACAAAACGAGCGCAATGGGAGTCCACGACAATAACAAAACAAAAGTTATTCTCAGCGCCATTCATAAAGTGCGGATTTTTCTTATACATATTATCATTTTCTTTTTGGCAAAACTTTTTTTTGCTGCTGCTCTGTATAAATGTTAATAATAATTTTTTATGAGCTTCGGCGCCATGAAAACTAATGCACACACTCACACATAAAACATACAGATCTGTCAACAGAAATAAAGCCTTGAAACTGAAAATATTATTTATTGTAATTTGGCTTTCTATATATATAAACTTCTCCATCAAAACTGATGGACTAAATTCACATAATTCGTGCATGTGATGATGGTAATCGCAGTTGAGAGGTAGTTAGTTGAATAAAATGTTTCATATTATTAAAGTCAACTGCCCAAAGTAGTAACTAAATATATATTTAATTTGCAAATGCAGAGAGCAATAGAATTTTTAAAAATATCGAAAAGAAATATATATTATCCAAGTCAACACTTAAATAAAATAAAATTCAATGCAATAAAAAAGCAGCTGTGAAAAACTTTTTAAAAAACATAAATACAATTTATATTGATTAATTAAAATTGGAAATAAATTCTAAAGATATTTGTATATTTATTAAACGTTACTTTCGATATCTTAACGATAGATGATCCTGTCAAAAAGCTATTTCTATTTTTGTGTAGATTAACACATAATTATACCATTGTAAAAGACCTTGAAATAGACGTCGTACTTGCAATAATTTTTCGTTTAGCACTTAGCTTCACTGTAGCCATTTTGGATGCCCTTGGCAGCCATCCCAGCCAAAGGGGTCGTCGTTATGATACCATCCCAAGGCAAACTCCATTCAATTCACCATCAATCAGTTGTCTATCTGTCTGTTGACCAAATCTCCATTTCCCCTATGCCCTTTGTTTACAACACTCTATTTTTTTTTTCTTTTTTTCTTTGCCAGCAAAATAACGATGCATTTGTTTTTCGATTTGTGCGTGAACAAAGAGCAATAGCCACAATAACAACAAGTGTTTATTTTGCAGTTGAATACTTCCGACTTCGAAAGACTCTTCTTTTCATTGTTATTTAATAATACTATCAGTAATCTGTTTATAAAGTTTGTTAAAGATGAGACTAGCCTTATTTTCGAGTACTTTTTACTCGGAAATGTTTGAATTAACGAATAAAACTGATTTTCGAATTTGAATTAATTAATTTAATATCAATGAAATTACACTATGTTCTGTTAAACTAAGAATGGAATGGAAATGTAAATATAATCATATATTAATGAAAAAATATATATAAAATGGGAGGATCAATAAAATAACAATTAAATAGTAAACACTTACTTTTAATATCTTTCCGAATAACAAATAGCTAAAAATTTTGATAATGCAAGTCTGTAAATATTCCGTATTATGAAAATTATAAAACCTTTTGATTTAATTGAATCGTATATACTTAAACAAAAGTAGACATTAATCAAAATCATTATACTGCATTTATGTTTATGAGCAGAGTATAAAAGTCACAGCATACGCCGTAACAATCCAAAATCCATCCCAAAAAGTGCAATGTCAAATGGCAGTGACTACATTGGGCAGGGATATGAACAAGGATAGGGCGGAAACATGAAAATTATCAGAGAATGTTGTGGAATACACGCATGTCCTTGGCATGCTTCAATGGTTCCATTCGACTGGCGAATGGTTCGCTGAGTTAAGCTTCAAAAGCATTTTATATATCGACTGACGTTGGACCAAGCCTGTTTCCAACATGTCCTCCTCACACCTGGTGTTAACCCGACCGCCCTTTGCCCAATGCAATGCATTGCCACAGGTTAACTCTAATGACGTCAATGGCGACGTTTGACAAACGCATGGCAACATGGAATTGACAGTGACGCGGGAGAGGGGGGAAAGTGGGGCACCTGGGTGGCAGGTTAGCAGTTGGTGGTTTGTTTTGTTGCGGACACGTTGCAACAAAACATGCAACAGGCCCCCGTTGAACACGGGATGCTGCATAAATGCAACCAAGCTATAACTTTTTTTGTTGACGTTGACGTTGACGTTGCTCGCTAAAAGCAACTGAAAAGAGTGAAACTTTACCTTTTGTGGCTTAAAATTGTAAAACTTGGTAAATTTGCGGCCCCAGTTGGTCGTCCCATGGCAACTGCTAATGAGGTGCATCATTTGATGAAAGCCTTGTTCGCCAAAGTTGTGGCAAACCCCTTTTCGTAGCGAGCAAATTAATCAAATATTTTATTCTTAGAATTTTACCTTAGGCAAAGTTATGAGGGTTGAAAATCTAGATATATTATTTTCAAGTATTAAATTAAATTAAAGCTTGCAATAAGTTCATAATACTTAGTTTATTCCAACTTTGAACAGTATTTATCATCTGATAGCCAATTTTCATCTTAGCTTTCACTGAACCCTATGACAGACTCTTTTATGCGGTTTTTATAACCACAATTTAGCACAAATTTGCGAAAAATGAAGCGTTTATTCAGTTGTCCATTCAACATTTTCTATGGTCAAAAAATGAGTCGCCGCACAGCTGTCAAGGATTTGGTTGGTACCTCACCTAAAAGCCCGCATAAACCTCCTGCTGTTTGCCCGGTCCATTTTGGGGCTTCCCATTGAGTGCGCAATTAAATGCGCATTTGCGCAGCAGTTTTTGCCTCTGGTTTTTTTTTTATTTTCAGTTGCATTTCCGCGCCAAACGAGTTTGCTTGTTTACAACGTGAATTTCTCAGCTTCTGTTTTCTCTTACCCCGTAATCCTGCGCCAAGCCCCGCTTTTCATCTTTATATATAAATATATATTTCTGGCTCATCTGGCAAAAAGGCAGCGTCTGCTTGTGAAGTACACATCAAATTTGCGTCATTCATTTCGATTTTATTTTTAGGCTATGGCGCATCTCGTCAAGCCCCTCAGCCCCTTTCACAATACCAAATAAACATTTAATGTTGTATATTTTTATGTTGCCTACTTTCGGGCTGCGACGCATAAAACGCCATTTTGGTCTGGCTTTAAGAAAAGTGTAAAAAGTATCGATAAATTTTCTTTTTTTTACTTGGAAAGCAATTTCATAGCAAAGTGAAGGGCAGAAAGTGTTAAAGAAATATTGGAAATATTATGAAATGACAGTAATCTTCAGATGCCGAGGGTTATATATATACAGTTAAATTGTACCCAGGACATTCATAGGAAACAATACAGATCCCTATACAAGACAACAATTCGTGATTTATTATTATCATATTTAACCGATCTATAAAGACTAGAATTAAGCTCCCAATTGTGACGTTTAGTAGAGAATTTCTTCTTAAAATTTTTAAAATTCTCCATTTTACGTTTATTCGTCATTTTATATAATTTTATACAACTGAAGAGATTTCATTGCCAAAATTCAGTTTCCTATGGCATCTATGTAATATTAAAAGACATCTTGAAAACAAATTGGTTTTTTGTAAAATATTTGTGCTAATGGGAGATTAACAACATGTGTACCTTATTTTTTTTTAGACAGTTTAAAACTTATGATACAGCGGGCAGAAAAAAGGCTGTATAGATTTATTTAGTCTACCATGATTTGGCGTATAACATATTTACTTTATATGGTCGCGCAGACATCCTTCAATTTGAGTACAATAACTTTTAATTTTCAAACAATCTTCAAAGCATGTTTTACATATTGCTGTACTACTTATTTGATAGTGGAATTCGGAACAATTTTATATACATCTACAATGTGAAGGATGAAAATAAATGGTAAAAACAAAATAGATGTCCTTCAGCCATTAGCGCGTGTAATTGTCCTTGAACTTCATAGACAAGCAAAAATTGCTAAAATGGGCAAATGCCAAATATACAAAATATATATATTGTGATTTCTCTTGCTTCCTTTCTCTGTATCTCTCTCTCTCTGGCCTTGAAATGTGTAGCAAACATATTGAATGGCAATAATGACCAAATATACATACAAACATACATATGTACATATATGGCCAGCTGCCTCAAGCCCCTTCGAAAGAGAGAGGTGGGGGTTGAAAAATGAGGCTGTAGACAGCCTGCCAGGACAATTCAACTGCTGCAAATGATATGGCAAATTGACTTGAGGGCGTAGACTAAAGGCGTAAAGTGGAAAAGGGCTAGGGAAATGGGTGAAGCAGGTAGGCCAGAACGAATTTTAGGATTGAATTACACATTTTCATTGAACAAGCTGTCAGAGTGTGAAATTTTCAATTGCACAATTGCCACACAAGCAGAAAACAATCAAATGGCATTTGAAATGCAACATTAGCCTGTGGGCATGAATTAAAAGCAATTAAATTATTGAAACTTTAAGCTTTAATTTATATTTAGCACATTTTTAATTGCTATATAGAATAAGAGGACGAGCAATTAAAATACTCAATATGTTAAATGTTAGCTTGTATTTCAGTTTAGTTGAGTTCTATTTATTTGCCAAAATACAAATAAAATATTCTGCTTTATTTTTAGGACACTCAATTATCGAAGACAAAAATCGTCCATTTTAATATGTTATGAATATAAATCGAACTACTTCCATTTTGTTTATTTAACTGTTTTCGTTGCCAACTTCTTGCCATTTTTATGCGCCCGTTTTTATTGCTTTATTTATTTTTGGCCACAAAATGCTGCATAATTTGGCGTACCACGTATGTATGTAAAATATTTGCCATTTCCATTATGGCTGACGGGACAGAGTATAACCCAAACCCATTTGATAAACTCTTTTATATATTTTCTTCATCTGTTTCAATCTTGCTGTTATTTTTGCGTCTGGCGATTGTTGGGCAAAAATTTTGCGAAGAAAAACAATCAACAACGTGGCCTTTTTGTATCCTATAATAAAACAGTTAAAAGGGCATGCTGACTATTCTTAAGTTACTATAAAGAGTTCATTTTGATTTATGTAAACTTATTTGAGTAAAGCAAAATTATGAAATATGTGGGTTTATTTATAAAAACACATGAATACTTGTAAATCGCCTGTCTGAACTTGAGGATTAATTAATTTATTAATCTCTTTTAAATGTGCCTTTTTTCTTAATGACTTGAAAATGTTAAGAACTTTACTAAAAAGTCGCTGTGATTACGGTAAATTAATAAACACTAAATAAATGATGTCGTTAAATTATCGTTCTCGATCACAAAGTGGAGTCAAAGCTCTTGAACCTATTTAGTTGAGCTAAAATAAGTTTTTTGGAAAAAAAAAATTTTTTTTTATTTGTACTGAAAACTTGTGTTTCTTAATAAAAATTTAATTTTTAATAAAATAAAATTTATTTTGTCAAAATCGGCCAGTAGATTAAAGAGATTTGCTTCATTTATTTTGGTAGAAGTTGTGAACCTATTTAATTGACCGGCAGTGTACATCTTGATATTTACATGTTTTTTTTTAATCATCATACTGAACAGCTTCTATCAAAGAAAATTAAAATACTTTAAATCAATCATTCTTCATCTTAAAAATGCTAGGACTTCAGACAGTAATCCTGGGGTAATCCTGTTTATCTGAGTTGTGTTAAATTTGGTTATAAAGAAATAAATAAAATTGGATTTTTGACTTAATCAGAATCTCATATTACTAAGCCATAAATCCATAGAGCCTTTGCTGCTTTACTCAAAATGCCTTACAGGGTATCTCCATGTCGATTCTTGTGAATTGTTTGTTATTTATAACATTACCATAACTTTGAAAGTTTAACCATTTGCCCCGCAGCTTGAGGCTCAGATTGTTTGTCTGCTGTGCTGTTGGTTTGGCCAGCACGTGCCGTGGATTAGTTGCGCCTCGGGGTGGCATCATTCTGACGCCGTCGCAGCTTCTGTTTTTTGGCATCATTAGCGCATGACGCAATCAAATTGTTTTGGCTTTAAAGCAAAAACAAAAATCAGCTTAAGGATGCAAAAAAACAAACAAACCACAGGCTGCCATAGACATGTG
Organism: Hirtodrosophila alboralis; assembly: GCA_035043045.1. NCBI lineage: Eukaryota > Metazoa > Arthropoda > Insecta > Diptera > Drosophilidae > Hirtodrosophila > Hirtodrosophila alboralis. Next base: position 1,958,254 of record JAWNNH010000048.1, read on the forward strand.
GAGCTTTGTGTAAATTATGCTTTCTTTTTATCCTGCCAGTGCTCTGCGCATTCCAATCTGATTGTTGCAACAGCAGCAGCTTTTGGCTGAGCTGTTGTTCTGTCCTGTCTGCTGTCCTTGCATGTCTTTGCAGTCCTGTGCATTCGCATGGCTCAGTGATACATCCGCTTTGACTGTTGCAACGTCAGCTGCTTTTATCCTTTTCCTTATTTGGCTTACCTTGGCCCAAACAACAGCCAACAGGCAACAGCCAACTCTCGTTGCAGTTTGCCATTGCCATTGTTTTTGTGGCCGCTTCAGCTTTTCCCCTCTGAATTTCCTACCTCAGTTTGATTGCTTGTGCGTAGTCCTTTATTTGTCCTTATAATTTCTTTTTAGTCGCATTTTCACGATTGATATTCGTGTTTTCTATTTTTTTGGCTAACGTTCTCTTAGGTATCCTTATATAAGAATTTTCTTGTTATTTTTGTTTGCCGTGATTTATTGGCATGTGTTTTATTTTGTTTTTTCTTATTTTTGGCTTGCTGCAAATTGATTTCTGTAAGTTATGACGGTCAGTTTTGGTTTTAGCTGAAAGGTTTTACGTCTATAATCTATGAGGGTAAAATATTGATTTAAATGACTGTGAGCTTGTAATTTACAAAACAAAAATTGGTTTTTGTTATTTTCTTTGGTCTATTATTTATTTATTTCATAAAAAAAGTGGCTTGTAATCTTTTATTTTCGGTGCTATATAAATTTTAAAATTTATTTTAACTTTAAATAGTTTCGGTTTAATTTAAAAAAAAATATTCGCAAATATTAAAATTAATTAATTTATTGTTTTTGGCGTTCTACTTTATATTTAATTTAATTTTAATTTACACATAAATCTACTTATTTTGATATTTAAAAATATATAAAATTGACAATTAATTTTAATATTTATTTATTTGAATTTTGTTGTTCTTTTTAAGAGATGTTCATGTAATAATTGTTCAAGTTCCATAAGTCTGTCAATATCTCAAAAGAAAATATATTTTTTCTCTTTAAATGTTGGTTGAATAAATTTAACAATATTCAGACCAAAAATTGTAAACTTGCAACGAATACAAATCATTCTATTTTTACACACTCTAGATTACTTTGTGTTTACACGTTGCATGATGCACGTGGCAAGAAAAGCATTTAAGAATTACACTGTTTAACAAGCGCTTAAGAACTAGTTACTCTTATTTGTTTTTAGCCACCTGTTTGATAGCTCTTCTGTCTTCATTTAGTTTTAATTTTCTTGTATTTGTCTCTTGTATAAGCCAACATAGTCTTAACATGTCTCCAATCTCAATATTTCTTTCTTCTATTTCTCTGGCAAGACTTGGTCTTTCTGCATTTATCTGTGTGCTAGTTTGACTCGTCCTTGACGTATAATTACTATCGATTGTTGGCAATGACTTGAGAAAATTACAAGTGCTTACACACACAACCAAAGCACTCAAACCTCAAACCTCAAACACACACACACTCACATACACTTACAAGCAGCCGCATTTAACGCTTACTGTGCGTAATTGTATTTTTATTTGTAAGACATTGCATTTGCTTATGTCATCGTCGACAGATACAGATACAGATACATATTTAAGAGATACACATTGGCGTTTTAGCTGCCGTCTTTGCCTGTACAATTTGTCGTCTAATAGGAAAATTAGGCGCTGTCGAGTGAAATGCGAACTGAAAGGGAAATGCAATTTTCGCCAGTGTCTGGCCTAGGCCGTATAGCGTCATCACAAAACGCTTTGCATCATGGCCAATATGCACTTAGTTGGAGGTCCGAAACGAATTCGGCCACAAAAATTAATTTGACCAAAGAGTCTCTGAGAGCAGAGCAGAGCAGAGAAGAGAAGAGACAGTTGGCCACATGGACAGCCACTGACACTGGGACAGTTGAGAAATCATTTGCGTCAGCCATCCGTCCTGGCAGCTGACAGCAAATTCAATTTGTAAATTTTTCTGCTTGTTGCCAGAGGAAGTCGGTTGAGGCAGGCCCCCTGCCCCCGCTTCTCTGACCCCGACCAACCAAATGGCTGCAGCTGTTGGCAACATCATCGGCAGCATACACGAGGCAACTTTATTTTAATATTGTCAGTGGTTCAACTTAATTTCAATGAAATATAATAATATAAAATTTAAATAGAATCAGGACAAAGCATGACTTCAATATGCCCGCTAATTGAAATTGACTTCAAAGGCATCCAAAATATTCTATATTGAATATTAAAATAAATAACAAAAGGCAACTGCTGGTTACTAAAAAATGATTTAGCATTTTTTGTATATATATAAAATGAAATAGTATATTCAAACTAATTAACCGACAGCGCCAGAGATATAACATATTAAATATTTTATTTAAAAATAAACAACAAACAGAATATTTAATTAATTATTTAGTAAAAGCAATTATCATAGAAAGTTTATTTAAAAATAGTAAGAAAAAATTAAATAAATTATAAATCGACTGTGAATTACCCTCTAATGTTAAAAATGCATCAAAATATAGCTAAATAATTAAATTAAATTAAATTTAAATAAAAGCTTGCTATAAAAAATACATATATTACAATTTAACAAGAATTTTTAATTTAAAAATATTATAAATAATTCAAAATAAATCAAACAATTGCACAGTGAATAAGAATATGGCTAATAAAATATTAAAAATTGTTTTTACTGAAATAAACAGATAAGCTACTGGGTATTCGACCATTTAATTCAATTAAAAATAACTTTTAAGAAATATACAATTTTAAATAAAATAATACATAATCAAATAGACACAGGACTTTGTTATTCTCTATAAATAAAGTTAATACAATAAAATAACATCAGAAAAACAATGTTTTATTTAAAATGTACATCGTATTTAAATAAAAAATTTACCTTGCATAAAAACAGAATGCGATAAAAATTGGCTTAAAAGAGCATCAAAAATATTGCTGAATAAAAAAGTTAATGTTTTTAATTGACAACAAAAAAATAAATGCTCACAAAAACTACTGGGTATTCAAAAGTTTTTTATGACGAAAAAAATATACATTCTACCTACATATATGGGCATTAAAAAAGGCACAACAATTTTATTTTAGTTTGTTGTTTTTCGCACTTTTACAATCAGACAAATTGACCTTGTAACAAATATGCACAAATTGCGAAAAACGCCGGCAACAAAAACAAAAATCCACATGACAACATTGTATATCTGTATCTGTGTATCTGTATCTGTATCTGTGTATCTGTATCTATAGTCGTTGCTATTGTGCGAGGCGCTAGTTTTAATACTTACATAAAGTAGCGTGTCGAAAAGTTGAATAGAACACACTTTAAAATATTAAAGAAATTGCAACGAAACTTAAATGCTCTAAGCAAAAAATAAAAATAAAAATTTATATTAAAACCCGTGATTTTAATGAATATAAGCTTTAATTTTTTGTATACAATTTTTGTACATATTCTTTTAAATAATAATTTAATATTATTATGCTCATTCCAGCTATAAGATATTTTTATTAGTATATAGAAAAATCTCGCATTCATTCTGTCTAAGTCGCCCCAACAACTTTTATTACTGCTATACGTAAATATATTTATTTTTGCATGTCAGCTGAGCATGATTTGAGCTTTGATTGAAATCTATGACAGTTTTAGAACTGACTTTGCTTTCTTTACAATTGACTTGTTGAAATATTCTGCAAGTAATGTAGTTCAAGGTGCGTTGGATTGAAAGAGTCGCAAAGTTAAAATAGTTTGTGAAATTAGTTAGGGCAGCTACCAAAAATATATATAATTTGGGGGCCTACTTACTAATTTTAACAAGCTACAAAAAAATACCTTTATTGATTTTTGTTAAATTATTAAAATTACTATAAATAATTGAATGCACTTAAAGAAAGAATTGAATACTAAAAAGAATTGAATACTTAAAGAATATTATTAAAAAATGCTGTTAAGATACAGTGAAACAATCGGAGACGTTAGTTTCTATTTAAATTAAGATAAACTGGTTGTACTACCTTTAATCACATCATGCAGAAGTGAACAAAAACTACAATAAATTTATTAATATTTAAAATACTTAAGACTTAAGTTTATTTATTATGTCCTTTATTGCTGCTGTTAAAAACTAAACCTTGCAATAAACTTATGCTCCACGCACTAAATGCAAAGCAATTGCCACTTGAATTTAATTTAGAGGTTTAACTAACCCTTAACCCATAAGCACTACAGCTTAAATTCAATCAAGTCAAATGTCAATTGCCAGACATTATCATCCATCTGATGATGATGTTAATGCCAGCCCACTCAGCGTATGAGTAATCCAACTTAATTAATTACATATACGTACCCGTATACGCAACCCATTGAACAAATCAATTGCTTGGCTCACAAGCTACCATAAAAAAAATATGCTAAAATTACGGCTCACAATAAAAAAAAAAAGGAACAACGAGAACAATGCAAACAATAAAAAATAAAACTAATAATAAAAAAAAACTATCAGCACTCGGCAGAGTATATACAAAACAATGCCAAAGTACGCTAAAGTGCTTTAGAATAAAAAAAAAATATTCAGAAAATTGCAGAGTATTAAAAATAAAGTAATACACTCTTTTTTGTTGTGGTAAATGAGATTGGTTGCGGGGCAGATTGTGGCTCTGGTCTGAAGCAACCAGCCACAATGCAACTCAACATGACATCGCAACGGGGCGTATAATTCACATTTTTAAAGTGCACTTCGGGGGAGGCGTCTACTGAAGTCTTTGGGAGTATCTCTTTTGCAAAGAAAATTTGGTATTAAGTGCCTGGCACTTAAGTGTCGTTTAATTTAGGAAGAATAGAGAATCGAGACCCTAAGAATCACAAAACTTAATAAAACAATTGATAAACTTTCGAATATAAATAGTATTCTTTAAAGTATCACCTTATAGCTAGCTGCATTTAATCAATAAACATTTGATTAGGCTTATCAATAAGTGTTAAGATTCCGGCATATGGGTTGGGGTCAACAGCTGTTGTGTATACAAACCAGAACTACATATTTATATACCTTATATACCTAAAGAAATCTTATCATTAGGCTATGTAGAAGTTTTGAAAAATTATAGACTTTTATCTATTTTATATTATTAATTCCATATGCATATATTTTCATAGTTTTTGTGAACTTATCATGTATAAACAGGCTAATTTCCGATGAATAATAAAATTGTGTTAAAAAAATGCGACTGTGATGTCCTACACTTCATCTATATAAAATTATTTTAATTAAAACAACAACAAATCAATTACAACTTTAAAAAAAATCATCAAATTTTTAATTGCCTTTCAACATAAAATACAAAATATTTTTAATGATACTAATTTTGTATGTTGTATTGTGTACTTAACATGGCATTTTATGCAGCACTTAACACCTCAAATTGCTACTCTAAAAATAACTAAAATGTTCTCAAACATAAAGTATATATATTTTGGAATCCTTTGTTATTTTTAATATTACGCCATACACGTGCGTTCATTCATAAAGTATTTTCTATTTTAATTTGATTTCTACAACCAGCCCAAGTAAGTGCTAGTAGAGCAATTTTATTTTCCGCACAATTTATATTATTTATATTATTTTTATTTTATGAGCACACAAATTGAAGCAGCTACCATAATTACATGTAATTTGTATTCACATGAGCACAATGAAATTTTATAGATACACAGATTAGAATAGAGATGCCCAGGGGTCTGACGCCAATATATGTGGTACATAAAATACAAAAATTTATTAGTATACCCATTAAAATCAACGGAATTGGGGTATATAGCTGCTAACTTGTTTATGTGCCTAATTAACATAAGGAATAACTTATATATTTATTTTTTACTTTCCTATCACGTAAAATGATTGCAAGTTATAATAATGAATACCTTAACATAATATTAAAAATTATCGATAATTAAAAATGATTTTGCATAAGCAAGAAATTGTTTTTATTACCAAATTCTCCGAATCAACAATAATTTAATGCTAACATCAATTTTTGGCAATTAAAAAACAATTACACATTTTGAATTTAATTTGACTTTATTGAAGTCAGAAATGGTAGTCGGCTTATTACTATATTTTAGATTAAAAATTTATTTTAAATTAAATACAAGTTAAACACGATCAAATAAATCTGTTTCAATTTGAAGAACTTAATAATGATTAATCAAAAATTAATTAAATTATTCTCTCATAAAACTTTAAAAGGTATTTAAGCTTCTGGTCATTCATATCTTAAAATTTGTGTATACTTTTATCTTATAAAAAAAAAGATTTTTATTTGACAGAATGCCCACTGTGCGTGCCAAACATACAACAACAGCAATTTATACAATATAAATTTTTTGCGACATTTCTTATATACTTAAGTATTTCTGAACTCATCGTGAGCGTCATATTAAAGAGCACCAAAAAATGAAAATAAATATGCGGGTAAATAAATAAAAATAAAAAAATAAAATAAACACAGTCGAGAATCAACTCAGACTGGTACTGAGTGCAAAAAGTGTAATGCCAGTCTTAATAATAATTTTATATACATACTATATATTTATATATGTATATATAACTGTACGTAGAGCAAGTATTGCTGTGTATCTGAGAGTTTTGATTTTATCGGAGCAAGTCGAACTCACAATATATTTTTGTCACCATTTTTGGCAAATTGCAAGTTACGCACTCTTATGTTGAAATTTGGCTTTTATTATATATATATATTTGTTTTTTGTTTATAATGTGTGGGCTTGCCTACAATAAACATAAACAGTTTGAATTTTGAAATTTTCAAGTTACTCGAGTACATTTTTGTTGACATACATTATGTAGGCGTGCATTTGAAATATTTGTGGCACAATGCAAAGCACTTGATACAAGCAACAAATTATGGCAAACTAAAACAAATGCAATTCCAACTGAAAATCGTCACATAAATCAAGAGTAAGTGGGCCTTTCTATAGACATCAAAAACATGAACTTTGTTAAGTTAGAATTTAAAAAAAATTAAACCAAACAAATATTATAGCATTAGAATGAATCAAGATGTTTAAAAAATATACATTCTAAGCTCCTCTAAAACAAAAAAGGGCTTAAGATATGCTATTATAAAAGAAAAGTTAAAAAAATAAATAGGAATAGGTATAATCATTATTAAAAATTATTTAAAATCATTATAAAAAATAAATGAATAAAATGAATTAAAAAAAAAACCTAAATGTCTTAGAATGCAAACTAATCAGACGGAATTGAATTATACAATTTTTTAATACTTTTGCATTTTAGTGCTATTTATTTATTATTTTTATATTAAATAAATTATGACTAAATTTATTTACTTTGTATAATACAATAACTTATCTCCACTGCCTTAAAGGAAAATATTTTCGATATTGAAAAAAAAAAAACTAACAAAATTTTGATTGCTTATGATTTGATTTTAAATCGGAAATGGAAACAAACCTAATTATTTCATTTGTCACTCCTTGTAAGTGATTATCAAATTCCATTTCAGTGAAGAAAAATAAAAATAAAACAAAAGCAAAATGTTTTGTTATTTGTTTTATTTAACGCGCTTTAGCTTCAGTAGACGGCGTTATATTTAATCTAATCTTGGCCAGGTAAATAGCAGCACACACACCAATACACAACAACATACACACACGCACACAGACACCTACAAGTGTGTGTAGATAGCCTAGCTAAGATATGATTGTTGTTTGTTGCTTTTGTGGGCGTTTTTCTGGCGCCGCGTGCGGTTTCCTTTTTCTATTTTTTTTATTTATTTTGGTTGTCTATTTTTTTGTTTTTTTTTTTTTTTTTTACCAATTTTTTACCAGCCAAGTTTGTACGCGTTGAAAGTGTTAACAAATTTGTAGCGCTATTATGAATGATTGCTTTTTAATTGAATATAATTATGAACTGATAAGCAGCTGTTGAGCTGAACTCTTAATACATACTAAACTATACTATACACGTGGCATATGGTAATCGATATATATATTTTTCTTTACAGTTAATTAAATGGGCCATTGGAAGCCGAAACCTTTGAGCATCGAGTGTCTATAAATTCGTGCATGTTCGTGCCTGTTAGGGCTATAGAATAACGACCCTGAACTGTGCCTGGGCATAGGTAGGTAAGGCAGCCCTTGCACACGTTTCATATATCCACACTTTAACCACATTTCAATTTCCGTTTTGTTTTACGGCTGAAAGCATCAATTTTCATTTTATTGATTTTGATTTTTATTGTCAACAGGCAATGGGAAAATTGTGCAAACTGTAAATGTAAATGACAGTTAAATACAACAACAACAACATCAGAAATATTCCAAAAACAATCAACAACCGAAAATTTTGATATGCACAAAGCCCCAAAAAAGAAAACTCGCCAATAATTTTCCAAATAAATTCAATGAAAGGGCAACTTAGCTCAGTTTAGGACGGAGCCAAGGGCTGCAACCCCTCCAACCCACCACAAAAAAAAAAAAAAAACTTCGCATTTTTTAGCAGCTTATTGATTTTTGATATATAACTCAAACTTGGAATATTTTGGAGAGCATGTCCAGGCTGCCTTTGGGCTCTAAAAACTGGATTTGCTTCGCTTTGCTGCTGCTGATAATTTGCATTTTTCTTTTTTTTTTATAATTTTCATCGCATTTTCTATAGCGGAAATGGTTATCTATCTGTCTGTTTTCTGTTTTTCAGCTTGTCTTCAGCTCAACCCCCCGTCGATTTTGATATTCCGCCCCCCGGGGTGACTCCGATTCTTAAGCAGATTAACACAGCTGGGAAAGCGCCGCTAGCGACTTTTGCCTTCTGTTTTGTTGATATGCAAAAATTTGTTACCCCTCTGAAATACTATGTGTATATATCTAGATATATGGCCAGAGTATATATATACTTATATATATATATAGATTTATGGTCAGATATAATGTGCATAGCATCTGAAGTGAGTTTTGTTTATAATAAACTTACAATTTTGTTAGCAAAAATTTAACGCATTTAGGTATAAAATTTGCAAAGCAGTTTTAATATAGCATTATTTGTGCATTCAATTCAGGCTTATATATTCTGTCCTATTACACAAATTTAAAGTATTTGATAAAATAAAACCTTATCCATATATATTTATGTATAACAGCTGTAAATAGTTTAAAATATTGCCATTTTTATATTAAAAGCTTAAGTAGTTCCCTTGACTTAAATATAAATATTTAAGTACTAGAAAACTACACGTAAATATTTTATAAGACTATTAAAGATAAATAGTAAGTTTCTATTATCTTAAAAGCACGTTCAGATTTATTAGAATTATTTAAGCACGGGAAGACTAATATAATCAATTTTCATAGCCAAGTGGGCCTACAACGATAATAAAGTCTTTTCAAAAAGATATTTACAATTCGCAAAATTTATATCACATTATAAACTCAAATTTGTCACACATAAATAAATAAATTGAATTACATCCTTAAGATATAAGCGTTAATCTAATAATTGTATTTATTGTATATATATTAACGAAATCTTTCGGAAAATACTATACAAATTATTATTATTCAAAAAATACAAAGTAGTTCTTAATAATCAGTTTTGTATCATCTAGTTAAGCTAACCTGTTTTTTTTACACATTATTTAATAATAATACTTTCGACCTAAAGTTTAAGTTAGGGTTTCCATGACCAACTCACTAGACATTGCTTTAAATAAAAATATTTTTGCAATTCCTTATTTCAAGCACATTTTATATTTAATACGACTTTTCTTTACTGCATCCTTACTGCCATTAAAAGCCGAAACTCAAGCTTTTTGTGTCATAGTTTTATTAAAAGTAAAAATATAAAAAAAATCCGCCATCTAATAGAAATTGCTGTCAAGTGGCGGCTTACTTGTATTTATTGGTCATTTGTTGGCTTTTATGGCAATGCTACTTGGAAAGATTATAATTGAGCGCGCCCATCTTTATTTTGATGCCATATAATCGCGTCTAATCAAACACATTACTCATACGTCCAGCGTGTGCAGTGTATTATGGATAAAATATTTATTTAAATATATATTTACTTAGAAATCAACAATGTGGGTTAAAGTAGCGCTGATATCGAACGTCCACTTGCCGCTAATGTATTTAGTTTCAAGGCTAGACGAAAAGGATAATAGCGAATAGGGCACGGGACTGGGTGCAGCCCTTTTTGGTCAAGGATATTGAGGTGTGGTATTTTTTGCTAAATATAACATATACGACGCATGCGACGTAGCCAACGAGCAGCAGAACGCATATTGATTCGTTGTTTTTTGTGGCGTTTAACATTTTATAGCGCAACCGCATCAAAATAATTGACTTAATTAAGTATGCAAACGTTCAATATGTGGCAACACCGCACCGATGTGGCCAACAAGTCGTCCTTCCCCATACCCCCCACAACAACCATTTTCATTGATTTATTATCGGGCAGCACACGGCTAGCTCAGCCAAACGCCATTTTTCATCCTGACGCCAGGTAACAGCCTGCTGCACCTGTGTAAATCAAATAAAACTGCTACCGAGCAAAGTTTAACTTTCGCTTCATTTGTTAAGCGTATCCGTGGGCGAATCCGGGCTGCTGCAGAAGCTGCACAGAGAAGGTCGCCCATTCCAAGGTCGCCCCAGCAAGCGTTATCCCTTTCAGCTTCATGGCTGCTCGCTAATAGCATCCTCGCCTGGCAGCTAAGTAAGCTTGGCTCCTCCTCCTTTTTTTGGCGGGCTATAATTGCTTTGCCACTGAAAGGCTTTTCTTTTTGGTTGAGCTGGGCGCGTCCTTGTTGAATAATTGAGTATATTCCCCCAAAGGAGTGCGTTAAAATCGCTTTGAACTGAAAGTCACTTAGATTTCTTCAGTAGCGATAGTTTAATGGTTCTGCTTACTGCAACCCAGCAGAATCTTCTTTAAAGTGAGTGCAATATTTTTATTATTTTTAAGAAAATTTGCTGAAAGTTTGAAGCTTCATTCACTAGTTAAAAAAAATTTTTAAGATTTTGATAACTTAGTTTTTTAGTTGTTATTAACTTGATGCTTCAATATAAAGTAAGTTTTTTAAATTCAAAATACAATAGGATATGTAAAACTTTGTAAATTAATTATTTCAAGCCATTTTCTTTTAAGAAATAAAGACATCAAATTTGTAGCTTCCTGTTTATCATATGCAAATAAAGTTTATTTTGTAAAATGTTCAAAAACGAAAAAACCAACAATTAATCGTTGCTAAGCCGAAGAATGCTGGTTCTCTTTTTTTATTTTAAAAATGCCAATTTTACAACAACAAGAAGTTATAATACCCCATGTCTTCAGGCCACTTTCCAGAGTCAGAAAATAATGATTTAAAAGACACCACCCTCAGGAGCTAACAACCAGGATCCTCTCGTAAGTATAATACATATGTATGAATATAAAAATTTGCTTGATTGGAATATGTATTTGTGTTTGAGGGTTACTGACTGGGTTTAAGGGTGTCCCGAAGTCGGCTTTACTCAACTAAAATATTCTTAATTATTAATTTTAAATGTACTTTAAATATGGCTGCTGCAATCAATATTTGCATTTTTTTAATTTATTTTTTTTTATTGAAAAGTATTATTATTATTATTATTATATTATATACGTATGCGTATTGTCTGTAAGATATTTTGTTTAAATACATATTTAATCCTCCAGTTTGAATATAATTTCCAATTTAATTTTAAAATGCAATAAATATTTTAATTTTTATTAAAAATTTGCCAAGTCTGCCATCTGTCAGAGATGCTTGAGCTTAGTACAGGCCCCCATTATCTTGTCAGTAAAAATAATCAATAGAATTTCAAACATTTATATATATATATTTTTGCAATGGCACATGGCTCGGTGTATGTGTGTGTGTGTGTGTGTATATATGTTTGTGTTCTATTTAAGCTATTCTCATTATGATTTCTATTTTTGTTGCTTATTTATAGTATTTATTTATTTAGTACGCATATTTTGACGCCATTGACGCGTGTGGCCTGGCATGTTATTCAACTTGATATGGTTGTTGTATTTCTAGTTGTTATTGTTATTGTTATTATTATTGTTGTTGTTGTTATTGTTGTTGCTATTATTGTTATTGTGATTGCTGTTGACGCTGTCAGTTTTAGTGGCTTCATGCGGTTCAATGAGTTTCATTCGATTGACGTGATCAAATGCAATGTGAGTAGCATGAGATGCGTAAAATGATTCTATATACTACTCTTCAGATTATTTCTGTGTTGTATGCGTAAATATTTATGAGTAATAACAGAGAAAACCTAGTGACTAAGCTGGGGTAATATTTCAAGGGTAATAATTGCTCTTTTTATAAATACAAGTATGTTTAATACTTATGTAGAAATCATAGCTATGCGGCAATTTTTATTGTGAATTTGTATAGTTCTAGTTTCCGCTACTTTTTTGAAATTAACACAAGTATTTTATTGTTTTATGAATAAGTTCTAAAACATGCTTTTTAGGAGAATTACATCTCTTTCTAAATTGCTGTAGATTAATTCTATTTAAAATGTTAAATATTTGTATTCACATAACCAATTTACAGCCACAATTTACATTAATCTATATTTGCAAACTCTAGCTAACATTATACACTCAAAAAAAAGTGTACATCCAATTGTGGAAAACTGACGTCAGTGGTTGGAAAAACAGGATAGAAATAGCGCCATAGAAATTTTTTTATGTCCTGTAGATTTAATTACCACAAAGTGAAGAAAATGTTGTAACTCTGGCAGATAAAATTTTCTGTTTTATTTATTTTTTTTAATTATTTCGATAACTCGAGGAAACTTTTTCTACAAAACATGGAAAAATCTATAATTTTATGTCCATAAAAAAAAAATCCGTTATTTTTTTTAATTTTAATAAAAAAATTACTTTACTTTGGTTAAAGAAATAAGTCATCATATTTTGAAAATTTTCTGCAGGTTAATGAATTTTATATTCATTTCATAGAACACCTGGATTGTATATTGTAGAAAATCCATACTTCCGATTATAAACCCATAATTTTTTTCGTTTATTCATATCATAGAAAATATATTCGTACTGTGGAAATTTTCACTTCTTTGTAGAGATTTATACTCTGTTTGTAGAATTTTATTTTATTTTTTTATCGAAAGTGTTTCTATACTTAAAAAAAATTTATTTTTTCTTAGTGTACTTTATATACTAACAAAATTTCATACTAATCATATAATCAGCACGAAAGTTATTTGTGATCTTATTTTATTTGTATTTTCAATACTGTCGAACAGTTTTTTGTTAACGGTCTTGTTAATTGTTAATTATTAAATATCTTCAAGTTATTGGTAAATATCTTTGTGTTCATTTTTAAGTTCAATCAGATGAAATATGTAATGCCACGCGCCCGTAGCCCAATCAAAGCCAAAAAATCAAAACACAAATCTGCAAAAACGAGGCGGCTAATTAACGTGCATTTCGTAAAATATTTTTAACAATTTAACAATGAGCTCATCCGAAGACAGACAAAAAATATAAAAATAAATCCACACAACCCAATTAAACAGCAGGCTGTGTGTGTGTGTGTGTGTGTGTGTGTGAGCATTGAGTACAGTACAGAGTACAAATCAAATTAGGGGCAAACACGTTTACCGTTTTAAGCGCTTGAGCATTCGAGAGATCTCTACTGTCTACGGTGAGGCAATTACGACGCCGACAACATTTCGTTGTCGTATCTCACAGAGCTGAGGGGGAATGTTGCAGCGACAAGACACACACGGCGTATGAGTGTTATATGGCAGAGCGTTTATCTCAATTTGCGAAATGGTTTCCTTGGGTTTTCGAGACATATGTAGGCCCGCCAGATATGGAATGGTGTTGCATGTTGTATACAATATGATATCTGCAATAGTCACGTGTTAACATCATTTCTAATTAAGTACAATAACTAAGAATGTTAAAGTACATAGCCAATTGAACTTTGACCAAAACATAGAGCGTAATAAATATACAATTTAATGTGCTAAGAGCAGCTACTAAAAATCAACAGTAGTACGTAATTTGAGAACTGTCCTTTGTCAAGTTCATTCACTTTAAGTAAACTTCTCAAGTTAATTTCATTGAATATTCTATGCTTCGCATTTTGTTTTTTTTCTACCTTGTCTGTTATTTTAATTGCATTTTGGTTTGGTTTTCTGTTTGATTTTGCTAAATAATCACAAATTAATTGAATTGCCATGTTTTTTTTGTTACCGTCTTTATAGCTGGTGCCCCAACACAAACTAAACTAAACCAATTCTAGCCCCAGCTGTAACCTTCATCTTTTAGTAAACTTGCCAATGTGCAAACAATTGTAGTTTCCCATTGCCATTACATTTATCTACTTTCTTTTTTTTTTTGTTTTTGTTTTTTTTGTTTTTGTTGTTGCCACGTGCCTTAATTAGTTGCCTACCTGACACTTTCCTTAGAAGAAAACCTGACCGCAGCTTACTGAACTGAATTATTCTAATTTTGAGCAACGCCGCATTTTATTTTGATTAAAATTTATTTGCCATGATTCAGCGCTTCTCAGTTTTATGAATTTGAAATCTACACTGAGCCGACAAATTGTCTATTTAATTGTATATGAGAAAGTCCATAAAAATTATAACAATTTTTATATAATTAATATTTAATGTTCTTTGACATTCAGTATTTCACACTTTATTTATTTTAACTGCAAATTGTGTTGAGAAAAAAGCTTTTAGAATGAAAATGGAAATAAACAAATTTTTTTTTAATCGAATTTGTGCAAAATTCTTGAAAATAATGCATTGAATTAAATATATCTGTGTGCAAATTAATGTTTTATGGAAATTCAGCATAATTTTAATTGTGTTGATAAATTGGCATGTAAATTAAAATCAATACGAATAAGTCAAATTTTTGACTGAAAATGGAATTATTTCTGCTTGCTTGCCAACAAATTTTATTTTATAATCGAATTTCTGCAAAATTCTGTTAAATAATGCATTGAAATGAATATAACTGTGTGCAAATTAATGTTTTATAGAAATTCAGGATAATTTTAATCGTGTGGCATATAAATTAAAGTTAATACGAATAAGACAAGTTAACAATAAGTTTTTTAACTGAAAATGTAAATATTTTATAACCGATTTTCCTGTGAAATGCTGTAAAATAATGCATTGCATTTAATATGCATAATTGTGCAAAGTTAATCTGTTAGAGAAATTCAGGATAATTTTAATCGAGTTGATAATGCCAATTTATCAACTCGATTAAAATTATCCTAAATTGAACTGAAGTTAATACGAAATATTTCTGCACGGGCGCCAAGCAAATTTATTTTATATATAAATTTTTGCATAAAATTGTGAATTAATAAATAATAAAAATATTACATGAAAGTTAATATATCTGTTTGCAAGTTAATCTTTAATAGAAATTCAGGATAATTTTAATCAACTCAAACATAAATTGGCATCAAAAATATAAATGTTAATTCGAATAAAAGTTTTGCTATCATAAGACAACCACAAAATGAATTGTATGATAATTTAATGACACACAATAAAATTGAAAAAATGTACAAACGTATATGTGTGCGTTGGCCATTAAATTTTAAACAAACCAATGCCACAAATGCCATAACACTTTATAACTACATCCATATATATATATTTATATTTACTATGTATAAATTTTATATGTTATACTTATACATATATCTATATATCTATGACCAACAGACTGGGGCCGCCTCCGCAATGAACTGGCGCAAAATAAACACACGTGTGAACATGAATCGAATTGCCGGCCAAAAGATGCGCTGCAGATACAATCTTTCAGATACAAAGATATCGATACACATACAAATAAACGAGTATACGTGTAAACTAAAATCAGCGCCAAATTGACGTAATTGTCACAATTTTTGCTGTCGCTCGTCCATTTGTGTGGGCCCAACTACAATTGTATGTGTTTGTTGGGACTCTGACGCTTAATAATGCTCCATATTATATATATATATATATAGTAGATAGTATATATATATATAGTACTGAGCATAAGTATAGTTAAGCACTGTGTTAGCGAACTGTCAAACCATTTTAGCACCACAATAAATCAAGAACTGACAGCTCTCAAGTTGCAATGGCATTAGCTGAGTTAATCAATTGTTTAAAATTAAAGAAAATTAATTTTAATTTAAAAGTGAAATTAATTTAATGGTTTGTGCAATTTTCACAGTTATTTAAATGTTTTTAGAGTACTGTAGAGTCTTAATCATTTTAAGTAAATTTTTTTCTATGCCATGTTAGAATTTTTTTAAAGTTGCTCAAATGTTCATTGAACTGAACTATGATAAAAAAAAATTAATTTTGTGATAAAAAAAAATTAATTTTGTGTTTGTTAAACTTACATTTTTAATAACTTAAAGAGTCTTTGTGGAACTTTTAGCATTGGTTAGCTACAAATATTTTTAAAACATATTTTAAGTAATCCAATAATTTAGATGCATACTAAAAACATTTTTTCTATGTAGAACTACACTCAAAAAATCATTTAAAATATGCTGATAAGACATTTAACTGCTTTATTCAAAAAAAAAAAAATTTTTTGTTTTAAAGTAATTTTCTATTATCGTGAAAAGTGAACAAACGAAATATGCAGCTTTTTTCTAAGAATATTTGTTTTTATATTGTGTGCGTTTGAAGTATAACTTTCCAACTTTCTAACTAAAATAAAAACAAGTAAATTTCTTTAATTCATTTTTAAGTTACATTTAGTAATGTTTTACTGTACAAAGTCAATTTCCTGCGTATGTATGGCATATTTGACATGGCGCAGGCGCATTGCCAAATTTTTTGATCTGACTAAATGACTGACTGACGACTGGCAATAGGTTTTTTTTTTTTTTTTATATATATTTTTGTTATTGTAGACATGCTGAGACTTGTGTCAACTTTGTCCTCCCCATCAATTAACACCACTTTGTCACACACGCACATGGAAGACACACAAATAAATTAAGCAAATAGAGATACAGACAGCAAGTCAGATTTTATATATATTACACATATATAGAGATTTATATATATCAAGTATATAAAGAGAGAAGCGTATCAACACCCACTCCACGAAATGAAATTATAAACAAATTAGCAAGACATTAATTTACAACTTACAAATATATTTTAATATTCACATTGTATTTATTGAACTGTTAATTAAAATTTAATATTTAAGTTTTTTTATAATTTGATTTATTAACACAAAACTTTAAATTGTTGGAATTGATTACTATTTTAATTGTAATGCTAATTAGGGAAAGAAAAGAAAAAATTGGTTCACGGTTTAAACTTTAGATTCGAATTGTAAACTTATAGTAAGAAAGAAAAACTAATTTTTCATTGCAGGCTTAAGTTCTTACAAATATTGAAAAATTGATTCGATTTAGGGTACGATTGAGTTTAGAAAATTAAATTCTAAACTCCAACTATTTAGCAGTGTTCCCGTGTTAATCTAATCTATTGCTAACTTCTTTACTAAACATATTACTCATTCGCAATGTTTACACAATTAAATAATGTTTTTAAAGTGTCAGGCGCGCTTGCATAGCGCATTAATCAATTTTGAAATGCTTTGTGTTATATTTAGCAAATGTTTAAACAACAATAATTTAGTACAAACTAACGGCAAAATGGATGAGTCAAAGAAAATTTTTCCAAAGTTTCCATACGCCGGAAAAATACGCATAAGTATCTAAAATATTTTTTTTTTGTTTATATTTTTCAACAATTTCAAACATTCTGTGTTGTGTTCAGCTGTCTTCAAAAGTCAATAAAATATATTTTTATTGCATTGAATATAAAATATTGTTTAACTGTTCAAAACAGTACATTAGTATATCGTTTTTATACTGCAAATAGAAAGTGTGTGTATATAATTTTGTATATCAATGTTCATTGATATTTTTAGAAAATTTATTTTTTGCTTGTTTTAATTTATTTATTTGTCCTCAACTCTTTTTTTTCCGCATTTTTATATATGCTATTATGCCAACACAAAAATATTTCCACAATATTTGTTTATTCAAATCTAAAAGCTATTTTAAGCTGATGCTTAAAGCATTTTATATACTTAATTTCTTTAAATAATTGAGTGCATAATTTTCAATAATTTACTTTTCCATTTTAATCAAGTGAAGTTCATTAATGCTGCTGAACTTTCTTTTGTTCCAGTTTAATGTGCAACGTGCTCCTTTGGCTTCATTCAGCCGCTGAACACATTTTTTTTAAAATCTAATTAACAGGCTGTCTCATATTTTCCGCTTGCTGAAATCTGAAAACATTTAAATAATTGCACAAATTAAATTGCACAATACAATCAAGCTGCAGCCCGTAAAATAAACAGGTCGTACAATATCGTTAAAAATACAGATTTTTTTATCGTACATACAACAACCGTTGCATTGCCACGCCCATTACGGGAGGCGTTGGCGGCATTTTGTGTGTTCAGCCATTTGGAAAATGAAATCAGAAATCACTTTAACAATCAGCCAGCCAAGCAACCCAACAAACCAAGCAACCAGTCCCAGTGCCCCGTCTGGTTGACTCAGCTGAACTTATGCCGGGTACAGGCTGACCAGGGGCTGGTGCAGGGACTGGTGCAGGTACTGGTGCAGGGACTGGTGCAGGGACTGGTGTAGGGACTGGTGCAGGGCCTGATGCATAGGCTGGGGAGGTGGACAGATTCAGAGCCAGGTTATGAATTATTTTTTTTAGCCCACTCAGTGGTGTCAGCTGTTGTCGCTGCATCATGCAATATGAAAATAAGTTGCTGTTGTAAGATCCCGACTGTCATATACTCGAGTTTCGTTCTTCAAATGGTTTAAAGAAAAGTTTGAAACCTTCAATTTCTTATGATAATCTTTACATTTAATGCACAATTCTTACATATACGCGCATGAACTTTAAGGTGAAAATTATTATTATATATTCAAGATTAAATATTATTAAAAAAATGTTATTATAGATTTTCGCTGGCATAATAAATATTTTAATGGGTTTAATCTTTCAAGCAGGTTATTTATGATTCTCATATGACATTTGATGTCTCCTGTTTGGAAAGTATGGAATAAATAAGATTTTTATCGGTTGGCAAGAACATTTGGAAAAAAAAGGCAAGACTGTTAGCCCAATATACTCTCGCTCCCATTTGTAAATCGAGTATAATAAGCATTGACAGCTTTCGGCGGCGCATGAACTGAAAAACACAGAAATGGAAAACACTCAGAAACAGAGCAGTGAGCAAAAATTATTTTGTTTATCAATTGCACTGTTAACAATAGCATGTTAATAATTAAGTTAAATTAACTCGTTTATTTATGGAGAATATATTTCTATAAATATACGTGTATATTTATATAAGTATTTACTTATTTACCTGATGTAACAATATAAAATTTAACGATATCAGCTGAAATGCAATTAACAATAGAAATTGTTAAATAATTGTCTGTGGCATGCACATATGTAACTTAAATGATAAACTATATATATATATATAATATATATAATATATATAATATATATATAATATATATAATATATATAATATATATATATATATATGTGTACTTACATAATTGTATGAGTAATTCAGGGCACTGGAAATAATAAGTATAATAATTCTGCATTATGTAAAGCTTATCAAAGTGTCAGCACAGTTTTATATTGTGTCTTTTAAAAGTATAATTATAATTAAAATAAAATTCTTACGCAGGGTATTTTTATTTTTTAACAAATCAAAAAATAATAATATTCTTTAAATCCTTTCTGTGAAAAAACTATTAGTTTCCTTTTTTGCAAGCCTGTCATTAAAATATCCTTTAAGAGATCTTTGAATATAAATTTTTAAATATCGATTTTTCTTTATTTTTTTTGTCATTTTTAATAATTTTGCTTGCAACTGCCGCAAAGCAAGCACCTTAAATATTTACACAGGTGCCAATGACTTGCAAATATAGAAATTTTTAATATTAATTCGAAAATAGCCCAAGCAATGCTATTTTAATTTCATATTTATATATATTTTGTGTAATTTGCTTCACCTCAAAAATGCCTTTAAATGTGGCATGTAAATAATTTCTAAGGCAGACAATTTAGAAAATAATATTTCAAGAATTAAATGAAGTGAAAAACTTTAAGTGCTTGTACATAAAGTTGACTAAAATACAAATACAAATATTTGTATAAACATTATATGCATACAAATATACTTATATTTATGTCTGTATATTTTTGTTATTATGTTAGTTGTTTATGTTTCCGCTATGACCACAATGCTCTTCTATATGCTATTGTATATAATTGCTATAAATTAAAATAGATTAGTTATAAGTTGTTGGTTGTTTTTTTAAGTCTGAACATCTGCTATGGAATTTTATTTAATTTTATATGTCTGAATGTTGTTTTTTTTAGTTTAATTTTCTAATATGAGCAATAAATAACATTTATGTTTTGTTCTTTTTTTTGCCAGTCTATACTAATAATAAACTAGACCAGCGAATGATACAATACATTTCATATAAGTATATGTATAAAAGAAATTCTGTCATTTCCAATTTAAAGCACTTTTATGTATATATATACTATTGTTTTCCTTAATTACGTATATCGTTGTCACTCTCGGGACAATGTGGGATATGACAACAAGTCCACATGCATAAAAATTTTCCACAACAATAACTGGACTGGAACTGAGGTCTGGCAGCCTAATTGTTGAGATGGCGACACATTTTGTTCCTTTATAAATTTCCATTTTCTTGTTGTGGCATTTTTGCAAGCCAAGTTGAAAACATAAAACACAAACAAGCCAACTACTTATGGGGCTGCTATTCAGGAGGTTCAGGCAAAAGGACATCAGAAGCTCTATAGAATTGTGTAGAGAGACTACGTTTTGTAATTTGTGTAATCCTGTCTGTCCAGTACATGCCTATAACATCAATGGCATAACGTGGTCTGAGTTATGTTTGAGCCAAAATCATAAAGCCTCTTAGCACTCCTGTTGTCCTGTCGCATGTCCTGGGCCAAAAACGAGGCAGCAGCAAAAATGGCAAGCTAAGTAATTTTAATATATACTATGCCCAAAAAGTGTTGCTATAAATAACCTTAGACATGCTCAGTACAAGTCCTCGTCCCTAACCTCACATGCCTTATATGCCAACATGCTAAGTATATACTAATATATATACATATATATATATTTATATATGTAGTATATATTGTGCACATGTCGTGTATACACGCCAACTTTTGTAACTTTTGTCTGCAACAAAAAATCAAGGAAACAAAGTAAAAACCGCTTTTTTTTTATTTTTAGTAATTTTTTTTTTTTTTTTTTTTTGTTTTTGTTTATAAAGCAAACCTTAAGGCAAGTGTGTCAAAGCTGTTCGTATATGAAAAAGCCACCAAAAAAAAATTATGTAAAACTTTGCCAGTTGTTGCCTGGCAAAATGGAACCAAGTTGAGGTCCTTGTTGGTTGTTCTCCGGTTTCGTAAGTTTTCACAAGTTTCTTTTGGTTCGTTGGGCTTGTTGAGGTAGCTTCAGGCACTTATAACTGCAATGTTACTTATGACAATTTTGGTAAGAGTACCCTGAGCTAAGAAATTGATATTTCGATTTGTACACTACAATATTATATTATACTTATGACGGTTCTCGAACAGTTTAGAAACTTTTCATATGGAATTTAAAATCATGTTCTTTCTTAGCTAAGCTCAGTTCTAATGGTAGTTTGAAGCCTACACTATTAAAATCAAATATTCAAATAATTTTCAGAATTCAGAGCGGCTATAAATTTTTATATATTATTATTTTAATTTTATTTTAAGAAATTCTGCTTTGAAATCTTTACTACATAAGACTTAGGGATTCAAAGACTTAATCAATATTTTGCTGTTTAAATTCTGAACAGTTGATTAAACACAAATTTATATTTATAGATGAGCAACTGAATCTTTGATATCTTAGCTATTAACTACATCTTTATAAGAAATTGTAGAATTTATAAGAATAACCTGCTGCTCCTATTTTACAATTCGTTTTCGTGTTTCCATTTTTTTCAAAGTGGTTTCTTTTCAATTATCATATTCAATAACTTTCAAAAGTGTTGAAATTTTAGATTGATTTGGTCGATATATATATTCCATATTAAAAACCATTTAAGTTATTCATTGGAAAATACTTTTGGCTATTACAAACAAGATACATTTAATCAAAAATGTAATCTCTGAAAATTATTTAAGAACAAATTTTCTTACAATATGAAAGTTAATTTTGAACCAAAAATTCAAACCGATTTTCAGTTTGAACGTTATGTAAAATGTAAAATACGAATTCATATACTTTGTAGTGTAGCAAATGTTTTTTAGTTGCCACTTTTTGGGGCAACACATTTGCATGCACAGTATTGCCAATATCATATATACTTATATATAACTTATATATTTACCTGTTCCTTTGCGTGTAGCTGTTTATATACTTGTAGATACATACACACGTGTCTGCTTTTATTATTATTTGATTTGTGTATGTGTTTCCCATATAAGAATACTTACTACCTTGACAACACCTTGGCATCGTAACAAATGTATGAAATGAAATTTTGCCTTTCCAGCAAAACTAAGTAATTAAATTATGCTTGATGTTTGCTAGCGTGTTGATATTCCATCTGAAAAGCCATCAACATATAAATATAATAACTGCAGAGAAGTCGGAAGTTTTTCCATCAGGGACATGCCACAAAAAAGTTCTGACATTAGCATATGTAGATTTTCGTGGAAATCTTGAAAAACTACAATTATTACTAATAACTGAAAAAATTCACTTAGAGAATTTACCGCACTCCACACCCTCAATGAGAACGCACATATTTTTCATATATATTTTTTTTAAGGATTTCAAATTCATTTTATTGGTTTTTTTGTTTTTCGCTTATCTTTTCCTTTGTGTTTGTTTCCTCCTCTTATTTCTTTTCCATCATTATTATTACTTATATTTGCTCGCAAATTTGTTTTTTTTTTTTTATTTAAATATTTTTCTTTTATTGTATGCTTGGATTTTTAGACATTTCATCTTTCTTGTTGTTGGTTTTCGAAATATACGTATATATACATATATGTATGTATATATATATTTATATATATCCGCACTTGCTATATAAACTTAAATGTATAAACTAAATTAAATAATTTGAATTTTGTTTTGTTTTTGTTTCTTTTTTCTTTCTTTTTATATGTACTTCATATCATATTTTATATTTATAAATATGTGTATCTCAAATTTTGCACGCACACACATGAAACAACAACAAAAGGGTTTTTGTAATCTTTTTTTTTTTTGTTTGTTTTCTTACCAAATTCTTTGACAATATTTGACAAAAATGATTGAACTACAAACTATTGAATTGTTAAACATAATTAGCAGAGCGTAACCCGCAGATTGTTTGCTTAAAATCTCTTGGAAGAGTATACCAAAAATTATATATGTATATAACATAATAATATTTAAGTGTATTGCATTCTAATACATACATAAAGAAGCATAAACGTACAAATTGTTAGTCAAATATTAAAGCTCAGGTATTTGATTTGCAGAGCAATGCTAAATAAATTACATTTTAAAGTTAAACTAATCCAATAAAACAAAATTGCACACATCAGTTTTCAATTTCAACTTTACAAATCGAATTAAAAGAAAAAAATAAAAACAGTAAACAAATTCAAGTTTGTTACCTAAAATTGTAAGAATTATATTTTCCTTGACATCTTTAATTTTAATGTATACATACATATGTTTAATTGTATATGAATATGTATGTTATGTATAATTTCAATATATTTATTAATTTATATCAGGCGTGTTCTCATTTTCACTTGCAAAAAGTGAATTCACCTCAAGTGTTTGGGATGGACACAGACCTGTATATACTTTGTTTTTTTTTTATATTTTTTTTTTTTATGTTTTTTATTAAATTGTTTGCTCAGACTACTATAGACTATTTATATGTGTGTATGTAGTATGTTCATTTGACTCTTTTTTAATGTTTTAGTAATTATTTATTAATGCGCCTATTTTGTTTTTGTCGCTGGTGTGTGTGTGTGTGTGTGTTGTCAAATAAAAGTTTGTTGTACATTTTATAATTTTTTTTTTAACACAAAATATATTTAAATATTTAGAAACAATGTGATGTGTGGTGTGAAAATATTCTGACTTCGCTTTGAGGGGACGACGCAGCCAGTTATAATTAATTTGTAAAATTTATTTGTTTAAATGTTAATGCCTATTTATGACTTTTTGACGCAACTAGTAGAAAAAATTAATAGAGTTGTTGTTAGTTTTAAAACATACGTTGTACATTTCTTTTTTCTTTTGTTTTTTTTTGTGTATAAATAATTTTTATTTTAATTATGATTTCGTGTTTTTTATTTTCTCACAACAGAATTAGAAAGGCTTGGTGTTTTTAAAAATAAATTAACAAAAAAGTACAGCAATTTAAAAATATAAAAAAATTACATAATTTATGAAATCCTTTAGCCTAATAATAATTAATTAAAAAAAAAACAAAGGCTTCGCTGCTCCACATGGTAAACCCTTAAGATCTTTTATCTTTGTATTGTAGAGAAAGAAGTTGTATTAGAAAAGTAAAACAATAAATATATATAATGTTTGATTACTCGAATATATATGTATATAACGTTTTGCGTTTTTCTTTTGTTTGTTAAATAATTAAACTTAATTGGCGCTTCTCTCTTTACTTTCTCTCTCATTTTTGCACATTTTTTTGTTTTTGTATTCTTTATGTAAGTATGTATATAATATTTAATATTTATATAGACTTTTTTGACGCCTTTCTTCTTTTTTATTAATGCTACGATTTTTACGCTTTTTTACACACAAATTTCAGTTGGTTTTTTTTTTAATGTTTTTTGCTTTTTTTTTGTTTTTGTTTTACTTTTGCGACTTAAATTTAAACATTTAGATTTTTGTTTTATATATTTGCTCGGTTTTTGTATTTGTTTTTTTTTTTGTTTTTTTTTATGTTCTTCATGTTAATATTTATTTTAGAATTTGAGTAGTTGATGTGGTTCTGGCGCATTTTTTATTTTCTTGGCCCTAGATCTTTTATGACATTATTTGAATATGTATGTATTATATATGTATATGTATGTTCGGTGAGTGCGCTTACTTTTAGGTGCCACTGTGTGTTAATGATGATGTGTGTGTGTGTCTATTGTTGATTAACTTTCGGCTGCTGCTGTTTTACTTTAACCACAAATATATATATATGTATATATATTTTATATATTTGTATTTTGTTGTGGTTGTTTAATTTTATTGTTGCACGTCGTCGCTGATTGTACAACATTTATAGTACATAGTATTTATCGTATGTCTAAAACGCCTAAAACATCGAGAGCTAAATTTAAGCTCAGTTTAGTATTAGCAAGGGTTTTTATTTTTTTTTTGGAGGGGTGGCTGGTATTTCTTTATTTTTTTTTTTTTTTTTGTTGAAAGGGCACATAAGAATTTCAGCATTTTGTTTGGAAAGTTTTGTTTTCTTGGCGGCTTTTGCAACACTAACATTTACTGCACATCGCTTAACAACACTGTGTGTGTGTGATAAATTGTGAAAGTTGCGCAACACTGTTTTTTTTTGGCTAGTTAAACAACACTGAAAATTGTTTAACTGCTTTGCATTTGCGCTCCACTTTGTTGACCTGTTTCAATTCAGGTAACTTTAATTTTTTCTCTATTTTTTTTTTAATTTTATTAACTCCCACACGAGTTTTGTGAGAACGTTGCCTAGGGAATTAATTTTTTTTTCTGTATTTAAGCGGCAACTTTATATAGCTTGGATTTTTTTGCTTGAAAACTGGTATTTCTCACTTTGGTTGCTGTTTTTGTTTTTTTTTTTTCAAGCACACTAAGTGCGCCATAATTTTTAGTTTTATACATTAAACTTTTATTTAATTTATAAATTAATAAAGCGTTTCATACTTTCACAAATATATAATGTTGTTGGGATGTTGCCGATCTGATCTTAAAAAATAAATTCTTTAGCCCATTTTACCGAAGTTCTTGTTTTCGCCATTTAAACATTTTGCTGCTTTATATTATTATTATTATTAAATTTGTTTTACTGTGTTTAGGTTGATTTACTTGTTTCTCAGTTAAACTAAACTAAGTATGTACTTTACAACTAAATATCTGTAGTCTCGTGGTTATACTATACTCTATATGTTATGTTATGAATGATTATTTATGTGTGTCATAAATTTTATTTCAATTTTTTTTGTTTGCTGTTGTTTTTGTTGTTGTTGTTTTTCTCCCAGTTCATTTAGCTGCTGTACGTAATTACATTAAATGAAATTTATTTTTGTTTTTTGTCTGATTTTTTTTTTTTTTTAATTTCTTTAATTATTACTTGGTGTGTTGGCTGTTGCTGGTTTGCTTCGACTGAGGTTCTGGGTTTTTTTGATGGGAGAATTTAACGATCCATTTCAAGTTTCCACTGCTGACATATATCATGGAGTATACACTGCAAAAAAAATATATAAATAATTCAATTAGTCTTCAAATAGTTGCCAAAATATTAGACTTAAAAACTATAACACAAATATATTCATAAGTGTTTAATTATGTGCATATTGTGTTTTTTTTTTTTTTTGTCTTTCAACCAATCAACCTTGAGGGCGGCCAAGTTTATGAGGCTATCTTACTTCCTATTTTGAGTTTTTTAACCTCAGTTTTGAATGCTAGAAATCAAAAAAAGCCATAACTCAAACAAGCTCTCAATAATCAATGAAATGTTTAAGTCCAACTTTAAGTTGTGATGTGTCTTTGATGGTTTTGAAATGATTTTGAAATGAATAGCATAAAAAATATGTCTTGTTTTTGACACGTGATGCCAATTACAGAGCTATAGGTCAAGGTCTATATATGTAGGTTGAAATTGCTAAAGTAAATTTAATTATCAAAGTATTTTTTTATGGACTTTATATATTTTCTTTTTCGTTTGTCTCGTTTAGTTTACTAATTTCTGAATTTCTAATTGAAATAAATACTGATTTAAATTGTTGCGCAAAAATGTAAACTTTCTTAGTGTAAAGTTTCCCTTTTACTAAGTAATAATTAACAACTAGTTTAATCTTAATGCAAATGTATTATACAGAACATATAGTAGACATTACGTTCTACATTAAATTTATAAATTGAAAATAGCAAATTCTCTTGAACTTTAACTAACAAGTCAAACAAAACTCAAATTAAATCAATCTGTTTAAAGGCCTCTAAAGTTTTTTTATAGCCAACATAAGTGCCAACAGTTATGAACTCAAGAAAACTGGTTAAGAGATAAATTTCCATAAAAAAAATAACTATTTATAAGCTAATAATATTTCTGCTATTTTTTTTTATGGAAATTTATCTATTTATGAGCTAATAATATTTCTGTTAAGTTGAGCATCGTAATTTAGTTTCTAAAATTAGTTATGCCATATGGAAAAATCAAGGGGCCCTCATTTTTGCTAGTTATTATTATTTTTATTACTCATGAGTAATGTATTTTTCTAGCGAAATAATAATAATTTATGTTAAGCCCACATTATTGAAAATAACAAATCGGCAATATGTGCAATATATATATATTTTTGTATATTAAATCTATAAATATACTCATGTCCCAATGGCACAACTTTCATGTAAAAACTTTTATAGATTTTGCGCCTTATCAATGCCCCCACACACACACAGAGCAACAACAAACAGCAAACACAACAAACTCTTTGCTGCTGCTGCGACGCGACGTCAACGCCAGCAGCGCAGCCGGTGGGTGACTCTGACGTAAGCAAAAGCAGCAGCAGCAGCAGCAGAGTGTTATATTAAATCTTTTTCACAAAATCATATAATAACAAAAAAAAAAAATAATAACAACAGTGAGAAGATAAAAAAAAAAAAAAAAGACAGAAAAGTTGCGTTTTATCGCTGAAACAAAAGCCGCCAGTTGATGATGCACCCACACTATATAAAATCGAGGATGAGAGATATATAATACTATGTTTAACGGGGCTTGTACTTTTGCATTGTATACAATACACGCGATTTATGAGCAGCACCACAAAAAAACAACAGATCTTTTGATTCTTCCAGAGATATAATACCGAATAGTATTACATAAAATGCTATTAACCAATGTCGTGGGCATAAAATGTGCGTCAGTTAATAAATAACTATATATATATATATAGGTATATATATCTGCACAACAATGCCAACAAACAAAACTTTCACCAAGTAATTAGCTAGCCTTGAAATATTATAATTACTTATAGTTTTTTTTTGGTAATAGCAAAGGAATGCGCAAGAAATGAAAGGCAATTTGTACAGTTTTAATTTAGTTGAATATAAGGAAATAACAACAAAATATTAGTCATTGATTGTTATAGAAAGTGTGGTTAAATATTTTGTTTATATTTTAACTAAAACTGAACTGACCTAACCTAAGCTAAAATACAATCCCCAGTAGGCTTATCTGAATCAATAGCCTTTTGCACATTCTTATCAATTTGTGAGATTATTAACAAACCTAGACAATGATGTACCCCATTTGTATATATCATTTTAATTATCTAAATTTGACACAACACAGTAAGTTAAAGTATAAATATTAATAAAAAGGTTTTTAACATAAAATAATATTATTGAAAATCTACATTTAATATTTGAATATATTCCACCAAGCATCAATTTCGCTTTCCGATTCACTCCAAAATAAAACTGTTCAAAAAAGAATTATTTTTTATATTATTATATTATATTATTATTATAATTAATATTCAATTAAAAACTTTACATTTCAAATGGTGAAATAAAACATACTTCTTATATTTCGAAAACAGGAACACAAAATTAAAAACTTTTCGGATTTAAAGCTGCTCAAATATGGGAAAAGTTATATTATATTAAAATAAAGAATTTCTAGTTCAATATAATATTTGATACAAGTAATTATTCCCAAAGTAATGCATTTTTCAATATTTAGGCTTCTAAGAAATTTAATTTTGATTTGAAATATAAAGTCTTTTATTAATCAACTTTTTTTTAATACCTATCCTATCTGACAGTCTATTTATCTAGAATAAAAAAAAAATATTGTCACTTTACAATTACAAAATATTCTTAAAATAACTGCACACTAATTGTGTTGACTAAATGTACTAAAATAAATATGATTTTGATACAGAGAATTGAGCCTCTTTTTGGGTACTTTACCATTTTTATATCTTAAATACAGACCCTATCACAATTCCAACTTGATATACATTTGTTTGACATTTTCAATGTCTTATCAAAAGTGCCATGGTATACATATATATGAGTAAGTTGTCAAGTTACCAACTAGTTTAATAATTAAGCTTAACTAACTAACTAGGCATAGGTGTATAACTTTAATAACTAAGGTAGTTAAGTCGACAGCAAAGTCCCAGTATATTTGCCATAAGTTTTTTATACTCTTTAGTTTATGTTTTTTTTTGTTGCCGCTGTTTTCTGTTTTTTTTTTCTTTTGTGCATTTTTAAAAAGGCCAGGAAGCCTCATTTCCCCTCTTTTTTTACGCTCAGTTGCTGTATATTTTATGAGATACACACAGAAAACAAACTGCATTTTAAAAATGCGTAATTACCACCTGGGGAAAATCAACAACTGTACTGACTTAACGGCACTATTGAAGCTGCCTTTATATACATATATATACATATATATTTATACATATATGTATACAAAGATAAGCTCTAATTTACATGAGGGCGGCAGAGGGATTGAAGAGAACTCGCTTGCTTTACAATATTGTACAAATACATATAAATAAGCTGATCATATATCACGCGCAGTCAATATACAATTTTGTTTAACAAGAGACAAAAGCAAAAGAGCGTAAAATGTTACTGAATGTACACAAATTGCTATGATTACCTAGACTAGACGACACTGGGGTATATTAGTTTAAGATATTTTAATTAAAATCTATTTAAAAGTATGTACAAATAAGTTTTTATTGAGAGATGAAATATTGAAAAGGGGTTTAAATGATTTTTATTGTTTAACATATACAAAAATGTAAATGCTCATTTAAAATGCACTCTTTGGGGCTGTTTTACTCAAAATGAACTGTTATGTTAAGGAATTCTTTGTATTTTATTGTTTGAAGCAGACAATTACATATTTTTGTTATGTTAATGTTAATGTTATTTCTATGTAAACAACGTCTCACTTTTAGGAGTAAATATAAATATATTTCCCTATTATAAATACCACTCAAATCTTTATTTTTTTACTCAAAATGAACTGTTATGTTTAGGAATTTTTGTATATTTTTATTTGAAGCAGACACTTACATATTTTTGTTATGTTAATGTTAATGTTATTTCTATGTAAACAACGTCTCACTTTTTGGAGTAAATATAAATATATTTCCCTATTATAAATACCACTTAAATCTTTATTTTTTTACTCAAAATCAACTGTTATGTTATGGAATTACATTTTTTAATACATTTCTGTTATTTTAATGTTAATGTTAATTTCAATGTTAATGATATTTCTATGTAAACAACGTCTCACTTTTAGGAGTAAATATAAATATATTTCCCCATTATAAATACCCCTCATAACTTTATTATTTTAATTTCAAGTATTACAAACATTAAAGCGAGCATTGACTTTTAATTTGAATCATATTTAATATTTTTCTATGCTCTTTGTTATTAATAGTCTAACAACACACACTCGGCACCAATATTCTCTGAGTATTTTGTTTTTATTGTTATTTTATTGAAACATAAACAGCACTGAGTAGGGTTGGGCATAGACGACAGGCAGACAAATATAAAGACCGTCAGACTGTCGGACAGTCAAAATTTGTTAGAGTGTGTGTGGGGCAAAAACCCTGAGAGACTCATATATAGATATTACAAACATATACAGACATACAGATGTGTATGCCCATCGAAAATAGTTTTGCGAATTGCCAGCAACAACTGGGCGGTACAACAAAAATTTGTTCATTTCATTTTCATAATATTTGCGTCTATATCTTGGGTAAATATATATATATATATATATTTTGTATATCTATTTAGAGTGTTTGCCTTCTCATACTAGATGATATTTTGAGTTTGTCCACTTGCTAGCCAGTCTGGTTGATTTATTAAAATTGTTTTATTTTTTCCTTTGGTATGCTTGGAGAGGATTGTGGGGGAATTGGAATTTGGTTTTTTTTTTTTTTTTATAAATTTGTAGTAAATTTGTGTGCATAATTCTTGGCTGGCCAAAAGCATTGCTTATATAATTTAATTTATATTCATATTATGGTTGAATTTATACTACAATATATATATATATTTTTATTTAATATACAAACATATTTCACTTTTGTGGCGGGCATACAAAAATATATTTTTGTTGTTTATTATGACGGCAACATTTTTGTCATTGCCTGTAGGTCAAATATGTTGCAGAGACTCTCTATCTATCTCTCTCTTTCTATTAAGGGGGAGAGTTATTTTAGATAAGTGAGCTATATAAAAATTGTTTGTCTAAAAAACGTTAAGAAGACTGGCTATTTAGGCTTATCAAGCTGTGTAGCTTTTAGATAATAAAGTGTGGACACAAGGCGATAAAATTATTTAAGCTTCTGAAGGCAGAGTAATATCTCAAAAATATATATATAGCTACAAACAATTTAATATATATGGCAAGTAGTTTTCACTTTTTAAATGTTGCATTGCGATTTCTGAGTCAGAGCTGCATTATAAATAATAGTTAGATGTTTACAAATGAAATAGATAAAATAATTGAAAAAACTTTAGCTCATCAGAGAGTTAACTTGCTCTTCGGAGAGTAAAAAAGTAAAATTGCCCTGAAGAAAATAAAATATACCCGAAAATCCACATACTACTTTCATTATATAAATATATTGCAATCTGCTTTAAACGATTCTTCAAGTAAAATCTTTTGAAAACTGAAAGTTTTTTCACCTTTTAATTGGCACTCAAGAACATTTTGTATTCGCCGATTCGCACTTTTGGCCTTCTCTCATCTGTTTTGCCTCATTCAGAGCTTATTGATGCCCATTTAAGAGTTTGCTTTGAATTCTTTAAAATATATATATTGCCGTTGTCTTTCAATAAATGACTTTTGAGTTCAACAAACGCCCAAAATTTCTGCAATTTTTTATTCAGTTGTGGCATCTTTTGTTATTATCATCCATCTGTGTCTGACTGTCTTTTCAGGTCTTTTCTGTTTGTTCTCACACTTATTGTACAGAAATTGTTCTTCATCAGTTTGAACTTGCAACTTTTTTAATAAGATAACAAATGAGTTATTTTTTCTGACAATTATATGGCATCCAAAATATATCAATAAAGCGCAGAGTGGAAAACTTTTGCGGCAAAACAGTAAACAAAAAATAAAAGTCAACGAAAAGTATATAAAATACGGTGTGGCCTATCTAATGTCAATAAACTGTTTGGCTTTGAAATCTAAATCAATTTTCAATATCGAGAACATGAGCAAGCGAAAAAAATAAAAATGAAATTGAAGACACAAAGCAGAAATCGATTGAGGCCCTCGAGACAAATCAATTAAAAATTTTGCTCATCGCATTTTTAAAAGAAAATGTCAAATAAATATAAAATGTCAGCCTGGAAATGAACAGGAAACGGAAACTGGGCATTAGGGGCCAAACAGAGAGCGGACCTTGTAAAGGCGCGTATATTAAAAGCAAATTTCAATTTTTGCAATGGCACTGGCGTTGTTGTTGTTGTTGCAGCTGTCGCTTTTGTTGTAACAAAATTAACTACGAAAGTAATTAAAGACAAAGGGCAGGTCGGGGCAAAACCAGGACCACTTGAGCCCTCAGGCTCTCACTCTGTCTCTCTCTCTCTCTCTCTCTCTTTCTGTCTCTCTGTATAAGCCATGTAAAGGAAACGGGAACCGGGGAGGTCAAAAACTCAACTTGCGCGCGCATGAAGGCAATTAACGCTACACACAGACATATCAACAATATAGAGGGTGGTTAGAGAGAAAATACTACTATCTTATAAGTATAATTCACAGAAATCAATCAAACAATTATCTTAAAAATTTTAAGGTTTTTTTTATAAATAAATTCATTATAGAAAATTTAAAAAAATAGTAACATATTATAGCTATTTAGCAACTAACAGTTGAAGCTAATGTTAATAACTAATAGTAACTAATATGAGCTGTTAGAGTATAAATATTGAGCTATTGAGCTAAAGAATTTCTATTAAATAATAGTCTGAAGCTGAATAAAGCATTCAAATTATGATTAACATTTACTTAACATCATCTATTATGTTAATGTTAAATGTCAATGCTCATTCGAACACAACTCACTTGAACTGTTATGCTCAAAATGGTCTGTTATGTTACAAATTTTGATTTTGATTGTAGTTAAATATAAAATTTCTTATATTATTAGCTTCACTTTATTTTTAAGCTCTGACGATTCAATACTTTAAAGGATATAAATATTTTAGGCAAGAAATTTTTAGGTTAATCAAAATAAAATAATAATTAAAATAAAATGTTATTAGAAACTCAATTGTATTATTATTTCATTCATGAATTTAAATATATATTTTTTTAAATGAAAAATCAATAAAATTCAGTGCTTTAAAGATAAAATTGGTTGAAATTATGAAAAATTTATAGAATTTCAAATTAATTAAATTATAGCAGAAATGACTCCTAAAAAATTAAAGCTACAGTATAAAATACATTCTAAATGATATTATAAATTATTTTTATTAGCTGTCTTGTTTATATTAAAATTAATAAATGTCTAAGCAACTAACTAGTTAGCAGTGTTAGTTCACACAGCAAAAACCCTAAATTTTAATTAAGCAACTAGTCTGCAGCTTAAAGCTGAAGTAAACTGGTTCTTTGCTGATATATCGAGTATTTACAGGACAACCCTCGCTTGCGCCAGCTGAGGCTGAGCTTGGGGAATGTGGCAAATTGTGGGCTGGCGCGCTGAAGCTGGCGCTGAGGTTAGGGGTTTTTTGAGCGGTTGATGGGCTTTGGGGGAGGGCTGAAGCTTACACGCAACAACGCCACCGGCGCACAATTTGTGCGCTGCAATAAAATAAAATTAAAATTTGAAACAGCAGCAGCAACAACAACAATTACAACTGACAGGCAAAAGGAAGTTGTTGCTTTCGCCATCTTTCTGCCACGTGTGTCTGTATAATGCACTTGTGTGTGTATATATATATATATATGTGGGTGTGTGTATGTGTGTGTGACCAACACAGCTGAGCTCATTCCGCAAGCATCGTCATTCATCGTCATCATTTCAGCCTCACATTTCGCCTCATCTCACCACTTGTTGTTATATATTTTCTGGCATTTTTTTCCTTTTTTTTTACTCTCATTTTGCTGGTAATTATGATAAGACAGTAATTACATTTATCTGTTGCTGGCAGTCTGAAACAAACAAAATAAAACACAAAAAAAAAAAAAAAATAACTCAACAATGCTCAAGAGCGCGTGGGTTGTGCATAACGCTGCGTATGCGTAATATAAATGTGATATTATGTATACGCCTGCCGTCCAAGGTAAATCCATGGAATTTGCTAAATTATAGACAGCTGGCCTTCATTGTGCACGCAAATATTTGTAATGCTCTTAGTTAATAATTTAAATATTAGCTTTACATTTGGTAAAGCTGCAATAATATTTAAAATGAAAGAAAAAATTTAAGTTTCTTATTTTTCTATTAAAATCAAAAATGAATATTACAAAATACCTATATATTTTTTTTGCTTCTTTTATTAATAATTGTTTGTGTTTTTATCATATCTTCAGCTGTTACACAATTCAGACAATGCGTAGTTTGATATTTATAGCAA
Source organism: Hirtodrosophila alboralis (assembly GCA_035043045.1). Classification (NCBI taxonomy): domain Eukaryota; kingdom Metazoa; phylum Arthropoda; class Insecta; order Diptera; family Drosophilidae; genus Hirtodrosophila; species Hirtodrosophila alboralis. The sequence goes on from JAWNNH010000048.1 coordinate 1,993,331, forward strand.
AGAGCGTTTACAACAATCAATCATATGCAAGTCATCGATTCTTTTCATAATAAGCAAATGTAATTAAACAGAAACACACACACATACACAACAACACAACAAAAGACACAAATAGATACATATGTATGTAAATATAATGTAGGAAAAACTTAGCTAATAAGTTACACTATATAACAAAGAGAAATACTTAAAAGTCGTTTAACTAATTGAAGCTAACATATATATAGCTGGCTGGATATCTGATTAAATATTATATTCTTATATTCTTTACGATAAACTTTGTTTTGCCAGGAAAATTTAAGGCGTTAATTCCCTAATTTCTTGCTTTGTCAATTTTATTTTTTTATGCAAACCTATCAAATCAATTAAAGCCTAATTTAAATTATATTAAAATGAGAAAAAATCTATTTTAAAAATCAGAGGAAAAATATCAGAAACAAAAACTTTAATTAATATATACATGTTTTTAAATTCTTTTTAAATTTTATTTTATCAGCGGCAATCAGCTGAAAAACATTGTAATCATATAAATTACAAGTGCGCTCAATTAATCACAACTAAATATATAATTCGTAGAAAAATATTTGTAATAAAACTGTGCATTATTTGCAATTTAAAACTCATGCACTAAACAATAATAAAATGCAATTTAATTGTATTAAATATATATTCTCTGGTTGACCAGTGTACATACATATATATATATATATTTAGCAAACAAAAGCCAACAGAAAACCGAACAAATAATTAATCAATAATTGCGCCTTGCGTGTAGCATTTGACTGCTGCAGATGAACTGTGAGAGGGGGGTTGAAATAAAATAGGTTCAATTAATTTGCTGGCAAGCACCTGGTTTAACATTTAGTTGCATGCGGACAGAGAAGACACTCCCCCTAATGGGCCCACACCCCTTTACAGTCCCCCCCACCCGCTTTTGATGCCACCCACTGTCTAATGTCAACGGCAACAACAAATTATTATTGATTACATGTCATTTGTATTGAATTGTTGAAGGGAAACAAAGTGGAGAGCGGAAACTTCTAACAAATTCAATTAGGCAAACGACTCGTTTCGAACTATAACTGTAATTGTGTGTTAGCCATCAGAACACACACACACACACACACACCAAATATCAATAAAGTTTGTACTGTTTTTGTTATTTCATTTGGTTTCTTTATTTTTGTTCGTTTTTGTCGTTTGCATGACGTCTTTGTTATCAGTCCAAAAAAAAAAATGAATGCATTATGTAATAGTGCTTACACTGAGAGAAAAACGATGTTTCAAAATGGAAAAACAATCAATATTATTTTTTTATATTTTTTTTAAATGAGAGAATAAGAGAGAGTAAGAAAATAATATTTAATTTTACTTTTATAATAATAAGACCTCACTGAAAGTGTATGCAAATTATTGTATATTGCATTAATTATTGCACAATAATATATGAGTCTATAATTCTCAATCAGCTTAAGCAGTTAGCATATAAGGAATAAAGGTTTCTCAATATTAACAATATATTTAATCTCTTTGAAAGTGATCTATGTCTTTTAAGAGCAAGTAAGTGGAAATTACAATTTTCACATTAAATATAAATAAAATGCTCATAATTATATATAAAATATATTTTAAAATAAGGAACGAATTGTGAACAAAACGTTCTTAATAACAGAATGACGGTCTTAATATATCTTTATATTAAATATGCCTATTATTCTTAATATTATGATTTCAACAATTTTAGAATGAATATTTTTTTTCAGTGTAGAAAGAAAGAAAATAAAGAAAAATGAGTCCAGTGTGCTCAACGTTTTGTTGTTTTCTAGGGTGCATACTCTTAACCCATTTCGCAAACAACAAAAACAAATTAAAAACAAAACAAGACAAAAAACATAACTTAAAGGTAGCGAAGTTTAAATACTCTTAAAGAGATGCTTATAAAATTACTCCAGTGATAAGTAAGTCTATAATAAACAATTAGATAACTCATTCAAGAACCTCATTTATTAAATTCAAAATTACTGAAATATTCAAAAGAAAACTTAGATTCGACATAAGTAAAAAAAACAAAATTATTTTTCAAAGATTATCTCAATGACAGCTATTTTATATAGTTATATTATGATAAATCAAGAGTATTCTATATATTTTATAGCGACGAAACTGTCTTCTTTTGCCTGTTACATAAACTCGCACAACTTAATTATACTCTACTTTTTACCTAATGGGTTCAGGGCGAATAATAATGAGAACCTATAGAAGAATGAGAATGACGATGACGATGACGATGACGATGACGAAGACGACCCGCATTAGTTTTCTAGGCTGCATAAATTAATGCAATAAATGTCTTTGTTTGTTGCCAGTTCTTATCAATGACTCGTCTAGTTATTGTTGTTGTTGTTTTGTTTTTTATTTATTTTGCTAGTTTCAACAGACTTGCATAGTTATAACGATTTTGTTGATAAGCCAACACAGGAAGAAGAACACTTGACGACTATTCAATACAATTTTAATTTGTTATCATTGTCTATTGTTTAAGTTTTCAAATTGCACAACAACAAATCACATACAAATGAAAAATTATAAAGCTGCACCTGTTTGAATCTAAGCTCAATTATATATTTGAAAAGAAAATAATATAAATAATAATATAATTAAATAATACAAATAATATAAAAGAAAATAATATAAATAAAAATATAAATATTAATATAAATAATAATACAAATAATATAAAAAAGCTCACAATAAAAATTATTTCAAATTCTTGTCAAACGCTCAAGTCAGTTTTTTTTTTAATTTTTCAATATGGAGTTTTCAGATATAATAAAAAAAAATGTATAATAATTAATATTGTAAATTATAAGGACTGGGAAAGGTTATGAAACTTTCAAGTTTATGGACAGAAAAAATAAAAATATTTATAAAATTATGTCGCTTAAAATGCCAAACATTTTGAAATTATGAACTAAGAATGCTTTGTATCATTTTTTTAGAAAATAAATAAAAACTAAACAAAATAGATAGCTGTGTAAGCAATACCAAATAATTAAGTATATACATATAAAATACATTTTCAAAAATTGCTAAAATCAAAACATTCTTTTCAGTATAATTCCCAAGCAGTTGCAACTACATTAAATGGAATCCCTGTGGTTTTGTAATGTGTTTTATAGCAGCCAGCTTTCAACAGAAAACACAAACAATACCTGTTCATCAAATAGAACACGTAACATGCAAATATATACATATTCAAAAAATAAAAGAAAAAAAATAAAACCTAAAGTAAATTTTCAATTTTCATTGTATGCCATTTTCCATGTTCAATTCTATTTCATTTGCTCATAAATTCTGAATGAAAATTGCATGGCACTGCAAAATGTGTAAGCCAAAACAGAGCGAGAAAGAGAGAGGCACAAGAGGGTAAAGACACACACAGAGAGAGAGAAAGAGAGAGAGGGAGACAGATAGATATAAGTAAAATGTACGCGTTTTATCTCTCAGATACACACTTAGACACACACACACACACAGCCATACACCTTAACAAAATAAATAGCGGCTACAATTTGCAAGCTAAAAAAAAAAAACAAAAAAAAAATAAAACAGACAACAAAAAAATAATTGCAAAAAAAACGTACAAAAAAAAAAAAAATTAGCGAACAAAAATTAAATCGGGCGCAACATGGCGACGGCGACAGCGACGTGTGCGTTATTTAAATGATGATTTTGTTGCTGTTTGCAGTTATTTTTTTTTTATTTTTTTATTATTGTTGTCTCATTTTAAATGCTTTTTTATAGCCTGCACTCCTAACAAAACTCGTTTTAACACCAGATCTGAAACGAGGTAGAACGTGAGATACAAAAGCACACACGACTTAGGTATACTCTGTCTAAAGGTATATACTGTAACCAAGAAAAAACTGTAACAATATAAAAAGCTCAATATATAGTACATACCCTTCTTATCATTTCAAAACAGCGTATAGGCAAGTAGCTCAAAAAAAATAAATAAAATAAAATAAAATAAAAAAATAATTTAATTTATTCTCATTGCGTATGAAAACGAAAATACTCGTGAGTAACTAACACTTGAGCATTTTGCAAAAAACTTTTCACCGACAGCGCGTTGTTTATACGCCGCGTTGACCAGCATGAATTATGAATGTGAATACCCTTGACGATAATTAAAATACAAAATACAAAAAACTGCAATACAAGTAACTGTGTCATTAAGTTGTTACAATATACATGATGTACAACTATTAAACCTTCAAAATGTTAATCAATCAGCAAGACCAAGCAAATTGTTGTTACATTTTAAATGGGGTTTATCTATTGTAATATATATCTGTCTAAGAACTTGTGATAAAGTTTGTTGCAACTACAGCTAAGCTGATTAAATGCTTAACGCTGTTTAAAGTCTAATATTTATAGATATAATACAAAGAAGATACAAAGTCTACTAAGCATTAACATAATTAACAAACAGTTAACTTTTAACCACATAAAAATTTATCAGAATTTAACAAAAATAACATTAACTTGAGCTTGAAAAAAGATATTTATTATGGCACAAATATATGTATCAGTTTGTTAAATATTTATAATATAATCAAACAATATTGGATGATCATTGTATGTATTATATAAAGCTTTCTAAACAAATAATTTATTTAATTTATTTTTATTTTGTTAAATTTCTTTAAAAAAATCTAAATTCTGCAAAAAATGCAAAAGACTTTTCTTGTTATCACAATAAAATTAAAATTAGTTAAACAACTTCTTGACTAGAGTATAAAATCTTCGTTATATTGTTTGCTAATTGTTTATACATTTTTATGCAAACAATTGTACGCCTACAGTAGTTGCAATTAATGCGCTTTGTTTTTATTCTTTTTTATATATAATTTTATTATTTACTGTCATTATTTTAGTCGTCGTTGTTGTTGTTATTGTTGCAGTTGCTGTTGCAGCGCCGTGCGTGTTTGAAAACTGATTTGAGGGCACTGTTACAAGGCTGCCTAGTCTCAGTCAGTCTCAAGTCTGTCCGTCCTGCTGTCTGTCTGTCTGTCAGTCCAACAGTTGGCCAGAGACAACGTCTCAGCAAGTTGGCAGTTGCATTTTATATTAGATTTATGTTGCTGCTGCATCTAAACTTGGTCTAGTAGGTGTTTATTGGAGCGACACAAATGTGAGCAACAAATTTCGTTTGCGAATTCTAAAACAAGTTTTTGCTTTTTGAGTGGCATCCAGCAGCGATTTGAACTTTAAACAGCTGCTCAAGGCAGGCACCAACCAAACAACGATGTGCAGACAGGCGAATTAAAACAACAAATAAAAAAAACGACCTCAATATCCAACTAAACAGACAGTACCGCCCACTTCAAGCACGACAAGATATGTCAAATAAATATAAATATAATACAAATTACAGCAGCTACAATAAGACAAAAAAAATAGAGCTTGTTAAGAGTACAAGTTAATATAAATAAGTATTGTATATTCAGTTAGCTGAAGGTATATGCTTTTAAGTCAATAATAATAATAGTTGGTTTCTATATATATCGGTTAAAATAAAACAGTTGTTCATGTGTGTATAACAATTAAATTTTAGTGAGAAAAACCGTGTAAACATATATTAATAAATAAAGCTATAAAATATAGTTTTAGAACTTTTACAAAATAATTCCATTATGTGGCAAGTCATCAGGTTTTTATCAATTACTCAAAGTTGTTTAAATCATTTAAAAATCTTTATTAACAAAACAATAAAATATTTTAAATTATTTGAAAATAACTTGAAAAAGCCAAAACGATAACTATTACATTGGCAAATATTTCGTATGATTTTGACTTTTATTTATGCATTTCTGAATAATTTAATTCTATAAAAAATGTATTTTAAAATGTGAAATTTCTTAGTACACCAAACAAATTGTAATTCTATAAATAAACTGCAACAATACACTTTAAAATTTTGATTAATACTCTAAGATTCACTGAGGAAAATTAGTTCACAAAATAAAGACCCATAAATTTCTCGAATTGCATACTTTCAGGCGCTGCTTGTTACACCTTTATCTATAATTCCAAATCAGTTTCTATAAGGTCTGTGTTATTTTTCATTATTAATATATATTTTAATCACTTTTGTAAGAGAATAATTCAATAATTGATTTCTGCTTTTTATAATCAAACAAGTGCAATTTAATGGACATATCAGACTATTGTTAACAAACGATATATTATTGTGATATTAAAAAATGACTAGTCATTGTGTATAGCACAATAACTAACTTTTACCTAGTTACAATTTCTTAGAAAATTTTTACTAAGCACGGCTCTTAAGCAATACTTATAACTATATATCTATATACATATTATAAACCTTAAAGCCATATACCTAAGTCGTATCTTAGTCATATCAATGACAACTTGATTACGCTCTTTAATAATTCCGCACTGATAAAACGATCACGAAATTCATTGAGCACTTTTGTGGCTATGTAAATAAGTAAATGCTTAAGTGCTTGTACCCGAGACTATCATTATAATTGCCATAGACTAAAACAAAACAAAATAAATGGAAAAAAGAAATATGATTGATGGCATATTATTGTGTTATTTACTTTTTGGCTAGCCAAATTGAACCAAACATTAATTAGTGCCAATAAAAACTGTGCAAGAAAACTGTCACATGAATACACAGAATAATCAAAATATGAAGAAGCGCAAAAAAATTCAAATCAAAAAAAAACAACATTATATATAAGATACTTGAGCAAAGGTCAAACAAGGTCATGGCCAGAGATTAACAAGCGACAAAATATCTAAATAAAATGTTAGAAATATTTTTTTTAAATATTTCTCTTATGGAGGTCAGAATAGAAACTAATGACGGCCCACATTTCGTCTTGTAAATTTCATAATTATAAGCACTTTATATATTATAAAATATTTTATTTTTGTTTTTAAAGGTTTTATGCGCCTGTTACACGCAGTGGTCGCACAATAGCTGCTTCTAATTTATTATTATATTAATTATGAGCAACGTCTTGGCTTTGATAAAAAAAATAATGTATATATATAGTATATATAAGTATATACTACATATTTTGCTAATGACCTGTGAGCACGCAAAGTCAACTCTGAAAACAATTTGTAACTGCACAGAGAGCGCATATACAAATTCTTATATATATATATACTATATATATTCAATATCTTTATTTATATTTGTACACTTTTTATTTTTTTGTTTGGTTTGTTGTGCTTGACATTATTCATGCACAATCGTACTTCCAAGGCAACCAAATGGGTCAAGTGTAAATATCTGTATTTCTATTTGGTTAAACGTAAAGTTCAATGTAGAATTGTAATTGTGGGTGTATCGGTATTTAACCTGCTGTAAAAATTCCAAAGCACGCAATTCGCAAAAGTTTTTATATAGAAAAATTAAAAGAAAAAAAAATAGAAAGAAGCATTAAAGATATTTTGTGAAAAGAACAAGTGACTCAGATACATATATATATATCCCGGAGAATGCCTAAAATTAATGAAACTATTGATATTATCAATAGTTTGAAATTATATTCATTACTATTAGTTGAACTTTTATTTTATTTTATTATATTAAATATTTATTATAATTTATTTTTTTTTATTTATTTTTTATTAAATTTTTTTTTATTTTATTTTTTATTATTATTTATTTGTATGTTTTTAGTTTTTTGATCATTTATTTAAATTTTTATAATTTTTTAATTTTTTTTAAATATTTTTTTAATACTTAAGTATGCAAAGAACTATATTAACATAAAAACAAATGTTAATGCTCATTTAAAAAGAGAAACCAAATGTTAAACATTAACATTCGAACAGAATGAAATAAAATGTTATTGTTCATTTTAACAGAATTCACATTTAAGCTGTTATACTCAAAATTATCTGTTATGTTACAGAGTTTCGATAAGATTTTGTCCATCTCTAGATTAATCGTTGATTCTAAATTCTTATTAAATAGCTTTGCTATAACAATTTTATTCCTAACATTTAACTCGTTATCTATTAATAAATAAAAATATAAATAAATGTAAATATTTTATATAAGTTCACTACAAACCAGTTAATAAAAAATATCTTTAATTTCTGGTATTTCACAAATTTCCACATTATCTCAACTAAAAAAGATTGTGTCACATGTAAATATAAGGCATTCTTTATATTGATTCATTGAGCTACTTGTACAAGTTAAAGCCTCTGACAGTTATTATCTCAAATGGTGTTTCCCAGCAACTGTTTCGTGATTGAGCCAGTAAGTTATTTGAAATTAGACTATATATACGAGTAGTACAAAGCACGTAGTACGAATTATTTCGATAGAAACATGTGCTCAACATGTGGCCCAAATAGGTTGCCAAAGTTTTGTTGCCTGCCCCCGCCTAACATGCCAAAGATCAAGAAATGAATACCAAGAAATTCAAGTCACTCACTGACAGCTGCAACGAGTCAAACTAATTAAAAGAATAACCGGCACGCGTTTCCAGAGTGAGGGGGCGGATGAGAGTGAGAAGCTGTCAAAAGCACAATACAATCCAATCCGTACAGTTCATGAACTAATATTATTTTGAAAGGGGAAGCTTGCCTTTGTTTAATCAACTCCAAGGCAATGCACACAACAAACAGCTGAAATTCATCTAAAAACATTTTGAAGAGTATGCTAACCTAGCGAAATGAATAGGATACTGATCTAAATAAAATCAGGAATTCATATAAAATTATATTTTAGAGTATGCTAACTAACCAAAGTGTATATAAATTCTAGAAATCAAACTTATTGCGCTCTGTATGCCATTTTGATATTTATTTAAGCATTCAAAAATGGTTGTGAAGAGGTATTTGAAAGAAAATAATCAAATTATGATACGAAAAATAAGAAATTTAAAATAATTTAATTAATTTATGGCAATCACTAAAAAATCCTTTTAACTATAATAAAATTAAACTTGAAGTTGCTTTCATAAATACTTCACCGGTGGAAATTAAATACTTTTATCTCTATTCTCTCTGAATGGAATATTTCACCCTGAAAAACAAAAACTGCACTAACGATTGTATCAAAAAAGAAAACATATTTTAAGCAACTATCGATTCAGAATTAAAATACAACTGCAAATTTATAATTCTTTCAGAAACTTCCCTTGTTCCCGACCATCTAAGAATTATCTCTGCACTTTTAAGAATTTAATACAAGACTTAAAAAATTGTCTGTAATATAGTGTAGTTGGAACTAATGAATTTAAGTGTTAAAACCATAAATAATGATGATTATATATAATTTTTTTATTATTAAAAAAATCACCTTTTTTTGCATAATCGAATAAAAAAATTGTGAAATTTTTAATAGATACTCAAAAAAAACAAATATTTTTTAATTTTATTCAAAATTTAAAAAAGTTACAATTATTTTCTATTCGCAAAAAAATGTTTAATAGAAGATAAATTGATATTTAAATATAATGCATATAAATATATATATGGCAATAATATTCTTATGAATCAAATATATGTATATGAATGTGGAAAGGTTTAAGATTATCGAATAAAAAAGATTTGGATAATATTTCAGTAGAGGTAATTTTAAAAATAACAAATAGCCAGCGCTGACCACAATATGTAAGAGAATAAAATCGATTGAATGTTGAAAAATCGATGTCTAATAGACATATAGAAATTTGTTACTTGTTTATTATTTCGCTCTATAAAAATGTCATAATTTTATATACTACATAATATATAATATATTTTTTTTAGATACTTACATTTGTGTACATTTGTTGTGGTAGGGCATGAAAAATCCAATTTGATGTTTTTTAATATATTTTTTTTTGTTGTTTTTATTTTGTTATTTTTTATAGTAAGTATGTATATGTCCAGCTAGACGCAAGTAGATGTAATAGTTTCAGTTGTAGTTGTAGTTGTAGTTGTAGTACTAGTAGTAAGTAGTAGACATATAGACGAGACGACAACAACGACGATGGTAACGAAGGTGACAAGAATGCGACAAGTTTGTGCATCTTTTTCTAGAATTCAGCAAACTCCTTGGCGCACTTTTCGGTGCTGGAAATTCGCAGGGCCTCCTCCTCATAATCATCAAAATTGCTTGTATCTCCGGGACCTTTACACCGTGGTATAAACGGCGCCTCAATTTTCTTTTGGAAGATCGCAATCCAGTCTGTGGAAGCGAACCATTTCTGATTTTTAATATCATTAACGCCCGCTTTCAGATTGCCATAGCGTTTGGTTAAATCCACTTGCAGTAGATTACGCAATAGATCCTTTAAATCGGAACCAAAATGCGATGGGAAACGCACCTTGCCAGAGACAATTTTCTCATAGATCTGTATCGGTTGATCCGCAAAGAATGGCGGATATCCGGCTGCCATTTCATAGACCAAAACGCCCAACGCCCACCAATCGACGGCCTTATTATAGCCCTTGGATAATATAATTTCGGGCGCCAAATATTCTGGTGTGCCACAAAGCGTCCAGGTGCGTCCCTTAACACGTTTGGCAAAACCAAAATCGGTGACCTTTAAATAACCCTGCGAATCAATCAACAGATTCTCTGGCTTCAGATCACGATAAATTAAATCCAAATAATGTAGATACTCGAAGGCGAGCACAATCTGTGCCGCATAGAAGCGTGAATGGGGCTCCGAGAAGCGTCCAACTTTACGCAAATGTGAGAACATCTCACCGCCCGGCACATACTCCAGAACCATATACAGATTGGAGTTATCCTTGAAGTGATAGCGTAATGAGACAAGAAATGGAAATTGTATGGCCTGCAGGATGCGTTTCTCATTCAACGTATGTTCCACCTGCTTCAGTTTGACAACCTTCTGCTTATCCAATATCTTCATGGCATAATAGTCTTTTGTTGGCTTGTGCTGGACAATCATGACGCGGCCAAAGGAGCCGGTGCCGAGGGTTTTAATACGCTCAAAATCATCCAATGCAGCGGTATTGGTTGGATTGCGACGCCACTTATCCTCGAATTCCTCCTTGGCCTGTTCCAGAAACTCCTTAACCGTTTCGGCGGCATCCACCTTTTTATTGGATGTGGTCGCGTTATTCCCCATCTTTGAGATTGTGCCCGTTAGCGAGGATAAACGAAACGTTGCGCTGGCCGACACCTGAGCCTGAGGGGAGCTGCTGCTGCTGTTGTTGTCCTCTGTGGCAGCTTTATCTGTTGCAGCGTCAACTGTTGTTGTTGTGGATGTTGCTGCTGCTGCTGTTGTTGTTCCCGCTGCTGCTGCTGCTGCTGTTGTTGTTGACTGTGTTATTTTGTGGCTAGCGGCGGCTGCTTCCTGCTGTCCTCCCCCTGCAGCACCGCCTTCCTCCTCGTTGCTGTGCTGGTGCTGTAACTTGCCCTCTGTTCCGCTGCCGCTGCCGCTTGCCGTGCCTGAACTATGATGGGATTTTTTCTTTTTTAGAAATTGTAAAATGGATTTAGCTATTTTGGCGAGTTTATTAACAGCGGTCTAAAGGAATTTTTTATAGCTTTTTTTTTGCAGCACTCGTGTTTTTTTTTGTAGCTAGCTTTTATAGCTGTTAATTTAGCGGGTTTAACTTTGTTGTTGTTTTAGTTGTTGCAGTTTTTTAATTTTTATTTATATATATTTTGTTTTTTTTTTTATTATTTTTATTTTTTGCTTTACACTTTGGGGGCTTTAAACTAGTTTTACACTTTAGGCTTAGACTAACATTTGGTTTAACACTTTAAAGATCTTTTTTCTTTATTTTATTATTAATAATTTTATTTTTTGTTGTGTAGCTGCAAGAAGAGAAAAATAACAAAAATTAGCATTTAACATTTTATATTTGAATTCCATTTTTTTTTTGTTTTCTATTTTTTTTTTTTGACATTTTTTTCTCAAAGCAGTTTTTAAGGTCAATAATTGTTTTTTTCTTTTTTTACTTTGTTCTTTTGCTTTTAGTTTTGTCTTTGCTTTTGTGTGTTTGCACAAATACAAAAGTTAACTTAATAAATGAAACAATTTGAATTAATTAACACGACGCAGAAATCAAAGCGCAAAAGAAAATCACAAAAAAAAAGAATGCAAATACAATAAAAGACAAAAAAAAAAGCAAAAACAAAAACTGGCGACGATCGTGTCAAGTGTCACAACAGCTGATACTTGTCATATGGTGCGTTCCCGCTCGCACTCGCTCGCCAGTGCATCAGCTGGCAAATCGCGCTGAGAACACTTTTTTGCCTGTGCCCTAAACTCAAGTTAAAAGCATTTAAATTAATTATTAATTCTTTCACTGTGCGTTTGCGTTTTTTGTTTTTGCTTTTTTGCACACATTCACTGCATTTTGCTTTTGTCTCATTTTTGCTTTTGCACTTGTGTTTTTTCGTATTTGCTTTTGCACCTATTTACTTTGTGTACGCGTGCATGTGTATGTGTTCTGTATCTGTGCATTTGTGTATGTGTGCGTTTCTGGTTGGACATTTTTACGCTCTGCTTTTGGTATACACTTCTCTACATTCTGCTCTCTACTTTGTTGCTTGCGTTTTCAGCTGCTCTGAGTAATTTTATTTTTTCTTATTTATATTTTAAATTAGTTAAATTGGCATTTTATGTTAAATTTTCCGTATATAGTTTTATGTCTCGTATCTTTGTGTGTAAAAAAAAACGTTAAAACAAACACACATACTGCATACGCATACATACACGCACACACAGATTGAATAATCGATTTTGCTACACACACTCACATCACACGCACACCTACAATTGCTTTGCATTTGTGGCAATTTACCTTTTATTTATCTAATTCTATGTTTCTAGCAATTGTAAACACATTTAGAAATTTTTGCAAATTTTTGCACGAATTTTTTCCGATTTTATGCACTTTATATTTGTTGCTTAATTTTAAAATACCCGCATTTACCGCCGAAAAACCCGACCACACGCGTCAACAGCAAAAGATATACAATACGAATAACAGCTGTTAACATAAAATGCAAATGTTAGCAACAGAAAAAAGACACTGTTATAGTATAGAAACATGTTGCACTGTTAAACTAATTCGCCGTACTATCGATATATTTTATATCGTAAAGTTTGCCACAGTGCCTAAAAACAGTCGAGCAGAGTTTCAAAATGTTGTCTATAAAATTCACATTGCTGAAATTTACTTGAAATTTATTTATTTATATATATGCAGTTGATTTTATTTTAACAGTAATCATTTAAATAGGTTAGTATATTAAGTATCTTCGTAGTAGTTTTCAAATGTAACTTTTGTTATTAATAAGGATAAATACAGAAACTTATATCTATACATAAATATTACAATTATCTTAAAATCAGTGTCGGGAAGACCCCATAAATGTTATCGTTTTCAGATTGAATATGGATGTTCAGCAGTAGCACTCATGCAGTATTTTCTCAACACTCAATCAGTATTTTGTTACATTTCTGTATATAGCTGCTATCATCTTGCGACTCGTCATAAAAAAAGTAAAGAATAACAATACATGGAACACGTTTGTCGTGTTTGCGCCAGCTGTGCAGTTAGCCTAGCGAATATATTTGCTCAACGGCAGCTGTCCGACGAGAAACCCAGCCTGGCGGAGGTGCTTAACGAATGCTTCAACTGTGATATACGTCTAGATGATCCATTCCCCAAGAAGATTTGTGCGTCCTGCATTCTTGGCGCCAAGAATGCATTTAAATTAAAGCGTCTTTTTGAGCAGAGCCATCAGCACTTTTGCCAACTTCTCGGGGTCAACGATAATTTTTACGAGGATTTTAATATATTTAAAAATGTATATAAAACTTAGGTCAAGGCAACTGAAGATGTTGTCAAAGCACAGGAAATTAAAGTGAAGAATTTGAGTCATCAGCTGGTTAACAGTGACAGCATTTTGCAAACAAATGAATCTGTCACAAATGATAGCTTTCCGAATGAAAAATGCAGCTTAAATAAGTTGGATGTACAAAATAACAGCAACGATTTGAATATCGATGCCAATTTGCTGTCAACCTCCAGTAAGCAGCTGCATGTGCGTATCACTTGCACCGAGAAAGACTCTAAACAGGGAAAAGATTCAAATGAGCCACAGATTCGTAAACATGTTGTCGAACGTCCGTACAAATGCTCGCACTGTCCGAAGCGCTTTACCCTGAGCAAGTTTCTGGACAGACACATTCGCGTTCATACAGGTGAAAGACCGTTCAAGTGCCTGCATTGTGAGGAGACCTTCAGCCAGAATAGTCATCTGGAAGATCACATTCTCACTCATTTTCATGAACGATTGCACAAATTCGCAGACTGCCCGAAATCAATAACGGACGAATCATGCCCAAAGGACCACAGCCAAACTCATGTGAACAACGAACATTCATTTAAATGTCCAGATTGTCCAAAGACTTTCGGCAGCCATAAATATCTGGAAAGACATAGTTATGTTCATTCTGGCCAGCGTCCGCTTAAGTGTCCACAGTGTCAAAAGGCATTTACCTATAAATGGTATCTACAGGAACATATTCTTGCGCATTCTGGCAAACGCTCATTCAATTGTGCACATTGAATATATATCGACCTTTGTCTCGAAAGACACAACCTCGTTCATTCTGGCAAAATGCGCCCACTGTCTTGGAAACCCATATTTGTACTCACTCTACAATTAGGTCTACAAGGCAAAACCAAGACTAACATATAAAATAAAATAAAAACACATTAAATTAATGTTTTTGTTATATACTAAATGGGCATTTTCACAGAAAGGTCCATCATGCACATTTTAATTTAAGAGAAAATTTAAAAACTAATCAAACTGATTTTAAGCAAAACAAAATCAAATCAGCAGCTATAAATATGATTCACGCAGCTGATTTAATCGTTTTCGATATCGATAAACAGAAGTAACAGCCATGCAGTATTTTCTCAAAAATCAATCAGTATTTTTTTATGTTGACATTTCTGTATTTAGCTGCAATCAACTTGCGACTCTTCATAGAAAAACGTAAACAAAAAAGTTTAATTGTACTTTTTCTTGTACAATACATGGAACAAGTTTGTCGCGTTTGCGCCAGCAGCGCAGTTACCCTTATGAATATATTCGCCCAACGGCAGCAATCGGACGAGGAGCCCTGCCTGGCAGAGATGCTAAACGAATGCTTCAACTGTGATATACGGCCGGATGATCCATTCCCTAAGATGATATGCCTGTCGTGCATTCTTGCTGCCCAAAGTGCATTTAAATTAAAGCGCCTATTTGAGCAGAGCCATCAGCACTTTTGCCAACTTCTCGGAGTCAACGATAATTTTTACGAGGATTTGAATATTTTTCAAAAATTATATAAAACTAAGGCAGAGGAAATTGAAGATGTTGTCGAAGCACAGGAAATTAAAGTGGAGGAATTAAGTCATCAGCTGGTCAACAGTGACAGCATTTTAGAAGCAAATCAATCTGCCACAGGCGAAAGCTTTCAGAATGAAAATTGGATCTTGAATAAGTTGGATGTACCAAAAAATAGCAACGATTTGAATGTAGATGCCGATTCGCTGTCAACATCCAGTAAGCAGTTGCATGTGGGAAACACTTGCACCGAGGAAGACTCTAAGCTGAAAAATAAATCAAATAAGTGTCCCCACTGTACGAAAGTGTTCACCTGTCGCGGCAGTCTGAAGCGACATATTCGCATTCATTCCGGCGAACGTCCATACAAATGCTCACACTGTCTGAAGAGCTTTACCCAGAGCGGCAATCTGGACAAACATATACGTGTTCATTCTGGAGAAAGACCGTACAAGTGTCCGCATTGTGAAAAAGCTTTCACCCAGAGCAGTCATCTGGTAAATCACATTCAAACTCATTCTCGTGAACGTCTGCACAAATGCGCACATTGCCCAAAAACCTTTACTGGTAAATCATGCCTAAAAAAACACAGCCAAACTCATGTGAACAACGAACGATTCTACAAATGTCCAGATTGTCCAAAGACTTTTGGCAGCCGTAAATATATGGAAAGACATAATCATGTTCATTCTGGCCAGCGTCCGTTTAAGTGTCCACAGTGCCAAAAGGTTTTCACCAGTAATTGGTATCTACAGGAACATATTCTTGCTCATTCTGGTGAGCGCTCATTCAAGTGTCTACATTGCCCCAAGAACTTTGCCAACCGGGCTGATCTCGAAAGACACAGTCGTGTTCATTCTGGCGAACGTCCCTATAAATGCGCCCACTGTTCGAAGAGCTTTACCCAAAGAGTTAATCTTAAAAGACACGAACGTCTTCATTCAGGTGAACGACCCTTCAAGTGCTCACATTGCCAGAAGGACTTCAGACAGAGCAGCCATCTAACGAATCATATTCGCATCCATTCCCATTCAGTTGAACATGTCCACAAATGCGTCCACTGTCTGACGAGTTTTACTCGCCGCGAATATCTGGAAAGCCATATTCGTACTCACTCTACAAATACGTCGACATCTTCCAAGACAAAACCTAGCCCAAAAAGTATAAATTAAAAAAAATACTTTAAATAAATGTTTCGTTACATATTATATGAAAATATTAGTTTGAATTTGCTAAAATATATATCGATAAGTAACGTGCTGAATAATGAATATATTCTTATCGATTACAAATCAGTTCTATACATACATACATATGCGTGTGACCAGATGGAAATTAGAGAAACTACCATTCCCGCCTTTCAAGCTCATCTGATGCTTATATAATTAAAATATACAAAGCATTCGGCATTCCTTTTTAAATACAAACAAATAAACTCATTCGTACTAAGTGTACACAGCAATCTTAATTTCCGAACAATTTATTAATGTATTTTCGAACACTCCATTTTTACAGCGTCTACTGAAGGATAATTTTATTACCTTAATTATAAATAACATATTAAGATAGTTTTTAATTCGTTTTCAACAGAATGTTCGAAGTAAACGCAATACAAACATTAAATAAATAAATACAATGTATGATCTGTTATTTTTCTGTTATTAGTATTTTAAACATAACATAGCAGTAACAGATATATATATCGAACCAGAGGAACGACAGTCCAAGAACTTAGTTCGTGTGTACATTGAGTCGTTCGATATGCTGTGAGCTAGCTGCAACTTTTAACAGCCTCGAATAAATAACAAAAAACGAAGGAAAACATAATTATAAAATAAAACTGGCTAAAATAAAATGTGAAAAATACAACTGTGAAATTCGCGCAATGCTTGCTTATTGATAGCTATTGAAAATCATTAATATTGCATACAAA
Organism: Hirtodrosophila alboralis; assembly: GCA_035043045.1. Lineage (NCBI taxonomy): Eukaryota > Metazoa > Arthropoda > Insecta > Diptera > Drosophilidae > Hirtodrosophila > Hirtodrosophila alboralis. The sequence continues at coordinate 2,010,649 of JAWNNH010000048.1, forward strand.
TAATAAATACAGCAAACTCTGACGCTGTTTATATATACACATGCATATGTATATATGTTTGTGTAAGTGTATGTGTGTGTACTTTGTTTCCTGCTGCAAAATTAAATAAATTTGTTTTGTTTTGGGGAAAACTGCAGGGTAAGTCATTCATATTCTTACATAGTTTGCATATCAATCATTTTTGGCTCCTTCTAAATTTGTCGCGTTCCTCCATCCATGACTCAAGCATATAGGCAAGCATATCAGGTAGACAATTTACCTGGCGCCAGCCATTGAGCATTATATACAAAGCCTTAGTCATGTTCATTCAGTTCGCTTGCCAATCTAATTGTAAGTCTGCAAATGCCTGACTTGCACTTTGTTAGGTGCAACTGCACTCAAAATGTACCCAGCGCTAACCGTGAGGACAAGTAACGACACGCTTTAACCCTACAAAATGAATATTCTGTTACTATTTCGATACATATATTCACAAGTTTCGATAGACCATAACGAACTGAGCACAAACATTGTAGAAATCGTAAAATGAAGAAATTTGCTTAAATATATGTCAAACAAATATGCAACTAAACATTTTTTGCCCATCCATTTTACTGTGGGTTAAACATTTTTGCTATCGCATATGTGTATGTGTGAGTGCGTTCATTCACTTTCAAATTAGCTTTTGTGGCGCTCTTCTCTAGCATTTTATTGTTGTCACTTAGTGAGGCCTTCCTAATAGTAATTACGGCTACTCTGCTTCTCTTGCTATCTCTCTCCCTCTTCTGCTAACTACGCAATTTTGGTTTGTTCTCTTTTTTTTTCTATTTACATGCACCTAAAAATTGGCTTGATTTAGGTGCGCGTGCACCGAGGCATATGTTTTTGCTTATGACAAACAAATAACAAACTTAGTACAGTGCACGCGCATTACAGTAAACAACTTAAGCTAGGGGTGTTTCTCTATCGGGGAACTGTTTACTCTAACGATTGTAAAAGAAAATTATTTTTGAAATAGGATTATGATGCATATAAATGATAAAAATATCTTTCTAAGCGATAAAATAAATATTATTAAAAAATCTTTACGGTGGTTTTAGTTAGAGTAGAGAGTATGATTAACACTCTACAGAATTAACTATACTTTGGTTGAATTTAATCTTTTTTATGAAAGCTTAAGCTGTGCCAGATAAAGTCAAGTTTAAATTGAAATATAGTACAAAATCATCAGTTTATCCATTTTTAAGTCGAAATTCACAACAAATAAATATAAAATATAAAAAACGTATCATATTTTAAAGACTATAAGTTACTGCAAATTGATGCGAGGCTTAATAATCATAAACAATATTATATTTAATTTTTACTAAAGTATTTATATACATGTATATTTATAATATAAAGAATTTCATCATATGTGAGGTTCGTCTGTAGTTTCCTGGCATCAGTTCAAAAAAACATTTTCACTTTCCATTTGTTTGTCACACGCAACACTGTCCGACATCTCTCAGAGGCATTTCACTTAAAAATGATTGAATCAGTTTAATTGACTGCACGTACATACATACATACATAAATATCACATACATAGATATTAGAGATGAACAATATTTGTATGCTTTTATCAGTATGTCAACTGTGATTGTAAAATGTCAATAAAAAATGTCACTGTTAATTTATGTAAAAAAAAGTTTTCCTATTTCAATATTAAAATATTAAGTATTACCTTCTTAACTGAGGATTTAGGGATGCCCAACTTAAGGACAATTCTTGCAATATTTAATAAATTGCACTTTTCACTCTCAAGAGCATATAATAAATATATCTTATAGTTAGATCGCAATGCAATAATCCCAACCATTTAATTATTATCAATTTTTACATATTATAATAAATTCTTTCGAAACATCTAGAATCTACATAATCTAATTATACTCTGACTGTTAATATAGATTTTCGACTGTTAATGTTAATACCAGCTGTTAAAATTGAGACTGTGTCTGTTACGAGCACTCTCTGTTAATATATAAACTGCGACTGTCACTCACGGTATTTTGTCGTAGATTTTTGTCAGTCACAGGTAAAACAAAATTGCTCACATTCGCCTTATATAAATATATATATATATATATATATATGTATATAACATCTGATATTTGCATAATTTTGTTGTTTACGCTTATGATTTAGCTGCAATGCTTGCAATTTACAATTTGAGGGCAGTTCAGTGCGAAGCAGAAGCATCAATTTCTACTGTGTTTGCTCCCAGATGGCAATAAATAAATGTATAATTAATTTACATTTTTTACGGTTCTCGTCACATGTCGCCGACAACACGCGCGCATCCAGACATTTTTCTTTTTGATTTTGCCCTGGTTCCAGGTCCACATCAAATGTAAATATAACACTTACTTAGCTATCTTCTGGCGTATAAAATTACGCCGTGCTTGAAGCCCCCATTTGAATTGAATGGGGATGCTTGTGGGTTGGGCGGAATCTGTGTATGGATAGGCAGCTCAGAGTACAGCACTTGGAACCTTTATAAATATATAAAAATAAAAAGGGAAAATAAAATGAAATTCCTTATCAAAGAATCTGTGTAGGAAGTGTACTCGTATATTAAATAACTAACTAACTATAAATAGAATGAGAAAAAAATAACAAAAGGTCTAAGTAAATTTTCTGCTATATACAAAGCACTCTCCACAAAAATTTAAAGTTCAATATATAATATATTATGGCAAGGGTTATAAATTTAATTATAAAATTCAAAAATAAAAACATTTATTTTTGGTTTTATATAGTATTTCTCTTATAACTATTAAAGGAATCCCACTTTTGTAACTCATAACAATTTAAAGGATTTTTTAACTTAGCCATTATATGAGAGGGTATCCAAAAATTCGACAAAACCCAATTAGTCAGCAAATAAGTCGCATTCTAAGTCAAGTGCAAATATTTTTCCGCACTTAATTTTTTTTTTTTGCCCTACCTTGGTATTCCCTAGCTTTTGCTTCTGTTTTATTATATATATGTACATAAATATAGATAACATAATTCTTTTACAGCTTTTACACAAAATATTGGTTCAGAAATTTAGTTGTATAGTACACCTCCCTTCTAAAAGAAACAGCACTACAAATGAACCCAAAATGTGCTCCTAACTCAATAATTATTGTAAGTATTTCCATTGCAATAACGCCTTCAACTGTTTTGTATAAATATTTTTAAATATTCTTATATTTTTTATTGCATGAGCATTTAACTAAGTCTTATACTAAACATATATTGCGATGATTCAACCTATTTTATATCGAACTGCGCAATCAGCATAATATCAATAAAAGACATTTTTTCTATAAAAAATAATTGTATGAATGTGTATATATATTTATGTTGTGGGACACTTTATTTATGGCTTTTTAACTTGCGTAATCTCAAGTTTCGCATTGCGACATTGACAAACGTTTTCTATTTTTACCATTTTTTTTACCATTGTCTGCAAATTGCTGCGATTAGAAATCGAACTCATAACGTATACAAAAAAAAAGCTCTGATAAAGAAAATAATTTAAAAAAGATGCTGTCAGACTTGTTTGCCAATTATTAGTTTTATTTCAATATTTAAAGAGACATTTATCTGCTTGGATAACAACAATTTATTATTCAATAGCAATTAAAAGAGTTGTTACGCGCTTTTACCAACATTTTAATGTTATTGATGATGCACTGTTATTAACATTTCCATGTTATGTAAACGTTTGATAGACTTGATGAAATAAATGTTATTAAAATGTCTACAATGCAAAGTTGTGGCTTATTAGAATTGATAAAATTTGATTCCCTTTTTTGTTCTCACATTACTCATACAAGATAATATCGACATTTAATATATATGACTTTCTAAAATTGTGTGATAGCGAAACTACGTTCTGACTAAAATACTAACTATGATTAAAAGGCACACACAATTCTTAATCCCCAACAGCGTCAATGTTTGCTAACGATAAGAATTGTTTCTCATTATCAGTCATTATCTCCAACATTATTTATGCCATATAGTAATGTTAAAAGCAATTTAACATAATAATTTGGCATAATTTGAACATGCGTTTTACCGGATTCCAGCGGTTTCCATATGTTTGGGAAATTATCTTGTGCGCATATAAGTATTTTGCTTTTTCTTTTTTTCTTGGCACTGAAATAAACACCTTTCTGTTGGCACCTTCAAGTTATTCTTTTAATGAACACTAATAGCAGCTAAATGGCAATTAATTGACTCGACGAGTGTACATAAATTCCAAGTACACGTATATTTGGTTGGTTTTTTTTTTATTTTTTTTGATGCTATACCAGAAATTGCGTCACGTGCCAATCACATATAGTTCAATTATAAATTGAAGGTCATGGCATACAATTGAAGATATGTGCATTGAAAATTCATTTAGAAATATTTTTTTTTTGTTAATATTTCCATTATTTGATATACACATAATCAAACTTTATTTAAATTTTGTAATTTCAAAGCTGTGCTTAAAATTTTCCGTATATTATTTGCCATAAAGAATAATGTGCATAAATTGATTTTCCGTATACAGAAATATATTTACGGAAATGAATTTTCTTTAAAGCTCAATTTTGACTACAATTCAATGATTAGCTTGTGATTAAAAATTGAATTCGCTTGCTGTTGAAATTGTATTTAATTCTCTAGCAAATTTCACATTTACAACGTTTTTCCGAAAATGGAAACAGGAAAAGGTGAAAAGGAAGTTTATAGTCTCTCCAATTTCTATCTTTAGAAATCGAAATCAAAGCGAATTTTTACTACAAGTTTAAATGAAGACTAACACTATTGTGAATATACAGAAATCTTCAATAAAAAAATCTATAAAAATCACAACTCAACATTATAATTTGTTATAGTACAATTATGCTTAACTATATGCTTAGTTTCAGTTTACGCCCCTTTAACTTGGAATTGTTAGACACGCCTTATCCTTAATGTATAGTCTATTAAAAGCAATTTGTAATTAACATTAAATATTCCTTTTTAGAACTTGCGTGCGAGTGACACTGCTTTCAACAAGCTTTCAACAAGTTTTAATTATTATTAATTATTTTCATTGCCTAATAGACGTTTGCCATAATTTATAGAGCAGCGTTAACAAAAAAAAAAAAAAAACTCAAAACGTGTCTTGCAAAATTGTAAAAAAAATAAAATTAAAATTTGCACACTTGAAGTTTCAAGTTGTGGGGGCATCGTGACAAGTTCCATATTTCTGTTTGCATTATCATCGATCGATACGTGTAAATAATATGAAGCTCTCTTATGGGAGCGTTCGTTCAACTATGGACCCTGAATATTACAAACTTCGCTCCATCTATTATTTCGTCTCTCCTTCTTGGTCTTTTCTCTTTCTCTTCTGAGCACTATCAACATTTGAGCTACTTATAACACTGCATACACATAGACCCGCAACAAACCAGTCTATTGTAACTCAGCTGCGGGCTCCTCAAACTCGTTTTGTTTTTCAAGTTGTTTCTTTTTAATGCTTGGCCAGTACTGAAATTCACACAATATATATATATACAGATATATAATCATAAATATATGTTAAGTAAGAGAGTTGTTTATAAAATATGGCGATGCCAATGAAAATATTGTTTCTCAAGATCAAAATCAACTTTATTATTGAATATATTTTGTATTTTAAATTTAAATTCTCTGAAGGCAATATATAATTATATATTTAACACGATTTTAGTTGCAAATTAGAAAGAAATTAAATAATAAATTTTATAGTAATTATTGTGGAACTACAAATAAAATATGATTCGTTTTATATCTTCAAGATGATCCTCTAAAAATATAATATATTTTTGAATTATATTAAATGTAAACTAAATTTTTTCAAGCTAGTTTAACTATAATATGCATACTTTTAATAAACATATATTTATAGATGGTTTAATCAGGCTTCACTTTAATATTATAGGTAATTATTATACGTACAGCCCTCGTACGTATACACATGTATATCCTCGCAATACATACAAATATTTGGCAAACATTTGATATAATTTGTTATGAATCATAATTTATGATGCTAAGCGGCGTTTTTTTAAATTTAACAAAGAACACAAAAATCATGCCATTTTTTTGCACATTTAATAAACTACTGCAGAAATTTATTTAAATTTCCAATGAATTCAACGGGTTTTTGTTTACGTTCGCCCGACGCCCAAACAAACATAAATACATAAAATAAACACACATAAACATATATGTTAATATTGTATGTATGTACCAAATAAATTAATTGTTTTTTAAAAAAAACTACAGTGGCAACATACACTAGATCTTCTTGCTCATACTCATATGCACTGCTTGCTCATATGTCTATGCCTGGCGTGACGTATACGCCGTGTGCTCGCTCTCAATTGAATGCACTGCTTGTGGGCAAAACTCAACAGGATCGCTGTTAAAGCTGTTAAAGTTAAATAGTTAACAGTGTGAAATTAGAGATGAACATGTGCCGTGCTCACGGTATGAAACAGGTATAGAAAGACAAACTATTAATTATATAAGTTGCTTGCCGAAATGAATTTATTATTTCATATATAAATAGATATATATTTTGATTTCATTAAAAGCATTTAATATTTTAAATAATTGTTCGCTTGTGCATGTTGAACTGTGTGCTTATTAAAACTATAAAATAAATTTGTTTAAAATCGATATATGGCAAATAAAATAAAATATTTGCCAGCCTTACTTGCCATCTCTAGCGCCAATTTGCTTGCCAGTTAACAGTGCCAAAGTTAACAGAGAGCGAGACAGCGTTACTTTTAAGTTAACATTCTGGATCGCAACAGGTCTTCGCTCTTGTGTTTAGTGTAAGCAGAGTCGGCATCGCGTTATGATCGCTCGAATGGCACGCTTTGTCGAATTAAAAAAAAAAAGAAGCAAATCGACAAACAAACAGACAAGCTCATAAATACCCAGCACAAGTATCTATAGGAAAAAAGTACATATAGAAATATACTTGTACGAACTGTGTGTGTGCTATTTTTGTTCAGTTTTAATTTTTGTTTTTGTATTGTGGACTCTTGTAATGTAATGTGAAAAAAACGCCTGTTTTATAAGCGCAACAGACTAGTTATAATGTCAGGGACACTACAGACGTCTCATATCGTGTATTATTATGAACTAAGCAACAAGTGAAAATTTGCAAAAATGTTTGCCAAATGGTGGGTAATAATCTCTCTCTCCCTCTCTCTCTCTCTCTCTTTCTCTATCTCTCTGTTAATTATAATATTATAATCGTCAGAGAGCAAGACCTTCTGCACTTTCAGTCGATTATCTCATTTATATGCCCTTTGGCCACCCTAAAAATAAAAATAATAGATTTGCGGTCTAATAAACAGCATGCATGGTTACCCTTAAGTTACATCAAACATTTTTAACGCTTTTAAATAATTCAGTAATTTGTAGAAGCTTTCGGTTTTATCTTATCGCTAGTCAGCTACTAAAGTTCTTCCAGAAAGCAAAAGCCACAAACACACAAGAATTTCTATAAAAAAAAAAATAATGAAAAAAAAATACATTCACATTTAATTTATGGGTTAATTAAGTGTTTTAAAACTGTAAAGGAAAGGTGTAAAAAATCAACTTTGGCTTTACTTCTTTTGGTCAGGGCTATTAATTAGCTTTGGCCCAAAAAAATAGAGAAATAATGTGCATGAATATTTAATAACATAAATTAGAAAATTTGCCTATATATTTATATTTAAAAATTGTTTATAATCAAGCGTTAGTTAATCACATATTTATATTTTCAATAGCTTTTATTATATTTTGCTTATCAATTGATTTTGTTAGGATCATTCATATAACATATATATGAGTTAAAAAACTGCTCATTCATTCTTAAAATATTATCATTTTTATAGCTTATCAATTTTTTTTTGTACTTTTCTCATTTATATATGAGTTAAAATATTATAAAATCTAGCTTTAAATTAACAAAAATTTAAAATTGAATTTAAAAATATTTTATAAAATATAATAAATAAATTATATTTAATATAATAAATAAATAAAGTAACGCCTCCATATAATTATGGCGTATACGCCCCTTGCAACACAATAATCTTTTACAAACTTAAAACATAAATATATAAAATAATATTTTATAAAGCACCTAAGAAATCCAAGTTTATAATATCCGTTAACATTAGGTATTTCGTATTCTTCTGAGAAAACTGTTATCAGTGACCAAGAACAACGGAAATGAGCGCTTAAATCGTATTGCATTGCCATAACAATAATAATTATTATTTGTTAATAACAAACAAAAATGTCTCCCAAGGGATCTTTAAAAACGCGCTTTATAATGATATATCGCATATAGCTATCGACCATATCAGAAAGTAAATTTTTTATTCGAACATGTCTCATGCATTTCAATTGGCTAATATATAGAACGACAGCGCAATGGATTATTTACCCAGTTGTCCACTTGTCCAATTGTCAGTCTGAATAGCATTTCCATTCATTTATTGTGGGTGTCAAGTGTATTTTGTCAGGCATATTCGTATTATCGATATGCTCTTCTTTCTGTCTCTATTCAACTATTGAGTTTGTTTTGTACATATTTTGATTGATGGCTTAGAAACTATATTGGCCACATGCAATATTTTATGTAGTCAACGATGAGACAACTTGTTGTATTTAATGGGCATGGTGTTCAGTAGTAATTATGTATATATTCAGAATATATACAGTATAGATATACAAGTTATAGTTTTTATTCTTTACCTTATTAAATTAAAAATGTGCTTAAATTGCAGCTGCAAAACTATCAAGTTTAAGTATTTTAGATGTGATAAAACTTGAATAATTATTATTATATTATAAATTATAACTTATCAAGTTTCTTTTATACATAAAATAGGTTAAAAAATTGAAAAATCCCTTGACATATTATTGAATTATTGTACTTTATAGATATTTTGCATTCTCGATAGTTTTGCAGCTCTTATTTATATCGAGCTTAAGCCAAAATTTAAAATTAAAAAATCTGACAAAAACTAAATAAACTGTCAAAAAAGTTTATATTTTATTTTAATCATTTAATGGAAATTTTATTTTAATTAAATCATTTAATGGAAATTTTATTTGAATTAAATCATTTAATGGAAATTTTATTTTAATTAAATCATTTATTGGAAATTTTATTTTAATTGAATCATTTAATGAATATTTTATTTAAATATATTTATTCGATCAGATAATTGGGCGTCTGTAGACTCAAAAGGGAATAAATGAGATAAAACAAAACATAAATAAAATTAATAATAATATCAACCCAATATTTAAACCGAAAACACAAAATGTTATGATATTACAGAAAATGAAAGAATAATTTCTTATATTTTTGTGGTTTCTTAGATCAATTGCCAAAAATTAAAAGTTTTAAAGTTTTAAGTAATAATAATAATAATTTCTTATATTTTTGATAGAGGTTTATTAGATCATTTGCCCAAAAATGTAAAAGTTTTAAGTAATAATAATTAAATTATTTACAAATCAAGCTATTAATTCTTTTTTTTACATTTCAACAAATTTTTCTTTTAGTTTGAATAGAGTTTACATTATTTTATTGACATTTTATTTAATAATATTGCATGCTTTAATTTTATAATTCTTTTTCAAGAACTCTTAATTGTGAACACCCTTAATGTGTTGCTTGTTTGCATTGTTATTATTCCTTCTGCACATTTATAGTTAACTATATATTTGCATTTGCTTTTAGCAAGTCACAAATGTTTATTCAAATAATAAGGGATGTTTTGTTTGTGTGTTTCAGTTTATTGGTTTATCGATTTGCAACCTTGATACATTTGATTATTATTATTATTGAAACTGTTGTCAGGTCAATTCAATTTACTAAATAAACATCTTTTTTTTTCTTTTGCAATTTGCAGCTAATTTAATATAGAATGTTACCCAGTTTTGACACCTTAATGCGTTGCTCGAAGCGAGTTCTGCAAACGCCGCTGGAGGCGGTCAAGATGCACAGCTCTGGACATAGTAAAGCATCTGCCAGCGGCATCTATGGACCCTTTACCCCAACCAATGATCTGAGCTGTTCCGGGCGTGGAGATTGTGTGAATAATACCTGTGTCTGCGATATTCGTTATGCGGGCGATGAATGCGACTTCTTCAATTTGCCCTATTATGCGGGCATATCGACTGTCTTCTATGCGGTGGCTCTCGTCTCGGTTATCCAGCTGCTCATATGCATTGTGGCCGAATATCAGCGTTTGAAGCAGCCATCAATTTTACGCGCTTGCCGCATCACCACACAAAAGCTACTCTATTTTATGGTCTTTGTGGCATCCTCATTGCGTGGCGCCTACTTTACCACACCGGTAAGTCATTAATATTTTATTTAATTTGATTTGTTTTTAATAGTTTTCACTTTGTTCTCTTGCAGCTGGATCTACAGCCTCAGTGGGCGGTCACACTGATGTCTGCCTATTATCCATTGCTGATGACCTGCGCCTCCCTCATTGTCTGCATGTGGGCCGAGGTATGTAGGTGTTCCTCAAGCGATTTGACTGGAACTGTAAAATTTATTGATCATACAAATAGCGTACTTGAATCAAGGTGGATAACTTTGTCAACAAACGCAAGCTGCTTAGCTCAATTCAAAAGTTTGTTCTTAAACAAATCAATTAGCAAGTAAATAGAAATCAATCAACGTTTAGTACAGCTTGATAAGTTGGGTTTGCTTAGACGTTTTTCAAAGCTGGATTGTTAATTTTGTGATAAATAATAGTATTAGCTTAGACGGCTTAAAGTCTGTTTAAATAGGAAATAAACAGAAGAGGACAGTTTGGTTTATAACTCGCGGCACAGTGCAACGTGTTGTTAATTTATATTAAATTTTTATCTAACAAACTGTTTCGATTTGATTTAAAATTGCGTTAAACTTACGTTTAAGGATTAAATTTATTGGCCATGAAATTAGAGGCTTTTTGGGTTTATGCAAAAGAAATAATAATTGCATAAATATATTAAGCTAAATGTAATATTAAAGCATATAAAAATATCATTGTTAATTGTAAAAATTCAAAATTCAAAAGCGTTCTCCACAAATTTGACTATTTAGTGTAATTTTTTTACATTCTTTATTTAAGTAGCAATACCCTGAATAAATATTTGTGGCAGGCGGAAGTAGTCGATTTTTTGAGAAAAGATTGTAAACCTATTCTAGTAGATAGCTTGATTTATTCTAAATCGAGTATATTTACGAGAACTTACTAAATAAATTCCAAAAACTTATAGCTTTCTATCTACTAAACCTCCAGCATTGAAATGATTTAGAAAACCAATAAAACGAAAAGTCCTTGATAAATGTATACATGTGCAAAAGTATAATCGCAGTAATAGTTATATTAAGAGCTTACTAAGCTCATGTGTTTAATCTACACACGTTGATAAAGCAAAAAAATAAAAATAAATAATAACACAGATAGAGACTAAAAGTTTGACGCCTATAAAAGTATTTGTCTTTATAATCTTTCAAAGAGAATTGTATTTGCAATTATATTCTCACCTGTTCAAAATCTAATCTTCAATTTAAATGAGAGACGCAAATATTTAATTAATTTGCGAGTCAAATCTTAATTATATGCTCAATTTTGAGTGAGTTTTAAAGTGTAATATAATATTTTTTATAGACTGCTCTACGTCTATTGTATGGGTGTTTTGGGTGCAATTGCACCCATTTTTTTCCCCCCCAAATTACAATTGTTTTTCAACGCTTCTCATATCGCCTTCATTGGGCTTTGATAGGCGACCGCAATTTATCGCGTCCATTAATTAAACTTGTGTGAACTAAAGTCGCGTACGTGTGCACTTGCATTTTGCACTTTGGTTTTTTTAAATTTCTCTATCTAAATATTGTGTTTATACTTAATTCGCATTGTTTGACCATTTCAGATCTTTCACCTGCGCGACATACGCTGGGAGAAGTCGCAGTTTCTATCGAAGAGCTTCCTCGGCTTTGTGGCATTCAATTTCTTCCTGTACAGTCTATTTGGCATTGAGGTGTTCAGTTCGCTAATCAATTCGGAACGTCGCGATTATGCACACATCTTTAATGGCTGCTATGCTGTGCTGTTGCTAATTGTGGTCATCTTTTTTCTGATCTATGGCGTTGAGGTATTCTTCAAGCTGCGTGGCGGATTTGTTTATGATCAAACGGGCAAAATACTGGGACCCAGTGAGGCCATTGTAAATGCCTCTCAACTGCATCAGTCACGCTTGGGACTGCTCAGTCAGGCCATAATGCTAATTGTGATTGTTGGTTTCTTGACCTCCGAAACTCTGGGTGATTTCTGGAAGACAAAGTAAGTCTGAGTTTGCGCTTTAATTAATGATTAACTATAATTTTTCAATATTAATTTGCAGAGTGCCCGTTAATTCACGCAATTGGCATGATATTATCTTTCGCATCGCGGAAATTGGCGTCGCCTTGTGGTTTCCCTGCTGCCTGTGGAATTGTATGGCGCCAGAACAGCTCTGGATATTAAATCCACGCAAACTGCTGTCACGTCAAATTGATCCATCAATACCCACACTTGATGCGGACAATAATAAATTGTCACCGGAGGAGGGTCAAACGTTTTTGACCAAAAAGGATTGCTGGATATGCTATGATAGCGATAAACCGGAGCCCCTCATTCAACCCTGCCGTTGCACCGGCGATGTCAGCTCGGTGCATCACGAGTGCCTTAAACGCTGGCTGGTCGAGAGCTGCGGCAGCAACAATGAGGCGCAATTGTCCTGCAAAGTCTGCGCACATCCCTACGAAATTGAGAAATCTAAAAAGTACGTTAAACGAAGCTGTATTTGACTGGAATGCTAATTTATTTATCTATTCTTTTTGTAGACTTGAATGGGACAAAGGTTTTACCATACAGCATTGGATGAAGACGGTGATATTGATAACATTAATGTGTGTTACCGGCGCCACAGCCTGGGCCATTATACAAATGTATGTGGATCCTTTGGTGCGTGTTCTAACCGTTGGCGTTGCTGTCCTCATTGGTTATGTGTGCGTCAAGTGTCTGGGCGAGAACACTGTGGTCGCCTATCAGCGTGCCAAAGTCAGTTCGATAAACATTGTGACCAGCTCGGAAATGGAGAAATTGCATACCATATGCGAGGATGTCAGTGCAAGCACCTCAGCGGCAGCAGCAGCTCGTGCTGCCTCCTAAAAATGATGCAGTTAATGCCTTATGGCATACGTGAACATCACAATTACATAGAAACATACACATATGGTACGATTTAGTTTAGAGCGCGTTTTGCACACATTTTTGCTCAATGCCACAAATTCTTCCCCCGAAAACAAAACTGTGTACATAGATTTTAAGTCATATAGCAAGTAGGGAAAAGAAAAAGAAATAACGGTTCGATAAACGAGTCAATTTTGTCTCTCAAAGTAGCACGCATTATTCCGAGCGCGACATGTATTAAAAAAAGAAAAGAAAAAACAACAACAAGCCAAATATTATATAATCTTTACACTATATATACAAACATAAGTCAGTATCAATTATATGAGTACATAATTAACACAAATTACCGAAAACGTCTTGAGATTATCGTTAAAGAGAACGCGTTGCCAAGTAGCTGGAAAGGAAGTTTTTAACAAAAAAAATATATTAAATACGTTTTGTTAGCAATGGCACCACCAGTCAATGTCAGTCTAGCTGAACATGTTTGTAGTTTGTAGGTCTACACGTTAAGTTCTTAATTCGAAAGCGTTTCTTTCGTTTCCATCGAGCACAGCAAAGTTTATTTGGCGAATATTAATTTAAGAATCCCAATTGTATACTTGTATTTCTGATTAATTTGGTATTCCATGTGAATACAGCTCGTATTACACCGTAAGCTTATAGTTTAGAGTTCTTATTTATAAACAAACTTATATACATTTATTTATGTAAATGTCGCCGCGACCGACCATATTATAATTGTAATTGTGTTAATCAATGCGATTTTGCTATATGTAGCTACTACAAATTATCAACAACAAATCCAAACACAACACATACATATTTACACCTTAATTTAAAATACATTTTTGTGATAAACCAATTAAATATAATTTTAACATTTAAAATATATAAAAAAGAAAATCAAATTGTGTTTAAAATTTTATTTAGCTTAAAAACCCAAAGGAAAACATCGATTTTCTTTAGAGCTCTATTCAAGACTTGTATGTCGTTTATATTTGAATTTTAAGATATTGATAAAAAGCAGCAAAAAGACAGCGTCGTCTGGATGTGCCAACTCTTCCTAAAATTTAAGCCTTTAAAGATGACGGCTTGGCTGGCAACTGTCTCCTCAGAAAATATTGTTTATAAGCCATATTAAGAAACTTACAGATGATAAGCTTCTCCATTAGCAATTCGAAAAGAAATCGATTTAGTTTTGATATAGATAAGAGAAGTTAAAATCGAGGTGAATCATTTTCCATGGAGATGTAAGTAAACATATTAAATGCTCATAATTTATGTGTTGAGTATTTATGGCAGATGATTCTTTCGGAGAGATCATCGGGATGTATGGGTTTAAGTCGTCTTTAGGTAATGTTAATCCTCAGGTCTCTTGCCAGTGGGTTAGAATGGGTGACAAGTCGGAGCATTGTACATACTCGAGTGCCTTGTTGATGTGATTGCAAATTTTGGGTAGTTCTGAAATCGTTCTAAATATCCAATTCGCACAGTTTTATAATAAAACAATTTTCATTTTGAGTTGTCTTTAAGTCTAAAGTTATACATTTATTATACGCATTACCTATAAAATATGTATATATATAGAGAATATGCTTACATTATGTGCATAATAAAAGCCAAGTCTATGACAATTCAAATATTTTATCTACTACCGTAGCAATAATGCTTATGTAATATTATTAAGTATTCAAAGATCAACAACGTAAAGGTCTTATAAAAGAAAAGGAAATTAACTAAAATTCACACAGTCATTCAGCTGGCACGCAATTTAATGCCAAAAATTGAATTCAAAGATCACATTACTAACTAATGATTTTTTTTTGTGTTATATATATATATATGTTAAGCTAAATCAGCTAACAACTAAATATTTTGTTTTATTTTGATTGCTATAAACTATTTTAAATTTTGTCGCCAAATATTTATGTATACATATATAACTTGGCCAGAAAGTGCCTTAATTTAGAGCTATTTATGCATAATTTGGTTTATACTAAGCCGGTTAATGAGCTAAGTGAAATAATTCAACTAATGGGTTTAAAGAGTCCTTAATTGGCTTCTCTTTTTTTTTTGGGGTCGCGATGTTTAAGTGACAACAGCGGAGCGCTTATCGCGATTCTTGCCACGGGTTATGGAACGTGCCTTGAAAGCGGCGGCATTCACCAAATGCTGCAAGTAAAAGACCAAATTTAAGTAAATGGTTTAAGTTGATTGTTTTATTATTTATTAACTTACGCGTTCCAATTTTGTCTGCTTGACCTTGGCATTACCATTGATGCCCGTGTTGGTGGGCCGGGGTCCCAGCTGGAATATGTCGCGTATGAAATCGTTTTCCTGCAATTGTGAGGTCATGCCACCGCCCATAACGGTGCACAGAGCTGAGTACTGATGATGTATTGACCAGGCATCCAAAGTAAGAGCATCATTACCAAAACGTATATTAATCTCTGGTGAGATATCCTCCTAAAAATATAAAATTAGCGACATTTAGCAAGCGACGACAACAAATTCAGCCAGAACATGATTTAATAAAAAATATTTCAATAATCATTATTACTAGTTTTACTTTTCCTTCAGCATAGACAAAATTTTATGTAGAATAAAAAAATTACTTAAAAAAAAAAAAAATATTTAAACGGTAAAAATTCTTTTATTCGGTCTTCAAAATGATGCTCTCCACTTATCAACATGACTATGTACTGCCAAATACAAAGCGCTACGAGTTTATGTCACACCTCAAGACCAAGGATGGCTATGGAGGACCCAAAATTGTTGAATGCCAGTGCAATGAGGAGGATGTGATTAGACCGCCGCCAGATGCAATTAAGAACTGTAAGGGCGTTGAATGGACGGGCATAGCGCCAATGGGACGCTTGGTGGATCCGCGTCTTATACCCACAGAGCTGGCACAGGATCAGGTGGAGAAAATGGCATTTGCACCAGAATCTGATTGCATGAAGCTGCAGCCGAATCGTTTCCTTAAAATATTGCGCAACATTTATCCCGATTTGTATGAGCGTTTAAAGTTAATGCCCAAGGAGGAACTAGGACGCAGACTGGAAACGAATCGCATGTATACAACCTATCAGATTGACTATTGTGATGTGAACGAGTATCCGGAGGGCATTTACGAGAGCATGAAACACAAGGATGAGGCGTCCAAAATGAAATCAGACAAGCTGATGTCTTACAATGGACCCTGTTCCGAGTTCCGTGCAGATGTGATGAAGCAAATGGAACGCGAAAATACGACCGGCTATGAAGTAAGGGCAGATGAGTGCGAACAGGCCTATAAGCCATTTAGGACCAGTTTTGCCGATTCCACACAGTTTGTTAACTCCGGCAACAACTCACATTGGAAGGCCGCCGACAGCACATTCCGCAAGGTGCCCAACTTTACTGAATACATGGATTCGATCAGTCGCAATGGTTGCATTATAATGCGCAACAAACTGCACGATCATTCCAAGTGTTTAGCAAATCATTGCCGGCATGAGATTAAATTCAACTGCACCGACATGAAGCAGTAAACGCTAAGGAGCTCTATCCTGTCTCCATGCCAGTATCCTTTCGTGTTTAATAGTAAAAATTGTATCAATTGAAATGTGTCTAAATTAAAAGTTTGCTGTGGAAAAATTAATTTTCTTTTCAATCAGAAATAGATTAGCTGGTTGGTTTGTGGGAGTTTCATATTAAAATTAAATAACTAGAATTTTAATTTAAATTATATGGAGCAATATAGAACTATAGAAATCTAGAAAATTTATGCAAATCGACTGATTGTAACTTTATGATGTATAAAATAATAGAACAAATTTAATTTTGTCTTAAACTGGGGACAAAGAACATTTCGACTTGACGCAGCTAAGAACTCAAACAAGATTTCATCACTCAAAAGGGTATAAATTGAGTTTCTTTATAGAAAGACATTCTAATTTCTGTATACTAATAAAACTGAATAATAATTTACCTCCAGATAGCGTAAAACATCACGGAATGTGGCACGCTGAGCCTTGCGATCGCGTTTGGCACGATATTTGGCCGAATCGGTGGCCAATTGTTTGACAGCATCGCACAATTCAGGAATGTGCTCTTCCAGGAAGTTCTCGTCATGTGCACGTCCAGATTCCAAAATTAAAGCAATTGCCTCACCAGCGGCCATGCGTACATCCAAATGTGGTGATTCCAACAGGCCCAAGAATTTTTTAATCGAACTGTAAAGCAAAAGATAATTGATTAAATATAATATTTATAATGGGCTTTATTTGATTTGCTTACGGAAATTTGTGCTGTCCGGTGGTCATTAGGGAGACAAAGTCACCAGGGGGTATGAGAGTCAACAGCAAGCCCCAGGCGGACAGAGCCTCGGCATGTAGAGTGCCTGCCTCGGCTGTCACTGATATGGGAGTCTTGTCATCGCCACGCAAATAGCTGGCAGCAAAGATGGACTCAAAGCATTGCATAAGCAGCACCAGTTCACCAACATCCTGGCAATCAAGGAAGTTCAACAGGCCCAAGGCTGTGCAGCATTTGGCGCGTGCATCGTAACCAACAGATTTATCCTGCACGGTTACCTGAAGAAATTGATTCATGGCCTTGGACATGCCCACCTCGCCGCCCAGTTGCAGCACCAAAAGCGGCGCCAAACGTGCACCCCAAACTTGTTCCTGGCCCTTGCCACGACGCACACTCTTCTCCACAAAGTCCATCAGTGTCATTTTGCGATCATCAACAAAGTCTGGCATATAGCGATGCATCAACAGCTCACAGATGGCCTGCAGGGCCTGAACGCGTGTCTGGGCCGACTTCTCGGTGGCCTGCTCCAAAGCCTTTTCGAATTTCTCCTCATAACGCTCATTGGCCAGTTCCTCAGCTGCCTCCGAGGAGGCAATCTCTGAGACGTGCGAATAGACGCTTACATTGTCAAAAGAGTCATCCTCTGAGTTCGAGTCGTTGGTGCGGCCTGCAAAAGTTTAAAAAAAATTAAAATTATCACATTAATAAAACTGTAAGTGTGCCAAAAATGCAAACTGTGTGAAAAGCAATGTATATCTCAAACTGTCGAAAAAATTGCAAATTGCAACTTAGAATTCAATTTTTTATTTAAAATGTGGAGCTTTTTACTTGCTGGAAGGTATAATTAAAATTTTCTATTAATAAGGTTTCCTGTTTTGTTCTTACTTCTACTCAAACTGTATATTTACAGTGATACCTAAGCTGTAAAATTCAAGGGATTCCGTCAACTGATTTTAAGCAAAACGAATCAAAATAAATCTGGATTTCTTTAAGGTTTTGTGAAGTAATCAATTCGTTGAAAATTATTAACATAAAACTTAAAAAACATTACATAATAAGCATTGCATTGAATAAGAAAATATATGTATACATATAAAGAAAATTAAATAGAGAAGAAAATGTTTCTATAAATATAATTTCTCTATAATATAAGTAATAAATCAATTTACAAATGTACCAAAAATGTAAGAAAAAACAATAAAGTGAGCGTTCCCACTCAAAATTAGACGATATATTTTTTATAAATTTATTTTATATTTTTTTCAGATATCTTTGGCAACAGCTGATTCTGTATATGCAAGCCAAATCAATTGACGGAATACCCAGACTGTTTAATATTCTCCCAGTTATTTCTCAAGCTTTTAAATAATTTCTCATCGCTCCTCAAACTGTAAACTTGTGAAATTAGAGTTCAGTGAGATGACTCAGCAGCTGTGAGTGTGCGATCAGCGAAAATAAATACTAAATAAATTCACAAGCAGCGGTATTTGGACTGTGCTTTATAAATATGTACATTCATACATGTATATATACAAGTATATATATATTTAAATACACACAAGTAGTATAACAACAATAGGAATTAAATGCTCGTTTTTTTTTTGTATTTTATTTTTTTTTTTTGGTTTTTTGGGGCAAATGGACGACCTTCAAAAGAAAATGTTGTGCAACAAGTTTTTCTTTCTATTTCTATCTGTAAGTTTGTTGTGCTGTGCTGCCAATGAAAAAGCTCGTCTAACTTTCTACATAACAGCAACAGCAACAGCAACAACAACAACAACAACAATTTTCACTTAGCACTGTTGATTTGGGACAAGGTAGTTTCCGCAATTGGATTTTCATTTTCTCATTGTGTTTGCATTTCTTGGTTGTTTGCTTGTTTTGTAATCGCAACAATTCCAACAGCTGTTGGAAAAAACACACCGTGTTTTGAAAGTTGTTTGGCTTGTTTGGTTTTTTATTCAAATATTTAAGAGCTGTTTTGAACCACATACATACATATACAAAGAAAAAGATTTCATAATTTTAAGTTCCTTGATAAGCGCAAGAAATACATGAAATATCATTGAGAAATTGAATTATTTGATATGTACACTGTTTCCGCATATAAGAAGCGAAACTATTTGCAACAATATTTATATATATATATTGCATATAAAGTTTATTATTAGAAGCCAACTAAAAATACATTTACATGTGTTTTGCATTTTTGAGATGTAGCTAACCGTTCAGCATAAGTTCAATGGGATGAAAGAAATTTCAACAAAACATTTCATTTACATTAAATATAACAAACGAAAATGTATATTAAAGTATGAAATCTAAAAAATAAACAAACAAACAAAATTCGAACGAGTAAGCAACGAAATAAACTCCAATTCGCTGAAGCAGCAGTAAAAAAAAAATATTTAACGATTCCATATTGAAGTACTATGCACTATGGGTAAAATTAGTACTTTTCCGAAATAAATTAATTTTTTAAGTAATTAAAATTGTACTTTTTATGGCTATACATTATAAATATATCACGCTTTATTGTTCCATGCCAAATATTTTAACATTCAAGCACACTGCTAAATTAACAGCTGTTGAAACAGCTGTTTCAAACGAAAATAACTTGCAGCTGTTATTTAATTTATTTTTGATTAAAGTAAAATTTTGAATAAAAAAATATTTTCTATTAATGTGATTATTGTGATTTTTACTTTGTTGTTTTGTTTTTTTTTTTTATTTTTTTTCAATCTTCCGAGTTATTAATAAATTCCAGAAAAGTGATCATTTTGCCCATAGTGTAATATACAGCTCTAATTGATAATGTGTGTTGCCTGTGTACATATGTACATATATATAACAATATGTATATATATGCCTACAAATATGTACTTCTTGATAAGCTGGCATTGAACATTCACATTGGTATTGTTACTGAATACCCTAAGTTTTAATAAAATGAATGATGCCTTTAAGACTTGTTGAATGTGTTGATGCAATCTAAAGAGCAACAGTAGTATGGATGGTTAAACCAATATATCCAGATGTATCATATATATATATATAAGTGCGTACACAACTAAATTAATACATTTCCGATCTCCTACATCACTGTCACATAATTAAAAAGAAAAATTTTAATTTTTGACTAAGCAAAATAATTTTTCACATATTAAATGCCGTCATCGTCATTAAAATTGTTTTAAAAATTGTGTATAGACTTTAAATTTCTATAATAGCGAAAAGCAAAATAAAAATATAAATCAATTTTAGAGGGTATCACTATTGCTACTCTTTATAAATACATAAATTTTTTAGTAATAGTATGCGTTTGGTATGTGCGCATTTGTCTGCTTCAGCAGCTGAGCGCGTGCAAGCAAAGCTTTTTGCGTTTGCCAGCACAGCAAATACAAAAATAAAAAAATATATATTTATATTTTGTATTTTAATGATTGCCAAACAGGTTGGAGACGAAAGCTCTTTTGTAGCCAACGAAATGTTTGTGTTTCATGCTATTAAACAAGCTATGTATGTACATACATAGTATGTATATGGATGAGTAATGAGCGAATGAAAGGTCATACACATAAGCAGCTGTAAAAATATCACACTTTACTTCAATTGAAATTCACCCACACACACACGCAAATTCTTTTTTGATTTTCTTTGTCTATCTATGTGACTCACCTTTGCCTCCTCCTGTTTTCTTATTACGACGCGGCATGTTGTTGTTGTTGTTGTTGCTATTCCGTCGCTCGCTAAATCCACGAATTTTGTGTTTGCTTTTGCTTTGACTGATCTTAATTTTGATCGTTTTTGTACACACACTAGCAGCACAAGCCCTGTAGGACAGTGTCCTTGTTGCGCGAGTGAGAGACAGAGAGCGCGTGAGCGAGAGTCTACACAAAGAAGTCTACAAAGGCGTTTGGCGGCAACTATTGGCGGCACTTGCACGTGTTTTTTGCTTTTATTGATTTTATATGCGTGTTGGGCGGCGTTCACAGGAATTTAGGTTAGATTTTTTCTTTTGGGATTTGTGTAATTAATTAAAAAACGCAAGTAAAATTGTTAATCAAGACGCGGCTATGCAAAAACTTTTATGTTTCCAATATTGTCTTTGTTGCTGCGGCTCTTGCTGTTGTTTTTGGTGCCTTTTGTTGCACAACACGCGTTTGGAAATGTTGAGCACTGATACCGTACTGAGCGTTGTTGATTTGCACGCGCGTTTTTTATTTATACACTGCTGGTGCTGCTGCTGCTGATTATAAAAATGTTGGTCGTTGTTGCTTTGTGTTGCCACAAATTTCATGTTTAATTGCAATTGAATTTCGTGTGTCTGACTTCCTTGGCCTTGAGACTCTGACTGGGTCTGACGTCGACAGCGCCGCCTTTTCCCGAGGGTGTTTAGATGTCTTGTGAAATTGTTTGTCTTAAGGTCTGTGACTAACTTTATTGTTTTTCACTTCGGCTTGCTAATATGCACGCGTGCACGGCTGGCTTTAAAGTTGACTGGTTGCAGCTTTTGCAAAAGCTCTGCGACGTCTGCTAGTTGTAAAAATAATGCAAAAATTAAGCACTCTTTTTTTCGTATTCGACGAAATTATAAATGACACATTCTGCGTAGTGTTGAGAAGTGTTAAATGTCGATTGGTGCATATACTTTGATAATTGATACAAAAGAAGCAACCCTGTTTGCCGCCAAGATGATATTTTAAAAATACTCAAAAAGGACATACGCATGTAATTTAGCACTAAAAAAAATATTAAAAAGCAATTATCTTTCTTCAATATGGTATTTTTAATATATTTCCCTTAATTTACACTTCAAATATCAGGGAACATTTTACATCAACTTTAGAGTTCACCTACATATTTTATCTTTTTTTATTTTATTTAATAACAAATTTTATTTATATTAGCGATAATCAACTATAAACAAATAGCTAACAAAAACTGCATTTTTTATGTTGCTCTCATAACTGCAGGACCACCCTAAATGGTTATTGATGTTTACATCCAAGTATCGATATTCATTGCATATTTCAACAAATATCACACCTATCGGTATATCGATGTCTAGTCGCTCTCTCACACATTCATTAACACAGTATGTTTATTTTTATTGCAAAACGAATTAAAAACAAAAACGCAGGCAGCACCACAACAATGAACACTGTTTAGGTGTTCGCATAAAAAGTTCGCCTATATATCGTTAAGTAGTAGTAGTTATCACTGATACTTGTGTGTACCAAACAGAAGCAGAAGCAACAACAATTTCTAATTGAACTTCGACTTTGACTCTACAGAACTCGAACTTTGTCACTTTTTATATACTATATATATAAATAAATATATATATGTACATATATATATGTATGTGTGTCAGTAATTGTGAATCAATAACAACAACATCACTGCCCGAAACGAAACTTACAGCGTCATTTTTGTGTGTCTGCACTTGCACAAGATAATTAGGTAATTTGTAAACTGCTTGCGACAGCATCATCATCGCCATTCACCTGTAAGTTGGCTAAGCTAAACACCCAGCACACACACACACACACACACAGGCAGCGAATCCGGGCGGAGCGATCCGGTCAATATATATTACGCTACGTTCAGCTCACTGGGCGTTTTGTGAGCAAACTGATAATGAAATATTTATATGTAGCTGTTATCAGCTTCGATCCAAAGTGGATTAACTGAAATAAACATTCTTGCGCTCCACTCTTATCACTCTCTGTGTATTTGAAGGTCGCTTATGGTTCAGTGTTGAACTCTCAGTTCTCTGTGCTATGATAATAAATTGCAGAGAGGGGTTGAAGATTAGCACTGAACTTTAGACACTATATACTTATAATAATTTGCTGTTAATTGTCAGTTTAATTTCTATTTTCAGTTTGCCGCACTTGGACTCGAACAATGGCTGGAATAGAGGAACGTTTTCAGGCTGCTGTCAATGTTATCAAAGGGCTGCCCAAAAATGGACCCTACCAGCCCAGCACGAGCATGATGCTCAAGTTTTATGGACTGTTTAAACAGGCCTCGGAGGGCGGTTGTGCACAAAAGAAGCCAGCATTCTGGGATGTCGTTGGACGGGCTAAGTGGGATGCATGGCATAGTAATCGACATTTGAGCAAGGAGCAGGCCATGCAACGTTATGTGGAAAGTCTGCAAGAAATCATTGAGACAATGTCGTTTACGGAAAATGTGCAAAACTTTGTGGGCAGTCTGGATGGTTTGGGCAACATTAATTTAGACGAACTGGAACTGGTATCACCAGGTATGCGTGAACTGGCCGAATCGCATCCCAATTCGCCCTTCCATTCGCGCACAAACAGTC
Source organism: Hirtodrosophila alboralis (assembly GCA_035043045.1). NCBI lineage: Eukaryota > Metazoa > Arthropoda > Insecta > Diptera > Drosophilidae > Hirtodrosophila > Hirtodrosophila alboralis. The sequence goes on from JAWNNH010000048.1 coordinate 2,034,580, forward strand.
CACAACATGGTGCTAGCTCTAATAATTTAGACGCAACGGATGATACACCAGTAGCTGCAGCGTCAACGGACACTCTAACTAATGGCCACATAACGCCGCTGAACAATGGCTTTACAAGCAAAAGTACAAGCAACGGCTATGCACATGACTCAAGCATCAGCAACAATAATAATTATACAAACAACAGCAGTGTGGCCATTGTGGAGCCTTCCGATGATGAATACGATGATCCCTACGAATCAATGCTGCCACAGGAGCTAACACAAGCGATCACACACAATACCGATTTGTTACGACAAATTCAGAGCACAATTTCAAATATGAACAATGATATGGCTGCAGTGCAGCAGCGTGTACGCGGCATGGAGCAATCACTGCTTGAACTGCGCAATGCACAGAAGACAAGGGCGACAATGGGACGTAAGCAGCCCGTTTGGTGGCCTTTTAAGAATATTTCACCAATGTGGTTTGCTGTTCTGGTGCTATGGCCTTTCCTGGTGCGACGCTTGGCGCGAATGGTGGAAAGCAGGCGGCGCTGACGGCGTAAAGCATTAGACTAGCTAAATTGGTATGGTAGTTAAATTGTAAGTAGTTTTTTCCCATTGAAATTCAGCAACAAGTGACAATTAAACATTAGAGATTTAAGTGAGCTTGAATTTGTTTAGTTTAAAACTTTCAAAGCACATAATCAAGCTTTGAAAGCGAGCTCAAGAATGTTTGGTTAAAATTAGCCTTAAATCTAATGTTTAATTGTCACTTTAAACACATTGTCATTAGCAATATTTTTAACCATGTGCAACTGCTTTCAGATTACTCTTGGTTATGGGCATAAGCTTTTATCTGGCTTTCTTCTATCTGCGAATGCGTTTCATTTCTTGTACAGAGTTGGCCTTATATTTAGTTTTTAATGGTTATCCAGTTGCAATATCTATATGTATATGTATATTTATGTTTTAGTAACAAAAACAAACACAATTAAGATATTAGTAGCACACATTCCCCACAACTACAAATTTTTAGTTCGTAAGACGATAAAGTTTTGTGCATATTGCCCAGGCTGGGCACGCTTTTGCCTTGGCCCAAAGCGTTGCCTTTCGTTTTTGTCAAGCAGCAACTGGCGCAAATGGTTGTAAAACAATTAATTTGTTATTAAGTATAATTTTTGTAATAAAGTCATGTAAAATGTATACAAAATCACAATTCCTCTGCTGTATTTCAATTTATGTAAATTGTTTAATCCTGCGGCTGAGCCGTCATACGCAAATATCCTTTGCCGCTGGGCACTTTAATGGTTTCAATGCCACCGGGAAAAAGCTTTGGTACATCTGCCGCTTGCACTGTGGGCAGCACCATGCACTGGCCATGAGGTTTCCAATCAGCGGGCGTAGCAACGCTTTTAGTTTGTGTCAGCTTAAGTGAATCGATGACACGCAGAATTTCACTGAAAGTCGGGAAATAGTATTAGTTTAAATTTGTCAGTCATAAAATTGGGAAGATAGTCGCATGAATTGCGCAAAATATATCCCCTTTTGATCACATTTATATAAACTGTATAAAATACTTTTATACTAATGCTCACTTTTACTAGGTATTGTTAAAAACTCACTCAAAGTTACGACCCGTGGTGGCTGGATATAAAATGGATAAGCGTAATTTTTTTTTATCATCTACAACGAAGACAGCGCGACATGTTAATGGTATGCCGGCAGCATTTAGTTCATCCTTGTCCAGCATATTTAGTTTCAAAGCCAGCTCACGTTTATCATCAGCAATGATTGGATAATCAAAGCTTGATAGCTCTGCAAGGTACAAAGATTTCAGAAGAATTAACAGGTAATAAATTAGGCACAATAAAAACTTACTGCCATAGCTCTTAATGTCCTCAATCCAGATCTTGTGTGATTCGGCCGTATCACAAGATAAGGCAATTGGTTTAACGCCGCGCTTATGAAATTCTGGAATCAATTGAGCAACACGAGCTAACTCCGTTGTGCAAACAGGTGTAAAATCTGCCGGGTGTGAAAAGAGTATAGCCCACTTGTCACTCATCCACTCATAAAAATCAATCTTTCCCTCATTGGTCTCAGCCTCGAAATTGGGAAACTGATCACCAATATTAAGTGCGTTGCCTGACATTTTAAATTGAATTTATAATAGTACTTTTAAATGCGTCTAAAGAAGTGCAATTAACAAAATACGGTGACTGATAGAATATGTATATCGATACCGTCGATATTTTCAATAAGCTTTACAAAACTATCGACTATTGCTGCGCGCACATTCAGCTTTTGTCCGTCCATGATTAGGCTATTAGTAGCTGATTGCTACGCAACTTCAGTTCAAAATTGCGCTCGAGCAGCGTCAGGTGATTACAGATAAAATTTTTATTTTATTTTCAACTGCTGTCTTCATAAAATCATTGATAAAAACTAGCTTAAGTTGAAAAGTTGCTTGTAATCTTTTGAATAATCTCTAAATTTAACTAAAGGACACACAAAATAGTAAGTTAAAATTAAACTTAAATTTACAATGAAATATGCATACATACGAACATTATACACCATATAAAAGTGAAATTGCTTTAATTTACTTCTAGCGTCACAACAAGTTGCTTATGTGTATAAAAAATTAATACCTTCTCTTCTGCTTTCCGAGTACACGTTAATAGTTTTATTATTGAGCGCTCTGCAGTTTGACGAGAGTGCCAACCAAAAATAAAACGGGCCTAGCTCACAGCTCACATTTTTCACACTTTGCTCGATATTTAAGTCTCAGTTTACATTTCTCCAAGTTTGCGAGAACGTAAAGTGAAAATTATTAAAATTTAATATCGGTCAAACCTTGAATGTGCAGTCATTCGTAACGCGCGCTTTGTCCGCAGCGGAAGTTGGATTTTAAGTCGGATTGTTGTCAGCTCAGAAAACCCCCAAGTGGAATAAACGATTTAAGGATAATAATATACGAAACTAAGTAACGATATGCGTGGAATTGTTATATATGTGTGTCTTCTGACGGGCCTCTTTTACTTTTCGGAAGGTACGATTGGAAAAGTGATCAATGAGTTGAAAAGTGACATTATGTGAAGATTCAATAGTGCATTGCTTGAATACTGTAATTTCGAAAACAAGTGTACAATATTTTCTACTTTATTCTTTCTTCCTTTACTCCTGCATGCTTTAAACCAGGTAAACCATGTCCTCAAAAGTCACGTCCCCACAAGACACGCTGTGACGCCTTCTACAAATGTCGTGAGCTGCCCTCCAACTCGCACGTCTGGATACCCACCAGGTGCAAGGAGGGACTTGTCTACGAACATAATGTGGGCAGCTGTGTGCTGCCAGGCGAGGATTGGGAATGCTTGACGCCCAGCGAGCTGGCCAGCACAACTATCAGTTCGGCCAACAAGGATGCCGATATACTTATTATCAACAATGGCGATGAGGCGGGATTGCTGCTCAAGGAGTCCTCACAGCTACTGAACGATGATGACAATGTGCAAATTGTGCTGGATGCGGCATTGAGCAGTGAGGAGGAGGAGCAGATCAATGAAAAAAAAAGCAAACCAATTGGAAGCACAACACAGCACAGCGAGGATGAAAACTCGTCTGTCAATCAATTTGATTCAAGTGGCGATGGGGAATTGGTAGACCTAGATGTTGTACGTCAGCCAGAGAATCGTGAGGGTGAGGTCAAGATTAGCCACAACAACAGCAGTAAGACTCAAAGCATTCACTTGGAAACAACCAGCAAGCCACCTGGCTCCAGCATTGATCCCAATCTCACGGCTCATTTGCAACGACTCTCACAGCTAATTGATGGACTGCAGCAGACGTATCAGAAGACAGAGAAGCCCCAGCTGGAAATGCGACCAGATCAGCTGAATGCGTTTCTAGCTCATTTCGATTTAAAGAATCGCTACGATATGCTTTATCCTATGGGTAGCTACAAGGAAACACCCATTTCATCCACCACAATGCCACCAGCCACCACCACTGTGCCAATAATCAGCAGCACCAGCAAACCGTCTAATCCTTTGCCCGAGCCAATGGCCAATAAGACATTGTTGCAGGAGCATCTAACCAAGCATCATCGCATGCAGCCGGAGACCAAATTGTTGCTATCCAATACGCAATCCTTTGCACCATATGGCCCAGGCTATGCCAACTCCCAGATTGTGGTCAATCGTCCTGAGGGTTCGGTCATGTTTACGCTGCCCCAATACGCACACAGCGCCGAGCAGTCGCAGGTTCATCAGCCACAACCTCAATCCCAACAGTATAGTTCAGCTCAGAGTCATGAGTTCAGCGAGCATGAGCCCAAAATTTCAGAGGAGACTTTGAAGACAGTACTGGAGCTGTCCAAGCAAATGATTGCCGCCCAGAATATGCCCAAGGTGTTGCCCAATCCTGCCTACAATAGCGCCTACTATGCACCACCAATTCTACAGCCAGTTATACTCTCGCCACACAACAATCCCTTCCAGCAATACTATGCCCTGCAGGGCTATGATCCGCCGCCAAGGACACACTATGTGCACCACAAGAAACCAAGTGGTTACAATAAGAAACAGCCCAGCACCACCATTATACACAATAATGTGATACCCGTTCATCTGTCCAGCACTAGCTCTGGGGAGAAGGAAGTGCTGGATACATATGGCAATAGCCTGGGCGTTTATCCCAGCCTGGACAAGCATGTGGATAAGAACAACTATTATAATAAATTTATGGCCACAATGACCACAGCTAGACCCAGCACCGCTGCCATCTCAGTTACCACAATGAGCAGTCAATATACTGGCCAATATGCGGCACCATATGCCACTGAGTTTGTCCAGACAACGCCGCGTCCCTTCGAGCACCAGCCATCGCCGGCAACAGTTGCTAACTACTATACGCCCAGTCCGCATCTCAATGAGAACAATGTGAATCGGGTCTATCAGGCGGAGAGCTATCTTACCAATCAGAACTTACCGCGTCCCATGGATAGCCAGGGCGGTCTGTTCCCAACACAACTGGAGCCGGAACAGGTCAAAATACGACCCAATTCGCAGAAAATCGAAAGCATGGAAGTGGAGGCTGATGAAGCCATTAATGCTAACTATGTCAACGGCAATAGGCACAACGTACTGACCTACAGCAGCAGCAATGCCGGCTCATCGGATGTGCTGGGCATGAGCCATCAATTAGCACCTGCCTCATATGTAGATCATAATTATGCCCTGTCCCAGAATGCTGCCAACGAGCTGAAGCAGCAGCAGCAGCAGCATCAGTATAAGCCAGCTTTTATGCCTAGGCCAACGCCGAGCATGAGCAGCAGCATCTATAGCGATGCGGCCGGCAACCTGGAGCTGAATATGTATAGCAATGGAGCTGGACTAAGACCCTCCAGCAATAGCATACAAGTCTTACCCAGCCAGCCAAAGTATCCAGCTTCAGCTGGTCAATTGGTCAACTTTAATGGCAACTTCATTAGCTTCGATGTCTTCCAGAAGTCCATATTGCCATTGATGACACAATCTTCATCAGCCATGTCCGAGCTGGGCAATGTCGAGGTCATCACTTGCCAACCAGGTGTGCGGCAACCAAATCAAACAGACTGCACACGTTATTTTGTATGCAGCAAAAAGGATGGCAAGGTTCTATCCTATTCCTGTCCACCATACACAGGTTTCAATAAGCAGACGCGCATCTGTGATGCAACCACCTATGCCCAGTGTGGTAATATGCCCATTTTTAATGGGTATACCATTGATGAGAATAGGCGACTGCAGGCGGAGACCCTTAAGGTGCTGGCCGAGGCAAAGCGGCGTCAGGAGGCGGCATTGAAGGCTCAAAATATTGCCAATCTATTGCAGCAATATGGACATGCAGCAGAGCCGGTTCCCTCGCCAATATCCTCCTCAACCAGCATGGAGCAGAATCTACTTGATTCCTATATGATAAGTTTTCCCGAGCCGAGCAGCACCCCACCACCACGTCCGACACTTGCCACACCCACGCTATCGCCCATTAGCAATAGCAGCGGTGGTTCCAGTAAAAAGCGAAAATATTATTGCAAAGAGGGTGACAAGATTCCTGACCAGACTTCCATTAGCAGCTACTTTGTGTGCTATAAGAACGCACAGGGTCAGATGAAGGGACACAAGATGACCTGCTCGAAGGGATTGCTTTTCTGTCCCAGAACCCTCATGTGCACCTTGGCCAGCAAGTGTGCGGGATAGTTTATTTTTGGATTTTGGATTGGGTTTACAAAATGCCACATTTGCCTATTGATTAGTTTTTTAAGCTATTTATTTTAATTTTAGTAATTTATACAATGCAACGAATTAATTAAATTGTATAATGAAAATTTTGAAAAATTAAGTCTTTTGAGATTTTTGTTTTCTTTCTTATTAATGGTGTGATAGGTCATCGTGAAAGTTCTAGCTTGTGTGGAGTATGTTAAAGACCTTATGCCACAGTTTCTCTGTCTGTATTTTAATTACCAGCTCGACGACCTTCTTATAAGCCCGATTGTAGTACACTCCAGACTATAACTAGTATATGCATAAGTATAATTATGCTCATATAAACCATTTATATAGTGTTTAAATGTATGCCAGGGCACTCTATAAAGAAGGCACACTTTAGGTACTCGCTATGCTTGACAAATTTCACTTTTTTAATGTGCTCATAAGCATTAACAAGCTGGTTTTTAGTACGAATTTATAGTTTAAATAAAGCATATTACATTTATACACTCAGGTAATTTAAAGAAAAGAATTTGTGAGTAGACTTGGAGATGCCCTGTAACATGATCTTTGTACATTTATTGAAAAAGTTATTATTTCTTTGTTTAATTTTTGCAATTTAGAATATATATTCGAATATACCAAGCCAAGCAAATCTAAAAATATACTGAAAAAATCAAATATCTTTAATTTCTATTTATATTCAAATTTGTACATTTATTTTTATCTGGAGATACCTATAATATTCTTGCCTCATTATTTAATGTTTATTTATACGCACAAAGTTTGTTAGCTGATGTGGGAAAAATATTAATTTTTGGGTTAAAATATGATTTGAACACTGGAGAATTTAATTGTTTTAGTGACTAACATTAACACATTGACAAATCTGCTTAAATATTTTGGTACTAAACTCTTTGGTATTAATTTTTAACCAAAATAGTCAACAGTTTTAAGCATTTAACTGAATTAAAATGCCAATTGGCTTAAAATTAAATCCAATATTAAGTCCATGATATGCGGCAATAAAATATAACTATTTGTGAAGAAAATTTTAATGTAATAGAAAAAAGTTTAAGTGTAATATAATTATTTCTTAATATAACTTTTTATGATACCTTTTACCTTTTTATGATTATAGGGTACAAATATTGCTGTATACCTAAATTTACCTCAAAAAGAGTGTCATAAATATAGTACTAGCTTTCCTCAGAGACCTCAAATTTTATTACCTAGATTTTTTTATTCTATTTTAGCATACTAATTAGTTCGAATGAAAATATTATGTGTAAATGGTTAGGCTAAAAAAAACACAATTTTACAAATAGTTTCGTTTCAAATTTTCAATTATAAATTTATGTAAACTAACAAATTTTACAAAAAACCAATTTTTTTAATAAAAATCTGATTCTTGTCAAGCTATTTAGTATAAAAAGAATGGTATATTTATAAAATTGTGTAATATTTAAAGACTGTTATACATAATTTCTATTTTTTCTATATCCATTTTAACTCTTTTCTATAGTTTTAAAAAATCTAATGTTAGTTTTCTAAAATAATACGAAAAATTAGCATAATAACTAAGACAAAGGCTTCGTCACATGATTATGAATATGAATAACGACTTCAAAGGGCTTTGACACCTTCTTTCTATAGGCGCGTGTGTCCAGTTGAAAAGTGATAGTATTATTTTTTTTTTTATAAATTTTGTTGACAACAAAAAAACGTAAAATGCACTTTCTCCTTCAAATGAAATGAGGCGATATAATGGTAGGCGGCTTCTTTCTTCCTCTTTTTCATGATTCTCTTACTCTAATTAGTATCTAATAATTGTTTAAATTAATACGCATACAATATGTTGTGCACGCATTGTCAGAAATTTCTTATTTGCATTTATTTTGTGATCAACATTTAATTTGTCACTCACGCATCTGAGCTTTACTCCCATAGAAATGAATGTCTGGTAATAAAATAGAGCTACAACTAACACTTTTCACTTGATTATTGGCTATTGTAAGTATTGTAGTAAAGTTACTTTACGGGTTAACTGCTCTCCAAATGTAACCCTGCAATGGGTTTTTTAACACTCAACATATTTCCAAACCTGACCTTTGGCGTACTTAGTAGATGCAGTCCTAAAACGTGCCCGAAGAAAGTTGTTTGTTTAAGTAAATTGCCACTAGTAAATTTAATTAAAAACCTGTTCCGATCCCAGTTATTCACTAATTGCTAGCAGGTTGATTAACATAATATTGCATAAAAAAATATAAGAATGAAAATCAAGAAAATTGGAAATTATAATATCCAAATAATATATTTCTCTTAATTATACTAAAATAAAAAAGGAGTTTTATTTTTACAAACAACTTAATTCTCAATCAATTTCTTCTGTGGACGATATATTAGTAATTAATTAATTTAATTTTAACAAATTTCATAAAGTATTATAGAACTTAAAATTTTTGAAAAAATAGTTTAAAGTGAAATCATATTTTAAAATGGCATAAAAATATAGGGTTAAGCATATTATCCAATTATATTATGTAAAACTGATTGTATTCCTGAAGAAAATTCTATAATCTATATCTATATCATTGTGACAAAACTGTCAAGTAAGAATTAAAGACATTACAAGCCCTCAAAGTTGAAAAATGTGAACATTTTTTGCATTTTTGAAAAATTGCTGAATTTCAATTGGTCTTTTAAAAATTTAAAAAATTCGTTTAAATACTTTTTAAGATTAATTATGTTAGACAATTCTTTTACGAATATTTTAAGTATACATATATTCAAATCGGTCAGTAAATGTGATAGTTATTCAGCAATTAGTAAAAACACCCAAAAAAAAATTTACCCTGTTCATCACTTTTCTTGTGCCTTAAGTTTAAATAAGATCTGATGTAGATATGAACAAATAAGTCGAAAGACTGCCAAAAAACTAGCTATTCGCGGTTTTCTCGAAAACCATTCTTTGATAAAATAAATGGTTTGCATTTTTGAAATCAGCGCTCAAAAATACATCAAAAAAAGTATATTAGAGCCCAGCTCCTTCGATCAAAAAAAAATTTGTAAACTAGTGTTATTTATGGTTTTGCATTATATGAGTTCAATACTAGTTAAATTTAAGTCTCTATTATAACCTCCTATTCATTGTAATCTTATCTAGTGCGAATTAGCAGCTAAATTATGATTTTTGATGAAGACATTTTCCGTGATAGGTTGTAATGCCATAATAATATCAAATCTACAAAAGTACTTGAAAATGTTACCAAAGGAACGAATTGTGGTATAAAAACGAAATGTTTTGCAGAACGTCTTAGTTTCATTTGGTGTTGAATACTAATCAGTTGAAATAAAATGAATTTCAAATTAATTATTTTCGCAATTTTCTTGTTCAACGATTATTGCTTTAGTGAAGTTACAAGATTGAAGCAACAGTTGGATGAAATAAATAAGTTGACACTAAATTATATTGAAACGCATCAAAATGAGCTAGACAATCAGAATGTGAATGACATACTTGACCAATTAATAAATATAAATAGTACTGGACTGTTAAGAAATTATCCTCAAAATTGTCCTCAATGGGAAGGCATTTACACAATAGAAGTTCCTGGACTATCTCCTTTTCCGGTATTGTGTAACTCAAGTTTGGCTGGTCCTGGTTGGACTGTAATTGCTCGTCGATTAAATGGAAATCTTAACTTCTATCGCGATTGGATATCATACAAAAAAGGCTTTGGAGACCTTGAAGGAGAATTCTTTATTGGTTTGGAAAAACTTTATGCGATAACCATAAGTCAACAGCATGAGTTATATGTACATCTAGAGGACTTTGATGGAGAAACAAGATATGCACGTTATGATAACTTTTTAATTGGCCATGAAAGTACATCTTATACACTTAACGAATTGGGCAGATATTCTGGAACTGCAGGGGACTCGCTGAGTCATCACCTAGATAAGAAATTTGCAACTTTTGATAAGGATCCTACTACTGGAAAGTGCTCAATGAACCGAATGGGCGCCTGGTGGTATAATAACTGTCAAGCTAGGTATAAATAGAGTCTATCTATATATTTTGAGTTAGATGCTAATAGATAAATTACATTACTCTGCTTACAGCAATCTGTTTGGAATGTACTTGAATGGAATATACAGCACCGATTATAATAATAAGGGCATGTGCTGGGGACAATGGCGTGGTTTAAGTTATTCACATAAAGCAATGCAGATGATGGTGAGACCAAAATGCTCTTGTTCCTAGTTACAGTTAATTCAAATAATGATATATTGATTATTATGCAAGTAAAGCCCTAATAAGCACTCTGACTCTTTGCAATCTTATCTAACAATAAAATCTAGCAAATATGTGCCGATTTATAATTGCGAATCAATTGCGCAGAGTGTATAAATATGCTCTTCTATCATAGTACAATAAATATAAACTTTATACATTTCTGTGAAAAAGATTCGAAAGTGTAATTCAGAACATGACTTTATTACTTTCATCTATCTTATAAACCTACAATAAAAACAAAGTACTTGAAAATGTTATCAATGAATATAAAAACGAAATGTGAAGCGTTTTTTAGTTCTGTTTGGTGTTGAATACTATTCAGTCGAAATAAAATGAATTTTAAATTAATTATTTTTGCAATTTTTTTACTCAACGATTATTGCATTGGTGCAGTTACAAAATTGAAGCAACAATTGGAAGAAATAAATAAGTTGACGCTAAATTAACGAATTTGAAACGCATCAAACTGAACTGGAACTGGACAATCAGAATGTGGATGATATACTAGACCAATTAATACATAGAAATAGTACGGGTCTGTTAAGAAATTATCCCTCAAGCTGTCCCCTATGGGATGGCATTTACACAATAGAAGTTCCGGGACTAACTCCGTTTCCGGTATTGTGTAACTCCAGTTTCCCTGGTGCTGGTTGGACTGTAATTGCACAACGACTTAATGGACATATAAATTTCTATCGCGATTGGATTACCTACAAAGAAGGCTTTGGAGACCTTGAAGGAGAATTCTTCATTGGTTTGGAGAAACTTTATGCGATAACCATAAGTCAACAGCATGAGTTATATGTACATCTTGAGGACTTTGACGGAGAAACAAGATATTCACGTTACGATCATTTTTTAATTGGCAACGAAAGTACATCCTATATACTTAACGAAATAGGCAAATATTCTGGAACTGCAGGGGATTCGTTGAATTATCACTTAAAGTCAAAATTTTCAACTTTCGATAAAGATACCACTGTGGATAAGTGCACATCGACCTATTTGGGCGGCTGGTGGTATCGTAGCTGTTATGAGAGGTATATATATAGTCTATCTAATTTAAGTTATATGCTAATATACAATACATATATAAATAATTGCAGCAATCTCTTTGGAATGTACTTAAATGGAAAAGACCACAGATTTTATAATGGCATGAGCTGGAATCACTGGCGAGGCGCAACTTATTCATATAAAACAATGCAGATGATGGTGAAACCAAAGTGTTCTTGTTCATAATTACAGTTAATTAAAGTAATAATATATTGATTATACAATTAAATCATTCATTATGAACATCTATTGTTTAAATCGATTTTGATTTCCTGGTTTTTTTTGTCTGGTGATATTAAAAAATCAAATGTTCTTAAAATATAAGATCCAAGTTTCATTAATATAATCTTAAAGTTGATAAACAAGATTTCAAAAGAAACAGAAAGACAGAAATGACTTTATTGGCTTGAGTATTGTTACTGCTCAGGAATATATATACTTACACTTTCCCTAACAAAATAATATAATATAACAACTTATTTTTAACGAATTGATAAACACATAAATTAAATTTAATATTATGCACATGCCTTGCACAATATTCTATTAATTTTTTATTAATTTTTTATATTCAATTTGAATGTTTACTGCATTTTTTTTTATTTGAACTTTTCTTCACACATCACACATAAAAGAGATCAATATTTTCAATTATGAGTACTCAATTCAACAAACTACATTTCATTTACTATAAGTAAAAATTTTTCATTTGGAATTTTTTTTTTTTTTGAATTTGATTTTTGGATTCAGCTTTTTGCTTTTTAACAACATTTTAAAACTACCATATGTACCTACAATTATTCAGATTTTTATTATCAATATTGCTTATAAAGATTTGGATTTTAGAGAGCTCATTGAATTTGCGCCATATGCAGGATAAGCGAATTATTATTTTTTGGTTGAAATGCATATTAACATTGCTTTTGGTTTCGTTACAATTTTAGATGCTATATGCTACAAATATATTTTTGCTTTAATGGGATTTTAATTTCCATTTTCTTTTTTTTATTGGGATTGGGCCCTCTGCGTTGGATTTGAGAACATAAATTTTTACACAGCACAGCTAGCAAAAATTTAACTATAGTACACAAATTTGATTGCTATAAATTTTGGTTTATGGCTATTTAAGTTAGTTTTAAAAAGTTTGTTTTTACGATTAACTTGCATTAGTTTATAATACAATTATCACATTCTTTTTGATGATGATATATATTCATTTGTATTTTCATTTTGACTTGTGTTTATATCTAAAAACTATTTATAAATTAGTTTTCTTTTTTTTGTTGTGCTTTAAGAGCTAATTTAAATTATTGCTTTAGGGGTTACATTTGATAAAGCAACCGCAATGCGTTGACAAACTATTATTTGTCTTACAATTTTATAATCACGCATACTTATCAAATATGATAAACTAACAATATATGACATAGACTTAAAGCGCAGGAACACAGTTACAGCTGCTACACAATATATGTATTGTACATACATATATATAGTTATAAATAAATATATATATATGTATATAAATTCCATTGAGATCTGGTTAGACCATGCCGAAGCCCTCACTACCCTCGCTGATGGCCAGCAGCAGCGATTTCTCAAATTGTTCATAGCTCTCATAATCCGGCAGGCAGAGCTGATTGAAGCTGCAATATTAAAACAAGATATAAGTTAAGAAAGTGTTAACAATTATGGTTTGATTATATCTAATAGAGCTGGAAAAGAATCTATAGTAATCTATTACGTTGAGATACTAACAGATTCTAACTAAACTGTTTGAAACTCTTAGTATTTAATTGTTTAAATTAATTTTATAGACATTCTATAGACATTTCTCTCAGCTCTATTTAGTACCCACCAGGTATGCGCCGTGGGCAGGTTACCAAATGTGGGTGCAGCAGTTATTTGAAATTGAGGATTCAGTTCCTGAAAGCCGCCAGGCGGCAATTGGGAACAGCCTGTGGTGAACTGCAGCAAGCGAGCCATTTCCGTTTGACTGAAATTACTAACGCCTGCCCAGAACCAGGCTAAAACACGACGAAATTCGGCTGAATTACCATTGGCAATGTGATGTGATTTAAAATCACTGATGGAGTACTCGCCAGTGCCACACATAAGCAGCTAAAAGCAAGAAAATTAGACATGAATTGAAGACTTTAATACTTATAATAAGTATAATTAAAATCACCTCCAGTTCGTTCTCATCAAAAATGCTTAACAAATTGTCTGGTATAATGGCATTGAGGCCTTTTAGGAAACTGTCCACCTCATCTTTGACACTATTGCAGAGTCGCTGTTGTGCCAAAGCATCCAGATATTGATTTTTACTAGAATTTGTCACACGCGTCTTGGCACCATTTGGAATAAGTTCGATTGTCTTGCTCAGCTGACCGCTGTTATCATAGAGCTCCTCCACAAAGTACAGCTCCAGCGTCTCAGTCGCATCCAGATCTGTGTCGAGTATGTACTTAATTTTGGACAGATACAAATCTGGATCGTCCTGTTCAAAGTACTGCAATTAAGAATACAATATTTAGAGCCTAAGTTAAGAGTTGTAAGACAAATCTCCTGCTCACCTTGTAGTGCACTCTCAGCCCAATGAGCTGGGCCAGAAAGGAACGACTAAAACGTGCACGTACCAACTGCCTATAACTGCCGCCCAGAGCACTCTCAAAGAGACATTTGCCAACCATTTTGCCGGCAAATTCAAAGTACTTGAGCTTTAGATGCGCCGGCCTTGTTGGATTTGGATGCACCAGGGCCTGATGTTTGTCATGGAATGTGGAAAAGAGACCGCTGCGTGAATCAAAGAGAGAACTGCAAACTAAACCGAACCATTCACGGCGAAGACCACCCCAATCAATGCCCTGTTCGCCCTGGAAGGTGACCTCAAAGTTGCCGCACCAATCCGAGACAGAGAAGCCCTTGGTGGCCTTCATGCTGGTCTCTAATATCTTCTCACGTTGCACTTTAAGTGCCATCTTTTCATGATAGTAGCTGGCATGAAATTTGCGCACTTCATGATAGAAGAAATCCTGTTTATCCTTAAATGTCTCCGAGCCGCCAATGTTTTTGAGCAGAAAATGCGTAAATGTGGCTGCAATAATATTGCGATCCTTTGAGGCCAGCTCAATCCTTGGCTGTGCACCATCATCTATTATAAACACCGGACCATGCAGTTGTGTGACCAGCTGCGGCAGAAAGTGAAACTTGGTCGATGGACACAGACGAAATGTTGCAATACGTTTCGGTATGAATTTCAGTATCATTTCCTTGATGGTCACCTGAAAGATCAACGAGTTCTGAGCCTTAACATTTCGCATAATTTATTTGCATTTCAACACAAAAACTCACCTGCTTCGGTCCCACATAGCACATCACCTTCCTGGGCTTACTCTTGGCCGTTCCATAGATGCTCAACAGTTTGGCCTCATAGCAAATATTGTGCTTCCTGGAGGCAATGTTCTTATGCACCAAAGTTGTATCGCTGCCTTGAATTGGGAAAAAGGCAATAGGTAAATAAATATTAATTTAAATATATTTTAAACAAGCAATAAGAAGTTTCATTAGAAGAAAACTTTACCCAAATAAGTGTATTAATATGACAAATGTTTAAATTCAATTAATTACTACCACTGAATTATGAGAATCACCAAGGAAGACACAAGACCCCATTATCCAAAAATTCTAATTTAGTTCAAATTATTTAATTTAATCCGAAATTTAATGCCTGATAAAACGTGTCATGTATGAACTTGTTTATTCCCAGCGTTCCACTGTGCCCAATATTTACTGTACTTCCACTAGCTGAAAGTATCATTTCTATTTTTAGCGCCATTATTAAGTTACTCATCATGTTTGTTTGAAAAACACTTTTTCATTCATTAATTAATGTTTAATAACACTTCGCCTACAATTCTTGGAACTTAAAACAATACAATCTTATCTTGCTGCAATTATACCTATGAAATCTATCATGGCTTTATCACTTTCATCTATCTTGTAATCCAACAATAAATTCAATATCAAGTACTCGAAAATGTTACCAATGGAATGAATTTCTGTATAAAAAGGAAATGTTTTGCAGAACGTCTTAGTTTCATTTGGTATTGAATACTATTCAGTTGAAATAAAATGAATTTTAAATTAATTATTTTCACAATTTTTTTACTCAACGATTATTGCATTGGTGCAGTTACAAAATTGAAGCAACAATTGGAAGAAATAAATAAGTTGACGCTAAATTATATTGAAACGCATCAAACTGAACTGGATGATCAGAATGTGGATGATATACTTGACCAATTAATACATAGAAATAATACGGGTCTATTAAGAAATTATCCCTCAAGCTGCCCCCTATGGGATGGCATTTACACAATAGAAGTTCCTGGACTTTCCCCGTTTCCAGTATTGTGTAACTCAAGTTTCCCTGGTGCTGGTTGGACTGTAATTGCACAACGACTTAATGGACATATAAATTTCTATCGCGATTGGATTACCTACAAAGAAGGCTTTGGAGACCTTGAAGGAGAATTTTTCATTGGTTTGGAGAAACTTCATGCGATAACAGAAAGTCAACATCATGAGTTATATGTACATCTTGAGGACTTTGACGGAGAAACAAGATATGCACGTTACGATAATTTTTCAATTGGCAACGAAAGTACATCCTATATACTTAACGAAATAGGCAAATATTCTGGAACTGCAGGGGATTCGTTGAATTATCACTTAAAGTCAAAATTTTCAACTTTCGATAAAGATGCCACTGTGGATAAGTGCACATCGATCTATTTGGGCGGCTGGTGGTATCGTAGCTGTTATGAGAGGTATATATATAGTCTATCTAATTTAAGTTATATCTAAGCTAAATGCTAATATACAATCTATATATAAATATTTGCAGCAATCTCTTTGGAATGTACTTAAATGGAAAACACGACAGACATTATAATGGCATGACCTGGAATCACTGGCATGGCTCAAGTTATTCATATAAAACAATGCAGATGATGGTGAAACCAAAATGTTCGTGTTCATAGTTACAGAGCGAATATTTTAATTAATTAATCTAATTAATAATAATATATTAAATATTAAATTGAATCGATAATGAAGAGCGCTTTTTATTAATTTGTATAACTATTTGTTTTTGATAATATTCCATTTTTGAAAATATTAAAAAACCGGATTCTTATGTTGTTGAAATGCGAATGCAAAAGACTTTGTTGATAGTAAGAATTAATGCAATAATATGCTAATGAACTGGAATACAGATATTCCTCTCGATACCAATCAAAAATAGTTATAAATGTGTAAAGGAAAAAAAGAATCTGAGGAGGGACAGAGCGGGACAAGAGACAATCTAGTTGACTCCGAGTTTTTCTATCTATACTGTGATACAGTTTTTAAACTGTTCCGCTCTTCAAAGAATGTATCCCCGGCTAAACAGACCAGTCTTCTCAAAATTGAAGTCAAAATTGAAGTCTGGCTACATCAACCAATATATAACATATAAGAATCTTCTGCTTCCTAAAATGTGGAAGTTGAAATGTTCAACTAATGAATGATTTGCCACGTAAAATACCGAGTGCATCCGTGGACACTACTTACTGCTCAGCACTATAATATCAAAATCTCCATTAGGTAATTGCTGATCCCGATAGCTAATGACGGCGCGTAGGCATGTAGGTTCCGGGAAGAGAGCCGTAACGGATACGCGCGAGTTGACGCGATCATAATTAAAGGCAATGGCATGCTGAAGCTTCTCAACGGCAACACCATGTAGATCATAGATAGCCACCTGGTAGCCCTGCAGGAAAAGGTTTTTAAATTCATAGATCAAAGTGTATGCAATGACAAAAACTTACCTGTAGTGCCTCGTCGGATTGATCGAAGAGGCAGGCATTGCCAAACTCATCCCTGGGTTCAATGTGCATCAGCGTGGGAGCGCTGGCACAGCAGATGACTGTGCTGGCTGGTCGAATGAACCGGGAACGGCGTGCATCTATGGCGCCGGGCAGAAATGTGCGTAGGAAAGGCGAACCAGCAATGTGACTGGCGCCAATGAGCACAGAGATCTTGTATTGACCCGCAGTGCGGACCGTAAACTTGACCTTGGCAATGTTGGCATTATTGGGATCTGTGGAGGAGCCGAGCTCACTAATGGTGACCACTTTCCGGGTACCCTCGGTGACCTCCACAAAGAACTGGTCCGTATCACAGATGGGATAAGGCTGGCCATTGCGTTGAAAGAAACGCACCACAAAGCACATGGTGCCACCCACACGGGCTGGATCCTTCCAGTCCCATTGCACCTTACAGTTTGCCGGCAGCAGATACTTGCCGGTGACATATTGAAGCAGCGAATGACGCGCCTCGGGCGCCAGCGATGGTTGCGTCATGGCGGCAAGTGTGACCAGACCGGCAACGGATACAGAGACCACCAGCATGCCACCCCATGTCCAGGCGTCCTGATGCTGACTCGACTTGACCACCGTTGACCACAGCTGCGCTTTCAATGCGTCCAACTGTGCCTTCGATGTGGGCAGGCCCTGACGCGCCGTCGACCACAATTGCCAATCCTTGCCAAGTATCTTGCTGGCACGCGAGTCCTCCAGCCAATAGACGTCCTCCAACGAGGCCACCTCAACGGCCAACAGACGTTGATAATGATGCTGCATGCGATATTCACGCAGCCATTCGCGCAATATGAGCTTCTGTTGCAAATGCAGGGCAGCTCGCTGCAAACGCTGCTCGTCCCCCGGCGGCAACTCGGGCAAACGTTCCGGATCTCCGGAGCTAGACAACGATGAGATGCCTGATTGAAAGATAGAATAAAAAAGGGAAACAATTATAATTATATATATGAAAATATACTAACTAAAGAGCAATTCGTGAACCACTGTCCATTTATACTCAGTTAATGCATCTCCCTGAAAATTGCCAATCCTCATCAACTGTTCGCAGAGGCAACTTACTTTTTATAACTAAATATAAGCCTTTAATTATATATATTTATATACATAAAACCAGCCTGCAGGCCATTGTTACTTTGGCTAAATTAATTGTAAGAGACAATTATATAAATAAATAAATAATTAATTATACAAATATTTAAAAATGTGGGCGATCCAGCTATGCATTACTAGACTATAAATATCAGAGTGTTTTTTAAATAGACAATTGAATTTAATTCAGGAAATCTCTGAGGACGACGCTCATCACATTCTTACAGGAAAGCGTTTTCAATTCAATTCAATTCATTTCGTCGATTCTTGAAGATAATACAGTTTTGGTATCTTATTTCTATGGTAAGGCACTGAGTGACAAATTCAGGCTAACTTAAATTATTTTGATTATTTTGCCATTTGCTTAATTGCATACTAGGCGTTAAAGTTTAGTATTGTTACAGTCTTTGAGTTGCTTTGGACTTTGTTTTTTAGTTATATTCTTAACAATAGGTACAGAGGTAAAAATTTTAGAAAAACCCTTGTTATAGGAAATACAGGAAAGCGTATTTCATTTAGGCACTCCTACTATATATTGAGAATCGCAGAGGAAGGTGCTGATCACTAGAACACTACAAAGGCGGAAATTTTTTATATTTATTTTTTTAAGTTCCTATTCCTTTCCGCTTGGGGAACTGACAACAAGTTAGCAGATAAATGTGTAAAAATCCGTATTAAAATATTTTAAAAAATAAAGTCCCTTTCTAATTTTGAGAATCGCCGAGAAAGGCGATATCTTCAAATAAAAAATTTGACAGACAATACAAATAAAATAAAACAAATTTTAAATACGAGTATATATTTTTCATAACAGGAAAGGATCACAAAGAAGTATTAATAATGACGTTAAATAATCGATAGTTTAATTACATATTTCCTATCGATACTATCTATAAAAATAACAAACTTTACGCGTTGCTGCTAATTGACTTAAATGGTCAAAGTTTTGTGTTGCAATTTGAAACTTTTTAGCCATGTCAACGTCATCAAGAATGAACACGCTCATTCATCAAATAGAGACAGCGGCCAGGAATTCATTCTGACTCACAATGCAAATAAAAATCGGTTTTATGGTGTCTAAAATTACAAGCCAAACTAATTTATCTAGGCGACTACGTCAATGCCATATATATACAGGCTCACCCCTAACTTTGCCGAAACGACTGAAACTTCGACAACAACGCCAATCAATTATATTTCAATTTTTTATGACTTTTACCAACTTGAGGATTGCAAAACCCCCCACCGAATGCGTCGCATCGCAAACGCTTATCGTTGACTGCCATCAAACGAAATAGTTCCCCTTTATACACCTATCCTCTGGCCAATCTTTTGGGGTCTCTGTAAAAGGCTTGTATAGCTCCTGCATTACGACATTAAAGTGTTCTGTCGTCCTTTGTATATTTCAGTTTTAGTCAACTCAAAGTCAAGTGGGCGCCAAGACTTGTCAAATATTAAACTACAAACGAAACTAGTCAGGAGCTCAATTTAGGGGGGAGAATTTTGTAAACTTATTTTTAGAGTTTATTGTCAGAGTAAAGTAACGAATATATAAGTTTTTGTAAATTTAATCTGTTTCATTTTAGATTTATGTAAGTATTTTAAAGCTCAAATAAATATTGAAACGTTTAAAACTAGCCGGCGAGCGCTGCTACAACCTACCTCAAAAAAAAAAAAAATAAAATAAAAAAAAAAAAAAATATAATCAGGTTCTAGTTGATTCCGCAAACACTATACAAATATACAATACATTTTGTGTTCCATTTTTATATATATATATATAGGATATTGGTTTTCAATGCTTTGATAAAGGTAATGAAATATTTAACAGATTAAGTCGCCATATTCAAAAATGAAGTCTAACCCTATGAGCATATTTTTTAATTACATTTTGCAGCTTTTAAAAAAACACTAATTAAAAGATTAAATAAGTTTAACAATTGGGAATATTTTTTAATTGTTGATTGACTGTTGAAAAAATGAATATGATTACGGCCATAAAATATTAGGCAGCTCTTAAAAAAATATAAATAAATCGACCCCTTTTTTTTTTTAAATAACAAAACAACGCCAGTGTCAAATACATGAGCTCAATACTCTTTAACTATTTCTCTCACTCTTTCCAACTAACCAGCACTACAAACCACAATTTTACCCAAACCACAGGTAGGGTAAAAGTAGGGGTGGCCAGAATAAAAAAAAAAACAAAAAATATAAAAATAATCCCAAGTATAGTCGAATATATACAACTGTTATTTAGTACCGACATAGAGAGCCAACGGCAGGTTTGCGTGCCTGACATTCGAAAACGATTTCATTTCGTTACCAATTTCATTTATTTCTAACACCCGTCCCTCGGAATTGCCATTCCCCTCCCTATAATTTTCATATTTCGCGCCGAAACGAACAACTTCCGTTTGAATTCATTGAGTCTGGTATCAACATCAAAACGCTGAAAAATGAAAAGTGCCAACAATGAAAAGCAACTTTCAATGTTGAACAAAACTTTACCCAGATATAATTTTTTTTTTTTATACTTTTTTTTTGTATAATTAAAGCATTTGTGTTGCTTATTTAATGGCGCTGCGCCTTTTGCCCGATTGTTTAACGAGAATTACTAATCGTTTTTAATTAAACAAGGCGAAAGTCAAAAGCAAAACCATTTCGTAATTTTGAAGTGGGTGTTCAGGGGAGGTATATTCTGAAGTTGAACGAAGGTCGCTCAATGAAAATGCCTTTTGAAGGTTAACACGCGGCCTCACAACGCCCATTAGAATGGAAAATGTCAAAAGAGCTCTGCGTAAGCCGTTTGTGGTTCCAAAAAAAAAAAACAAAAATAAAGGGTTTAAGTCTATAGATTAGAGAGAAAATGTGACAATGTGTGGGAATTAAATTTTGGCAGCCTATTATTGTCATTATTAGTAAACGAAGCGAATGATAAAGGCGATTATATTAGTTTAATTTGGTAAAGTTCTATTGAAAAACCCATTTTTATTTGGTTTTTGCCAAGCCCATTGATCGAACTGTATTTAAATTGTATAAAACTTCAACTCCAACCTTCAACTGGCAACATTCAATCAGATCTATATATAGCTATACCTAAAGATCTAGCTACAATCTGCACATGAATCTGACTACTTTCGATTTAGCTATCCAACGTTTAAACTTAATATACAGAAAAACTCGCTTTACTATTGTTTTATACCAAAATATGCTTACTTCGAAAAAAATCAAATTATTTTGATTGAAACTTCGTTCAAAACTCACCAATCCCTTGGCTGAAACACAATTTAAGAAAACCACATGGTAATAATTTTCTCTTCGAGCATTTTGTTGGCCAATAAACTTGCATGTTATAAATCAAGAGTGCCATATCATAATTGCTGGCAATACCCTGCAAAAATCCTTTATACTTTATGCAGCCTTGCAACAATAATATCTCATTGGCCATTGCTGCATCCTCTGGCGCCAGTTGGAGCTGTGCCATGTGTGTGTGTGTAAAAGGAGAAATAATTGGAATTTTTTTTATAAAATGACTTTGTTAATTTTGGCAAATAAGTCAAAAACAACTGGGTTAGCATTGTTCAAATAGCCCAAGACAAACATGCAGCACATTCACATGGCTAAGCTCTTAAATCCATTCAGAACATTCATTTCGAATACTCACAGAGCCAACTTATTTGCTCACTCATTAAAAACAACAACTTGGCCAAGTGCTGGGCAAATGTTTGCCCTTATTTAAGTGCGCGAAGGGAGAGGTAAAAACTTGGCCTAATAGGCTGGCATTATTGGGACTCTTCTTTGTCATCATTTTGCGATTAATTTTTAAAGCGCTCTGTCTCCATGTTTGGCCGAGGTAAGCAGAAAAAAAAAAAGGAAAAACGTTTGTAAACTTAGCTATCAAGACAATGGAGATACCCTATAATAGACTAAGCCAACATGAGACAAATTAAAGTATTTTATATTACTATTATTTTATTACAGATTGTGAATAGAATCAAATGCTGTTTTCAATAATTACCATTATAATTTACAGCATTTTGTTAAAAGGTCGAAAAAAATGTAGACAAATGAAATATACATTTCAAAAATGAATTAATTCCTATTTATTAACGAAATTAGTAATTTTTATTATTAAAGAAATATGCATTGTCGAATAAATTAAATCAATTTATTAATTAAATCAATTTTTTCGATGCATTTCTTTTTATGTTATTTTATTTTAAATACACCAATTTGCACACAGAAATCTTTAAGCTTTTATAATGCATTTATTATTGTTTGAATTATTTATTTAGTTTTTTTTAATTTTCATTATTAACATCTAAATAATTTATCACACAATATAATAAGTATGAAATGACTGCAATGACTGCATTTTTAATTAAATAAAAAGCATTGTATGTCGATCATTAGTCAAACTTCAAACTACTTAATGGGTTTCTAATTCAATTTAAAATATTTTTGTATTATTTATATTGATTATTCGCATTGCATGCCACGAATGAAAATATAGACAAAAGCAAAAAACAATATTAATGACTAAAAGGATATTATATCTAGGGCAATTCTGAGAGCTTAGGTACAAAAAAAATATATATATAAAAAGCTAGACCAGCATTTTATATTTAAAAAAAAAAAATAAAAATTATACCATGTACCCTATAAAAATGGTTAAAAGGGGATAATCATACTTAGTTTCATAACAAAATTTAGCAAAGGGTTTGAATTAAGGTATAGAATTTGGTTCGAAAGAAAGTGTAACGGAATTGTGTATATTAACGACTATAGCAGACGGGTATATTAACGACTATAGCAGACTTAATGGTTTCTTATCAAAATATTTACTCCCGAATTATCACTAGACCTCATACGACCCACTTAAGCGATTCAGCCAGGGTATCGAAGCAATTTCGCTGTTGACTGTTTGACTTTGGACTGGCGACTGCTGTTTGCTGCCAATCCTGACAGTCATTATTTATGCTATGGCTTTTGTATTTATCCTTTCGCTTATTGTTTTCTGGAATTGCTGTTTGCATTATTCTCTTTACTTTTTCTTTTTATCGATTATATCCTTTTGCGATGGCGACCGGGCGACGTGTCTGGCAATCACAATTTGAATAAAGAATGATTGTCACTACAAAAGTGGGTGAAAGGAAGATTAACCCGTGCACAAACGTCGCCAGGGTCCTATCCTTTTGTGTCGATTTTATTTTTTTTTTTTCCACTTTCATCCTGTGTCTGGTTATGCTATTGTGTTTGTTTATCAAAGTGAAAAATGATAAAATTGCCAGCCTGCGAGGCCATTTGCTGTGTGTGTATGTGTATGGGTGGGTGTGTGTGTGTGTGTGTGTGTACGTTGAATCTTTGTGTGTGCGCATCGAACCAGCTTAAATTCCCACCATAAAAATGAAAATATTTCATAACTTTTGCCATGCAACGTGGCAAACGGCAACCGTTGCATGCAACCAAGTGCAGCAGCTTAAAAAAATATATAAAATAAAATAAAATAAATAATCGCACATATTTTATCTGTACATAATAATTTATGCTGTCAATCTGCAGCAGACGCAACAAATATCAGCATGAAATATGTATTTGAATATTTAATTTTAAATAAAGGAGAGCGCTTTACCTTGCCCACTACCGCCCCTCGCACTAGCCCACTCACTTGCCTCAAGTGGCGGCATAAATTCAAATGCCACTTTGGCAACAGCCTCTGCAAATTACGTATACGCAACGTGGGCACACAAACGGCAACCTCGTCGCACAGCGCTCTCATCAGCGCTATATAAAGTGCTTTTTGGCTCCCAAGTGTTCTCCAGCCAGTACAGTGAGCCAACTGTCCCCCTTGCCGCTCTTTTTGCCTCATCCCCCCTCGTCGCTGGTGCTGCTCCTGATGTTGCTTTCAATGTAAATTTCGCAATTTAGAATAAATCTGTAGCCAAAATACGAATGGTGTTTAAAGACCGAGGCTACAGAGGCTCTTTGATGAAGCTTGGCTTGGTCTGCAAGGACATCAGCTGGATGTGCAGGAATAAAATAGACGAGTTACATATAGAAGGCTGTTTAACATTTTGAGAGCTAAATAAAGTAGTTCTAGGAAAAAAATTCCTAAAGTCAACAGAGTTGAATATACAGATCATTTAGGTTTTCTTTTTCAGTAAAAGTAATGAAAGTAAATCTTGCTAAATTTACAATTTAGCGAATTGAATCTTATCTCAAAAATAAGTGAATTTAATTCACAAAATATTGTCTAAAGTGAAAATGGAAACATATTAAGTAAATTCACTTTTGTACATGGAAACTGAAATTAAATTAAAACCTTTTGAAAAATTTTTTAACAAGCTAAAATTGCATTTCGCTTATGAATTTTTAAATTTGGTTAGAAACTATAAATTTTGGGTTAAAGTATGTAAAAAATTCGGATGACAGAAATGTTTGTACTGGATATCTGCAATGGCTTACTTAGAATCACATTTCTGTGCGAACTATTTAGTGTAAATAAATTTTGTATTAAACAATTATATTAAATATTATGTCTTAAACAAACGCTACTTGACCTGGGTTTTATTCTCTTCATCCGTGGAAGAGAGTGTGCTTCTTTTGACACTGAATTATATTAAACATTTGTATAACAATTTTTAACATACAATTTTTTGCAATTGAGAAAATGATTTCCTTCTTCTATTAGTAGGTATAGTATATTTTCAACAACAATGTACAATTTAGATTTATCTAAAATCATTGATCCAAACTTTTAATTATAATTTAAAGATGAAATTTCAGGAGCAGAAAAAATAATATAAATATGTCGAAAGATACGCGAATCTTTAAATTTTATTTACGCTTTCATTCTTTAACTAAAACTCTATTTTTATTTAAATAGTGTAATAAAATATTCGAAATCGATTGAAGTTTATTTACAAACATACTACATATTTATACATATGACCTATTAAAGCAAAAAGTCAACATGCTCGTGCCTGGAGGCCAAAGTCATGGGGCATTATTTGGTCCCAGAGCTGTGTTGCAGCTGCTAAATGTATATAAAATGAGCTGGGCAATAAAATTTTAAACACTCACACTTGGGGTAAATGCCTGAGAGCGAGCAGCAACCAGAGATTTAGCCAAGTTTTCACTTGCAATTGCCTGTAAATGAGGCTAAAGCTAAGCCCAAACAGACGACAAGATGATGATGATGATGATGATGATGATGATGATGACGATGATGATGAGCATGTCATTCTTAGCATTTGTGAGCGTGTGAAGAATCTTTACGGGGGTCAGGTATGAGCAGCTAGACATTCACATCCTTATGTCAACATGTGTCCTGTATGCAACATGCAGCGCCTTTCAGACTTTTTAAATAACCCGAAAACCCGCAGCAAACGGCAGCAGCTGTTGCATTTGTGGCATACACACATATATATGGTATACTTTGCTGTAAGTTTCCCTCTTCTTCTTTTTTTTAACGTTCTTGTGGTATCCACAAATGCTGTTTGTCAAAGTTTGGCCAAGTGTGTGTGTGTGTGTGTGGTTGGCTGCATATGTTCGGCATGCGGGCACACATGCAACCACATGCTAACTTTGAAGGCAAACAGGTGTGTCCACCCCACCCACGTACCCCGCTGAAAAGGACACTAACTGTCGCTTAATGATGATTAATTTACATTAGACGACCATATATATATATGCACATTATGACAAGTGAAGGTTGAACAAGGAACCGAAGGAAATAATAAATGATACTCTATACTTAGTTTTGGAGTGCTATAACACCCACAAGTTATGATACTTTAGATTGAAGTACAGAGTATTTTGTGCTACTTTTTCCATATCTAACAAACATTTTTTTGAATGATGAAAATTTAAGTCATTAAAGAAGTTTTAGAATAGGAAAATATTACCTAAATTTAATCTCAATTAAAAAATTTAAATAAATTCTGAATGAATTAACAGGAATAAAGTTTATCAAGCTATACAATGGATTAGATAGCTATAAAATATATACTTTTGAATTCATTCATTCATGACTTACTTTGTGAAAAATTCATATATTAAACACAAAACTTTAACTGACAGAACTAATAAAGTTTCTAAGAAATTTGTGTCTAAATTATTAGAAGATTTTAATTTAAAGCCAACTGAATAAAGTTTTAGGCATTAACTACTATATAAATTATATAATAATTTTAAGTAAATAATATATGTTAACAGCTTCAAAAATATTGTGTCTTTTCAATACTAAGACTGCCAACAACACGACCAATCGTTGACAAAAGTATTTTATGAATTGAAAAAAATTTCTTAACTTTTTTTTATTAAAATATTTTAATCATTTTATTTGTGCTAAATGTGAGTTATTATATTCACTTACTTCTTGATTGTAAAACACAAAACTATTCTCTTACAAAGAAAAAAAAAAAAAAAAAATAAAAAATAAAAAAAATAAAAAAAATTAATAAATTTGGAGAAATCTTTCTGCCTTATATACTGGCAGTCAAAACCATTTAAGAATTATAGGTATGCAAGTATGTGAAATGCAGCGCCTAAAAGTATGCAAAACTTTCCATTTCTTTTTTATTAGGGTAAAGATAATACTTATTTTTCGTATATATGGAGAACCAGCGTAATATTTTTAACAAAAATTTTTTTTGATCATATTATAATAAAAGAAAATTGATATTTTCCAATATTAAATAAAAGAAATTAAAGCAAAATCTAAGCAAATTTAATTTCCAACATACATATTGAAAACAAGAAATTTGCGATTTAATCAATTTGTGTATTGTGTTTGGAAATAAATTGCATAATAAAAATATTTCAACTGCACACAATTAATTTATTTAAATTTAAGCATGAGTTTAAAGTATTGCCAGACAATATTCAGCAAATTAAACCAACATACTAAACCAATTAAATGATTATATATTTATTTATTCATACCATAAACTATTGTACTATAGTATGTATAATAGTACATTAAGTATTGCAGCTATAATGAATATGCATTTCAGATTTCACTGCAATAAATTTAACGCAACTGCAGTCTGTGGCTTTTGTGTCCTCGGTGTCCTCTGTATCCTTTGCCCGCCAACAACAAAAACAACAATAGAATGAAGAGGAGGCTTAACCTACTTCCCGTTGGGGTTGTTTTTGCAATACACGAAATGCATAAATTTCATTATTTATACATTAATTTAGGAGCCTGACGAGGCATGAACATAATCACAGTTTGTGCAATTGTTCACAGGCTCTTGTTTCGTTATAATTTGCATTTAATTATTTGATTTTCGTTGTAAGCCAAAAATCCAATTTGCAACCATAATGTAAACTGCGCCCACATAATGCCACAAAAAGCACTGAAAAATCAACTGGCGCACAAAAATATTGTAGTTTTAACAGCAAAAAAACAGAAAACTTTTTTCTAACAATGTTGAAACTGAAATTGGGTTAAAACTATGATGCCAAAGTATTAATGTTGCACTTTTGGCATCCGCTTTTGGTTGCCACATGGTTGCACATATCCGTTGCATGTGCGCCCATGCAACCATGTGGCAACAACCCGACACAAACATGGTCCATAACATTTGCCAACTGCCTACAATGACAGGGCTATATGGCCACTGGCAATTAATGGTCGAAAAATAAACGTGGCACATGTTAAGGAACCTCCATATATATCGCAGCCTTACTTTACCCCCCCAACACACACACACACACACATACAGAGATACATGTGGTATGTGGCATGTATGTATAGCAAAATGCGAATTCGCATAAACAAATTTGCACGAACAAAGTTGCAACACTTTGGCATTTGAAATTGAAGTTGCGTGTGCATTTGTACACACAAATGTTCACATAAATGCAAGTGCCACATGTGCCTGTGTCCGTGTGTGTGTGTGTATTTGCAAATATGGTGCAAATTGAAGGACACACAGCAATATTTAACTAAATAGAAATTGTAGTTTACAAATACATAAATAATCGGGGGCTTTTACAGCACAGGAATGAATGAAAAAAAAAAACATCTCTAACAGCAAAATATATGTGTTAAATTTTTCTGCTGTGTTCACTATCGATTAGTTGATTAAAAATAATCTAAATGTCGTCTAACAATAAATTGAGTGGCTGAAAATTAAGCTGCTGTATTTGTTTTTAGTGATTAATTACAGAAAAACTAAAAAATTATGCCAAATGTGACAAAATTTGAACACTCTGAGTAAATATATTAGCCAATAGATTCGATGTGCTTTAAAAACAATAAATGGACATTATATTAAAGACTATATAATCAAAATTGTATAGGATTGGTAAGATACACCAACATTTTTATACATTTCTAAAGTATGCACGACACAACTCTGCTAACTTTCTCTTAATTAAACTAATTTTTATCAGGACTATCCAATTGAAAGCCAAGGCACACAATATTTAATCAACTTAATCAGCTCACAATATTTTAAATAATATAGATAAATCAAAGCAATTTGAAAAAAGAAACCATTTAGTTATATATAACTTAAGAATAAGTATTTAATTCAAATTTCAGTGTTTGTTTAATTAACTATAATAGATAAATCTGCTCAAATCTAGCATTTACAGTGTAGGGATATTCGATTTAAATAATAATTTTTACAGCTCATAAATTTCAATTTACTAAATAAAGTTTATTTATGGAAGGTATTATAATATAAAGGTATGAAAATTGAACTGTAACTTTTAGTATGCCCAGAACTGTATACATTGAATATAGGTAGGTATATACGTTTTATATATACATATATCCAATTTCCTAGTAGTTGGCGTTTTTAGCATTACGTGTATAAGCCCACTTGGCTGGCCATTAGCATTTGGATTTTGACCCGTGGCAGGTTATGTCATTGGCATGCAAGAATTAATTTTAAAAAAAAAGCACTCGACTTTTAAGTTTAATTAAGACTGTTAGTACATTTATAAACATGAATTTGCTGGCAAGACATTTGGCATTTCTCTAATCGTGCGCACAAAAGTTCAAGGCTGGGTTTGGTAGGTCTGAAGCGGAAACGGAAACACTTGGGAACGGGAAAAACGAGCGCCATATTGCGCATACGCTCCGTTTTAAGCTCGTTAGCCGCTAGAAAGCAAGCAAAAAAAGTGAAATGAACATTCACATGGAATTTGAATTCCAATTTGAATTTGTGCATTCAGTTTGAATCTTTTCATTTTGAATTGAATTGAATTGTTGACCCCTTTTGCACTTCACTCACCTGAGGACGAGGATTGCGAATGTCGCATTGTGGTTACCATGGCAATGGAATTTATCTCCGACTCCGGCGACCACATTGTTATATAAATATTTGTATATATCTATATTGGTTATGTTGATTTGGTTTATAGTATTTGTCTTTTGTTATATTTATTGATTAAAATTCATGTAATTAAATTCATGTTGCACTTTGATCTCATCACGAATTCCGCTCGTGTTGCTTTTTTTTGGTTACTTGTAGTTTCGTTTATTTTCGTTCTTATTTTTTAATTTATTAAAAAAGTTGCTGTAGAAAGTTTTGATATATTCCATGCATATCTACGGCTGCTGGAAACGGCCAACTGAGAGCCGGATAAGTTTCTTGCAAAACTTTCACATTGCACGGACGTAAAAAAACAAAAAAAAAACAAAAATAAAAATAAAAGAAATAAAGCGAGAAAATACAGCGAAGCGAACAAACTGAAAAAAGCAAGTTGAAAATATAATATTGTAGGGCGCTCTAGAGTTGAAGTTATAAGTGGGCGTGTAATTTTTGTGGCTTGCAAATGAGTTTCGACAGCACCAACGTAGTCTTCGGGGAACTGAGATTGAGAGTGGAGGAACTGGGAATTGGATTAAAGCTCGCAGCCAAAAAAAAAACATTTGAAATTGAGTAATGCAATAACTTTTTGCCAAAGAAATGTGCTATGAAATACTACGAGCCAAGAAAATATATCCTATATATACATATATGCGCACAAATCGTTATTAAAGTTTTATGCAAGATGTTTTAACCTCTTTACTACACTCTGTTATATTTTAAAGGCCAATGCAGCTTTGCACTTGGCTCAAACCGAAAGCCATTGTAACCGCCATTAGCTGCCAACATTCAGCAGCCAGCAGCCAACAACCATCAGCAAAAATAACAATAACAATAACAACAAACACATTTTGCATAACATTTGCAACGCAAGTGCTAAAGGACATTTCTAGTGTCAGCAGAGAAGAAAAAAAAATAAGAGCAATAACAATAACAAGGACTTGGCTGGCAATATTGATCTGCGGATGAAAGAGCAGGAAACGTACATAAATACAAAAGTCAAGCTGTAAAGCAATTGCTGACACTAACGATACTATCGATTGCGGTTTCGGTTAGTTGTTATCGATATATTAGTTATATATTATCGAAACGATATGTTTGATCTTAAGAAATAAAAGTCAATCTAGCTTATAAAAGGTCACAAAAAACTGTAAGAAATCGAACGCTTGACCGAGAACATAAAAGTGAAGAGCAAGGATCACAGCGAATTAAAAGAAATTGCATATAAATATACGATGGAAAATAATGTGAAGAGCAAAGAACTGAAAGAAATCGCAGATAGATAATGGTTGCCCGAAGAAATTCGAGTGAAGAGCAAAGACTTGAAGAAATCAGATATACATGTAAATTCCCTATAAAAATTAAAGTTAAGAGCAACGATTATAAAGAAACTTTAATAAATTGAATAAAAATTAAACTTACACTGTATAAATTGAAAGTAAAAAGCTGAATTACAATGAACTAAAAAAAAATGCATATAAATACACCTCGTACTGTCAACTTTATAAAAACTAAGATTTTTTATATTACATTAGCCGATACTATCAATAAAGGACTTTCCAGCTCTATTAGCTTGTACTTTATATCTTTTTGTAGTATATTTATAGTACATAAGCTATGCCAAAAGCATTGTAAACATTGTGATATCTGCGACCAATGGTCGTCATTAGATTCAAGTGTATTCAAGTCTTTCATCCTTCAACTGTAGTATTTATCCTTTTTCTGCTAACCTTAACAACTTCTACTTATATACTTACATTTATTTATATTTAAGTATATCACATATGTTCAAGTGAGTTGAACTCTGCTTAAACGAAAGATAGTTTGAACTTGTTCACATACTATATATATAATAGGAAAATTGCTGAGAGCAGCTTAATAAAAACTTTTTACAAGAGGTTTTAACTTGTGACATGTTCAGCACAATAAACTAAGTTTACTTTAAACTACAAGACAACGAAATTTGTATACTCTAGGAAATGCAATAGTTTTGAATTTAATATATTTTAATTAATATCCAAAATCATCACAATATCATTGATAAAAACTTGAATTGAATTTTTTCTTTTCATCTGCTTCAAAGTACTATATTAGTATATCTGTTCTTTCTCTTTCTATGGACAACAAATATTTATGGATAAACCTCACAGGAGCAAACACAAAACAGTTATATAAAAGGACACTCTTGACATTGGCAATCGCAACGTGAGCAAAAATTATGTGTCCTTTGCCCCTCCTCCCCGCGCCGTATCCGGTAACTGTGAGTCAATAATTTCACAACAGACACAACGGCAGCTTTTGCTGCTGCTGCTGCTTGAGCTTCAGCTTCAGCTTCAGGTTTTCTTCTCGCACACATCTCTGTACACATCCTTCACATCCTGCTGCACATCATCATCGCCATTGATGGCGCCATTTTTGTTTTTGCCGCACTTTTGTTTGCTTAGCCAGCCAATTTGAGTGTGAGTGTGAGTGTGAGTGTCCTGTGCCTCTTCCTGCTTCCTTCTCGCTACTTCTAATGCGAGCTGACAAACTTTGTTTGCAGTTATAAGCACTATATAGATGTGTGTGTGTGTGTATGTATATATGTGTATGTGTGTGTGTGTTTACTGTCGGAATTTGTAATGAAAGTGAGCTGTTCATTTGCTTTAGGGTCGCCAAGTGGCCGACGTCTATTTGGGGTTTTCCTTTTTACTTCTCTGTATACACATACAAACAAATACATATATGTATGTATGTATGTATGCTTGTTGTGCGTCTGTATAAAAAAGTAAAATAAATGCTATCCTGCCATTTTTTATGAGGCAAACACACACACACAAAGAAAAGCCTAGTCATAACTTGTCATAATGCGGGTCTGTATTTAAGGTAGACCATTGGAGCATAGGGCATAATACTGACTCTTTTATGACTACAAATTTCTTTAGTGCAAAAGGCAACGTAATGTTTTCTTTATGTTAATACCGGTAAAAACCTGAAAAAAAGGAAAACTAAACCAACCTGAGGAAACTGATAAAATATGCTAGTCTTTTATACCCTAGCAGAAGGATACTACAATTTTATACCGAAATGTGTAGTTGAACTAAACTCCACTAATCAAAAAAAAAAAAAACAAACTTATTCGATATTACACTTTTGATATATGTATGTAAATATATACATAATTTCTTTTGGTAAGACATTTTATAAGTGAGTAAAGTAAGCTAGAAAGCTGCAAAATTTTTAAACAACTTTCTTCTGCAAAATCTAATTAAATTTACATTAAAACTTTAAGAAAATTGTAAAATTTTTTTTTATTTTTTTAATTTATATGTAAAAGTATATCAAGGTTATGCAATTTTTGCCATTTCTAATAAAATTATTTTTTCATTGTTATGCACTAACAACTTTAAAAGAATGAAAACCGTTTTCATAGTTTTTAGAAATGGTATTTAACAGTTATAAGACAGCACATCCTTTGAGAATATATGTACATATATTCTAGATAAATATCAGCAGTCGAGTTGATCTAGTACTGTACAAATATCTGTCTGAATATATAGACGTTGATCTTAGAGATCTGAAAATTGTTATATCTAACTAAGACTATTTAAAGCTCACTTCAATTTTATTTTAAATTTAGAATATCCTTCTCCGTTTCTTCTGAATTTATAACCACGTTAAAGAGGCATATGAACCTAATCAATTTGAAAAATATATGCTACAGCAACGAAATACAGAGTAGCTGATAGTCTAACATTGCCCAACAAGAAAGTTTTTACTTGTGTTCTTTTTTTTTTTTTTGCCGTTATACAAGTGGAAATTATCTTTGCGTTGAAATGCGCAAATGTTTTTCATGCGCTTTGTTTTCAATTCAAGGACACCACAAAAGGCACAAAATGATAATTTGCGAGAGAAAAGAAAAGCAAATGGCAAGACAAATGAAAGCGAGAGAGTAGATACAACAAAGTGCAGTGTAGGGTGAACGAAAGAGGGAGAGAGAGAGTATTGACCGAATGACTGCTGCGTTATAAAATGTAATTGTGGACTGACAAATGTGACACACACACACACAACAACAAGACAAATAAAATGCTCACAAGTACCAGGGTAATAATGATAACTAACCGCAAAGAGCGCCGCAAGCAACGCAAACGCGACGCAACGTCACGCACAGCAGCAGCAGCAGCAGCATCTGTCGCAGCAGCAGTGACTGTGACAGAGCCATCAACAACAATGGCGTCCTAAAATGCCACTGGCCAAAGTGAGACAGCAACAATAGCAGCCGCAGCAGAGCAGCCAGCTTCCGTCTGTCGTCTGTCAGCTTGCCCTACATAACAAAAACAGTTGCAGCTCAGTTGTTCGTTGGGCAGAAAAGCGGAGGCTGACAGCGGGATTAGACAAAAGAGAACGAGACGATAAAGGGCCTCTTGTTATATCCACATGTGTTGTTGTTGTTGGTGTTGTTGTTACTCTTTAGCTTATTCTTGTTTTTCGTTTGCCACTCGAATCATTTTAACGGTTTGCCAGCAGCCCCCCGCAAAACCTTTTTAATTTGCTTAGCCACGCTGCCTACTACTCATCCCACAGCAGCCTACCTCATTGCCGCTCGCACAGTAAACAAAACAAGCGCAATTTCCTTTTAATTTCCTTGCAAAGCAACAACAAAAGCAAAGTTAAAGGAATGTTTTTTGTGGCTTTGTCGGCCATTGGTCAATGTTTACCAAACAATTATTTCCTCTTTTTTGTCGTACCTAACTAAATGCTTCCAACCGGACAGAACAAGGGCATTCGCTGGGCTCCCTTCCTATTTACATTTTCGATTCATTTTGCCCTATTACTCATATTGCCAGCCAAATTATTGGGCTCGTTAACTGTTTTGCAGACCAATCGACTGGTTTGCTAAAAATACATTCTTTACAAATGTTTGCCTCAGCATGTTTTTGTTTTGACCATCAGTGTGTGGTCGTCTATTTTTAGAACAGTGTAATGCCTGTGTATGACAAAGATAGAAATAGATTTGAGCACAAGTTTTGATTTATTCGATGTCGATCATCGCGGTTCCATGGTGTAATGGTTAGCACTCAGGACTCTGAATCCTGCGATCCGAGTTCAAATCTCGGTGGAACCTGAACATTAAATTTATTTTTTTCTTATTGCCTTTTATTTTTGGTATTTAATATTTTCATATTGTTATGTCACACATTGGTAAATAAATTCCGAATCTTTTTTTTATTAAAAACTGCAATTAGTCAAAGCTAAATGTTCGTTTTAGACCTCATATATATTTTAATATTTATATGGTCTTGGCAGTCGCTATTGATAAATAAAATTTTATTTTCAATATTAATACTATGTGTATACTTAAACATACACATAGTACTTATTTAATTGAATAATACCAAAAACTATAAATAGTACAAATGAAATATAGATATAAACTAAAAATATGTAGTTATAGGGTTTTTTTAATAAGCAGATGTTTAGATATATTCCAGCATGCTTAAAATTAGATAAAATTATCAGCATATCGTTTATGTAAGGTATTTATAAATCGTATTTTGAACAATTTCGTAAACTTTCACATTTAATCAAGTTTTTGCGTTCAAGTTAGTTCTTTTTTTTAGGGGTTTATATATTAAGGTATTTATTAAGCGTTATTTCAGCAATTTTGAAAAATTTCACACTTAAGCAAGATGCTTAGTTAGTTCCTTTTTTCAGGGGTAACCATACATAAATTACAGCACTGACAATGAAAAGTGGTTTTCAACATCAACATTTATAAATTATCTACGAAAATTTTTGGATTGCTCCCCATATGCCGCTTTCGGCATAATTGAAGATGTGAACCTTCAGCGGCCTCCTCAGTGACCACGTATAAATTAACAAGCAGGTCAAAGTTAATGCCAATTAAAAAACACACGCGGAGCATTAAAAAAAAAATAAAAGAATGTTCAACCAGAAGTGAAGGACACGAGAGCATCATCAACGACAGCAGAGGAAAAGGACTACCATTAAAATGAATGTCAATTAATCCTTTATGAGCGGAGTGAAGGGACTGAAGCTACAGTAACAGTAGCATTAACAGTCTAAGTAAAATTAACAGCACAGTAGCATTAACAGTTGAAGTAACAGTAACAGTCACAGTAGCAGCAATAGTAACTGGCACAATAATAGTTCAGATTAAAGATTGAAATATTAATATGTCAAAAGCTCTGGGCGCGATATTTTTACTGTTTGTGAATTTGAAATCATTAGATATAAAACATTTAGTTCAGCTGATGACCCTTTTTAGAACAACAAATTAGGTTAGGGCTATAGACTTGGGATGTCTTCAGATGTCACGAAAAGTTTGACAAATGTGACCACGGGAAATCAACAACAAGAAAACTCCGCAAAAATAAGCAAAACACAAATACAAAAGTAGCTTAGCACGCGGTTTTTTCTGTTTTTTTTTTGTTTGTTTGGTACGTGTCCTGCTTTGAATATTACATATATTTATATGTTATTGTATTGTGTTGTTGTTGTTATGTTTTTTATTTTATTTTCTTTTTTTTTTGTTACTACTAACAAAACGAAATCGCGACGTTCTGACAAACAATCAACCAGCGTGCTCCAAAGTTAAACCAAAACTGAGCATTTAAGGACATTTACGATTGATTTTATACCGAATACACGACTGCCCACATTCTCGTTGTTCGTGTTATGTTGTTGTTGTTGTTGTTTTTATTGCAGTTGTTGTTCTGACACAGAAAACTTCGTTTTGTGAATGAGCCGAACGAGATGAGAGTGGCCGAAGTGTTGTTCGGAGTAAAAGCTTACGTGTCCTGGCAACATTTCAGTGCTTTCATATTCCAGCAGGTTGTTTTTTGTTTCGCGCGTTCATTATATTGTAATTACATTGTGGTTCATGATAATTAGCTATACGTTAATTATACATTATATAATATTACGAAAATATTAAGATGAATGCGACTGCATTGAGTATCAGGCATATAAAGATTAAAATTAAATGATTTTTTTTATATATTTAAATATTTATATGTACATAAAAACAAATATGTATATTATTTGTCTTAATTGTAAACAAAGATAAGAATCTAAAGGGAAAATCTTAAAAAACGTTTGTAAAAGCTTAATCCAATTTTTCTTCAAATCTGCTTCTCTTAGCAATTAAAATTATATTTAAAAAAAATAAATTTCATAAAAAAAAACACAAAAGTAAATAATTTTAACTTTTTAGTGTCTTTGATCTTCAGTATTATTGTGAAGATCACTTAACAACTGATACAAAGCCCCTATTTGGCGCGTGAAGCCCATAGCGGTTCCATGGTGTAATGGTTAGCACTCAGGACTCTGAATCCTGCGATCCGAGTTCAAATCTCGGTGGAACCTGATCAGAGATTCCTTTTTTTTAATTTTGCTTAATAAAAATTTAATTTAAATGAATTCTTTTTAGCTTGCTAAGCATATTTGTGTTTTGTCTTTTACACCTTCAGCATTTTATAACTATAATATATGCACAGATTTCAATTGATTAATATTTTAAAGGAAGATCACATCGGTTCCATGGTGTAATGGTTAGCACTCAGGACTCTGAATCCTGCGATCCGAGTTCAAATCTCGGTGGAACCTGAATTTGACTATTTATTTTTATATTTTTTACTTTTT
The DNA here is from genome assembly GCA_035043045.1 of Hirtodrosophila alboralis. Lineage (NCBI taxonomy): Eukaryota > Metazoa > Arthropoda > Insecta > Diptera > Drosophilidae > Hirtodrosophila > Hirtodrosophila alboralis. The sequence continues at coordinate 2,072,161 of JAWNNH010000048.1, forward strand.
AGTCTATATTTTAAGATTTCTTTGTAGCTGCACAAAAGTATTTCACAAAAACAGTTAAATTGATTAAAAGCTCCATTGCAATTAGCACGTGCTGTTGCTAAAGCTTTTGAAGACCTGCACATACACACACACACTGGCAAAACGTCAACAATGCGCCAAAATTCAAGGTGCACAGTCCGATATGAGTACATTTATAAAATAAACAAATAAAACGTAATTGAATATTTGCAAATTGACTTTAAACGATAGCTGTTGTAATACCTGCTAATCAATTTCCAATAAGATGCATTTTGACTTACCTTTATCACTAAACAGTTGCTGGTATGCAAGCCATTCGTCGGCAGTGAGGCTGGATGGGGGTTGGGAGGCTATCAGGGGATGCAACCAGTCCGGATACGATGACCAAATCAATAAAACAATTTTTACCAATGAGACGGTAAACATTAAACTCAATACTATGGCAGTTAGTACTTTCAGCGAGCGTTTCAACATAATCAACAAATGCACATGTATAACGAATTGTTCCGAAGTAGTAAATGCAGCGGGAAAACGTTTTCCTTTTTGGCTTCTGATTCGCCAGCCAAACGAAACGCATTTAATTTCTTATAAATATTTAATGCGCGCACTTTTACTGCAGTGACAACAGCGACGCAAGCAGCACAGCGTAAACATTTCGTTCTTTATACGTTTGTTGACATCTTCGTTCTTTACACACAAACGCGAATTTAATTATTTTTCATTTAATAATGCCGAAGTATTTATTTTTTGTTTTTAGAAATAGAAACGCAAAACAGCAAAAGCGGAACAGAATGTGTGTGTTTGAGTGTGTGCGTTTTCTATTTCAGGCAAACAGCTGATGTGCCAAGCTGCCAGATGATTAGTGCCAATAATCTGGCAGCACTATTACTTAGTCGAGACAGGAACCATTCAACAAACTTAGATATTTTTTTTGCTGAACAATTATTAGAACAATTTCTATTGTGCCTTAAATATATGTGTAATCTAACTATATATATTATGAAATAATATATAAATATACAAAATAAATTAATTTAAAAAAAAGAAAATTCACATCAGGTTCCACCGAGATTTGAACTCGGATCGCAGGATTCAGAGTCCTGAGTGCTAACCATTACACCATGGAACCGCTTGTCATGACTTCGGCAAAAGACATAAAGGTTTTACGCTCTGCATTCATACAATTCAATTTTGGAATTTGATTAACAGAGTTATATACAAATAAATAATATGCATACTTAAAATATATTTTAATTTAAAGAAAATTTTGCTGTAGTAGATTGTCATTTATCAGCAGTTTTCTCTTTGCTTAAAAGTTTAGTTAGTTGTCTTTTTGTGGGAATGACTAACACGCAGGCAGCTTATGAGCACCTAAAGCCAAAAAGAATTAAATTCAATACAGAAACTAAACTATTCAATGAAAATGTAGCTGTCAATTATATAAACAATTAAAAATAAATATAATTTAAAAACATAAAAAAAATAATGAAATTAAATCAGGTTCCACCGAGATTTGAACTCGGATCGCAGGATTCAGAGTCCTGAGTGCTAACCATTACACCATGGAACCACATGGCGGGCGAATGTCGCAAGTCGTACAAAATATAACTCATTATTGGAATATATGAAAGTAAAACAAAATCGCTGAGCTTTCATTTTCGCAATTAAATAAGACAAAGCGTAGTCAATGAAAATCAGTTAGCGTTGCTTTTAAACAGAGTTTATTTATTTTTTTTGCATTTTCATAAGCATTTATTACTAAAAACCTAATAAGAATTGCCAGCGCGCGTATATTCCATTTCCATTATCACGAATCCATTAACGAGTTATAATCGCCGTCAGTTGTCATTTTGTTACTTTAATCCCTCAGCACTTAGCCATAATACGCGTATGGGGATGCATAACCAGAGTAAGCAGAGTAAGCATAGGGACTGGCGCCATAGTAGAATTGTGGGGCTGGATCAGGGCTGGCCACGGGCACTGGAGCTGGCGCAGCACGGGGAAGAGGCGATGGCACGGCCAGAGCAACAGCGAAAAGGGCAGCAAAGAAAAGAGCCAGCTGTAAAAAAGGGAGAGAGAGAGAGAGCGTATCAGTGATATATGTAAAATTTACCGATAATGTATCGTATCGATAAATCGCGCTGGCACTCTGTGATGATTTGATCGATAGTATCGAAACAATTGTTTGGCCATTGTGTTTTTAACTTACCAGCTTGAACATTTTGAGAGAGTTTTAGATTTTTTTGATGTTATTGGGACAATTGCACTTTGAGTATTGATGCTGATAGAACGAAAACAACGTCTATTTATACCAGAAACTGATGTTCATGACTTAATTTTGATGACCAGCTGAATTGTCACATTTTACTTTTATTATTTATTTTTTTTGGCACTTTTTTTTGCCTGGTTTGTTCATTATTCCCAGTAGTTTGTTGATAGTTTTGTCAGTCTTCTTTCGCATTCTAATGACTTCTTATCGCCAGCTCATGATTCGGCAACTATAAGAATAAACATTGCGCACTTACCTCTGTTTATAGGTGTTTACCTGTATTTTGAAACTGACCTTCAAAAGTGTTTTTTTTTGTTTTGTTTGTTGATTGGGGCCAGGCAGACAAATCTTGTTATGCGTATTGCATATTAATTGACATTTCTTTAGCAACTGTGAACACATTTGGCAGCAATTAAAGTGATTAATGATTAAATGTACTGAATAAAAGCTGGGAATGACAACAATAATTGAATCTGTTCCAACAGAATATTAAAAAACTGCATTTGTGAAATGTGAACGAAATATCGGAATTTATTGTTGCAGTGCTGTTATTTGAATAATGTAATTAAATTTAAATTAATTATAGAAAAATGAAGAGAGGCCAACTTGTGGTTTGTCTTTATTCTGTTCTTATGTTATAATATAAGAGATTTTACCTGTAATACAAAGAAGAAGAATGCTACGATATTATTAAGTAAAGATAACATAGATAAGATGGATAACCTCATGTAGAGGTTACCATTTGGGGGAAATATGTCTTTGGAAAACGATCATCCGAATTTTTCCTATTTATATTTGTGGATCTAATAGACTGTAGAACTTTGTTCTACTCAGTTGAAATTTGCGAATAAAGATTGAATATTTTTATAGAAAACACAACCTAAATTGGTATAAGAATTATACGGGAATTCTCAATTTTATCATAATTTAAGAAAACATAAAATATAGTTGTTTAATTAACATTTAAAATGGATATACTAATCAATATTTTATACTAGAGTTAAGTCTGGTTTTACAATATATTATTTGCATTTTTATGTATACAGAGTATACAAAACTTTGAAGTAGAATTAGCTACAATTTGTAGATTAATAAAATTATTTAAATTTATTTGTTTGGCCCTTTTCGTAAAAGAATAAAATCTTGTTAAAATATTTTGACTTATATTTTGACAGGCAATTATGTTATGTAGCTGATACTAATAGAATAAAATATAGAACCTTTTAATAAAATTGAAAGTTCAATAATTTAATTAATCTAATAATACTTAGTTTATAATAAAGTCTGATGTGTAGTAAAAATTGTTAAATATATACAAGTAGATTAGAATTACGAAAAAAGTCGTCATATATAGGTAACTATATATTTGCCATTTTTATTCCTATTTTTTTTGGTTAAAAGCGAAATCAATAAGAATTAATCAATAAACAGATACAAAATAGAATAAATCAAATGAGTTGACAGAAATATTTGCCGAAATAGTATGACAACTTTACTCCATATACTTATGAATCTATTGTGTAATGCAGGCGGATTAAGAAACAATATATATTCGATTATTTTGTTTTTTTTTTGTTTTGCATTTATTTCTAATGATACTCGAATGTGTTCTGTCAGCCATTAGACTCTCGTTAAGGCCAAAAATTGAAGCCATAAACTCGCCTAATGAATGCATATTGAATATCAAAACGGAAACGCGCCACAATTGCAATATTGACGATGACAACACACAATGAGCATATACGGAGTCCCAATCCCGGATGAGGGAAAGGGGTTTTGGAAGTGTTTTTGGGAGGTGGCTAAGCTGCTTATTGGCATCTCCCGCAGCAAGAGGTGGACGCGTGATGAATATTTTCATACAACTGAAACAAGGTTTTAGATTAATTATTTTCACATTTTGATATACTTCCTTGATCTAAAAATATTTAATTTTCTTTGACTTGTCCAAACTTAACACAAAGTCCTTTAATATTAAGTTATTTATAAAATTTAACTGGCATATTATTCGCATTAAGTATACGCAAAAATAAGATCAAAATCTTTATTTTTTTTTCATTGATTCTCATGTCATAAAATCAAACACGACACGCTACCATTTCTATACAGAACTGAGGTTGTGACGTTAGGAATGATGTCAAAATACCAAAGAATGGAATTGCGAAATGTTTGTCAGCATTCTGGAATATAAAAGCCTGAGTGCGAACAAACAACATTTGCAGTTTAATTCTGTTTGCGTTTGAACTCGATAACTGAGAAATTCTACAACATGTTGAAGCTGGTAAGTATTAGAATGGAATTTGGCATATGTGTATATATGTATATAACATTGCAGGCTACAATCATTCATTCATACATTCCTCAATTTACAGGTGTTCCTTCTGCTCGCCGCCATAATCGCACTGGCTGTGGCTGTGCCTGCTCCGTTGCCAGGACCAAATCCTGCACCCAATCCACAATTATTTTACTCGGCAGGCTATCCAGCTGTGTACTCATCTCCATATGTGTATTATGGTTGATTAACCGGCGAGTTTATTGATATAAATAAAGTTGAAACAAGTGCATTAAAAAATGTGTATTTAAATTATCGTATTAAGAATATTGCATTGAATTTTAGATGTTTACAAAATTCTGAAATGCAAATTTGATTTTTTCAGTTTAATACAATTAATTGTAATATACGGGATGGATGGATTTTATTTTACTACATTTATTTTTGTAGCTATAATATAATATGGAAAGGCTCGCTTTAAGATTATTTTATTCTCATATCTTCAATTATAATTGAAGATTGAATTAATTAGCTCACAACCCTCGGGGTTAGCTATTCTTATGATTGATCTTCTCGTTGCCTAAAATATCTGGAAAATATTGAATAATTTTGGAAACAATTCTTAGCTTGACTTTTCTGGCCTTAATTGCGGGTCCCATTAACAAACTGTAGGTTTTAAATAAATTTGTCTTTCTCTGATAATATTTGACACTGAATTGACCAAAAAAACAGTCTCAACAGTCTCTTTGTCACATTTCTAGCTTTAATTTATTTGTATCTTCTATCTACTTCTATCTTCTATCATACTTTTAAATATATATATCTGTTGGCTCACTTTTCCTTTAATTTTACCAGGATTAAATTAATCCTCTGTCCTATAGTAATCTACCTGGAAGCGTTGCTTCGATTCTATTGCAAACCACTTCAATAAACAGCATTTTGTTTATTTACAATTACATTTATTATCACAATATAATTAACAATATTCTTATAACAAATAACATACTTATATAGCACTTTCTGTTTTTACTTTATAATTTTATGGATTTTATTATTATAATTAATATTTACACATTGACATCCGTGCACAGACACCATTAAATTTGCAACGGCAATTTGCTTCAAATATATTGAAATTTATACTTTCTATATCTAAGTTTAAAGTTTCCAAAGTTTGTTGTACAGCTAAAACCAAGACGTATATAAGTTGAAGACAGTAAATCCAAAGTAATGATCTCCTTCCAGACATGGTAAGAATTTAAAATGTTGTTGACAGTCTCGATCTACGATTTCCACTAATTAGTTAACGATCGATGTACAAAAATCATTGTATTTTTAGCAAAAAGTCAACGTATACATATTAATTATAATATATATTGTAAATAATTATAATATATACAGATATTCTTAATCTGTGCTCGACGACAATAATCAATATGATTTTGTTTTTATGAGTAAATGCTGTAGTCTGAAAAGCATTTACTCATAAAAATAAAATCATATTGATTATTGTCGTAATATGCGTTTTAACTTATAATCAGTATATAAAGCAAACAATACATTCATTCAGAATTGTTGATCAACAACTTTTACGATGCTATAAAATTAATATTCACAATTACAAGAAAGTGGAACATTTTACAATATAATAAGTTGTCGACTTAAATTTGCAATTGGCATTTGAAATAAAGTTAATTAATTAAAAGAGTTTTCAAAAATATTATCTAAACATTTTTCTTATGTTATAAAACTTGCTCTAAGCTTAAGTTATATAGTTAACAACATTTGTGTCTTAAATTTGTCTAATATTTCGTTAAAATATTGTTTATTGAACTTGTATTTATTTAACAAAAATAATACGTAAATCTAATTATACATTTTGTTGAGTAGATTATATTTGCATTTACATAACATACATATTTAAAAGCTTTTAGGTTTAACAAAATGTGAGGTTTTCTTTGTTGGCTTACACATTAATAAGATGAATAGATATTTGTTATTAATTTTTACTTTTACATATATACTTTTGCATTTGCATATAAACTAAATAATTAATAATAGTTCAATGCACATGTAATATATGGCGCACATCTTCCAAACATTCTGCATCTGCATCTGCCATTCCACACAAACGAGTCTCGAATTTCAATTGGAACATCCCTCTCAAGGAGCACGCAGGATAAATTACAAAAAATAATAATTAACAATGCTGCCATCAATTTAATTAACATTGTGGATAGTGCGATGAAGTTTTAAACCGTTCGAAGCCGTGATTTATTTGCAACTGAATCGATTAGGAAAAGTTGATTATAATTCATCATCATGCATATACATATATATTTTCAAGAATAGATTCTCACTAACAAAAATCAGAGCATTCTAAGAAAATATTTTTTCTTATCAATGTTATTAGTCATGGATGATACTACATGATTCTGTTTAGTTCACCGAATCTAAGGTTCAGAACATGGGATGAATGTTATACGTTAAACCTGTTAAATGTTATACATTTAAATAGTAATTAAAGTAAGTAATAAACAAAAAAGCTTCTTTTGTATGGTTAATATTTATAATTCTGGAACAAATTAGAACTACGAAAGTCTGTTATAAATTAAGCACCTATAATATTCTAGCCAAATCCTTGAGCTGTATTTCAACTGAAATTAGGCAATTTTTCACCCAAAGTTTAATGCTCCACATAGTTATGTGTTCTACTTTTAGTTATACTACCACAGTTAGTTATACTACTGTTTGTCTAAATTTAAGTAAGAAATAAATTGAAGTCCTTTTAACTGTACTACAATAGAAAAGCTTAAAATTTGCATCCATTTTGAGCCTTTAAGTTTATAGAAACTTAAACTTGGTGTTATACTCGAACCCAAAGAGGATTTATTATTATAAAGAGTGGAAGTTTGAGCTCGGAGCTATTATATCTGTGACTCGAACCTATGGTGAGTTTAAGTCTCAAATATAATTTGTATACCAATCTCTGTTATACACGTAGCAAACATTGAAAGCACAACCTTCAACTGTAGTATAACAGTTATGCTTTCAACTACCCCAGTTTGCTCCTGCCAAAAGCTTATATAACATTTATCCTGTCAACATTTCGAACCCAAGCATAAATGTTGAGCAACGAAGTTGCAGGTTTCTGATTTTGATTACGATGCGATAAGTTGCCCGCGAAGTGACGGAAATAAAGGATTCCACACAAGAGGCGCCATGTCCTTTCAGTGTATTTTGTGATTTCGCAGTGATTTGAACAAAACGCGCCAGCAACGCGAAACAAATTACTCTTACTTCGTGTTGTCCCGAAGAGCGTACACTGCATCCTGTCGTTATCCTGTCGCTATCCTGTCGTCTTGCAATTGCAGTTTCAGTTTAATTTTGGCGCTCGCTTGCAATGCATCACGCAAAGCGCAAAATGCATCAGAAGAGACCTCGGTCTTTAAGCGAGTTTTCAAATGCGTGAATACGGTGTGAAGGACATTAAAACGTCGAGGACACAAAACAGTTGTGTGCGCAAAGGATATGTTGCCGGAAATGTTATCTTTGCTGTGCCTGAGTACGAGTATTCTCACTAGTGAATAGAAAATAAAACAAAAAAAATACATAGTAAAGAAAAGAACTACCAGAAAATAACTTGGTTGCCCCAAAGGGGAACAAAAAATGATTATGATGACGCAGTCACCTCCTTCGTCGTCTCCAACTCTGTCTCTGTGTCTATCGTTGCCCATGGCAATGATGTCATCCCTTTGTCCTAGCCAAAGTGAAAGTGTTGTTGTTGTTGTTGCTTTTCCGGCTATTCCGGCTCTTGACAACACATGAGCAATCATTTTGGCCAACTGTCAACTGCTTTCGGCCGCAGTCATGTGCCATTATCCTGCAAGTGAATACGCAAGTCTAGAGGAACGCAATTAACGCATAAAGGTTTATAAATACCAAGTTAAATTAACCATAAAGGATTAACGTCGCACAAAACAACAACATTAAACAAATCGCAACTTGATAAAAGGATTATTACTACAAAATAGTCACAAAATATATATAATGGATATTATAATTCTCCTATGCTGTATACTGCAGTTAACAAGAAATGGTAAGTAATTGTCCTTGTTGCTTAATTATGGTTAAAAGACGTGCTGATGCGGAAACCTGTAGATTTTACAAAAGCATGCTTTATAAATTTGTGCTAAAAATGTAATACATATAATAGAAGAAAACATACAAATTAAATTAGTGCATCAGCTTTAAAATAATCTTTTAGAAAAGTTCATTTTTTTTTAGTTTTTTTTTGGATTTAAAAAAGTTGGCACTGTGCAAAAGAATATTATATTTTTTTTTTTTGTATAAATATTTTTTGTTTTTTGAATTTCTGTAGTTTTTCAACAGTTTTAAACAACAACATTTGGATATAAATATTATTTTTTTTATAAAATGTGTTCTCCCCGAACTTTTTGTTTGTGTGTGTTTTTTTTTAATGTAGAAACTTTTGAATCTGATTATGTGAAGCATACTTTTAGGATGAGTTAAAAATGCAAAAATTAAATTTAATTCTAATGAAGTATGAATTTAAAGTTAGAATGTTGGAGTTTAAAATAAAAATACAAATAAATAAATAATAGTGTGTATATTAAGAATAATTAAATATTTACTTAATGTTGTGCAATATGAAAAATAATAAATTAAATCAAATTTAAATTTAATTAACCTGTCATGCAGCTTAGTAATTATTAGCCACAACCCAAAATTAACTTTATTCCAATATCTCTTTCCCACAAAATCCCTTAACTAAAAATATGTAAATATTTAAATATGAATAAAGATTAATACCTTTGTGTAATTTTTATTCAAAAGAAATCATTGGTTAAGCTCAGCTTGATTGATATTATCAATTTAATATATATATAGCACACAAAGACAAGCAATTGCTCTATTAATAAAACATCTAGAATATGAAAGTAGAATGTGTTAACAAATGAAAGGCAGAAATGAATTTTTATTTGATTTGCCTTTTGCTTTACTATCCATGGAATATTAAATTTTGATTGATTGATTTGCGACATGTTTTACATATTTGATTTTTACATTGTGGGTTGCATTCTTTTATTTTCTTTATATTTTGTGTCGTCTCGGACATGTGAGGATTGAATTTAAGCTCAAAACATACACAGATGTCGAAAGAATATATTTTTTATGCGTATTTAAATTTATCAACATTTAAGTGAATTTTGTTTATTATTTATCATTATAAAAACCAATAAAACAAAAAAGATTTTAAATTATGATTGCATAATTTATAGAATATGGTGTTTATTTATTCTCTAAAATCGCCAGCCGTTTGGCAAGGCAAATATTTCACAGAAAAATAAATAGCAGCCTTTTGGCTATTTTTTAGCTATTATTTCAAGTAGTTTAAAAGGCCATCTGTGAACTTTTATTGAATTCAAATTCAAATTCATCAATAAATTTATATATGTAGTCAAGAATAAAAGGATTTTGCCGCAAGAGCAAAACAAATATTTACAACTTTCTAAGCTGATAAATTGCAAATAAGAACCCACTTTACTTGAATATACCCTGTAGTCATAAAATTAATCAAAGGCGTTATAAATTTATATGAGTATAGATAAAGATGTGTATATGTACTTATATTATTGATATGCATTTACGGCACAGTCAAATCTTGGTATGGGAATTTTTACACAAATTAAATGTTTGAATTTTCAATACATATGTTTACTCTATATTATTGTGCAATAGGGTATTCTCTAGTTTTTCATTCTCAATTATAACATTTTTATTTAATTATGTAATATTTCGATATTCAATTATTGATAATTGTTTTAGACAGCCAAAAACATACAATAAATAAAATATTTTCTCCCCCAAATAGAAACTAGAATTGTTTTCAATATTTAGTTTCAAATTTGTGGTGCAAAATATGAGCTTAAAACGAATAACCGAAATTTTAGTAGAAACAGAAGAGGGGAATTTTGAATTTTTGTTTGGCATGTGATTCCCCATAGAGCAGTAAATAGCTGCGAGTTGGGAATTGAAAACTATGCACTTAAGGCGCCTCAATAACATAATGAAATCAAATATGTCAGATATTTTAAAAGAGAAAATTGTTTAGTGAACTTACATTACATAATACACATGACTAACATATTTGTAAGTTGTTATTTTTATATTAAGTTTGACAGCTGTCATGTGTTATAGTAATTTTTCTTAGTTATCATAAAATAAAATTTATAAACTATTCATCAATAAATTGTCAAAAGCTGTAGCTACAAGTTGACAGTGCGTGTTTAGAATATTTAAAAATTCAAGTTTTCATTGCTCACTGCATAAATAAACGTAACTTCATTGCAAATATTTACAATGCAGATAATTTACATGATAGAGCTGCAACATATATCGATGACTCTATCGATAGTATCCCAACAGTTTGAAATTTGAATTGATAAAGTTTAAAATATTCTAAGTTCTATTAAAATTTATAAAAATATTAAAATTAAATAAATTTTAAAATAAAAAATAATTTTTTTTATAAGTACTATAATAAATTTTTTTAATTTTTGAGGTTAATTACTTCTTTTTAATAAATGTGTATATATGTGCAAATATATTTTTTTTTTTGTTTTTTTTTTTTTAAATTTTTAAACTACAAAAATAAGCATTTTTTAGAAATTTAAGCAAATGAAAATCAGTTCCCAGTTTTTCCAGATCTACATAAATTTTTTTTTACATTATTAGCAGGATAATTTTAGTCAATCAGACTTAGCTAAGAAATCAAGTTTAACTAAAAGCCAAGTTGGCAACTTTATTGCGATAGAATTCTTATTAAAAGTTCAAAAATAAACTTTACTTTATAATTAGAGTATGTAATTAAAAATGCATTCAAAACTTAGTGCAATTTTGATGCTCATAGTTGCTTTAGGTCTTTTGAATATGCTTTATATTATCATTCATAAAATATCAATGGCGAGTAGACAAAAAAAGTTTTTATTAAAAACATCAAAAGCTTGGCTTATTTGGCATGAAATATACAAATAATAAAATGTGCAGGCAGTTGTAATATAATCCATAATTATTATTTTTATTTTTATTTTCATTTTTTGCTATTTAATTTTTATGAGCTTCAGCTAAAATGCAGCTTACCCAGTTACCAGTGAATTTTTTGCATGCAATTTCTCTCACACTTTCACAATTTCTCATCGCTGGCGCCTCGAAGCTATTTCAGCTTTTCATCAGGAAAATGAGTAAAATGCCCCTCAGACTGCCCGTTGAAGCGGCTGCTACTGCTACTGCTACTGCCAAACCATTGAAAAAAGTGATAAATTTAATGCGCATTTTTACATTACAGCTGCTGCAGTTCTCGGAGTGGGGCAGCTGGAGAGCTCCTCCAGCACTGGGAGCAACATGGAGCAAGCGTCGGTATCGTCACCGCTCACCCTGACGCCCTCGACGCCATCAATAACGCATTTTGTAAATGACTCCTTCATCATCTTCTGCAAAACAGTACAAAAGGATATCGACACCAAGTGGCGTGATCCCAGGGGCCAGACCCGTGAGAATACCAAGGGGCGGGTGCACATCGAAAAGAAGACGGGTAAGTTGCATCCATGCAGTCTAAATGCCCTTAGATAAACACACAAACAGAGCCAGACCCACAAATGCCTTTACTATAACCCACATCCTGTCTTCTTCCACTACTATCCTTTTTTTTTATACACTTCTTCTAGGTCTGTTGGCCCTGGTCTTTGAGCATATTTCATTGGACGATAAGGGTAACTGGACCTGTGAAGTGGATGCAGCTGCTGCATGGGAAGCTAAAAAATCATTTGAGCTACTTGTGAATCGTAAGTTAACTTATGGCAGTAAGTGAAAAATAAAAATAAAAATAAAAACTGAACCCAAGGACCATTCATAACAGTTGCCATAAGTTGTGTCAATGTGGGGTACAAAACAACATTCAATAAAAACGTATAACTTTAAATAATAAGTATATTGAATTAAATTCAATTCAATCGAGATTTTAGTAAGAAATGTACTTAGAAACAATTTATTTAAACTAGAGTTACGCATATTATCAAAATTGTAATTATACTATGTTAATCATGTGTTAATGTGTGTTGATTACAAGGTTCTGGAATATGATTTGAAATTCTTCAATCTGAATTTATATACTTTAAAAGCCTGATAGACTTTACTCTTAACTGCAGCTTTTTCACATAATATTTTTTTTTGTTTTTAATATTCTAAGTTATTTAATCAATTTATCTAGTTATGTTGGACATTTGTATATTGAAAATGACAACAATTAAAAAGTCTGGAAAGGGTATTTTTAAACTTCATTAAATATATTCATATCCGTCTGTCCGTATTTCCTGTTTCATGTTCAACAAACAATAATTAATAATTATAATTTCTCTTTTATGAAATATTTTACGAACACAAATTCCAAGAATATTTCAGATTTTATGCAATGGAATATATATAGATTTGCTAGGATTTCTAAATTTATGTACTGTTCATTATTTAGTCGATAGATAGATAGTAATAAATTATTTCTTATTATACTTACAATGATTAAAAAAATAAAATATTCAACTATTTGTCAACAGCAATCAAAAATTTAAACAAATATGCTTCACTAGTAATTTGACAGTGCTTTGGCAAATTGCTTGCAATTTGATTGATAGTAATTTAATTTTTTTCTTTTCTCCAATTTTCTGTTTACCTAATTGGCAAACACAGAGAAAATTTCATTTGACAAAACGGAGCAAGTGCAATCGGTGCGCGAAGGACGCGACGCGTTGGTCAATTGCCATGTTAAGGGTCAGCCGGCTCCGGAAGTATCCTGGCTACACAATGGCGAATATATAAACAGTGAGTAGTTTTAGTAGTCCATGATGATAAATATTTGCACATAGTAAACACACTAAGTCTACTGAAACTTTTTGAAATTTCTCTATTTGGAACTTTAGCTGTTAACTCAACGAAACACAAACGCCTTTCGGATGGACTTTTTATAAGGAATGTAAGTCAATCTGATGCTGGGGAATATACATGTCGTGCCATGCGTATAACACCAACATTTTCGGATTCCGATCAAATAACGATATTGCTAAGAATACAACGTAAGTTTTGAAATGGGAAAGTTAATATTTAATCAACATTAGAATATAGAATATATAGCTACAATACTACAATACACATTGATAATATTTAAGCCAAAATTTATTTCATTTCCACACTTTAAACAACCTAATCCCTATGATAGTTGCAAGTTTGCTGTGACTTTGCTGAAAATTCGTTGCTGATTGCAGCTTAAAGTTATTTAATTCGTCCTTTTCTACTTGGGGCGATGCATGCTTCCGTTGGCTTTAATGAAATTTTCCCAAATATGCAGATGCTCAAGCTGCTTTAGGGTTAACAGATTATTTACCTGGAAGCAACGTAGAGATTGTAAATCATGGAGAACATGGATATTGCTCTAGGGCTGTAATATTTTAGATTGACTTAAGATACTATAACAAATTGAGTTTTATGACAGATTGATTTATTATCGGATAGGCTCTATCGCAACGGAATTTTGAAACACTTAAGCTCAGTTTGCAGTTTCATTTGTTACCTAAAATCTACTCAAGTTGTAGATGAAATGGTTTTATCCATTTAGTTTATCCAACCATGTATTTTGCTGTGTGTGTTGTTGTGTGTGTTATTCTGACTAACATGTCCTGTGTTTCATAGGCAAAACTAACACCCAGGCTCCGGCAATTGCAATATTCATTTACTTCTTCCGGAATTCCGGGAAATACTCCAATCCCCGCTGCATGCCCGACAATTGAGTTGCCAATGCTGTCAAAAAATTTTGTACTAATGACTAACAACTATAGTTGGTCGATCCTTGGATGAAAGTAAACTGCAAAAAGCCGCAGTACAATACTGACCCACAGCTGTACAAACTGCCCCCAATAGCAAACAGCAGCCAATGGAAACCGAAACTAATTTGTAGCACTGTTGAAATACTGAAATAGTGAAATACTGAAATACTGAAATGCTGAAATGCTGCTGCAATATATATGTTTGCATTTCCTGAGCAATAAACTTCAATGAGCCCCAGCGACGACAACGACGACTGCAATGACGGCAAGGACGACAAGGACAACGACCAAATGCTAAAATGTGCCATCAGTTTACACTTGAATAGTTTCTGTTTGCCGGAGTTCGGGAGCTGCTCTACGCTTAAATAGATGCAAGCAAAAAAAATAAAAAAATAAAAATAAAAAAAATAAAACTCTGTAACTGATGTGCCGTGTGCGGCTTCTGGGAAGAGGGGAGTTTTGGCCAAGACAGCGACAAAGTGCATAGGTTGAGTCTTTACCCCCTTGGTACCTTTTACTTGCCCCCTCTCACATGTGGCAGCCGTAATACCATGCGGGCTTAGATTTAGAGATGAACGCGTGTTTAATTTTGTCAATCAGATCTAAGAGGATAAATTGTTATATGATTATTTGGTTGTCTAAAATTATTGTTTTGTTGAATGTTAATTAATCATTAAGTCGTAAATCATTAAAAACATAAATGAAAATTATCATATAAATATAAATATAACTATTATAAAATCTTTTAACTTTAATATTTCGCCAACAATTTTAATCAATTTTTTTTCTGTAAATAAATTAACTTTGAAGAGTAATAAGAATGATCAAAATTCAAGTTTTGATCAACATTTTGTTAATAAAAGAGCTTTTTAAATCAGGCTTAAATCAGGCATATTTTGATGCAAAATTTTTAGTTTAATGCCAAAAATCTTCAGAAGCAATTATCTAATTTTAAATGTTATTTATATGCTAAGAGAAGAAATTTTTTTAAATCAGACGCAAAATTTGTAATTTAATGTCATATAACTTGTGAAGCACAAATCTAATTTAAAAATGTTATTTATATGCTAAGGAAAGAGCTTTTTTTAAACCTGGCATATTTTCATAAAAATTTTTTAGTTTAATGCCAAAAAACTTCAGTAACAATAATTTAGTCGAAAAATGTTATAAATGTGTTATTTGTTTTATATTTTAATTACTTTTCAAAAAACAGAAAATCTTTAATATTATTTAATCAAAGTTCGAATTTATTTACAAATTGTCTTAAGCTACATTCCTGAACTGTCGAAATTCATGTTTTCCTTTTTGATTTAATACACAAGGAAAATATTAAATTATATTCACAATTTTTACAATTTTTCTTTTAGTATTATTTTGCTGTTTTACATAATTTTTTTTTTTTTTTATTATGCACACAGAACACGCGCCCAACTCTATTATGTTGCAAGCTCAAGTTCCATTCCGTCGTAACATTCCAACACTGTCGTTACAGATAAACCCCATTGGTTCTATAACGAGACCCTGCCGATGCAATACGCCTATGTGGGCGGCTCTGTCAACCTTAGTTGTGACGCAATGGGGGAACCACCACCATCATTTACCTGGCTGCATAATGGCAAAGGCATCGTGGGCTTTAATCATCGCATCTTCGTTGCGGACTATGGGGCGACATTGCAGCTGAATGTCCGCAATGCCAGCCAGTTTGGGGATTACAAATGCAAGGTGGCCAATCCTTTGGGGATGCTGGAGCGTGTCATCAAGCTGCGCATTGGTGCCAAGCCAATTGGGCCAACGCGTTTCCAGCTTAAACGTCTCTATCCAGATGCATTTGAGCTAGACCTGCGAACACCACGTATGACCAACGTATCAGATGAGATGCAAATCTTTGGCTATCGTGTTGCATATATGAGCGAAAGCGATTTCAAATATAGTGCCGGTAATTGGAGTCATGCCAAGCAGCGGGATTTCTCATTTCATCGCGGTGAGTTTTTTTGGTTTTAAAGACTAAAGAATTTTATTTTCTAGTTCTACTTTTAAAGTGTGGAAATATAGCCAATTTTCATCTATAAATAAATTTGGATTAAAACTAATATTTATTTGTAAAAGAAGAATTATTATATTATAGAAATATATGATATTTAAATGCCATTAAAATATAAAAGCGGAAACCAAGACAAGATAGAAATTGCGAGAATTGGAAATCTAAGAAGACATTTTTTTCTTTTTTTTTTAACCATTTTCTACACTAAAATTCTAAATATTCAACTTCAATAACTTTATCAAAACTGAAGCAAAAACTAAACTGAAAACTGGTTTGGTCGTAAAAATGAAACAAATTTGCGAAATTTATTTTCATAAAAGTCATTAAAAAGTGAATAAAATTAAAAACAATTTTTGTTTTTTTTATAATACTTTCCCTGTATTTTTTAAGGGCACTTTTGTCTTGCAAACGTTGTAGTCTAGCTTTGAAATCATTTCAAAAACCCTTTTGGCTTACAGCAAGCACTTATTTAATAAATCTTTTATTTCAGGACATCGCTTTATAATCCCCCATCTCCAGGGTAATACCACCTATTTGATGCGCGCCGCCTCCCGTAATCTGGCCGGACTTAGCGATTGGAGCAATGTGAAGATATTTGCAACAGCCGGAGCTGGCAGTTGGAATCCCTATCCAGGCTGGTGCTATGGACACATTTTGTTGGCGCTTATTGGACTCGCTTTTATTTGGCATTAGAGTATTGGATTATTATTGATTTATATGAAGCTAGTTAACTTGTAGCCTAAGTTATTAATGTTGTTATTGCTGCTGATTTTTGGCACCTTGTGTTTATGTGTATCTTTCTGTGATAGAGTTTTGTGTGCAATTCACTTATCCGATATGAAGGAGAAATGCTTTGCTATGTTCATTCATCAGCCCCATTGCCAATTTTGCTGCCAATCTTATGTAATTTGATTCCATCTAGTTTTTTTTAAAAAACAAAAAAATACAATTTTTCAATGGAAAACCCAAAGTATACATATAAATACATATGCATTGTCAAGTCTACCTTATACTAGTTAAATGTAAAAGCCTAACTCTACATCAATGTTGTTCATGCGAAACTAACATAAACATTTATAGCATAAGATCTTCCCAAAACAAAACCAGAGAAATGCAACTCACTTTGATGAATTTTACAAAAGTCCAAATTATTGATATAAAAAAAAAACAAAATGATAAAAAAAACATACAAAGTATAAATGAATATTGTGTAATGAACGAAAGAAAATGCAAAAATCAATAATAAATGTGGATTCATATTAGCTTAATTAAAATGAAATGAAACGAAATATAAAATGGCAAAACAAACAATTTAAATGTTAAGTCGAGGGCGTGAGTAATATAAAAATAAATTCAATTGAATGTGTAAATTGTGTTTTCATTTAACAAAATTTGTAATAAAGTAAGTAAATATGGAAACTTGAGCAACTAACATTTACAAGACTCAATTCTTTTGTTGAATATATCAAAGCTGCTTTCAACACATTAATAGCCTGCACTTCAACACCTTACTTAACATAATCCAGTAGTAAATAATATAATATTATTATATTCCTTATCGTTAACATTATTGAAAGTCAACTTCCTGTTTCCTGCTTATTGTATGTCAACTACAAGGCTTAAGCTTAATGTCTGACACGCGGGTAATTACAAACACCGATGCCATTTTGCCAGATTTACAGGAACCCCCCGGGTAATAAAAGTAATCAACTGTTAATGCAATAGTCGACAAAGAGATACTCTTTAAAGTGGTCTACGTACTATCTAGCGGGTTTTATCTTTCGTTTCTAAATAATAAATTTGTTTTATAAGCATATCTAAGTTTATTTATTTATTGATTCGTAAGCAAAAAATTAGTATCTTCAGTAATTTCTGTGTCTAATAACTTCGTTTCAAGAAATTTACAAAAAATATAATTGTCGTGTTTAATTACATATATGTATGCATATAGAGAATATTGAACTAATATTTTGATAAATTTTATTTATTTTATTATTATACATTTGAGAGAGCAGCATAAAATAAAATTATTTCATTTCATTAACTCTGGAATTAATGCATCTTTACACCCAATTTCAAGCGTGTTCTAACTTCTTTTGGCTGTATTATGCTTACAGGGTATTAAAAAAACGAAAAGAAGCATAATAAACTAGCTCATAAAAGTCAATAAACTGTCAAAGTGCACAACATTTACATCACTTAAGCATAAATCTCAGTTTCAGCATCAGCGACAGCGTCTTAGCAAGCATATTACGTATACGCCATGTGGGCGCATTAATGGAGAGTCCTGATTTCTGGGGGGGGGGGACTTGATTTTGAAGCCATGAGGTTAAACGAGAATAAAGCCTGTGCATCGAACACCGTTATTTACGTAAGCCCATAGTCTTTCTCCGCTATAAATGATCATTAACGCAATCGACAGTAATAACTTATTGTATTTTATTTTATATTATTTTAAAGCCAGAAAATGTTTACGGGTCAATGCAATTCCGGCCGCAAACGTGACAACGAACAAAATAAAAATAAAATTTATATATATATATATATATTAAATTTGCATTAAATAAATAAAAGGCTGTGCGTTTCGCTGTTTTTTTGGTTACGAAAATGTGGGCATTGCTGCCACGCCCACTGTGCAAATATACAAATATACAAATGAATGGCGGCATGTAAAGCGCAGATTATTAAAATACAATTTATTGGAAATTTCCGGCGAAGGCTGTAAAAGTTTATGCTTTCATGCCTACCTGACAACTTCACGGACTTCCCAATTCTCGCTGCTGCTCAATGGCAATCTGACAGCACACAGAAGTAGAGATTTAATTAAATGTGTTTCAGAAAACTGTATGCAAAGGATTTCTGCAAGGCATTGAATTGATATTCAAGTGTTTGATATAAATTGCCAGATACTCAGTATATTAAATGTTTGGACTATGTAAATGGTATAAGCTTATTTGTACCATAGCTTAAATACAATATTTAAACAGAAATATTGACATTTAGCTTTCAAATTCTATTAGGGAAAGTATATATGCTTTATATATTAAATATTAAAATATATGGTAAGACATATTATTGGTAAAAGATGGCTTAATTTATTAATAATATAATTGATTTAATAATGTCTTTTCAACACTTGAAAATCCTTCAATAAATTTACAATATTATTACTATAAATAAATATTTAAATATAAATAAATACTATATAAAAATAATACAATTACAAATTTAAAAATAAATTTCAATTTTTTCCAATTTTTAAACATATAGAAAACACTTAATTTTGACGTTATAATAATGCTCAAGCACAAGAATACTCCGTCCTTTTGACCATTTAAAATGATCAAATGAAGCCTTAAGCGGATTTTGTAATTAAGCAATGCAAAGAACTTACTTCAGTCTGAAAGTCAACTTATTTTTTGCTGTCGCCTGTGGAGGACAGGACATGTTTGTGAATCTGTCAGGAACAGACAATGCATTTGCCTCGGCAATCATTCATTATTTACGTTTAACGTACTTTCCCATGAGCGTCGTTTGCTTGGCAATTAATAGTTTTTATTGATAATACATACGAGTATATATATATATATATATATATATATACATACATATACTTATGGGTACTTGTGTGGCAGACAATTTGGAAAATGGGGATATTCAGTAAACATTATTACCTGGCTATCAGCGGCAGATAGTGTGCACCGTTGGCCATCTCATCGAGCCATCGACTTTATGCCGCAATCGTTTCGGTTTATTTTAATTAAAATTTACAATTAATATTTAATGAGTCCGGGTGAGTGACACCCTCGATAAAACAAGGAGTTGGATATGCAACCGCCAAAACCAACACACGTACATGTTGATGTACATCAAATTGAATTTCAATGATGGCAACGTCAGAAGCAGCAGCAGAAGCTGCCAGCTATCCTAGCAGGAGATGTATCTTTCTCCCCTACCCTGTCTCTCTTTCTCTATGTCATGGTAATTTTCCTGGAAAAGTAATTTTTGCAACAACCACAGATTGAATATTATTTGTCGCACTATCTGATTATGTGGGTGTTATCGGCTAAAGTTAAGTACGTAACAGATGGACAAAATTTCAATTTCAAAAAATCATATTAAAAAGTTAAATAACGATGATATTAGAGACTAAGTGACAAAATATGTAAATTCAAAAATTGTATTCAAAAATAGACTCTTTTCAATATACTGAAAATATTGTAAAATTTACTGAATAAACATAAAACTTATTTATGAACCTTTTGTTAGAATTGCGTAAGAATCCATTCCGCTTGATTATGTGTTTTCATAGGGTATCTCTGAGCCGAGCACACAAGTTTCAAGCAGTCTTACTTATTATAGTTCAAATTATTGGATAGTATGTTGTGTGCTATACAAAAGGAATGATACTGTCAGCACTTAATTGATAAAATGGTAAGTTGATGTTAACGAGCGATGTTCTTTTGAAATTTGGTTTACTGTAGAATTACATTAACGCTTGTTCTTTTTGCTAGACTTGGTAATTATAGAAAATGAAAAGAAAGTATATTCTCTGAGGGAAAAAGTAACATACGAAATTGAAGAAAAATCTATCTTCTTTGTTGGTTCCTGATTATGGTCTGAGAATACTAGTTTTATCTATAATCATATATAGTCTTGGCCATATTTTATTAACGGATTTATTAATAACGCCGTCTTGCCATTAAGAACTTTCTGCTCTTTATTTGATCTGCATTTTGGAATATTTTATATTAAATTATGAACGATTTCATCTAAACATTTTGTTTATTTTTAAATAATATTTCGTGTCCATTTTATTTGTGCTTAATGTACGACCCTTATGTTTATATATATATCGAAATCATTCTTTGTATTTACCTTACTTTGAAACACAAAATTAATTGTATCATTCTCTTACAATAGGATTTAAAAAAAATATTAATGAAGAGAAGCAACACGGACCTTTTATACTGAATGCTAACACCATTTGGGAATTATGGTGGTAAAAGTAAAGTAAAGTAAAAGAGCTCCTAAAAGTATGCAACAATTCACCAAATTTCTTCCTTAATTTTAAACTAAATTGAAACTATTTATTTATAAATTTTATTAAACATAATAATTTTAATTTTAAATAAATACTTATACAGAACAGCTTTATTAAGCGTTTAAATTTATATTTATTTAATAGCCTTTTTATGGTATATCGATAAATCTCTGTTTGATTTTAAGTCACATATGGATATAAGCTATATTTAAAAAAAAATTCTATTAAGTCCTTTTTCATTAAGCAAATCTTTATTTTCATACATTTTCTGAAGATGATGAACTTCCCATTTATAAGCTATAATAATTTTTTCTAAGGCATAAAATAGAAAATCTCAACAATATTAATACTAATGTAAGACGAACTTAATATGTTTTAATTTCAATTATACATAACTCACCTATAAACAATTTAATTGTAGCCTAATAGTGAAATAATAAACAAGACTCTAAAATCTTTCTAACAATTGAATAGACATTCTAAATAAATGAAAATGGTTAAAGTTTAATCAATATAATATTAAGACCACAAGAGCTATGCAAATAACTAAGTTGATAGTATTATTACTGCTCATAACATGTCTTAGCACAAATGATATTGCCAAGTAATAAGACAACCACATAAGTGTCAAGAAGGTAGCATTAATTAAACGGCATAGTCATCAACAAATCATTAAGCTGTCAATTTGGCAACTTTGCCGATAGGTGTAATAAATGCTTAATAACTTATTTATTAGCCGCAGAACAAATAAGCTCAACCGTGTTGATAAATTTCAAATTAATTACGTCACAGTATACACACATAAGTATGCATGTATGTATGTTTCTATATATGTATTTGTATATATATATAAATGTAATAAATCCTAACATCCTTAAGATGACATTAGTCAAATATATAGTTAAATAAATGGGTGAAAAGTTTGCCCAAGTAAACAGAAATTTGCATAATGGAAAATTTATATTTATTGACAGATTAGTTTGCAAAACAAACGATGTCACTTTCGATAGTATCGTTTGCTTGATTAACTATCGTACCATATTATTATATGGATGATCATTGTTTGAGCTACTTTTCATATGTCTAAAAATAAATGAAATAATAAATATATGTATATATCCAAGTTAATAACTAACATGGTACATGGAAAATAAAATATGTATAAAATATACTATCTCTGATATATCGCAACACCTTTACAGTTCTCTTTTATAGTAATTTTTCAAACCCGAATGCATAAATGGATCAATGTCCATATTCGGACCGTTATCTGTCAAATCGATTGACATGTGAAAGTTGCCAAACAAAAACAAAAAAAAAAAGACAAATAAAATATGCCATGATTTTCTAGTACCATTCAACAGAGTTTTCAACCTTTTTCCAGCTCATTCCCGGCGAACAAAACTTTTGCACCTTGTAACGACTTTTTAAGTGCAAAAATGTGGAGCACAATGTATATGTAAATCTATCTCTCATACCCATAGCCATCTCTAGGCCACTAGGTTCGACCCCAAAACACCCAAAAACCTCGTCAATTCAACGCGTTGCGCACGAAACAAATAGGAAAACGCGTTGAAAATGAAAATAAATGTGAATATTTAAGTGATTTATATGCAAGAACACTTCAGCTGCAAATGTGGAATATGCCAAAGTCAGCATATGTATAAATATGTATATATTTATATTTATATATACATATATGTTCTCGTCATGGGCGTGAATCGTGAGGCAAAGCATTTTGCATTTGAATATGTCAGTAGGTCCTGAAAGTCATTCACTACGGGGTCTAGACAAATGTATAACCCAACGCGTCTCCAGTTATTTGTACTGTACAATCTCAAGCAGCCGAAGGGAAGAGGATGCAGAAAGGAGTTGGAGTCATCAGGATAAACATCGAAAATGCCTTTGCTGCTTTGTGAGTGCCTGTCATAAATTTAATGAAAGCTCAACATATAAAAATTGCCAGTTAGATTATTTTGCGCTTCAACTTTCTTATTGAGTTTTAAAAATTTTTTTTTTGCTAATTTGGATACAGTTAAACTTGCCTATAATAGAAAAAATTGAATATATTGTTATCAAGAATCAATTACAGTTAAACTTGCCTATAATAAAAAAAAATGGAATATATTGTTATCAAGAAAAAATTGTTTTATTTCAAAAATAAATAAGAAATTTTTAAATATATGTTTTAAAATTATCAAATCAATTAAAATATAATTTTATATTGGCATTTTACCCTTCACAACTTTGTTTCAATATGTTTTCTACATCTATGGCATTTAAAAATTATAAACTTCTCTGTATGATTTTATTAAGAATATATTAGTTTTAGTTATTCAATTGTATTTGATTAGTACGCAAAATTAATTTATTTATAAATATATCTAAATTGTGCATTAGTTGGATTTGTTTTAAACCAAACATGCGATGGATTTCAATTGAGGCTGACCACATTGGTTTTTATTAAGTTTATGCAGCCAGAGAGGTCCTAGATCATTCTGACTGAACTATTCGTAATCAATAATTGTATATTTGTATTTTACATTTTGTTTTGTTTGGATAACCATCAGTGAGCATTGTGTAATTATACTTACATATACATTATGCTAATGAAAGCGCGCTTTTAAAGTGCTCTAAATGTTGCGCATACGCCACATATTCGAAACGTATTTATTTTTTATTTTTGTAATATACACATGGGAGTGTGCTATGTTTGTCTATAATTGAGTTTGATTTAAAAAAAATTGTCACTATACTAAATGAATTTTATATATAAAATCTGATTGAATTTTCTGTCTCTTCTTATTTTTTTGAAAAAATATTTAATGATATTTTAATTTATTTTTTTTCATATTGTATTTCCATATTTTAATTATCTGTTAATGTAATTTGTCTTATCGTATTTTAAGCCAAAAATGCTTTTACAAATAAAGTAATTTTACCTTCCGTGTTTTACCCTCAATTGATACATTAATTGCTCGTAAATTCCACAATTTCTGTTCAGTTTACTGTCAAGTTGATATGTAAAGAGAAACATTTTCAGACACAGGTGCGCATCAATAATTGATATATAACATTTTTTAATTAATTTAAAATTAATTTGTTTTTAATAACGCACATTGCGCTCTGGAAAAACATTTTGCTATCATTTGCACATGTGTGCAAACAACAAATTGAATCGAATTAAATATGAGGTAATAATCATGACAACAAACTGTAAACATTGTTATTAAGCTACGTATCTGTTTCGCCAATTTGATTAATTGCAATGAAATGATTTTTTTTTTTTTTGGTTGTCGTTCTTGTTGTTGTTGTTGTTGTGTCTTGTTGTGCATATAGGACCTCTGCTGATTACGTTTACAACGGCTGCAACGGTAACGTCATCCTTTTGATGCCCTTTTTTGTGCGCTGCAGGACATAACTGTCGGCGTCACTCTTTGCAATTGCCAGTTGTTATTGTGACTTTCCTTTTATTACATGGAGTTGAGCGATATTTTTTTTGGTACTTTTCAGTCACAGGCAAAGCAGTGATTTTTACTTTCAAATATCTGTGACTGTAATTATATTTTGTTGCAATATTTATAAATTCCCGCCTTTCAGGCCCCTCCAGCGTGTTAAAGAACTGACGAGAAAAATTCTAGACGCTCATCAGTAGCCTGGCAAAAGTTTTATCTTAGTATTATAATATTATAAGAAAGTTGTTGCATAAATAACTGAAAAAAAAAATATTTAATTGTAATTAACATAACTTTAACTATTTTGAATTAAAATAATAACTAAAGATTATTTATATTTTAGTTTTTGTGCTTTGAAAGCTGAAAAAACTTGATTGCTAATTAAAAATATATATTTCCAAATTCCAAGTTAATCCAAACGTTGTAATTTATTATGCAGTATTAATTTTTTAATTCTCTTACCTTTGTCAGTTTTTTCGATATATAATAAATTATATAATGTGAATAATGCATTTCTGTGCCCAAATTAACTGCAACTGTAAATATAAAAACATATTAATCAGTCAAATGCAACTCTGTCACAGTTACGTCAATATTGCACATCTCTAAAATACACACACTTTTGGTAGTGAGAAATTTCATCTGTTTGGCCAGGCTAAATGTCGCAATTGCAACATTTTTGGCCATTTGGTTATTGTTATGGCTTTTAATGAATTCCATGTAGTCGTTAACATTTACAACAACAATTTATGGGGCAGACATATGCAAATAATTAAGATACACATAACAGCAGCTTTCAAACTGACAATGAATGTGATTTAAAAAATAAAAATAAAAAAAGAACACTGTCAAAAGTCAAAAACCAACATTTTTTTTTTTTAAATTTGGCGACTTAAATATCAGATAAATAATACAAAATGTGGAATTTAAGCATATTATTTCATTAGTGAATGAACGTATGTATATATTATATAGCAAGGGCGTAGTTAGATTGTGTAGCGGGGATGTGGTGGGTACTCATTAGATAAATTGAATTTTTTAACAGATCATTTTAGTAAAATTTGTATTAAATCTGAAGTAACATTCTTTGTTACATCTTAAGGTTCATATGTTTATATAAACTAAGTAATTTAGCCTACCCTTGCTGCAAACTTTGCTGCGCCTTTGTATATAAATATTTTCTTTTGTAATTTTTGTAATTCTCTTGTCAAAGCAGCTTTTTGGGTTCACTTTGATGGATTAAAAACTCGTTGTACAAAGAAAGCAACGCAAAAATATTTCACATTTCATATGGATACTGAAACTGGGCTTTCGGTATCTCTAATTTAAGCAATCTACTTTATTATACTTTATTTGAATCAGTTTTATATTCAAGTTTATGTGGAGACCTAGTCTACACACCTAGTCTATACACAAACAGTATTTTCGATTTCAGCCCAAAAGTATGCTATAGATATTTTTTAAATTTTGGCCGCACACCGAAAGAAAAATAAATACTTTTGGTATAAACACGAAAATGTTTTACCTTAAATAATATTAAAAACAAAACAGAAACAGAAACAACTTATTAAAGACGCAATATACAATACAATACACAGGCAACTTAAGGTTCAATTGTAAAGCCATAAGTTAGTACTGTGAAAGAATGGGAGTGGAAAGAGTACAGTTGAATAAAGGAAAGTTGCATTTTACTTTTAAATGCAATAAAGAAAACAACGAAGATTGTTATAAAAGAAAGTTGCTCGACTAGGAATTACCCTATAGTCAGTAGATATACACAAATTCAAAACTTACAGATGAACAAAAGAATGAATGTATTTAGATCTTCTAGTCTGTTGCTATACACTGCGCGTCATCAGGTTAGCGCCCCCTTTCCTTTCATTTATTTTTTCGCTATTACTATTGTCCCACTGGACCTATTTTCGTAATTTTCGGTTTGTTTTGATTATCATCTTGCGAGCTCTCTCTCACATGAACAAAAAAATTGAGAGAAGAACCGTTACATTTTTATTGCATTTTGTTTACCGTTGCACCGAAAAACTTGCGCTTATTTTGCGTCATCAGAATAGCGCCTGCAAATGTGATTTCAATTATCTCCTTTGTTTTGCCGCGTACAGTCACCAAATTTTTTGTGTAACTTAAAACAATAATTAGCTGTGTAAAAATTGAAAAAATGGGAAGAGGAACAGTTTTATCTGAGAATGAAAAATCACAGATTGAGGCATACTATGAGTGTGGACTAACTCTTCACAAAATCGCCGAAAAAAACTGAAAGGCACAGGAAAACAATATCAAGTTTTCTTAGAAATAAAGAAAAATATGGAAAAAACTTTAAAGGCGGTAATAATCGTGTGATTTCTGATGTTGACAGACGATCGATACTAAGGCAAGCATCAAATTCGCATGACTCATCTGCAAAAATAAGAGAAAACTCAGGTGTTAAAGCGAGTTTGTCTACAGTTCAAAGAGTCATCAGAAAGGCTACACATCTTAAGAGACTAAAATTGAAGAAAAAACCCCCTCTTAATTGCCAAAGAAAAGAAACACGCTTAAATTTCTCTCGCTTGCACATGTCATGGACTACTGAGTGGCAATACGTTGTTTTCTCTGATAAGAAAAAATTTAATTTAGAAGGACCCGATGGGTATAACTATTACTTTCACGACCTACGCAAAGAGGAGCATCATCTGGACCGCCTGCACAGCCGGGAAGGGGGTGTCATGGTGTGGGGGGCCATATCGTACTTTGGCACCTGCGAGTTGCAGTTTTTAACATCGCGTATGAATGCCCGAAAACTACAAAAATGTTTTGATAACGGCGTTTCCGCACATGCAAAACCTTTTCCAAAACTTGAAGTGGAGTTTCCAGCACGACAATGCTCCAATTCACACAGCCCGGTCCGTGAAGTCGTGGATTGTAGCTCAAAACGTTGATGTCCTTGAATGGCCACCATACTCTCCCGACCTCAATATCATCGAGAACGTCTGGGGTTGGTTGGCTAGGAAGGTGTATGAGTCCGGAAAACAATACAAAACAAAAACAGAATTGATAGATGGAATAAAACACGCTTGGAGCACCATTTCATTAAATTACTTAGATCAGCTGTACAAATCTATTCCTAATCGAATTTTCGAAGTAATTTCCAACAAAGGCGGATCCACACATTATTAATTAATCATTAAGTTTGTTTAAAAAAGAGTATTTAAGTATTAAATCGCATAATTGTTGCTTTAAAAACAATTTAAATTGAATTTATGTCAGATGGCGCTATCCTGATGACCAATTTTTTGTTACGTTTTTCTTGAACATTTTTTCTAAAAAATTCATTAAAATCTTATCTTAAGCGTTATATGATTCAAATTTGTTTCAATTTAAAGTAAATTCATTGCAGTTTAATAAAAAAATTATTGGAGCAATATAGCTCAATTGGTTTAGCGAAAAATAATCACTAATGTTGAGTTAGATGGGGGGCGCTAACCTGATGACGCGCAGTGTATATACTTACTAGTATTACAAAGGCCTACAATATTATTTAAACACCCCTTTCAATCATTTTATATATAGAGGGTATTAAAAATGCTCATGCTGCTATTTATGCAGGAAAATCAGTACAGAGACACAGCGGCTTACAAGAAACTACTTTGACAGAGAGGATTGGGGGCGGGTAGGAGTGCTAGGGGCTGTTTACCCTTTCACATATATTTTTGCAAATTTCGCATATGATATGCAGCAAGAATCGGAGTTGGAACGACAGCCGGAGCCCAGTGCCTTGGCTATATCCAGCCACATTTTTTGCATGCACCATGTGTCAAGTTTTTTAAATGTCAGAGCTCTGCGTATATGTGTGTGTGTGTGTGTGTGTGTCGTGGGCGTATCTGGTAGTCGTGAGTGGGCGTGGCTTTTGCCCGCATATTGCGACTTTGCTTGTTCCACATTTCTTGCTTTTTGCGAACTGCGTTTGCTTTATGCGGATTCATATGTAAATGAAACAAAAACAAGAAAACGAAAAACAGACCACACAGCAACCCAACCAAAGCTGACTTTTCTACAAAAAAAAGTAGACGAAATATACGTTGGTTTTACTTAACATATTGTTTATAAAATTTTAGCTAAGTCGGTTAAAAACTACATTATAACCAGAGTTTTTAAAAGCATAAAAGTAATATCAAGAATGTTAAATTATTTTGTAATAGGAGCTTACAAGGAAAAACAAATAAATTTTAAGAATTATGGGATGTGCATATATAAGTATGTAAGTATCTGCGTGCATTGTAACCCGAACCAGGATTGGAATTACTTATAGTAGTCATTTGGCATATTTCCGTTGCTTTGTGAATCTTCTTAAAAATATGTTAAAGTTGAGAAGACGATAAATTATTTATTGTGTTTTTATTGCTTAATTTGCACTGATTATGCTTATCAGTATGTATTTGCCTCAAAGAACAGTTAGCCAGCCGGTCAGGCCGTCAGCCATGACATCACGTATGATTCCCATATTCGCTTAGTCATTATCAGCTGCTTTGGCTGCATAAACAACGTAATCGGAAACCGTTGAACTGATAAAGAAAGGTTTATTTAATTAAAGCGCAATTCAAGCTTTCAATTAATAACAATAAAACAATGCACAGAGTTCAATTGATACAAATATAAATAAATAAATTTTTAAACAATGCTCAAGATCAGATCTAATTTACTGATTATAATAATAACGATTAAATCAAATTAAGTTTAAGCCAAGCTGAAGTAATTTACTACGACTAATTCACTCAAAAATCATGTAAAACATGAATTGTAATAGCACATTCCTATGTACATCAGTCATCATCAAATGCAATTCGCACAGAGAACGTACATATTCTGCAGTGAGTGCAAAATATTTATCTTCCTCTTGTTTTTGTCCCTCTCTTTCTCTGGCTTGAACGTACATCCAAAAAGCTCAGAACTTTGCGTGTTATTTATTCGTGTGTAGAGTGTGCAAAAAGCTTACTAATGCACACTCAATGTTACAAGCAAAGTGTAACATGAATTCTCTGTATATTTACTTGTGTTCCATGTAGCTGATTAATAAATAACACAATAATTACGTCTATATTCAGTATAACTAACATACATACTTAAGTTTACACCACTTAAAAAATATTTGCCACTTTTGATTTGGCGCCAAACGAAAGCTTTTCGGCTAGAAACAGCAAGCAATGAGCACGCTTAGAATAAAATAGTGATCTGCTTAGTCAACAGCTGTTATTGCAACAGAAATAATTTGTTGTGACTTTTGAGAATTAGATTGTTCTCGGTTTCTTCACCTTTCTTATCACACATTCTCATAAAACGGAAGAACCAATAAAAAGCAAACAAAGCAAATAACAGCAAGCCCACAAAAAAACTCGCCCCCGTAAACACACACTCACACACGCACACATACACGATTACATTAGTTAACTTTTCTTTTCTTTATTTTAAATTAGATTACAATAAGAATACAGTCATGCAAATTTAACAGTTTCAAGCAAAGCGTTGAAGTATTCTTCGTATTTTTTTATTGTATCTTTGCGGGTATTTCAACGCATATAATATCCACAGAATTCTGATCCTGCAGCTCCCACTTGACCAAAACTGAGACTTTTGGGTAGCTCTTCAGCACGGGCAGCGTGGCTGTGTACCGATAAGTTTCATTCTTTTCCAGGGGGCATTTTAAGCCGCTGTTGACACACGCATCGGGATTGGACAGCGGAAAAGGCATCTCAATGCCCAAAACCTTTCCATGCACCACCGTCTTTACTGCTGATGCCGTCTCTGCCAGAGCAATATCTATTGATATTGATACATTGGTGTTCCTTCGCAGAATGCACTCTGGCTTTGTGGTATCGCAACCTTCAATGGTGACTTGAGTAAACTTTCCCGTTTTTGAACCGCAATCTTTAAATTCAAGGGTTGTTCCAAGCTGTAACGCCAGCAGCAGCGACAAGGTAAGCACGCACAACTTGAACATGTCACTAATTTCGTTTAATTAAATTACAAATCCAGATGGTAATCAAAAATATACGTAATAGAATTGTATATTTTTCTGCGCAACGGCTTAGCAACAACTGAAATATGAAAATAAAACGACACAGGCAAAACCTAAAATCAGCTGCCCGCGAACTGAACTATATTATCGATATATCAATTGACAACGATACTGCGATTAAAAAGCTCATTTGTTCGTCACTGTTAAAATAACGTCTGTTATGTTAACATATACTAATTGGCATTGTCGACTCTTATCAATATAATGCTAATAAGAATGCAAATATGAAGTTTGAAGGCACTTTATTACCCATGACCCGGCAAATTTTAACCATTAAGAAATTCAAAATATTTGCACTTTACAGTGGCACAACAGTTGTGTATTTGCGATAGTTTTATTTATTTCACATCACTAACAAACAACTTCTGTTAGCGATTCCAGTTGGACTGTGTTGGTTAGATTCTCTCTGGCCGCAGTAGACGCAGCATTTTGGCGGCATTTAAAGCGCTTTGCATTTTTGTTAATTTCGTACATAGTTACATATTGGAATTGTGAATATTTTCAAACATGTCGCAGATATATAGAAACAGCTTGTTGACAGCAAATCGTATCGCTACCAACGCACCAGCCATTCTACGTTGCAAGTAAGTCGCAATCTTCGTACCCTTTTTACACCGACCGCTCTGTTAACTAAGGAGTTACACGTCTCAAAACGCAATGCGTTGCAGTGTCATTTGCCAAGGTCATTGCATATGCCGGTCTGCGTTTATATTATATATGTTGTGTGTGTGTGCCTATGTTTATAGAACATGTGTTTGTTTCTCGCGCTGGATATTTTAACTGTTATTGTTTTTTCTGATTTGGCGGCTGGTTTTTTATTATGTCAGCATGAGATAGCTACAGCTACTTAGTGTGCAGACGTACATAGATGTACATATATGTGTGCATGTATGTGGATATATGTAGATCACCTCTCTAGTTGGAAATTTCCCCTACAGCTGCTTTGTCTTATTTTCGATAACATATACATATATATGTTTGTATATGTGTATGTAGATATTTTGCATACATATTTATTTACTTATGTAAATACATACATACATCCATTTTTATTGTATACCCTTGAAGATTGTATTAGAAATCTGGCATAAAAATGTGTAATACCTTAAAAGAGACAATTTTCGAACTTATCAAGTATATATATGAATATATCTCGTCAGCACTACAAACTTTGTTTATAAACTAAGTTTTGATTCCAAAACTTCAATTATTTTTAAATATTTTTATAGTTTTGTTTCACTTTAAAAAGATAACTTATCTAAACTTTTTACTTTTTTGCAAGAAAAAAATTAATATTTTATAGAGTCACATAAAATTTAATTATATTCCTCCACAAGTTGATAAAACTTTGACAGAGATCAAATAAAATCAATTTATTTAATGTGCTTGCTACATATATCGGTTATAACCTCTAGATATTTAATTTTTACATACGTAGGTAATTTTGTGTATTATAGATATACTTTTACTAGATATACATTAATTGTATAAAATGGAGACATCTCCCCTACTATCTTATTTTACTCTTTTCTAGATGATTTCACAGATAAGCAAAAAGCCAGGGGCAATAACTTTTATATGTACATATTATATATAGATGGCATACATATGTAGATAAGGCTTGTGTCGAGTATTTGATATATCTCGAAGATATGACAATTTCTTTAAAGGATTGGTCAGAAAATGTATGTTACGCCTAAGATCGCACCCAAAAACCCAATAATATAATACTAAAAAAAGTGGATATTGCACAAACAGGAAGCGTATATCATATCAAATTTTTTTAGTATAATTGATATATTATTATCGATTTTTATACCCAGAAAGTAGACACCTGCTCATTTTATTAATACTTAATACCAACAATTCTCAAAAAAAAAAAAATATAATTAATTCAAGCAAGCCATAAATATTTGGCTCAAAAACAAATAAACAAAGAGATAATTATATTTCAGTAAATGCAATCTGCGGCTTATCTCTGACGCATACATTATAGTTTATTAGCGACAACATTCTATATATATAGTCTACTCAACTGTAAATTGCAGGCTTGCGTCGACCTCAATATAGAGCATTTAACACATTGGGGCTTGTTTACAACGAATAAAAACCCGTCTCCAGGGGGTTTGTAAAGGTCAGGTATACTTGAAACCTTTAGTTGACTTTCAAACTTTGTCACTTTCATTTCAAAGTACAACATTATATTAATAACTTATCAATTCGTGGCCACCGGAAGATAGTTTATTAATTCGACGATAAGTTCAGTAAACCCTCCGCGAAATGGATTTGAATCTGCGTTTATCAAGAGTGCAGATAAGACTGGCTACTGGGCAAAGATCGAAAAATATGAAAATTAATTTCGATTGAACAATGAACATTGTAAATTTAGGAGTAAGAATTGAATAAAATCAGTCTTATAGAATGTTTGCGGATTTTATGACAAGATTAAATATTGAAACTAGTTTTTAGTACTACTAATATACTACATTTGTGTAATACAAACTTTGGATGTAGACATTGAGTAAAAAAAAATTTTAGGGAATATTAAATATTAAAAAATCTATTTAGGAAACTTGTAGAGAATAGTATTAATATGTCTTAGAATGTGGTAATATTTTTGAATAAAAAGTAAATATCTATATGATTATTTTGTTGATCAAAAGTATTTTAATTTATTCAAAAGAAAAAAATGTTTGGATATATTAGTTTTTTTTTTAGTGCAACAGTAATTTAAGCCTCTCTCGGGGATTTATTGGGAGTACATGTATAAAATAGGTTTTCAGCTGAGATCGTGATATGCGCCCTTCTCGGTGATTCTCAAAATTAAAAGGGAATACTTGCCATAACCAAAATTAACTTTAACATCTCGACATTTACTAAACTCCCCAACTCTATTTTGTTTACAGATCAACATGGTTTACCGAAGTGCAAATGGGTCCACCGGATGCCATTCTGGGTGTAACAGAGGCCTTTAAGAAGGACAAAAATCCAAATAAGATCAATCTTGGCGCTGGCGCATATCGTGATGACAATACCAAACCCTTTGTTATACCCAGCGTGCGTGAGGTAAGTGAACATTTAATTAATTTCCATATTAAAGTCTAATTCAATGTTATGTGCACTGGCAGGCCGAAAAACGCATTGTGGAACGTTCAATGGACAAGGAATATGCCGCAATCATTGGTGTGCCTGAGTTCTACACCAAGGCAATTGAGCTGGCTCTGGGCGAGCAATCGCAGCGTCTGAAGGCTAAGCACAATGCCACCGCACAGGCAATCAGTGGCACGGGAGCGCTGCGTGTTGGCGCTGCCTTTTTGCAAAAGTTCTGGAAGGGCAATCGTGAGGTTTATTTGCCAGCACCATCGTGGGGCAATCATGTGCCCATTTTTGAGCATTCTGGCTTGCCGGTGAAGCGTTATCGCTACTACAATCCCAAGGACTGCAATCTGGACTTTGCTGGCATGATTGAGGACTTGAAGGTAAGCGAACAGAGTATTCAGGTGATTCATATTTTCATTGATGCATTCCTTAATAGAAAATACCTGAAACGTCCATTGTGCTGCTGCATGCGTGTGCACATAATCCCACAGGTGTGGATCCCAGCAACGAGCAGTGGCGTGAGCTTTCCCAACTTTTCAAGCAGCGCAAGCTGTATCCATTCTTTGATATGGCCTATCAAGGCTTTGCCACCGGCGATGTAGATGGCGATGCTCAGGCGGTGCGCATCTTTGAGGCTGATGGTCATGACTTCTGCCTAGCGCAAAGTTTCGCCAAAAATATGGGTCTGTATGGGGAGCGTGCCGGTGCCTATTCAGTCATCTGTGCCGATGACCAGGAGGCAGTGCGATGCCTCTCCCAGATCAAGATCCTCATTCGCGCCTTATACTCAAATCCTCCAATTCATGGAGCGCGCATTGCGGCCGAGATTCTCAACAGTGCTGATCTGCACAGCCAATGGCTGAAGGATGTGAAGGGCATGGCACAGCGTATTATTGATGTGCGCGCCAATCTCAAGTCCAATCTCGAGAAATTGGGCTCCACGCGCAACTGGAACCACATTGTTGATCAGATTGGCATGTTCTGCTTCACTGGACTAACGCCCGAACAGGTCGATAGCCTGATTAAAAATCACAGTGTCTACCTCACTAAGGATGGTCGTATTTCTATGGCTGGTGTGACCAGCAAGAATGTTGAGTACCTGGCCGAGAGCATACATAATGTGACCAAGTAAAACTTGTTAATGCACACAGTTGAGCCTTTCTATAGCAACACATTGGAACTTGTACGAATTTTCAAACTACAAACAAAACTTAGATACAAAATTGCATTTTCTTCTAGCACTCTTTAAACATAAGCGAAAAATCTTCCTTTATAAATAAATACAGTAAAAATAATGTTTTTTACGAAAGCATTTTAAATCCTATCTATGACTTCAATTTTATAAAACTTCTTTTATAAAATATTTAGAATTTCTCAATTGCAAAAAAAAAAGGGAAATGATATACCGATGTGTCCTCGATAGTGAAATTAAATATACAAAAATATGAATTATTTGTAATTACAAATTAGTTTTCTACTTCAAAGTTATTAAATTTCTACAGACCCTGCTCAAGTACCTAGTTGCCGGGAAATAAATTATATAGCGTGTCATTTCCCTATAAAAGACATTGTTTAACAAGTATGTAATTCGTTCTACTTGCATGCCGCTCCTCATAAATTAAATACGTGTCTGTGTTGCGTTTCACCCATTGCACATTCTTTACAAAAAGAAAATATATTTCTTTCCCAGTAGTTAAATTACCCATACTTGATATTAGTTAGTTAAAAACTCTCTATTTGGTTTCATGTTTTTTTACTAGCTTCTTCTTTAGTCTGTCCAATTTGATTATATGTACGTGTTATATATATAGAACTAGAATCACGGTTTGTTATAACGATATCTTAACTTATCGCTTGGCTCGCAATATTCCTTGATAATAAGCTTACATAGGAATATATGAAATACTATGATTATTGCACATACTGACACCCAAAAGAGTGCGGGCAACCCGCCCAGTTGATGGCCATGCTTGTGCAGCGCAATCAGATGTTGTTCGTGTGCGGGTGCTGAAAATTCAATTATAATTAAAAGATATACGGGTATATTTATAAAACGATAGTATAGTATTATGCGTACCCTCGACAACTTCCTTGACATGTATCGCATGATGGATTTCCTCCATGTGTTGTTTATCTTCGGTAATGTATAATATTGCAGTTAGTGGTTCAGTCATTTTGACAGGAAATTCTCGACGGCTTTGGCTGTAAAAAAATATATATAAATGTATATAGACTTTTATTAAATTAATTATTTAATTACGTCAGCAATACTGGCTCGTCCAGGCAGCCGCCATCGCAGGCATAGTAACTACGATCGGAGCGATCCAGGGCAACGTTAATAACTGCTTTGTTGTCGTCCTTTACAATAATTGTGACATTGACATGCGTCTTGTTGCCATAATTGAGGCGCCTGAAATGAAAGTCGCGATGCAAGAATTTTGGATGCATATTACACTCCAGATGCTGGTTGCTAAAACGAAAGCTTCCAAAGCTCAACGTCATGGCCTGAATGACACCCGAAGCTCCGGCACGTATTAAATTGTGGCATCCCTGCTTCTCCAATGTGAGCATCCAAGAAGACACTAGCGTATTGAGTTGCGTCAGCGTAGACATGTCACGCCACAGATTCTCAGCCTGTAGCGTGTGATAGGAATCGTAGCAGCCCTCCGCATATGTCAACGCCTTGGCTATGTCCTCACGCATGGCCGCCGAGCCGGAGCCTGATCCAAGACCCACCTCTTCAAATTCGAAGCTACGCACTTGCGAAAGCACTGCATACATGGTAGCATTAATGCGATCGCCATTCAAGCTCTGCTCCGCCTTGGAAGTGCTTATAGTGAAACCTGTGGCCCACAGATCTGACCACACATTGATGTGCTCCTGCCGGTATGTATTAATGCTGTTTAATGAACCGGAGCCGGATGTTTTGGCGCTGAGCTTCTGAAGCAGCTTAGTCATAGCCTGAATAGAATGCTGTTCGTTATTCTCCATTGTGGTCTTCAATAGCGGCTCGGTCACTGGTTTGGAATATTCGATGATTAGAGGGTAAATTATGCGCACTGTGCCGCGTTTACGGAGCTGTATTTTTGACTCTAGCTGTGGCTTAACAATGCTTATGACAATCAATTTGCTCGGATCGTCCGCCAAGGGCTGTACGGTGCCCGTAATGACCTCCAGTGCACTGTATGTAAACATTCCTATTTGTGCAGGTTCGCTATAATTTTATTTAGTTTGAATTTCATTGCCGAGATACATATAATGGATTTGGTCTTACCTGAGCGGAATGCTGCGAGTGGAAGCCTTTGGCAAACGATTGCGTGGCATTATAAGCTCAATATTTTCAATAATATTGCGCGTATTTGTGATTTGTAGCTCTTGCATTAGAACATTTGGCTGCGTGCGATGTGCGTACATGGTATAGGACACAAAATAACCGGCAAAACATTGGAATCTATGTACCATGCCCGTTAGATACTCCACGACGGTGGCTTCCTTCTCACCAGTAGCAGCAGCAGCACCGCCCCCATTCTGTGAAACAGAAACTACGGGCTGGAAACGTATAGGCAGCTGCATTGCCCGACCGTGTTTAATATTCAGTGCAGCATCATGGGCTACCTCAAGGCCAAAGTAGCCGTTGCCAACATAGGGCGTATAGTCTCGTTCACCCGGCAGCAGCGGGGCCACGTGACGTATGTTCGCGTCATATTCATAGTTTTGCAATATATATGGTGTGAGACGGTCATCCATGCACATACTATGTGGATCTACAAATATTCTGGTTATATCAGGGAATGTTAATGTTATTGTGCCTATATACCTTTTTGATCGGGTGTGCTTAGAAATAGATAACGAAAGATTGGCGGCAGCATATAAAAAACTGTGCACACGCACAAAAGCAGCACAAACAATCGCCGGTATGATGAAATGGTGCCCTCGGCAAAACGTTTTAGTCTGCGTACCACATCGACGGTCTCGAATTTGTTTTTGGCTGATCGGAACAACATAATGAAGGCGTTTTAAATAAGTTTACATTGAAATAAACTTTTCAAAATATAGTGCTTGGCCACAACTTGTGGCCAGGCTCCAAAATAGTTTAGGGTGAGAGTTGTTACTAATCTATCGATGTATCGATAATTCAATATCATGGATGATAATAACTCCTGATTGCTTGATATAGTTAACAAAATATATTAATATATGTAAGAGAATACTCAATAGACTTGTTAATAATAAATGTATCTATCAATAACGCAATGAAAAATTAATTAATGGTATTCCAGAGACGGATTTTAATTTGATTTTGATTTTAGTATACATACAAAGTCAGCTGTTTCATACAAAATCATAACAAAACACCAATACGTTATCGGAAAGTTGTCAAAAGAATTGATCACACGTATAATAAATACGAAACTTCTTTATTTTTAGAGAAGCGATAAAAACTGTGTGTTTTGCTTATGACTTACTTGCATGTCAAATGTGATATTAAAATCCGCTGCATCAATACCACAATTTTAAAATTTCGTGCTTCGAGAAAATATCATCGATCGACAAAAATTTATACAAGAAACATCGATATCTTAATAAATCGAGCAGACTGACACCTCTAGATTTGTTTAGATTTGTTATTATTTATTTATTTTTTTGTGAAAATGAGCAATATTAGTTGGGACGCGCACATAAAAAACTGTTTGAAAAAGAAAAGGTTTATTCTATTATTCCTTTTTGTTTTTTTGGTGTTGGCTTTATTGCTAAAATATACGATTTCAACTGAAAATGATCTTAAGGCTCAGTCAGTATCCCAATGTTTATTTTGTGACATTGCCAACGGGAGAAGAGCACCGCCAATATTGGAATTTGAAACCGATGATTTTGTCATATTTAAGGATAAAAGACCAGCAGCCAAACACCATTATTTGGCGGTGCCGAAGCAACACTACGAAAGCTTAAAAGTTTTAAATAAATCCCATGTAGGTTTAAGTAAGTGTTCGCCTGCCTATTTACATATTTTTTGTGTACTCAGGTGTTTGAATGTATTTTTTTTTGGATTTTAGTTCATCGCATGCAAAATGGTATGCTTCAGTTTCTTGAAGCAAGAGGTGTTGACACAAACCAAGCAATCATCGGTTATCATCTTCCGCCATTTATTTCGCAAACACATTTACATCTACACGGAATTTCACCTGCCTCTGATATGGATTTATCTGATCGAATTAGTTTTTTTATGCCATCGTTTTGGTTTAAGTCGGTAAGTCTAAAAACTAATTCTTAATTTTTTGCATATAAAGTAATTATAATTATATCAATATATCGCAGTCCAAAGACGCACTTGATTCTCTAAATCGCACGGAACTTTAAAGATGAGATCGATTCTATTGCAGCCAGTTTTAATCACAAATTTAAAATCTTTTTTTTTAAATTAGTTTTTCTTTTAAGGGTGTTTGGTTGATATTTTAACACTTAAGAGTAAGTTTAAATCCTAACTAAGTGATTATCTCTCACTTGTTCTCTAAGTCTTGGACAGAAGTACTTTTTTTATAGTTGTATTTGTATATATTCGAATTAGTCAATAAAACTTTTATTTACTAAGATGCAACATCGAAAGGAAAGACTTATATATTTAAACAAAGATAAGATGTAACATATTTGTACATAAAATATACTATGTAAATTTCAAAGTAAAAATTAACTTGTATTACACATAAAATAAAAAAAATATTTTAAAAATGAAATCAGTCATATTTCTTATGTTTAATAGAGAATGTATAGAAAGTGAAAAAAAAAGTTTTAATGTTTTTTGTGTTTTATATTTGAACAATTTGTATGTATAGACACAGCGACTAGTAATTTTAATAATAAAAAATTAAAATTTTCTACTATTTAAACAAAATCAACACAATACCATTAATAAATATTAATACCTTGACATATATCAATAATTAAACCAGTTGGCAATAATTCGCATTGCGAAAAGTGTGCCAAGCCGCTAAACTATCGATAAGCACTCTAGCATGCACTGGTATTATGCTCATCATATCGATAGTGCAATCGATTGCTTTGCAGCACTAAAAGCCAGCAGCAGCAAAAGCAAACGCTGAGTTTGGTTTGTTTTAGTTACAAGATTCGCGAAAACTAATTAAGAAAAGAATTGAATTACGTTGCAAACCCACGGATTGGAGCGCTTTAAACGTAGTGCGTTCAAAACTACGCGCAGCATGTGGCCACAAACGCTGGAAATGTCCCGCGACGAATGTCGAGGCATGCTGCGTCGACTTGGTAGGTGAAATGGCTACGTTCTCGCTATTGCCAGGAGCAGAGCAACACAATCCACCAATCTTTAGCTGTCGCATCAACTTCATACACTGCTAATTGCCGTTCGTTTTGTATTTATAGAGCTTGAATCATATTCGCATATAATTAGTGTTTTTCGCGCCCAAGGCGCGCTCAGTGAACCGAAAGCCAAGCTGCTAGAGGAGCTGCGCCAATTGTTTCACATAACCCAGGAGCGACATCGCGCTGAGGTACGACGCGCTGTCAACGATGAGCAATTATGCACAATTGCCGAAAAGTAAGCAAATTGATTTTTGTATTATATTGCAACTATAACCCACATTTTTTTGTAGCATCTGCGGACCGAACACATGGCAGGAATGGTCACGTGAAGGTCGTCGCCCCTATTCACTGCTGCCACGCATCAGTCCCCAAACGGCGCTTAGCATTGTGGCCAATGATCTGGCCGCCAAAGCCTTTGCGGAAAATGCCAAATTGGCTGCAGCACACGAAACTGGCGCCAATCTAAGCGAAGCGCTATTAATGGAACAGGCCAATTATCAGACACTGAAGGCACATGGCATTAACAAATATCAGGAACCGCCGCATGTGATCATGGAGGAGCCGGTGAGTGCTACCCTTGCGTTATATAACTGGGCGCATATATCTTTCGTATGTACTGTGTTGTTGGTTTTATTGTGTGTACGTGTGTTCGCCGCGCGCATGTATGAGGGGCAGTGAAAGTACAGTCTGCGCCTGGGTCGCTTCGTCTTAAGCAGATTGGGCCGCGCGTTGGCGGCATCACCTTGGTCTATAAGAGCAGCTAGCGGAGCTTATTGTTGAAGTCCGATTGCTGTTGTGTTCTAAAAGATCTGTGCAGTTTAAAATGCTCATGTGCATACATATGTATGTATATAAATCCAATTGGAATTTAGTTGCATAGTAAAAAGCCAGTTGAAATAGTTTTATTTGCTATTTATTGCCGTTTCAACTAAAGCTTTCAAACTTATTGTGATACCTTTTGCTAACTGATGCCAAATGCCGCTTTTTGGTTATTGTGTTGTTCTCTATTATTT
This sequence comes from Hirtodrosophila alboralis, assembly GCA_035043045.1. Classification (NCBI taxonomy): domain Eukaryota; kingdom Metazoa; phylum Arthropoda; class Insecta; order Diptera; family Drosophilidae; genus Hirtodrosophila; species Hirtodrosophila alboralis. Next base: position 2,113,662 of record JAWNNH010000048.1, read on the forward strand.
AAATTTGGTGAACTGAAATGCCGCAGCGCGGTTAACAGCCTGCGACACTTAACAGCAGCAGTAAGCTGTTAACTAACATAATTAGTAGCTGCTGGCTACAGGCGCAGACGTGATCGAATTATCGATATCGATAGAGCTGAACGGAATGCGGCTGCGCGTTTAACAGCGAGCAACAGTTAACAGCAGCAATAAGCTGTTAACGTTACAGTAGCAGACTTTGTGAGCGGCTTATCGATATTGCCAAAAAACAAAATCATTTTTGGAATTTAAAAAAATAATACATATTTTAAAAAAATTCTATTTAAAATTACGAATATGTTAATATAAATTAAAATCATTTCGGATTTATATATTAGAACTCGCATATAAATAGTTATAATCGAAGAAAAGCATAAAACTCAATTTATTTATTGAATAATATCCATCAGTCGCGCATTTGTTTAGTCTATTGTATCGTATGTCTATTAATACAAATTTTCTCAACTTTTAATTATCTTGGATTACAGTTCAAGGTGCCCGATTTGCCAAACGAAGTGAAAAAGGCGAACTTAAAGCGCAAGGAAAACGAAGCCGGCGATGGCAAGCCAAACAAGAAGCGTAACACGCAACATGATAAACAATTAGGACAATCGACAGCTCAGACAAGCACTGGCAAGGACGAAGATGGCCAAGCGGTGCCACTGGAACAGCGAGCCAATGCACGCACCCTGCAGCAGCGTTATTTCTACCAGCAGCAGCAAAAGCACAAACAAAGGATGTCAAGCAAAAAGGGCAACAGCGGCGCCAATATGTTGGCGAATCACAGCGGTGCGTTGGCTAATTTGGGAGTGAACACAAAACCGGCAAAGAGTGGAAGGCGACGGGCACAGAAACAACTGCAACAAAAACAACTACAACAACAGCAGCAAGAGCAGCAGCAGCAACAACAACAACATAAAGTATTATTGTCAGCGGAGTCATCATTGGCAACGCCGCAACCAAATGCAAATCATTTGGTACAGCCACATGTCGAATATATACTCGACGAGGCGCTCAAATCGGTGGCTGCCACCAAATTGAAGACGCTGCCAGCAGCACGCGTTGTCTATGGTCCACCGGAGATGCTTTCTCCGACGCGTGCATTTGTCAACTCGCCGTTGGTCTTTAAGGAGAAATTGTCGCCAACAACAACAACAACAATAGCAGCACAGTCGCCACAGCTGAGCACGCCGGTTAAAAATTATATTTTTGAAGACCGACAGCTGTCGCCTGGTAATATCTCAACTGCCAATCTGCCGCTGGCACCACAAATCATAAGCGTGCAGCAAATAGCGGCGCCACCAAAAGCGCGCAACACCACAGGTAGCACAATACTGCCGCCGGGCACCAAGCTAACGCCCAAGAAGATCAATCTATTGGACAAGCAGCAGCTGCCACCCAACACTGCCGTGCGTCTCTTGCCCTACGAACAGCAGCAGCAGCAACAACAGACGGGAATTCCCATACAAATACCAGCGCCATCGATTAGCAATCTCAGCAGTGGCAAGGCGGCACCAACTACAACAACTGTGCAAAAGTATATTGTGGAGGAACGTGTGCCCAGCGGCAGCAGTTCCATTAACATCCAGAGTCCAATTGCCACAACTACGCCACTGAGCAGCGCCTCAGCTGTAAATATAATTAAAAATATACCGGCCAGTAGCTTGAACAATACGTTGATAACGCCACTGAATAGCCCTGTGACGACGCCAGTGGCTGCATCGCTGTTTCGCAAAGCGCCGCCTGCCACAACCACAACGGTGACAGTCAGCAGCGGTTCGTCTGGCACACCACAGATTCTGGGCAATATTAAACTAACCAGCGGCATTAAGCATGTGCCGAGCAGTGCATTGCGTAATATTAAAATATGTTCGCCCAATGGCAAGGTCTTCCTGCAGCCCGCTAAACTGCATGCTGGCAGCATTATACACAAGCTAAGCACAACAAATGTGGCTGGCGGTGGCGTTGGTGTCAGCAGCACAGCGGTTACAGTAACAGGCAGCGCTGCTTTGTCGCCACCCACTGGAGCAGGCGGAGGGACGCCCAGTTCACCGCAGAGCGGCGGCGGGACACAGCAACGCATAACGATACAAAAGATGCAATTGCTGACGCCCACGCAAATGATCTCGAGTGCCGCAGGCGGTAGTGTTGTCACCACAACCAGCAGCCAAGGCGCCAAGATAACTAAGCCCACCACATTGACCCTGGGTGCAGGGGGCAAGAATAATTTAGTATTTTTGCCTTCAAGCGCGCTGTCACGCGCTGTCACATTAGCCGCCGCCAACAAGCCTAAGGCCAGCACTGAGCTTCTGGCTTCCAAACCAAATGTGCTTGTCATAGGTCCAGCAACCTCTATGGCAAATACAAACAGCAGTTCGTCTGCTCAGACAACGTCCGTGATAGGCAAGTCGTCGCATCAGCTGATAACAGAAGATACGCCAATTGATTTTATCAATATGCCCATCATTGTGGCAGATAATGGCACAGCGGAGACGACACCCAAGACGACGCAAGGCAAATCAGCGCCCATGATGGTGCTCAATGCAACCGACTGGGAAATGGAATTGGATCAGGCTTCCAAGGCAGCTACAGTTACCAGCTCAAAGCAAACGCTGGACGATGTGATTGTAGAGGATGCAGGTGGCGAGGAACTGGAAAATGCAAGCACACAAGCACTAAAGCTCAGCAATCGTGAGTAGCATTTTATGTTACATAATTTAATCCAACAAACAAAAAATTTAATTTTATATATTTAATTATTGTTTATCTCTTAGTATTACAATTGCATGACGATGATGACAGTGCCATTGAGTATGTGGACATGGAGCTAGAGCAGCCCATTGAAATTGAGACCACCAGCAACATATCGCCAGAGATACTGCTGACCAGTAGCAGCAGCAGCAGCAGCTTCACCACGACGACAACAACAACAACCACCTCGCTCAAGGCTACCATTGTGCCACCATCATCAACAACAACAACAACATCGACGAAGGAACAGAAGCAGCAACTGCTGGCACAATCAACGACTGGTGAAGCGGCAACAACATCGATCTTGCCATAGGCATGAAGAATGTTTTAAATGTTAATTATGTTATTTAGCGTCGAGTTTGATTATGTAATTTGGTTTCTCTTTAAGTGATCCGATTAAGAACGCACAAAATCAGAAAAAAACACACATGCAGCCCGGTTTAATTTAACATTAGTTATATTAGCTTAGTATAAAAGTTCTTTAAGCAAAGTGCAACATTATCATTATATTTATATGTATAACAAATTATTATTGGGTTTATCGCTTGATTGAGAAACGTTTTCGCAATATTATTGCAATTTATCAGGACATTGTTTTGCGAAAAATTTATTAAATATGACTTCTCCAAGCTGCCAGCATCGAAATACCTTAATATTTGTATACATTGTAAATAGCATACTTATTTCTCATTTAGTTACTACTACTAAGATTAATTACATATTCAAAAAAAAAAAAACAAAAAAAAAACGAAAAACAGAATCGCAAATTATAAGAAAATTGTGTTTTCAATGAGATTATAGAATTTAGTTTTATAACATAAAAAAGGCCGCTATTAAATAAAAGCAAAAATATTGTAAATATCGTAAGCAATGTAATTGAAACAATTTCGAAAAAATTTTCTAACACTCGTATAATTCATGTATATGTACCATGTAAAGAATAAATAGTTGAAATAAGTTGCAAGGACAAGAAAGTTAAAAAAAAAAAGTAAAAGCCCATAAACACACACACACACACACCTTACACACTCACTCACATTTAATTACGAACTAACAGTTTAGCAATTAAGTATTTTATGCGTCGATTTTGTAACGCCAAAACTATAAAAAACAATGTTGTAATTTTTAGACAAACGATTAAGTAAACAGTGCGCAATCGAAAGCAAAACCACCCAGAAAAAAAATAAAAATTTGTAATAATAATTCAAAAAAATTGTTGAACAATGCGTACAGCTGTAAAATTTTTAACATAGAAGTTTTAAATGAAATAAATATAAATGTAAACACTATAAAAAAAAAACAAAAAGATTTTAATTTTCAAAACATATTAAGCATAAATATTTAATTTAAAAATGATTATGTGACTTTGAACCATTCAATTCATTGCTCATTCGTTAATTAAAATTAGTTGGATTTTCTATCAAATTATATGGAATCAAGATCGAATTTTTTTGAATTTAAACGTCGGAAATGAAAATGTTGAAAAGCAAAATCAGCCGTATAAATATTCAATTGAAAAATTTTAACTTGATTTTAATTAAAATCGGAATCTCCATAGCTTAAAAATCGGCGAAAGGGATTTGCAACGAGGTTCGATATATATTGGATTTATTAATAAAACAATTTAATAACAAAAAAAAACTTGCACCGCGTAAATATCATGGAAACTCTAGATCAAGATTACAGTAGTATGTTTCTAAAGATACTGCACATTCTCAATCAAATAATATAGTTTTTTAATATTTTTTTAATTTTGATTTTGGAACAAACAATATTAAGGTTACTGATATATTTCGCTTGATAGCAATCCTAATTTTAAATTCCATTTCATAAAAAGATTAGTCTTTGATACTTGGTATATAGTTGTAGATACATATATACATTTTTAATGCGCATAAAATCCCGCCGCCTATCATGTTGTAACTTAACAAAATTCAAAGTTAATTTAATGAGTGATACAAGTTGATCGAGTTTAGTTTTTGGAAATTCAGTACACTTTACAAGAGTAACCAATAGGTTATTTTTTTGAAAGATAAGCATTATTGTTAATAACTTAAGTTAAAGGTATTTTTAGTAATTCAATTGCGTCCCAGAGTGTTGCCACGACCAAAGGCAAAGTTGGATGGTGGAGGCGCTGCTCTACTCTCTGGCGGCACACCAAAACCACTGAAGCCGCCACTTACATCCGGAGCAATGCGTTTGCTAAGAAATAAAAGTAGCATTTAGAATAAAATATCTGGTTTTGTATTGTTAAAAGTTTATACTTACAGAAACTGTGGAGTCGTCAGAAAGGCATTGCCGCCCAGCTCCTGTGGATACTGGAATTTCAAGAAATAATAGACGTGTCCATTGAATATGCCCACCAGGGAGGCTAAGGAACCGTGGAAGATTAGCTCAATGCCAGCCAGCACCCAGGGCAGATACATGGCCTTAAAGCGAGTGCCAAACCAAAAGTTAACAATGATCTCCTTATTTAGCTGGCACCAAATGTAGGTAATGGCCACGATCAGCATATCCATCAAGAATGGCACATTAAACACCATGCCACCCACATTCGCCAGTACTGTGGCAATGATCATCAAATACAGATAGTCCGATGGACTTCTGCCATATTGATCCTTCTCCAGGCGCGCACTGTACTGTGTGATGAAGTAGCAATTGATGAGGAAATGAAAACCCGTTGCTCCCCTCAGCGGGAATACAAAGAGCGAGGTTATGCAGCGCCAGAGCTGAAACCGGGTGAACACTAGCTCCCGAGATAGGTACATGTATTCTAGGGGCAACAGGCCGAACCGGCATAGCAGGCTCATGCCCACAGTTGCTGTCAGCCAGTAGCGGGTGAAGCGTGGCAGAGAATGGTACCAAGTGCCAGCGTCCATGTTGATTTATATCCTATTAAAGTTTTCAATTGTAAAAAAATCTACTATATTCCTATTGTTGATTTACGTGTCTTTAGTCAGCAGTGTGACCATGGCCAAAAATGCCAACAAAAATTGTCATAATATTAAAAAATAAATACCGCAAGATACTTTAAATATTTTTTTTTTTAAGACTCAAATGAGAATAATTTACAAATATATCTAAGTTATAAATTTATTTAAAAATATTGATTTTATTTCATTGTTTAATATAAATTTAATTTAACTAAAGTCATCGATTAAAAAAGTGCAACGAAATAAAACCGTTTCAGCGGGACCAGTAGAATAATCTGCTCATAGCAGCTATTCCAAAAAAAAATATCATTTTGATATTGTTGCATTTATGACTACACTCTAATATATTTTCTGAGCATAAATGCACGGAATACCATAAATGTGACCAAAAATACTAACATTTTCAACAATGTGGCAGCCAGTGGCAGTGCTGCAAAAGCAACGTAGATTAGCGATTATTAATCGATTATTTGAAGTGTGGCGCGTATTTAAAATTCAAATTTGAATTGTACTTGCTTAAGGTGAAGTTTTCATTGTGTAATCTTGTTCATGGAAACCTATTGCAAGCTACAACCAAGAATAGAATGTTGCTAGTTTAGGCATGCAACAAGAGTTGTCAATTAAATTTTTTTCCGACAGAAAACCCACAAATAAATGTTGAGTTTGTTATATTGTCATTTGGTTTTGTTCAAAATATAAGATAAGTCTGGTAAGCCACACAAAAAAGTTATACCTACCGAAAAAACTCATGCAAACAATAGCAAATCAGTGGTGCGCGATTAATGCGCACACGAGGAAAATACTTGAAAAATGCGCGCATTTCCAAAATACTGCACTCATAAGTGGGACGTGCCAAATTAAATTGGCACAGCGGTGACAAAGCACATTGCCAAAATAAAATAATTGGCAATTCCATTATTATTTTATTTTTTTTGAACATACAAAAAATGTTTGCATGCAAATTTAATTTCTTTTTCAGCATTTAACTTTTAAACCAAAGACTTGTGGTTAAAAATATGCTTAAGAATTCTTTTCTTAAATAACAAAAATATTAATTGATATTTTTTAATACTACTTTATACTATTTTTTCTACTACTATATACCATAAACAATTCCTATTAAATATTGTTTTTACTGCTGCACTTTCTTTTATGTGTGAAAAAAGTAAAAGTCTAAAAATAATAAAACAAATAAAAAGGCAAGGTTCAGCTTATAGTGAATAAATTCCGATACAGAAGTCAAAAAAAATTTATACAAAAATTTAAGATGGAGTTAGAAATGCAAAGAAGCGCAATGAGTATGAGCGAGAGCGCCAAACATTATGTGGGTGAATTTCTGTGCCTGTTGAATTTGATTCTTTTCTTTCGGCTTTCGGGCATATGCCTCTTTGAGCGAGAAGGAGAAGAAAGACACAGAGAGGCAGGAGAGAGTGAGAGCGCATGTCAAAAAATAAAAGAAAAAATCTCAAGCTAATCAAGTGGTTTTTGGACCGGTTCAATGTGCGCTGATATCGCTATGCGTATGTATGTATGTATACATAGGTGTATTTGTGTATGTTTGTTGTGTGAGCGAGCGCAGACCACACCCACCATTTAAATGCAAAATGGGTGCTATCTTTGACTACCGTTATACAGACGCATGCGCTGCCCCTGCCCTTGCGACACAGCAACACGCCCACATTGCCAATGCTCATTATGAAGTTGTTGTTGTTTTCTTTATTTTTTTTTGTCGTATTTAGTAGCAGACGATGATGGGGGAGAATGTGAGGAGGCAAGGTCTTTATTTACTTACGCGTTGAGCTTTTACTGCGTGCCTTGCACTCAGCTGACGCGCTCTGTCATTTTGTTGTTGGCGTTGCCACTTTTTTGCTCGCTCATTTCGTTCGTGTATATATATATGTATTTATGTAAAGATATATGTCTGCAGGTATGTACTTATGTATGCATGCCCAAAATGGCCGCACTTCTTGAACTCTACACAGCCTGCGCAGACAACAACAACAATGAGAGCTTATATATTTATTATTTATAATATGTAAACATTTTAATATCCCTTTCAACTTGTATAAACACAATGCGTTTGGCTTTGTTCATTTCAATTCTTGTAATGAATGCCATTTTTATGCAACTGCGTCTGCTTTCTTATCTCGTCTATCTTTTTACACTTTCTCAGCGCCTTGGGTTATTTTGAGCCTTTTTGAAATGCATAAATATGTCTAATACTAAATTGTATAAGATTCTAATATGTATATGTACACGTGTATGACAAGACTTGGGGACACAGATACATATGTACTGCATATAGAGATGCCTTTCTCTGCCTGTTAAATACATTTACACTGTTTTATCGTTTACTTACTTATCCTTTAATTTATTGTTTATGCGTTCTCTTTATAATAATATATAAATAAAAATATGAATTAAAAACACATATGAATATGACTTTATAGCTACTCTTATTATTGTTATTCGCCTGGGAACTTTGAATATCAGAGATTGCCATGCAGCCTAATTACAGTAATTATTTGATTATAAAAATCTCCCAGGGTGCACAGTAATTCAGCGCCTTTTTTGCCCTATGCACAGGATCTCCATTACACACACACACATACACATACAATGATTTCAGTGCAAAGTTCATATTTTTCTATGGTTGTTATGGCAAACAGCATCATTTACGTACGTACATACGTAACATATAAATGACACATATACAAATGTACATACATAGGTACATACATATGTATGTATGTATTTCAAACATAGAACATTTCTCCTGATAATGGCACAGCGGGAGCGGTCGGGGCGAAAGCAAGGGGGCACCCAAAAACTCAACTTGTGTAAATGAGAACGCAAAAAGAGGCAAATCATAAGAGGAGCGTGCGCCGCCAAATTGCAGTACAAATATGTACATATACATATCATGGAAGCGGGGGGAAGCGGCAACGTAGGGGCGCTGCTTAGAAAAAGGACAGTCCGCAGTTAACAGCAGCTGCCAGCATACATATCTATGCACATACAGACATACAGAAAAACATACAAACACAAATATATGTATATACATTTAGCTGATGCGCACGATGGCGTTAATAGTACACACACACACACACGCAGACACATAACAGATATATTGCGCCTCGCACAGAAACAGCCCTCAAAATCTGTTAAGGGGGGTGGGGACGTCGCCGCTACCCTATTGGTGCAAGTGAGTACGAAAGAGAGGGAGAAAGAGCGCAACGCAGTGTAATGATGTTCATAAATGATAATGATGTATTGCCTCGTGTGTGTGTGTGTGTGTGCGTGTTTCATTTTTCGTTTTTGCTTTTGCCATTCAACCATAACGGTAGTTGGTCGTCGCGTCAGAGCGAGAGAGAGAGCATTGAGCGCGCATACAATTTATTTGACGCTGACGTTGACGTTGACGTTTTAATGCCGTCGGCAAATTGAACCACAACAAGAACAACAACAACAACAACAAGCCTGGCGAATGCGTAGGTGAGAAAGAGCCGAGAAAGCAACGGTACGCAGCAAATTATTGACATTGCCATTACCATTAACGTTAAGTCCCGTTGCCAGGCTTGTTGTTGTTGCCCCCCTTCCCGTAGAGGCGGCCCCCACATTAATACATACAAACATACATATATATTTGTTGTTTTTTTTTTTTGCCTTAACTTACTTTGGGCTCATAAATCAAATATTTACATTTCGAAATTGACGTCTTGAACGCGCGGTCGCAATTTTTCCAACGTTCCTCCTGGGAAATTCTTCAGTGCAAATTAAACGGACAGCTTACACCTTCTTTAGCTGTGTGTGTGTGTGTTGTGTGTGTGTGTGCACTTTATAGCCAAGAAATATTTATTACACAAAACAACAACAAACAGTCTTACAATATAACCCGCAGCAATTACAAGCTTGATTAGTCTGAGACTAATTTAGAACATCGCTTTGAAGTTCTTCATTTGGCAAAAGACTCAGACATTCAATTTAAATATTAGCTCAAGCTAAAGGCAAATACATCAAAAACGGATTTCAATACAAACACCTGCAATTCGTTGGAATATCTAGAGGATATTGAGGTAAGTTGCCATTTTTGTTTACTTATCATAATTACAGTTTAAATGAGTTTTAATGTATAAAGAAGAAGCATTTTTTCTTCAAAGTATACGGATAAAAATCTATGCAAAATCTTTTCAGTTATGCATATATACAATATGCAATCTTAAAGATCGTAGATTATAATTCATAGTTTAATAAGAGAAATGTGATTAGTTATTTAAGGTTCGATGTTATGTTTGATTGCTACACAAATTATGGCTATCTTTAAATACACAAATCATATCTGAAGAACATGGAATTTTACATAGCAACAGAATTAAACCTGAATATATTACAAGATTAATAAATATTTCAAGAATATATAGAAATTGGAATCTTCAGTTCTTATGTGTTGTTTTTTGGTTATTTTATACAGAATACATTTAAATAATTATTAATACAATTCACTTTAAAAATATTAAGTAGTCTTTCGATTTCCACTTTTGAACCAATAAAAGGGAGTATAATTTTGTTTTTTTTATTAATAAGTCGATCTTTGAATTATCTACTTATGTATAATTAATCCAAAACTTTAATTTGAAACAGGCCTGAATGCTTCAGTTCTGTATACCAATTTGAAACAACATATTTGAAGCATTTTTGAATAATTTTTTAAAGTTTTACAAAATTTCCTGACAGAAAGCCTGAAAGTATACTATGCTTTTTTATTTTAATATTTTTTAGAGTTGTTAAATCTGCTAAAATCATAATAATAACCTAAATCTTCAGCGAAAAAAGACTATATTAATACAAAAATATAAAATTAATTGTTTATACAGATATTTTGGATACAAAAGATTGCTCGAAAAACAAGATATCGCTTGAAAACGCTTGACTTTATTCAACCAAACTGGAATTTATTAATAACCACATTCTTGTAAGGAATATGCGATACAATCAAGACATAGTATTATCTATATAATCATATATGTACCGACCCAGCTCATTATTGTTTCAGAAAAGAAAATACTAGACCAATATTTATACATTATTATTTTATTTATTTATTTTATTTTTAGTTTTGAAGCAAAAACCATACTTAAAAATTTAAATTAACCTCTGTTAAACTATCAGAATTGCGTTTTACCGTACTCCAGTGGCCATTTTGGGGAATTGTCGTCTGAAAGAGGCCTGTCTGTCGTCAGGACCACTTGAGGAGTTGCCTGGGGAGAGTCACGCTTTATGGTCCTGTCTTTGTGTGAAATGAAATAGAAAGTGTCTCAGCTTCCAGCTGAGCTTGACAATCTGTCAAAGTTCAGCCGTGTGGCAGTTGTCGTCGCATCAATTGTTAATGTCACAGACGCGGCAGGCAGGACGAGGCGGCAAGGATGTGCAGGACTTGGTCGGCTGAGCGGTACTCAGCATGTTAGCCGCAACTTGGCATCGTTTTTTTGCTATTTAACTGTCGTTTTTCGCGCGCTTTTCAATTTTTAATTGGGATTTCAGTTGCTGCTGTTGAATGATTGTTGTTTTGTGCAACGCCTTCAACGCAGGACCTCACATAACCGCCCTCGCAGTTGAGCTCCGAGCTACTATACTATATATCCTTGTTGACTTGCCCGGTTCGCCTGAGTGCGCGCATTTTGAATGCCCGTGGGGTAAAATGTCTTACGGTTAGTCGCCGTCATCGCCACGTGGTTGTAAAATGCGCTTTTGAATAAATAGTAGATGGAAGTGGAAAATGCTTCTTTTTTTTTATTATGCAGGACCTCTACTTCTATGACTGTGTGTGTGTTCTCCTTTGGGGTTCAGCGTACATATTTACCGATTTTTCGTGGTTTTTTGATTTCCTGACACGGGTACGACGGCAATCATTGTGACATTTTAATTGTTTATTTGCGCAGTTTGCGCATGCGACTGCTTCAAATCCAAGCACGAATCCTGCCACGAATCCTGCCATGAATCCTGCTCCTGCTACAACTCTACTGTATGCTCAAGTGCTTGCCAGTTGGCCGGGCTGAGGTAATTGTTTTGAAGTTTCATATTTTGACAAAAGATTTGCGGGTGAGGAGGTTTTTTTTTCGTTTCGTCTCAAAAGCCAAAGGACTCTCACTGAACATACAGATGTGTGTGTGTGTGTGTGTTTGGTTAATGTAAATATTTGCCTTTATTGTCATTTGAAGTGCGCTTCAGTGCAGTTTCAGTCATTATTAAGATTTTTATTCAGCACATGTGACTTTAAATATTATTTTGTAGAAAGTGCACTAAAAAAAATGTATACTGAACTTCATTCAAGTGTCTGTAGTACTTTGAACTGAAAATATCTTAAATAAATTAGTTTTTATTAAAAGATGTAAATAAAATTGCAGTACAGGTATAAAATAGACATTTTGATGAAATTATCTAAATTTAAGTTTAGAAAGAACATTTTCTATGCAGAAAGAGAGTTTTGAAGAATATTTATTTTGACATTTAACCTTAATCTATAGGATTTTTTAATTCTCATCATTTTTGTCGTAACTTCCAATAATAAATTAATATAATTGCTTGCAAACTGTTTTCGTAATCTCTGAACATTTTTCATTTTACAATAGCTTAAGTGCATAATACGGTATAATTATGACAGCTTATCAAAAGTATCTCATTTATCATCTCTAACCATATCGATATTTAATAAACAGACCAGAATAAAAAAATGTAATGGAAATCTGTTGAGCACCACTTGAGCCATTGTCGACGCCTGACTGGGGGTCAGTACAGAGAATTGAAAAATCAACACAAATGAAATTGTAACATTTTTTTTTTTTTGGAAACACATAAACAACCACCACAGTCAGCAGCTCTAAGCAACACCAACCATTTATCCACTGCTCTGGGCACCCTCATCTGAAGTCTAAAAAGAAGAACTCAATCAAACAGTTATGCCTAATAAGCGAAGGCAGCAGCCAAAAAAGCCTGCACATATGGAACTTTATTAGATACAAATTCTTTGGATTTGCCTTTCGGCTTCGTTGGCTGTTAAATGTTGACGGGGTTTTTGCCCTGCCCTGCCCTACCCTGTCGTCACCTTTCCTTCTCTTTAGCACCGTCTGTCGATGCTCATGTAATAGTCTGTGTTGTCCATTTAACTATTTTCACGTTAGATTTAGCTTTATTTTGTAAATTTTCACGAAAATAATACAGTTGTTATTAAATATCGTTATATCGTTTAATTCTTTGGTATACATTCTGTTATTCTATGCAATACAATAATATTCCCAGTACAAACTTTATAAATTAAATCGCTGAAATTAAATTCTGGAAAATATTTTTGTTCATTTAAAGAATCAATTTGATATTAGCCTAGCTAAAGTTTTGTTTTCTTGATTTGACAATTTTTTGCAAAATTTGACTTGATTTCTCGAATAAAAAAAAAACGCATTAAAAATAAAAATAATAACAATGTTATTGCCTTTCAAATTCAGAGTTTAATCAAGTTTTTAAAATATAATAAAAGCCTTATTAGCGAATGTCAATTAAAAGCATCAAGTTATGTTTTTTGATTTACACAATAATTTATAACATAAGTATTTGTAGATATTGATTGCGCTAATAAAACCATAAATTTTCTAATTTTTATTGGAAAAATAAGCGAAAAATAAGAAAAACTAACAAATAAATTATAATTAATGTTTTTTTATAGAATTGGGAATATGATAATTCTCTTAGTTAACCTATTTTTGAGAAATTAAATACATTATAAGTTTTTTAAATATAATTTGTTTTGTTATAAAATAAAACTCTTAGCTAACCTATTTTTGAGAAAATTAATTAAATTTTTACAATTTGAATTATACACGAATGAAATCAAATGTGCCCATTTACATAATTTATTTTTATTTAATTAAATACATTTTATTTTATTTATTGATTTTTTTGGCCAAAGAAATAAATTAAAAATTGAATTAATTAATTAGTATTTTTTTATCAATTTAAATGATTTGTAGCTTCCTTTAAAAGTAGATTATTCTATATAACACGCAGCTGCTTTAAAGAAATAATATTGTTTGCTGTTTTGAACTAAAAATTCTAAGGTTTTCTTTTAGCTTTTTCCACCCGCCAACTTAGCGTTTTTTGGCTGCACTGTTAATAGCCCAATTTAAAAAAAAATAAAGAAACAAAACGGGACGTCAACCATTTTTGGAATAGTTGTTGCTCTGTTTTTTTTTTGTTGATTTTTACATTGGGTGCGGTAAAAGGGGTTGATGTATTACAGCAGCGGGATGATGCAGACGATGCTGAGGGCCCTAGACGATTTGTTGCAATTTTATGGATCACCGTGTGTAGCCATTTTATGGAAGCAAATCAACTGTGCGCGGCTGGTGATCCCGTTTGAAGCGACTTACCCTCAAAGCGCATTCGCAGGCGATTCAAGTGCCCAAAAAGGTTGCAGGACTCTCTTTTTTTTTTTTTTTGTAGCGGGGTTCGTTCGTTTGAAAAACCCGCAATTAAGTATGCGTTTTTTTTTATATTTTTGTTGCCGACCCTGCTGTTCCTGCCGCTCCTGCTGCACGATGTTGTTGTTGTCGATCCGTGTAACTTTTGTTTATTACGCGTAATTGCAGTTACTCTTACTCCATCTCCAATCCCATGTGCGCTTTTGTGCGCTCCTTTTGCAGCTGCTGCCATTTATATAAGGCTCTGCTCTTTTCTATGCATTATTTCACACGGCGTATACTTAATATAGTTGTTGCACCCATGTTTTTTGTTAATACAATAGGGTATATTGTGTTTTGTAGCTGGCAGTAGAGAGATATTTTTAAGTGCAGCTATCGATGCAATTGTCGATATCATCGATAATGTCCTTCGGCAGTCAATAGGGTCTGGAATGCTTTTTTATTTTTGGAAATAAGGTTTCAAATATTAGTGAAAATGATTATGTTTTATGGAAAGAAAGTTTTAATTGGTTAATATTAAAATTGCCTTGTTTTAATAGTAACAAATTATTCAAATATAATTGCCGATTTATTTTTGTATTTTTATTTAATTTAAAAGTAGAAATTTCCTAATCTTTCTCAAGTCAAAGAATAAAGATACAATTTTTTATAGAACTGTAAGTCACGTAGTCATTAAATGATATTCATTTAAAGGGTATTTTAAGGGTACTTTAATATCGGCTTATTTTCCCTATTTGTGAGGTAGCTAAGACGTCATCGTATTCACATTCCTGGCTGCCATTTACATATCTTCCATATACTATATTTTTTTATCCTTTGCCATTTTTGCGTGCATTGCTCCTTTGAAACAGTAACAGTAAAAGAACTAAAGTTTAAGGGAACCTCACAGAGTGTCTAACCTCTTCAGTTTGTTGTCCTGTAGAGAAAATTGCTAGTTTTGGATAGTTTGAAAAATAATAAGGGAGCATGAGACAGAGACCTGCTGTGCTGTCCAACATTGAGCTCGAGTTACAAAAGGGGTTAAAAGGGTGACGGGTGCCATTCACAAAAACTTGTCATCGTGTTTTTCAGAAGCGATCTATAAACGCGATTTGTCGCCTTAAGTATATTTAGAAATTGTCCAAATAACTCTTGTATTTTTATAAGAAATTAAATTGTTACATTCAGTTGCAGTAATTGGAATTTTGTAATACAAATGCACAATATATAACTAAAATAACCATCGCATTGCTTTTGTGAATTTCAACGGCTTGGAAATCATTTAAAAAGAGATTACTAACATGCAAAGTCTAGTGCAATGGTCGGAAAACAACTCGTTGAAATGTAAATTGCAATCTTCTGGGTCTGTAGAGAGGGTGTTGAGGTACGCCTGTCGGCAAATTACGGCAAAGTAAATGTGAATTTATTTTAAACGCAGCAATGGAAACAACAAGACTAAGAGTCATTTAGCAGAGAAAGCAAGACTAGGCAATGCCCTGTACTCAAAATACAAAAAAACCAACATTTTCAGTAATAATTTTATAATAGAAATTGGTTTTCTAAATAACTTTTGTGTTTTTAATTTAAGAGTTATGAAATTTTTGGAATAGAAAGATGATATTAAATGATACAACTATGCTTACCTTTAGAGCTATAATTTAAAAAATGCTGTTCTTATAAGAATTCTACAATTTAGCGTGAGTTTTGAGTATTAATAAGATTTTATTATTTGTTTGCAACAAACTAAGACACAGCTGGCTTGTATCCACTTTTTATAAGTACAGGGTATCACAAGCATAACAAAACAAGTTGCAAATTGCAAATTGCTGGGTTACTCAGCTCAGACTTCTTGTCGGGTTGCACATTTGAAGGCAAACAAAATGGCGTCGGGATTCATTTGATTTGTGTGGCGGGCTTAGAGTTTTTTTTTTGTGCAATTCGCGTGCGGCGCTGATCATTTGACAAGCGACAACAAATTGCTACCTTTAGTTTATCGGCGAATATCTGAATGTACATATATGTAGTATATATATATAGATATAGCTACAATATATAGGTAGGCAGGCAAGTATAAAGAAACAACCCTCTGCATTTTATATTGTTGTATTATGAAGCGCATCTTTTGTCAATATTTGCACTGGGCATGTAAACAATTTAATAGGCTGTTAGTTGTTGTGTGTACTTTAGAGATATATGGTAAAACCGCCAACCGTCCAGCCACTTGACAGCTGTTGCAATTTACGCTTGATCTAAGGCCAGGGGTTGAGAGCATACTGAGATTTTGTATCTTGTAGATACTTAATTCATGTTATTTGCGCCGGGCAAATAGTACATAGTTTATTTAGCGCTTTCTCAAAACATTTATGGCTTCTGGCTGAGTGTTTATTTATAAAATTGGAAATTACATTCTCTAACATGTTTGATGTTTGTTGAATTTAATGAGGCTTACAAATTTGCTTTGAGTTAGAATAAAAATAATTGTTTTATGTACAAATGATACAAGATTCTTTAAACAGCCTTCTTATGTATGTATATACATAGAATATTAAAAAATAAATTACATAGATACTTCTTATCAACCCTTGCGGGAATCGAACCCGCGACCTTTGGATTAGAAGTCCAACGCGCTATCCCCTGCGCTAAAGGGTCTGATAATCTAACGGTATATTATCACCAATCAACATGCTGCATTAATAGCAACATACTTAATTATAGTATCGAAATTGAGTAAAACAAAACAAAACTCCATATGATGTGATATAAAAGAGCTGTACAATAGTTTTTTCTCGCAGCGTTTGTTTGCTAAACAAACTATTCAAAAACATACTGAATAAATATTTCTGTTTGCTTGAGAAACAGCTATTTAAATAGTATTTTATTTATAGAATCTAATTCGATGGGTTTATTTTTCGTTGCGCTGCATAGATATACGAGTATAAACTCAAATATATATATACCATTGAAGCATATAATGTGTCAGTTTGCATTGGGTTCATTGCGTTCGATAAATCTGTTATTTGATAGATTTGATTAGAGTTATGAATAGAAGGATTTATTTCAATATTGTGTATATAAAATAATAAAATAAAATATCATAATGTAAGCTGACACATTCCAAAACGAAATATGGGTAGATCAACATTGCTATTCATATTTTTTCTTTAAAAATTAAAAAGACATAAATGCGTTAATGTTATATGGTAATGGAAAAAGCATGGACGGAGTTAAAAGAGCGAGTGAGAGGTTGATCATTATCCCACCTTATAATCTGTATTCATTAAAAAATCATAACAGATAATATTAGATAAATTATCCTATGGTAAATGTGTATATATAAATATATATAAATATATCAGCTTGGCCCTGCTTGGAGTTGGTCAAACCCTCCCATTTGCTAAAAAAATACTACTCCTCTGTAATTATAATAATATACTACTTAAAAAGTTAATAGAATATTAAGTATAATTCATATAAAGGAGTAGTAAATCACATATATCAAAAAAGATATGTTAGAGCACATTTATATGCTGACAAAATAATTGCAAAGAATATCATTACAAGTGGGAACAATATTTTAAAATATAATATCGATATTATCGATATATTTTTTACATACCAAGTGCTTATACTTTAATATATCATACTACTTGTATATTTTCCTACACTTTTACTTAGCTAAATATTCATATAAATCAAATAAAATAAAATAAAATAATGAAGCATAATTGTGTCATGTTAAATGCTTTTGTTGCACTGTGCTAATCGATATATCTATTAATCGATAGATTCACTAGCAAAGATTTCACTTAAGGGTTACTAGATGCCTAGGGAACTACTGATACAATAGAGTTGGCTCTACGGGGCATTCAAGTGCTCAATTTGGCTGTGTCTCAGTTTCATTTTCATTTGCATTTTTCGTCCTGCGCCGAGTGTTGCGTTTTTATCGCCCTTTGGGATCTTCATGCGCTTTTAGCTAATACCCTGCAGTTCAGCACTAGGGGTGGTGGGAGGGAAGCTCTGACCCAGGTACGTATCAGGCTGGGTTGTTCTTTAAAATATATATTTCGGCCAAGGCGGAATTACGTGACTGTTGGCAATTACTCAATGCCGTTTTGTTGTTGTGTTGTGGCTGGTTGCTACTTTCAGTTTGTTAACAAATTAATCAAATCGAACACCAGACCGAAACCTCAGCTCTCAGTACTCAGTTCACTTTCCTAATAGAGTAATCGTCGAAATGTGAAAATTTCCCCCATAGTCAAAGTTCTTATCAACTGTTTATCTCGGTGCTTGCTTTGCTTTCTTTTTTTTTTTTAGCATTGTCCCCGTTTTAGGGAGTTTTCTCACTTTTTGCTGCGTGATTTATCTACACCTTCCGACGTTTTTATATCAGAGTGTGTAACCCCCCCGGCCATCCTGTTAGTGTCCGGGCAGATTATGCAAACATTTTTTTTTCCTTTTTTCTATAGTCAAATTGCACACTCGAAACGGATATTAAATTTTATTGCTCATGTTGCCATGACTTTGACTTGGGTTGGAGTTGCCAGTTCGGGTTGCTCCATTGTTGTGTTCATTGAGCACTCAAGTAGTCGCCTGGTCAATTAGCCTGGACTAATAGGAATGCTAAGTATGTGCATTTGGGATCTGCGAGTGGCAGGTGCTTCCAATGGGGTAGCTCTGACTGAACAGTGGGTAAGAGATATACATAAGTATGTGTTGAATTGGGATTGGTAAAAAAAAGGTGAGGAAATATTGAAAGAATGAAAACAAATGGAAGGAGAATTTTCTGTAATGAATTTAAATATAAATTATAAAATTTAATATATTTTCATGTAGTATATAAAGCAGCATAGACTAAGGGATTTTTATTTTTTTTTTCTAAGCGAGGCTTTACTTCGAATAAAAATATTTTTTAAAGTAGAATATAAAACAATCGTTGACAATATTCATAATAATGATCGCTCTTAGGTCCTGTAGAGATTTTTTTCTGCAATGTATCCTTAAATTCATATTTTTCAAAGCGAATATTGAAATAAGTATGAAATTTTGAACTTTAGGAAAATTCGGAAACCGTTTTAATACACTTCCCAAAGGGCTAAAGTTGCTTCAAAATTTAGTAAGGTTAAAAAAAAAAATAATTTCTTAAAGAGGAATTCTTTCTCTAAAAAGGAAAAATATATCAAAATTAAATGAGCTCTAACGCTTTTAGCAGATTTTTTTCCCACAATCGTTATTATCAAATCCAATTATTTTTACCTATATGAAGTTTGAACTTATCCTCAAAAATTAAAAAAAAAATAATGCAAATTTAAATAAAAATGCAAAACTGAATTATTCCGCTATTCTGATTAATTTTATTGATTTTCTTTGGAACAACTAATTTTGCATTATAGCAAAATTCAAACTCATTCAAACTCATTCTAATCTTTTCTATCGCCGTTATTAATTCTATTGTAATTTTTGCTTTAACTGTACAAGCCATTTGCTTCCTTTAAAAAATCAAACCCCTTGATAAATTCAAAGTATATTTGTTTAACATAAAATTCCAAGATTGCATCTGCTGCTGTTCCTAGGCAATCCAAGAAGATCGGATGACTGTAATGCCTTCAGCAAATGTTTTGCAGCAGGCGCTACGCCCATACGCAACGCCTCCCTCAAGGAACCCTCCCCGGCGCCGGCTCGCGTCTTCGTTCTCAACTCGGCACGCGCGGCACAAGGACACGTTTGGCGTTGAATATTTGCACATGTTCCATCAGCTTGGGCATTTTAATTGCTACATATGTGACACGACACACACACATACATATCAAGCCTACGCCTCCAAAAAGGAGCATTTGGGCACGAGATGCGAAGGACCCTCGTGCGGCTGCTGCTTCTTCTTGTTGATCCTTCCGGTGGCTGTTGGGCTGGCAGGACACACAATGCGCATCAAGACAGGAAGCAATGTGCGGCATGGAACAATTGAACTGGCTGAGATTTGAACAGGCGCAGCTGCTGACTATCAGCTCCTTGAAGTGGGCAAGGATAATCAAACGGCGGCTCACTGTACTTGTTTACTGCTCTCCTAATGATCACATTGATGATCATTACTATTATTATTATTCTTATTATTATTATTGTTGTTGTTGTTCAAAAAACCGGTTGCGTCTTCGGGGCGTTAGCGCTAGTCCTTGTCCTCGACTGACATTTGATTTCGCTGCTTTTATTTATTTCAATTTCGCTTTCGGCAGCGGAAACGCTTTTTCTTTCCTTTCGCATAGCTCTACGGTTGTTGACACGCGATCCTTGATGGCTTCAACGGATCCTGGCTAGTATGTAGTACTGTCTACTACGTCTGGCGCGTGTGCCTGCTTCCGGTTAATTATATTCACGTAAATTGTCAAAATGTGCAAATGCCAGGCCACAGAAAAAAAATACAAGTCCTTGGCCCTCGCACTCGAATCCTGTGTAATTGAAAGCGAAATTTTATGCTTTCATTTGTTTGCCTCACTCAATATTAAATTAAATGCATATGCTTTTGCTTTACTGCATTGTACTGTACTCCCCGGCACTCAACATCTTGATGTCCTGGCATTGGATCTAACTCTGAGCAAATCCTTTTGTCCTCTCCAGCGTAGGCTGTCAGTTTTGCCTTTGTTCGCAGCATATTTTTTTTTTTTTGTTGAAAACTAAACAACTGCTCATTAATTGTCGGTTCTGTGCGCTTTTCTTTTGTCCTTGTTATCCTTTTGGCATTACAACTTGGCTCGTGCCAGCTTCAGTTTATTGTAATTTGAGCAAATGCATCCTGTGTCAAGATGTCTGAGTTTTGAGTTCAAGGTGATGCTTAGCTTGACTTTCGGCTTGTAATAGTTGTAGAATGCCAAGAATGGGGAGTTTTAGATGTTGATAAAAGATATTCTAAATTGGGGTTGGAGAATTTGAATATTTTTGTATATTTGGTAAACATAAATTGATTAAAATAATCTTGAGTTTTATATTATTAATGCTTTAATGACAATTTCGTCAGATAAGGTATGTTTAATTAAAAAATAATAATGCTTAAGAAAAGGTTACCGCACTGATGATATCCTGCAAACAGCAAAACAGAGGATGATAAATATTAATTTTAATTGTTTACCACCTTGCACCTTTAATGAATTTATATTAAATTTAAAAGGGAAAGTAAGTTCAGATATTCAAAAAAGAGAGCGAGGGAAGAAGATAAAGAGAGAGAGAGGAAAGACAGTGTGGAGAGGAGATGATGAAGATGAAAAAAAAACATTCTACGAATTCCCAAACAAAACAGACCTCGAGTGCTGACTGCTAAAATTCAACGAAGATTTATTCTTAATTTAAGTTTAATAAATTTTAATTAAAAATTAGCATTTTTAAGATTGATTTTATTGAATTTCGGTTGTATTTGGCATAAAAATAATAATCTGAAATCGCACTTAAAATTTCAAGCTCAAGCATCGGTTTAAAATACGATATCTTTTGTTATATTTTCCAAAAGTGGGAGATGTTATAAATAGACAGACTGCAAGCTATATGTGGCTAAGAAATCATCCTAACATATTAGCAATGGGTCTCCTGAAGCGACGAAAAAAAGGAGGTATCAGATTGCGGCGTAGACTGCGGAGGTCTCATCCGGTTGACCTTGCATTAAGGTTGATATAAATGTTGTTAAACAGACTTAATTTTGTTTTTTTTTTTTAAGTTGTGTTGTTTTTATTATTAACCATATTTAATTTTGTTATTTTTTTTTTGTTAAGTTGTTTTTGTTATTATTGTTTGTTAAGTTTAATGTAAGTTGTTGAGAAATAACAGTAAAATTAAATGTTTCCCAAAAAAAAAAAAAGAAAAAAAAAATTGTTATATTTAAAACGACATTTTTTCTCTATAGTCACTAAAAGTCTAAATAATAATCTATTTGTTAATGCTTGTATTATTTTTCATACACTTTACTAATATTTAATTTCTTTTCATAGCAATCTATTAACCCTATACTAAACTCCTCTCTATTTAACCAAATTAGCTGGCGTCACGCTTCTCAGCGCTTACCCTAGTCTACAAATATTTAACTATCATGTCAAACAAATTTTTCTCCCACATTAAAATAAAAAACAGAAAGGCAAAACTCACACACATTAAATACACAACTAAACAAAAAAAACTCCTTCAAGCTGATTAGCATAAGGATATGAAAAGTTTGACGGCGGTCAACTCAAAAAAAAAAAAAATATATAAATACAAAACGTTGAAGCGTTCGTGGAAAATTGCTCTGTTTCCTGTCATAAAAAGCAACAACAGCAACACGTAATACTTCCGTGTGACAAACGCCTCTCGTCTATCGCCTGCAGCAAGGGTTGAGAGAGGTCCTTAACAACCTGCAAACAGGACAAGTCAAACGGTCCAAGCCCAAAACGCGTGTCGACGTTTTCTATTTTTTTTTTCCATTTTTGTTGTTGTCGGGCGTTAAAGGAAATTATTAACATGCTCAGTGCTCAGTTCCCAGTCCTGGTTAAAGTTCACCCTCAGTTAAGGAACTGCGGTTAAGCGCATTATGCAACATTATGACATTCCCAATTTTCATCCTCATCCACATCCAATAAAAATGCGACACGCGACCCAAAACACCCAAAACAGCCAATACAATTATAATTGCAGCAAATTGAACGACGCTCCCGGCACGCGTCCTATTAGCTCATCTTCCGGTAGCCAAAGCCTCCGAGTCTGAGCCCAAAAGACAAAAAGACAGCTAACAACAGACATGTCCTTTGGAGTGGGCTTTTTAGGTGGGGTTTGTGCTAAGGTCCGGCTAGGTACTGTTGTTTATTTTGCCGGTCCTTCAATTATTGTTTTTCTCGTAGTTCGATTTTGTTGTGCGTTCTCGATACCCTGTACGCAATGTGCGAGGAATGATTTAATCAAGTTGTACTGAATCTTTGTATAAATTGCAAATTATGTTTAGTTTTATTGGAGTACAGCCTTGATTTATTATAACTATTATAGTGTGTGTATTATTAGATGTTTTTTTTATATAAATATTAGATTAAAAATAAATTTACTTTTGGTTTCTTTATGCAGGCTTTACTATCGATTTTGTCTATATTTTAGTGCTGCTTGACAAATAAACGAAATTCTCGAACATTTTATCAAGTTTTTCAGGCTTGAGCTGGAATGTGGCAAAGTTAAATTTATATTCATAAGGAGCTAATAATTTTGGGAGGTATTCTTGTAAGGGAAATACTCTAAACAATTTGTTTAGTAAATTTTCCATAAAATTTTATATAAATATGCTATGCTTAAATAGATTTTCTTTCTTTATTATTTTGTTGTTGTTGAATTTTAAAATTTTTTGTAATGATATGCGATTGTTTAAATACAATTATTTCCAAATACCACAGGGTATTGCATAGTTAATACTGTAACTGTAACACGCTTACTTGATTTTTCCATGTTTTAGTATTTGCCTTATTTACTCAATGGCTGATTTATTGGCTTTTACTTATTTCCGGTCATGTTTATGTCTATTATAGGGTGTGTGGATCTGTGGGGGGATAGACACTCCACATCAATGATGTTTAAGTAGTTATTATTAGCGCGTTTTGTTGCTGACACATTTTGATGGCTTTTTGACACCAACTTGAACTTTGGGGTGTGGACAGGAAATATAAGATAGAAATTTGGGGATTTCCCATAAATAGGCAACTGCAAATGTTATGTTTATATTAGTAAGCTAAGAGTAGAGAGTTTTTTCTGGTTTTCTGTAAAACATATAGAATGATAAAGTACATAAGTTATCGCTTGTAAATAAGAGTAAAAATAAAATTAAAATATAGTTAGTAAAACATGATCGAGGAGTAGACAGAACGAACAGAAACAGTGTGGAATTTTTTATTAAATTATTTTTTATTTAAATTAGCTTAAAAAATTTTGTTTTATTATATTTATTTCTTTTTTTTTGATTTTTAAATAAATTTGATTCAGATAATTTAATTTACTTAATTTATATGTATTTATACATTATTCTTAGGCCACAAAGTAAAGCTGTTTTTTTATAATCCTGGCAAAGATCTACAAAAAGATAAAATGCATGGCAATTTTTGCCTGGAAGTTTTAGCTTTAACTACAAAGGAAACTGCATGTTATCGTTATCAGGAACATAATTATTTTAGTCTAGCAGTAGGCATTGTTGTATAATTATGTAAAATAGAATTGTTGAAGCGCAAACCGCAGCTGTTGGTCAACCACATAATTAGCTGTAATTATGAACTAATCATTGTGACCCACTGATTTGTGTTGCACAATGTGCAAAAAAAAATAAAATAAAATAAAAATAAAATAAAATAAAATACAGGCAGCTGAAACACTGTGAGAAACGCTCTGACAAAACATTGTTTGGCGGTCTTCACGGGGCAATCTTGATCCGCTCAAAGGATTTTCACTAATTTCTGCTACTCAAAATACTTAATTTGGGTCTACTGAATAGTTGACCAATGCTGCACATTATTTCTTGTTCAATATACCAGAAAAATATAGATAAAACATGTCAAAATACTGCCAGAGCACATTATCCTGGCTGCACTTGTGCACAATTGTTCTGCAAAGAAAGATGTTTTTCTTTGGCTTTGAACCGGGGCCGACAGTGTTGTCTACTACCTAAATGTGGGTTGGATGCTGTAGGATCAGGATCAGGATACTCAGTTGTATCTATTGTGTTTTGTGTTGGCCAGGGTAATGATGGGATTGAATCCGCCTCTATACAAAAGGATTAGACCTGTAGTTTGACGTGCTTAGTTGCTTAATTGAGCCAAAATGTATGCACAGCATATAAAATATTTGCCTTAAATATTTTGGTTAAATTATGAAAGGGGTGCCACGGGCAGGATAAAGGATATAAACTGATGAATGTGTGAATGCAGAACTCTGGCCTGCAGTGAAATATGAAGAAAGGATAAATTGTTAAGTGGGATATATTTTTGGGAAAATATTTGTGAGTTTTTATAAAAAACACAAATGTAAGTGCTTGAGAGAATGCTTGAGAATAAATACTTAAGTTAAATAATGTTAAGTTAAATATTGTTAATGCTGCTTAAGGCAAAGTTTCAAGTTTTGTTTAGTTAGAGAAAAATATGAAGAAAATTATATTAATGCCCAAGAAATACTATTTTGTATTTTTATATTTTGTTGACAGTAATGGCAATTGTTTTAAAATATTGTTTTTTAATATTTAATTTGATGTATTTTATAGTTAAATTTTAGTTAAATTTCAATTATTGCTTGAATTTTCATTAGCTTAATTTAAAATAAATAGAAATGTTAATGCCACCCAAAAAACTCATTCATTTCTCTCTGAGTAATTTCTCCATCCATTTTTGTCACTTACACGACCTTGATGCATCACAACACAGTGTTTATATCGTTTATGACAGACTGTAGTCTGTTTAGGAAGTTTCCCCCCTATACTCGTATATAAATCCACTTAACATTCTCCATTCAGAAAGGTTTTCCCCCCCGACAGTCTGGGCTAAATCTGTTCACACTCAATTTCGCTAATAAATAAGTTTGCCAAACGCGTCAAAATCGACGTTTAATTTTCGCTAAAGCCACAATTTCCGGTTACACCTACAAAAAGAATTTGGCAGAAGGCCGCCCTCCTGTGGCCGCAGGACGACAGTCAGGACATCAAATCAAGAGTTTGCTGTCAAAATGTTAGCCCTAAAATATGACAGGAGGCTGAAGGCGGGGTATGGGTTGAATGCGGTTAAATGCCAGAAATCGCATGGAAAGCCAATTAGGAAGAAATAAATCACGCGTCATGTGTGCGAATTCTTTGGCAGCAACGCCTCTAACATAGACAGAAGCACTTCAAAGTCTCGTCCTCTCTCTCTCTCTGCGGCAAACAAAGCAACCACAGACGCTAGATCCAGATATATACAACCACCTTCAGTTTCAGATGCAGAAGTAAAAGCCAACCCCCCCACATCCCGCATACAGCTGAAGAAGCTAAACAAGTGCCAAAAGCTGATTTCACTGTAATTACAATTCACACTCGCAGCATATTCGAGACGGGTAAAGTCGGAGTTTGGAATGGGATGGGATGGGATGGGAGTTGAAGAATAGCCCTGTAAATGTGTTCTTTTTGTTTGGCAGCACTTAAGCGACGCCCCGCTTAACCCACACCCACCCAAACCCAAACCCAAACCCAACCACCATACAGGACTATATAGAACCGAGTAAACTTTTTTGTGATGAGCAGCAAAAACCCACAAACAGACACACCTACTAACCGACAATGTGTAAAAAACTCTTTCAAGCTGGGATGGTAAGGATGGTAAGGATGGCAAGGATGGCTGGGATGGCAAGGATGGCTGGGATGGCTGGGATGACTTGGTTTGGGTTTTTGGGCTTACTGCTCGGTCGCTTGGGCGGTTGGGTGGTTGGAACGCGTGTCAGGCCTACCACTAAGCAAACAAAGAGCAAAGTCCCCTGTCTGGGGGCAGGGGCAGCAATAGAAATGTCACAAACAAACCGATTAAACAAGTACTTTTCAAACAAACACCACGCAAAACAAAAAAAAAAATAAAATGTAAAAAAAAAAACACAACACCCACTGCAAAAGTTGAGCTAAGAAATTACCAAGGGTTGACAATTTTCAGTAGCTGAGCAACCCTTTGGGCTTGACATCAATATATTGGTTATACAATTTGTCAAAATCTGTTTGGACTTTAAAATTTATATTGCGTTGCATAAGTTTCTGGTCACGCGACTCACAAATTTCAAAACTTTACACTAAGTATGTTAATGCGCCTCTAAGCCTATTAGTGTCAATTAAAATATTATTTGAATTCATGTTTTCGATCTGTGTGTGAAGGGTTTTATCTAAATGCTACTGGTTTGGCGATATTTTCACAAGCTTTGACAAATGTCAAATGCAAACAATATTTGAGTCTTTTCTATGCTGAGATTAGTTGGTCAACTGGTTAACTGGTTTTTTAAGGTTTTTGGTCAATTGTGGGCGTTGACATATTGTTTTGTGGATAAAAAAACATGAGAATATATTCTAGGTTAATGTTATGCGGTATTTGAAAGAAACAATAGCATGGAATGTAAGCCAGAAGATTAATTTTGCTTATATAAGTCTGAAAATCATATTAATTAGATTCCACAGATCTCTAACTATTTTCTTAACAAAATTACTAATATTATAAATGTATAAGTTTTATATAATTACAGTAGCCTTGTTGTAAATATATTAATTTTTTGGTTATATTTTTTTTTAAGATATTACATTATAAATAGTTTTCAGCAAATAAAAAGTTAGCTATAAATCCAATACGAAACGAATTAATTATTTTGTAATACACATAAACCCTTCAAATTTGTTTTACATTTAATTAGTTTTGTTTTTCAATCTTTTTTATATTTCTTTATTACTTCCAATTTACACTTGACTTTAAATGTGCTGAAAATATTTTTAAATGTTAATTTTGTTGTAGGTAAGATATTGTGTAATTTTCTTTTCATTTTTATAGTCCAATTTAAATACATTATTCAAAATTGTTGGCTTACAAAATAACATTTTAATTCAAATGTTTCTCATCGGTTTGAATGCTTTATTTTTATTTTTTTTAATACACAAAATAGGAAACAAATATTTTTAATATTACGGCGTTAATATATATTAAAGTTATATAAATCGTCCATATTATTTGATTATGAATGAAAAAACTAATGCAATAATAATAATTAAGTGTTTCTAAGAAAAATCTAGTTATTGAATTATGGAAGTTTAAAGTGTGCTAACGCTAAATTAATATAACAAATAATATTTATTGTTATTATTAAGAAAAAGGTTAACAAATAAATTCTTAACCTACTATAATTAAAAAGCGCTAGCTTCTGGGCTTTCAGCTCAACAAATAATATAATAATATACTTATGTTGTAAACAAGTAAAGTTTTTGCAATAATTTGTAACTAAAAATTAAAAGAATTTTATTTTAAAATATTAAATACATCTTAATATAGCAAAAACGCAAAAAATTGTGTTTGGCAATTTCAATTAAAGATTATAAAATTTTTTTTAAAAATAAATTAAATATGCAGATCTGCACAGATCTTTTAATTGAGCTCATGGGCTCGACCGGCTGTCATATGCCCTTCAATAATCTTCATCTTGAGCTGCCCTACTAAACCACTAAAATAAATCACAATTCGCACCTTATTCCAAGCTAAACTCTCAGTCCCGCCAAAAATTAACCTTAAAATTGAAGATTTACACCTCCAGCTTGGCAAATACTTACCGCATTTCCAATGAAAAACTGCAAATCAAAGCAAAATGATCACAATGAAAGTTTCTTGGGAGAGAGGCTCGTCTAGTTACTTGCATAATCTGCGGTAAGCCATGGCGATTACAAGGCATTGTATAAGAGCAGGCCATGTATCCATGAGATACATTTCGGGCAGGCAGGCATTTGTAACCCAGGTGAACTGCTGCTGACCCAAAACCCGGCACACACAATGCAAGGCCTGGCCATTGGTCTATTGGATGATTGGACCAAAGGCGTTCCATACTCGAGGGAAACTCAACAGCTGCTGGTTTGGACTCCTTGTTGGACAGGATGAAGTGGCGTGGGTGTGTTGTGAGTCCATGTGTCCCTGTGTCCGAGCAACAAATATCCGATTTGCAAATGAAACAATTGCGGTGTTTGACCAATTTCACAATTGATGTAATCCTGTAAATCGCTATATTAGCGACAACAGGACGACGGGCATAAGGACGGGCTGCTGTTAGCCTGCATTACGATTGTGAAATTGAAATGTTTTGAGTTCATTCAAGAGTAAACAGCACACATAATTTGTATTTATGTGGGTTACAAACCCGAAGGTTTATAATAATATTTTGCTAACCTTCTTTTCGCTTGTAAAAGTTCAAAAAGATTTCGCCCGCTCCTTTGTAGGCATTTGGCGATTACCGACACAGATTAAGGGATGTTCGCCAGTCGTCCTTTGCCCGGAGTCCTTTCAAACAACAATCAATCGGCTTTTGCGCATGTGCGGCAGGTTTCTTTCGTCCTGTGGTCCTCTCCATTTGCCAATTCATACAAGCGCAATTAGACGAGTTTACGCTTTTGTTTCTTTCTGCCCCCCCCCTCTAGACGGATATCGGACATTTAGGCCCTTGATCCGCTCTATCCCTAAATCTGTGCACTCGACCAAACATCTACAGCTTCCTACTCTTTCCGTTTTCTCTCTTCGATTTTCCCATTGTGTCGCGCGTATTTGGCGCGTTTAAATAGATTAACCGCCTTGCAATTTGCTTGCATCCTTATCTCAGATCTACCTAGGTCCTAGGACCTTATATACAGGCGTTGAGTCAGGCTTGCGTGCACATAGTCCTGTTCCTTCCACTGCTGCTAATAGTTTTGCTATCTTTCTGGCATAGACAATTAGCTGTGGCCGCCTTTTGTTTGCCGTCTTTAATCTTGAGTAAATTAGTTCATTAAGAGGTTAATTCCTCATAACACCCACAAATTATACTCTGCTACATTTTCAATGGTCCGAAATGTGCACCTAAATGAGTTTTAGTAGCTGGCAAAGTGTTGGCAAATTTATATTCTTGTGATATGTTAAGTAAATTATTATTTTGAGTACTGAAGAGCATGCAAATATTGGATAACTTAATTTCTATTAATTCAAAGATTCAACAGTATTGGTTAAATCTTAGGTACATACTTCAACAAAAATTTAATATTTATTTTAGATGTTGTCTTTATTTTGCTTTAACTAATTCCATCTTAAATATGCTTAATGTTTTGACAAATGGTATTTGTTTTCTTGCATTTATATACCCTATAATTATCAATAAAAGGAAGGTAAAATATTTATTCAATTATATATTTTACAATATTAAATAACATATATTTTAATATATTTTTGATTACTTTTTATACAATTATACATTCAGCACTTTATTACAGAACC
The DNA here is from genome assembly GCA_035043045.1 of Hirtodrosophila alboralis. Classification (NCBI taxonomy): domain Eukaryota; kingdom Metazoa; phylum Arthropoda; class Insecta; order Diptera; family Drosophilidae; genus Hirtodrosophila; species Hirtodrosophila alboralis. The sequence continues at coordinate 2,143,782 of JAWNNH010000048.1, forward strand.
TAAATATAATGTCAAAATTTAAACAAATTCCTAAAAAGCAGAAAAAAAAGATAAAATATTTTTTTTTTTCATTTTGAAATATGAAATCAAAATTTATCTTTTTTTAAATAGTTTTATTTACAATCTATCTTAGTAATTTCCATTTTTGACTTTTAGAAAATTATTATTAATTTTTTTTTTTTTTTTTTTTTTGGAAATTAAATTAAATTTTTTTATAAATTAAACATTTATTATTTACTTAGCATGAATTTTCTAATTTTTTTTTTATATTTTCTAATTTTATATAAAAACATTAAATAAAAATAAATCCACAACAATCGAAATATTTTTTTATCGGTAAAAAAAAGGGAAAGTCACTAAAAAAAAGGTTTTAGCTCTGTGCACATTTTAAATAGACAAATTTTATATAAACCGAAGCCTACTACGTTCAGGTATGTACAATGTCTATTCATGTATATACACAAGTACATACATATGTACATATGTATTTACCTTGAACCTAGAGCACTTGTCACTCAACATCGCACTGTAAATGCGCCGTTTAATGCAGAAATGTTCAATCTGCATTTAGTTAACTAAATACATAAAACAACCTTTATAAAACTAGAAAATAAAATATATATAAAAAGACGAGTCCATTTGCAACAACAGCAAACAAACTGGACATTCAAAATAAAAATAAAAATAAAAAAAAAAAAGGAAAAAAAATAAACATTGAACTAACAAAACGACAACTGTGAAAAGCTGCCTACTGACTCCTTCAGGGCCAAAGCCCTAGTCATCGTCCTGACTACTGAATACTGAGTACTGACTGATGTCCTGGGCGTACACCTCGACCAGGACCCTGGCTCTGGTCCACAAAGGCCATGTAAACATGACACACACACACACACTGACAAAGAGCCAAAATGGGCGGGTTGTAACCGAGTATGCTAACTGCTAACTGTGAATGCAGCAGAGCAGCCGCAGGATATACTGCAGCAGGAGCTGAAGGATGAGCTGGCTAACTGTGGAAATGGTAAATGTGGTTGGCAAAGCACTCGGCAAATTGCAAACAGAAATACAAAAACTTGAAAATTGCTGCAAAAATGTGCAAAAATAAAAAATAACACTAGTGCAAATGCGATGGCAGCAGATGGCACAGCAGTTAGAAAGAGAGAGGGAGAAGAGAGATAGAGAGAGAATCAGATAGTACAAAATATGGAACCATTTAATAAATCATGTATTCTAACCAAAAAAAAAAAGAAAATAGAGAGTTTAATACACTCTGTATAAATGTGGAAAGATTTTTTGAATACACAAAATAAAATATTTGCTGAACTCAATCAATTTGCGACATTTCCATGGTTGTTAGATTAGAACTTTCAGATTTAGATTAACCCAGTTTAGAAATTGTCATTTCAACTTAGTTTTAATTCCATTTCCATTTGTACCTTTTAAAAATTAAAATAAATCTATAATAAATTTGTTCATAGCTATTATATGTAAATATTTTGGTTGTCGACAATTTTTAATGCCAGGGATTTATTTTCCTTCAAGAATGTTTCTTTTATTTTCTATGTTCAATTATAAAAACAGAACAAAAATGTAATAAATATTATAAAAAACTGAAGAAAGAATATGCGACTTTATAAATGATCTATCAAAGTAATTCATATTTAAAGGAAATTTCCTTCAATTTGCAAGACATGTTTCTCTTATTATATTGTCTTTTTATATTGAATTTTTTTTAATGATTAACAAATTTTAAACTATTTTAAAAATGTAAACTATTTTCGCCCAGTATACAGTAAATATTATTTATCTATTATTCTCTAAGCCTCAAACATACTCGTATTTAATAAAATACTGAATTATATATATAATTTAATAAAGTAAAACGAATTATACTATTTATGTGGAAGGAATCGCTTTGCCAGGATCATTATTTCTGTTATTGTGGCAACTCAGTTCCATTATGCTAATGTAGAAAGTGTCAAGGACAATTTGACTAGCGTCGTTTATTTGCCAACATTTAAGTTATAATGCATCAAATTGTCGTCATGCTGTGTCAGACTGCCCTTTGCGTCTATTTCTTGGTCTCTCCCAGCCTCCCCGAAGAGTTGTGCTTTTGGGCGAACAAACTGCTCAGCTGCTCAGCTGCTAAGTGCAAGGATGCGAGAAATCCTAGAACCGCATCGCGCTGCTTTGCTGCTGCCTTTTCGACGTGAGCGTGGACGATGTCAATGAAAACTCCAAGTGCAAACAAATTCAAGAAAGCCGCGTTGCGCTCTGCGATATCATCAAAATGAATATAAGATTATATTTACTTAAGCGGGGAGGCCAACGAGCCGTAGACAGCTAAAAAGTGAACATGAGATTGTGCACTGACAGAAATAATTGGGAATATTTTATTTTGGTATAAAAGTAGTCATATATTTTAATATAAACTTCAGATTCAGATGAATGTTTATCTCTTATTCGAAACTTAAAAATAAATAATGAATTATAGAAAAAATTGTATTTTGATAAATTGTAAGCTAATCCTTTGAATTAAGTCCTAAAAAGGAGTTCCTTAGGGTAGTTCCTATAAAAATCATGGTCAGAAAATACCCAAGATAGGCGTCAAGAAATTAAATTTTAGTTGTGAATGGAAAATTAATTTAGAGTTCAAAACCTGTTTAAAACGCCAATTCGAATCCAAATCGGATGAATTTTGACCAAGTTATGGGTGTCGGAAATTTTTCACGCCAGCTTCTATAAAAATCACGGGTGAGAAATTACCTAAGAAAGAGGTTAAAAATTGAAAATTTAAATTTTCACGGGAAATCAATTTGAAAAACAAAATAGATTAAAAATATATATGTTTCAAAAATGGTAAAATATTCAACCCATAATTGTTGTATTAGTAAAACGCTTTACAGGATAAATTAATAGACCAGTTGCCTGCTTGAATTTTATTCCAAAAAAATTCTCTTTGAGTATTTAAAGAATTTTTTCCAGATTTGGAATTCAACTTTTCCAAAATTGATTTCCGATTATGAGACACGCCATAAGTTCCATTTCAATCAATGTAGAATTTTAAACAGTGTTTTTTTTGAGTGTTTTGAACGAGCAGAAGGTCCTTGAGGAGGACGCCATTGCTTTGGCTATTGCCCCACCGCGCCGGCAGGCTAGAGGTGAGAGGTGAGAGATGAGCAAACAAAGACACAGATAAAACGAAATGCCAAACGACAATTGAAATGCATAACAAAGACATGCACAAAGAGGAGAAGGATCGGAATGGACGGAGAGGGCAGCTGGGGGTGCTGGTGGGTGTTGGTGTACCGGTAGATGGGTCTGGGACTCCTTGGACAAGTGAAAGAGTCAACGTCAACTCTGTCGAGTGGGCGACCAGAGGCGCTGCCATTTCGGTGTCTGGCTGCGCTTCTTGCAGAAAAATGCGTTGAGAATCCAGCTTGGGGGCAAAGAGAGAGCCTCAAATCAAGTGTGAACAGAATAGGGCCAAGTTTTGGTTGCCACTTTGTGTGTGTGTGGAGACGCTTGGAGATGTTACCTGAGGCAAAATTACACTAGTCTGCCATAAGGAGAAAGAGACTCTTCCTATCATTCAAACAACTTTGTCTCTGTCTCTCGCTTTCTCTGTCTCACTTCATCTCTCTCTCATATATGTACATAAATATTTTAGGGGCGGGCTCAACGTTTGCTCTCTTCTGTATATTATTCCAATTCGACATTTTGTGTGTAATTCATAATGCGGTTGACGTCGCTGCCGCTGCTGCAGTCGACGCTAACAGCAACTGTAATGCGAACGTTGTTGTCCCATCCAATCTGAACGTCATTATGACGTTTGCCGTGGTCCTTTTGCCTGCTATAGTCCTGGCCGTTTCATGCCATCTCTTTCGCAAACGCACAAACCAAATGACAGTATATACAAGTAGGGGTGGTTTCTATTTCCGCACCCCTTGTGCTCGTTTTGTACGAGTTTGCTCAGTTCACAGGCCCAGTCAGACTCAGGACTCAGGACTCAGACTGAGCTCGGGAGTCCTTTTCATAATTCTTAAGGACACACTACGTTGTGTTTGCCTTCATTCCGCTTCGGTCGCTGATCCTGTGCTGAACGTTGCGCGTCGCGGTTCTTCCCCTAAAAAAATAAAGAAAAATTAACGTCATATATTTTATATGTGAAAAATACTTCTATAAAAGCTGAAAGATATTCAAACAAGTTGACAAGTGAACAGTCCAACAATAAAATAAAATAAATATACTCAAGACATTCTTACGATATATTTGTGTTTTTGTGAAAAGTGAAGAATTTGGAAACTTTCTGTTTTTATTCGAGGCAAGACAGTGAATACAAATTGGATACGATTAGGCAGCGCCTAAATATGGTTTACTTTGTACGTATTTTAATAATATTTAAAATATAATTTAATTCCTTTAAATGTTATATTGCAATTGTAATAAAATCATGTCGAAGTTTGCCGACGGCTTTGGGAAATTACATTGAGGCTATTTTACATATAAATATAATTTAAAATATTTTACTGGAAATGAATTTATTATTTTTAATATTTTTATTAATTGAAAATTACAGTGTTTTCTTGTTTTAAATGTGTTTTGAATTTATTTAGTTATTTTCTATTTAGTAAACAGAGAATTTTAGCATTGTCTGAAACTGTTTAAAAATTATTTAAATAGTCCACAGTATTCCACTATATATTATAAAGATTTATTTAATAAGTTCACAAAATTAATTATGAAAGAATATAAAATAATTTATTGGCATTCAACGCTAACGAATTTGTGAATTAAAAAATTAAGCAGTGTAACATTTTTGAGATCTGAAGGATTATATTGTACATATTATATATGTGTATATTTTTTTACATTCTTTTCACCTGTAGGATTTCATTTTTGAGATCTGAAAGATTATATTGTACATATTATTTATGTGTATATTTTATTTACATTCTTTTCACCTGTAGGATTTCGAAATTAAATTAAAAGTTTGATTACAATACGCATTTAAATAATGTCTTTAAATGTCTAAAATAAACTAATTTTATTTAAATAATTCTCGAATTGTTATAACTTTTCTTACTTCATTAATCAACCCTAAAATATATTTCATATTTGAGCTTATTAATTAAAACCATTACAAATCAAAAGTTTGCCATTTTCTGCTGGTTTCTAAGTTCCACAATTCAGTAAACACATTTACCCACATTTCTGCTGTCCCTGTTATGGATTAACCTTCAAGTGGCCACTGAAACACTTGCATAATTCGAATATTGCCTTAACTATTATATATACTATAATAAAACCAAGTGGCAAAATTAAATTGAATGTCTGACCGTGGTCCAGCCCCCCTTCGGGGCGTAACTTAATAAAAATTAACTTGGCACTTGAAAAAAGGCAAAGCCTCAAAACTATTCCCAGCTGCGAATCTGAGACAGAAATCAGAGACTGAGCTACTTACTGAGGCGTCAAATCAAGTTAATTAAAAACGGCAGCCACATGCATCGTCGCCTGGCAAGGAACCCAATTCCGATTCCATTTCCAGTTACAGCTTCAGTTCCAGCTTCAGCTTTAGAGTAAAAACCAAGAGCGGATGTCGCACATTAGGAACACTTGAGGAAGCACGAATGGAGAAGATTTCTGAGTTATAGAGATGGTCACGTGACACGAACTACACGCAGAAATATATATACAAAATTTGTGGCTCAGTTTGATTTAATAGTAAACAATATTGCTAGATTTTACGAATAGAGGATTGCAAGGATGTACACTTATTAATAGGCTTTTGCATAATCAGACATAAGTTTTATTAATATCAAGAAATATTTTAAATAGTTTTGGATATTGTGGCTCCCTTCAAGTTATTTTAAAAAACGTTTAAATTATTGCATTTTTACTTAAAGTATTATTTATCAAAATTCTCATCAAAAAGTTATTTTATTTTAAAGCTATAAATAGAATTTTTATAAAATAGTTTGCCAATAAGTTTAGTGCGAAATATTACTTTATTCAAACACAATTTTTGAACTTTTTAATTTTCTCTTAATTTTTATATTGCGCTGATATAAAAAATATACTAAATATTCTCGTATAATTCGAAAATAATATTTGGAAAAGTCTAAGTGTGAATTTTGTGTGAATAAATTGTAAGTTTCGTAAATAGTACACATATTTTTTAAGGCATAAATATAAAATATTAAATGTTTTGTCATGAAAATGAATTTCTTATTTAAATTCAAATATCCGATAAGTCCCAGAAATATAATAAGCATTATATTTAATTTCCAAATCTCCGATAAGTCCCAGAAATATAATAAACAATATATATTTACGTAGAAGTTTTCTATTTCCTAATTTCGGTATCTCGGATCATGAATTCCAAAAAAATTTTCCCAGCACACCAACATCCTTGTCGGTCCTGTGTATTCGTGTCACAACACGAGTCCAACTCTATTCTGGTCTTTACCCAGTCCTAGCCCGAGATTGGTAGACTTTACACTTGCAGCCAAGTGTAAACAATTTAATGAGGTGCAAATAAAAGCAGTTGAGGACTCGCGCCAAAAATATGTTTTATTGTGAAAGGGACATTGGCATCGTGTGTGTTATGATTGATTTAGTTGGAATGATTTATGGCAATATGCTCGGGCAAAGAGTTAAACACATTGTTCTGGGCCAGTCGAGTGTGGCCAAAACGCTGCACGGGTTAAGAAGGCAAACGAAAAAAAATAAAAAAATAAGAAAAACACAATCAATAAATGAAGCTATCAAACAATTTGTAAAAAATCGTATTTTTGCATAATTTTTAGCAGACTGCGGTTTTGTTTTAATTGCAACCCGCTGACTGGGCAGCCACAAAGAACGTGTCCTGCCGTTGGCCTTTGAGATTGGGTATTGGGTTTGAGTTTTTGGGAATTGAAATTTGAATATTGGCACGCCCCTGCGTTTGTTTATATTGGTTTCGATTAGTGCTGCTCGGTTGAGCAGCTTGGGAAGGCGTATGCTCGATATTAATTGATAACCCGTTGATTATTTGCATACACGAAAGAGTTCTCAGCTAACCTTTTGTCTTTGTTCTTTTCTCTCTCCCTCTCTTTATTCAGAGTCCGCGTGGCATGCAACCGTGTAGTCCATCGGGTGTTATTGCAATGATGCCGCCATCGAAGAGTCCCATCATGGAAACAGCCGCCAGCGATAGCAATCAGCCAACGAGCACCACAGCCAGCAGCGATGCCAAACGCTCCTGTCCGCTCAAGTTCTCCATTGCGAAGATTATGGAGCCGGATCACAAGCAGACAGCCTCAGCCACCATATCCTCCAAGCAGGAGCAGCGCCAGCTGCAGGAGGAGGAACATTTGAATTCAGATATCTATGCCGATTCCGAGCGTTCCTGCAGTCCCATCGAGGTAACTGGCGACGAGGAGCCGGCGGTCAACTATGATTCCGCATTTAAGAAATATGTGCCCGGCTCGGGCTCCGCCAGCTCAGCCACAGTTGCTGCCACAGCTGCCGCTTCGGCTTCAGTCTCTGCCTCGGCCAGCGCTGTGCAACAGTTTGTGAGCACGCGGCATCAGGAGCTGCTCTCCCAGTATCCCTTGCTCTACTATGCCCCCAATCAGCTGATGTGTGCCGCTGCTGCGGCTCAATATGCGGCTCTGACGGCTCAGCAGCAGACGCTGGCCAATGCTGCGCATTTGAGCAGCTTTACAGCCTCGTTGAATGCCACGCTGCATCATTCGCAGTCGCTGCGCCGCAACTTGGGGCATCCATTGGCTGCAGCTGCCGCCGCTGCTGCTGCTGTGGCACAACAACAGACGCCAGCGTTGCAGCAGAGCCTGGAGAAGTCGCCGATACGCACGCAACATGCCGCACAGCATGCCAATCTGAAACGCAAGCGTTCGCCGCAAGTGGAGCTGACAACGCCGCCGCTGCCAATGCCGCTGCTGCCACCGACTGTGGCAACATCGACAGCAGCACATTTAACTGTGGCACGTTCACGCTCGCCGTCACCGCATGGCTCCATGGAGGACAGCAGCCCCGGCTCGGCCAATGGGGGCAAGCCGAAGACATTTTCATGCTTGGAGTGTGGCAAGGTCTTCAATGCGCACTACAATCTGACGCGCCACATGCCGGTGCATACGGGTGCACGTCCATTTGTGTGCAAGGTGTGCGGCAAGGGTTTCAGGCAGGCGTCCACCCTGTGTCGCCACAAGATCATACACACCTCGGAGAAGCCGCACAAGTGCCAAACCTGTGGCAAGGCCTTCAATCGCAGCTCCACGCTCAACACCCACGCCCGCATTCATGCCGGCTATAAGCCATTTGTGTGCGAATATTGTGGCAAGGGTTTCCATCAGAAGGGCAACTACAAGAACCACAAGCTGACGCACAGCGGCGAGAAGGCCTACAAGTGCAACATCTGCAACAAGGCCTTCCATCAGATCTACAATCTGACCTTCCACATGCACACCCACAACGATAAAAAGCCCTACACGTGCCGCGTCTGCGCCAAGGGTTTCTGCCGCAACTTTGATCTGAAGAAGCATATGCGCAAGTTGCATGAACTGGGCGGCGATGGATTGGATGACGATCTGCCACCATCCTATGAGCGCCGACGGGAATACACCAGACGCGAGCCAATGTCCGGCTATAGCCAGGTCAGTCCCAGCCAGCTGACGCCAGACTCCTCCTCGGGCAGCCTGTCGCCACCCATAAATGTAACGACACCGCCATTGTCCAGTGGCGAGGCCAGCAACTCGGCCTGGACACGCACACCGTATCCGGAGACAAGTGCTGTCTCTCCGCCAGGACATTTTCATCATTTGCAAGCACCGCCGGCGGGTTTGCATGGCGACTATCCGGGCAATTCGTCCTTTTTGCATCCCGTACAACAGCCGCACTCACAGCAGCGTCTATCCGCTGCTGCACTGGAGAATGTGCCCTTCATAGCCAAGGTCTTTTGACAGCGATACTATGCAGATAATCTCGCCAGCTGCACTGCATCATCAGCATCGGCAGCGGCATCGACAGCTTCAGCTTCTGTTTCTGCTTCGACAACCAAAGAGTCCAAGAGTCCCGGCACAAGTTTCATCGATTGACTGCAGTTTGTCTCGGCAGCTGCAGTGGCTGCCACAACGACGTCAGCCCAGGATGATATTGCAACAAAGCAAGCTGCAAATGTGGCAGGACGTGACTCTGCCTCACCGGAGCACAGTTGCACGACTCTGGGCACTGCGGTGCGTGCTCTGAACGGGCTATTCTAGATGTGAACCACGATAACTATCCCAATTGTCAACCAGCCCCACCAAATGGTTTCAACATAACCTGTGCAATAATCAACTATATAAAATAGAAGAGAACTCTTCCAATAATTCTCCCCCCAACAAACAGCATCTAGACTAGTTAAATAGTACTATGTGTGATTTTTCAGCGAATTTATGTCGATTTTATTTGTATATTTGTAAATAAGTTTCTGTGGGCAATTGTTGGACATTTTATACTGCGTTTATGCTGAGATTATCTAATGAATTTCAAATTAAATACAATAAATTTTATTTCATTAGCATAAACGTAGTATGAGCTGTATACACAATATCCTGCTATATCTTGCATCAATCTATTAAGTGTATAGTTCAGCTAGTTAGTACCAAAATGTAGTCTAGATTCGCACTGAGTTCATGTGTAGATGTTCTACACAAATTCATCAGGTGCGCAATTTGGAAAAACAATTTAATTTGCATTGCGAATTGTGTGTAAATGTTTCATGTAAATTTGAAGTATTTATAAACAAAAAATTAACAAAAAAAAACAAAAATTAAATGCGATATATACTTATATATCAGCATCATATGTGTATATATATTTATCGAATAGTTGGAGTTGCAAAGAATTTTAACGAAATCATTGAAATTGTTTAGCACTTAAGTGATATTATTGATAATGTTTAAGCAATAAATCAATTCTTCAATATATAATATGTGAGTTTTTATTACGTGTTTTATAATAATAGAGTATATTCTTATATTCAAATTGATCTAGTAATAATACATTTTTAGGGATACTTCAAAATATAGAAATGGAAATCCAGGTGCTTAATCAACAGCCACATTTAATCCTGGCAGGATTTGCGTACAGAGTAGATCCAAATTTATTTTATATACCATTTAATATTCGAATTGAAATGCGTTCACGAAAAGTAAAATTAGTAAATATAAATAATAATATTAAGTTCTGAGATCATCGCATTCAAACAGATGTATAAATATCGATTAAATTTGTCTTGTCAATTTGTATAGCATTATTCAATATTTTAGGTAAAATTCTAAATCCAAATACGAAAACTTTTGATCAAGTTATCCAACTTTACAGACAATATATTTTTGCATTTTTTATAAACATAAATTGCAAGCCAAGGAGAAAGGATAAGTATTTTCAAATAATATAATATGTTAGCGGCTTAATATACACCTGAGAATAAAATAAATAATTATTCCGACAAAATATTTAAATCTGGCACTAATCTTTAAAGAATGTTTCATAAAGCCATCTTCAAGAAAATCATTGACAATTGCAAGACTCCTGGAAATCTTTATTTAGAATATATAAAAAAAAAATATTATAGACTCTTAAATTAGATATTTTTTGCTTAAAAAATATTATGCTAGTAAATAAAATTCAAGTCAGCGACTCAACATCATTTATTAGACTTGTACATCACACCTAAGAAAGTCATAATCCTTAAGAATATAAAAACACATATGCAAATAACTGAGCTGGAGTTGAGGTCCAATTTAAAAATGCAAATGAAATGCGTCGCTTTCTAATGAAAACAATTATTGCCGCATTTGCGTAAGAGGCGCTTTAATGGGCTCTAAACTGACAGCTGTCAGACCAGGACAAGCCGGGACACAGCCTAGATGAGGCCAGACCAGACTAAATGGAGCTCAGGTAGAATGCTATCCAACTTAATTAGTGGCGAGCTGGTTGCCCACTCAAAGCATGCTTCACTGTAGCACACGCTCCGCCCATTTGCATAACGCTTTGATCTGTGTGAAGAAAAAGGCGGTACAAATGTCACGAAGATGGCGACGCAATCTCTCCCAGAGACTGAAACTGAAACTTAGGGTTCCCCAAAAAAAAAAAAATAAAACCCTCGAGGTTGCTCATAAAAATGCAACAGAAGTGTGTACCGAGTGCGGTATCAGCATAAGTTTATGGCTTAAATGTATAAATGCAATGAATTCCCTATAATTTTGTGAATATATATAAATTAACGTGTACCCGGCGTGCGTTGCTACGCGCTTCATACAAAAATAAAACTGATAATATTCTAGTTGACCTGGCAACGTTGTTCTGCAAATTAAATTTTTAAAAATATAAATTCCGCTACGTTCAAATAATATAGCATATTTCCTATTAATTTAAAAATTACTGCTTTCAATTTCATTTGAAAAATTCTGGCTTCTGTGATCGTTGTAGCAGTGTTGTATTTGTTAACAGTGCTGTATATGTTAACAGTGCTGTATATGTTATGAGCTGTATACGTTAACACTGAGTACATCTGTTGAGCTGCTAGCGACTTTTTCGGAAAATTTTCTCAAAATTTTGTTTATCTAAAAACTTTCTCCTGGCAACGCCCAACTGAAAAAGTATTTGAGCCAAGTCCCATATATTTTGTTTTTAAATTATATAGATATATATATATATAAGTTCTCAATCTATAAACAAAATATAAAATTAAAGTGAAAGGTTTATATATTTACCACTTAAATTAAGATATAACATTTTACAAAAAATTATTTTTAATATATTTATTTAAATTCGAGTTACAGATAAGTTTAAAAACTAATCAAAATTAAATGTATTTTGCTTAAAAAAAGATAACTTATTTGACTTTAGTTAGCACAAACTTTAATACTCTTTACCGAATTGTATAGGGTATATAAATAAAGAAGTAGGCGCATGTGTTGCCACTTCAGATGACATTTCACTCTGCAATCGCTGTTGCCATACCCTCCTATGGGTATCTCTCTCGCTCTCTCTCCCCCCTCTTAATATCTTGCTGGAGCATATGAATAATTCAAGCGAAATCAAATCAAATGGGAACGAAAAGCGAAATCAAAAAGCAATGCTTTATGCAAATGCAAATGCAAATATGAATGTGAATTCACATTCGAATGCTCTCTATATATACTCTGCACTGCGTGCAGTGCGCTGTTAGCATATGCCCAAGCACACCACCCACTGATATGACCCTTTCTGCTATATAGACTCACGACTCACACCCATCAACTCATCACCTTCAATAAGTTGACAGTTTTAACAAGAGATCAACCCAGAGACATGCCCGAAAGATACTTAGATATGGATGACAAATGGCGCAAAGCTTGTGCCCAATTTCCGATGACTTTTGACACCGCCTTGCGGCGCATTCTTTTGATGCCAAGGAGAACACCCATGGAATCCAGTTGGCTGCAATGATGATGATGATGCCTATCGAGTCACAGTAAGGCCAACCCCCAAATTGGACGTTGATGGTCCTTCACTTGTTGTTTGTCATGTTGTCCGCGCACTGATTTTGATTCCTTTTGATGTTGTGCTTTATGCACGCCCAGGCGACCAATTGAGTGTCCTTTCACCACAGGTTCATTCCATACCCTTCGATTCTATACCTATATATCTAATGTATACAAGCACCAACCATCCGTTAGCTATCATAATGCTCACACACACACAAACACACACACAGGCAAAAAAGCCGTCTTATTTGGCTAATTGAAGTCGCCCTCAACTTTCCCACCCACATTTGCCCCTGCTATGCAGATTTGTTCACAATGTTCAGATAATACACAACTTTTCGACCCGCTTTAGCGTGACACTTCTTTGTGACACAGTCAATGACATTAATTAAGCTAATTAATCACATTGATTAATGCGGTTAGTTAGTTGAGAAATTATTTGAAATATTTATCTTTGAATACCGTTTATGATCTTACTGAAAATTATATATATTTTTTAATTTACCTATATAGTTTATTATGACGCAAAAGTAACTGGGGAGACTACATAGCAGATTCCAGACTGAAAAATCAACTCCATAAATGTAAGTCTAGTTAGAAACCTATGGTACAGATAACAATACTATATCTAAACGAATATTCTTATTCTTTTTAGTAGTAAAGATATATAGTTAGGATATCTATAGTTTAGTATACGATAGAAGAGTCAAAGAGTTGTCAAAGAGATTATTGTTTTACATTTATATATAAAGTTCCGATATGAGCTTATAAAATATAGTTTATTTGCTTTTTAATTGCGTTAACTTTCTATAAACATGCTGTTATATAGACAAATATATTTAAAAACTAGTTTTCTTGAATAAAAACATTACAATAAAAGGTCTGCTTAATTCAACAAATTAAAAAAATGTATATGTTGTGAGTCCATTTTTATGTTGTAATTGTTAATATTTGTGCCAAAGATTGCTGTAATTAATTTTTAATAAATGTTCATTATTTATTAAAAATTGTTCTCCTACTTTTCGGTATATTTCAGCAGGAATTGATGCCAAGCAAATACTCCTATCTAACCATCCAAAAAAGTAATGTTCTTTTTATTATGATAAAGGTACGATATTTAAAAAACAATAAACATTTAATAAAATTAAAAATAAAAAAAAATTCTGCAACTTAAATTTAATATTCTTTTTACTAAGCTTCTGTTAATATTACCAAAATCGTTTAAATGGCTAAACAGTTATAGTTATTGTAGTCAATTAAAAGATAAGGTAAATAAAAAAAATAGATTTCATATTTTTCAAATAAACTCCATTTTCTGATTGGTCATTAGAAATATGATTTCACAGCATACTCCATTGTTTCGCACTTCATATTTTATTTTGTTTTCTGACAAGACCAAGGCTTGTTTATGCCATCCAAATTGTTTACTTCGCATAAACAATTTCAAAGGCGCCATTGCTGTAGATTTGCTCCTGCAAACTGTCTAGCAGTTTTGCATATTAATAACTCTTATCGAGGTGCAATCTGCACCACGCCTGGCAATTGTATTGCCGCAAATAAAAAATAAAATTTGTATCAAAACAACTCGAACACGAAACAACAACGATGACAACAATATGTCTCATTCAGCGGTTGTTGAGCACCTCGTCATAAAAATTATAATCCAATTCCATTGTTTAACGTGAAACGCAATGGTGAGATGAAAGAACAGAATGATGAACAAGTAAGAATGTCCTAGAAGTGAGTGTTCGACTAGGAGATGCCCTGTGTCCCAGGTTTGAAGTCATATATAGAAAACTGTGAAATATGTAATATATTGAATCACATTATAAAACATTCACGATAGATTAACTGAACTTTTAGCAATAGAAATATAAATATTATATCTTCAAAATGTTATTAGCAGATTTTCAAGGATGCGTGAGAAAAATACGAAATTTGTAGTTGTTAAATCACATTTATAAACAGTCACTTATATACTTTTAATATACCCCTATTAATAAATTTTCTAATGGGTATAAGGTATTAAAATTTGCAGTGTCGACTGCGCTTATCACCTACAACAATGAGAGCAAAGAGTCCTGCCCAAAGAACAATGAAACTCAGCTGAACCCTCAATTGTGTGGCGTATTCGAGCGTAAATTGCAGCGTAATCTCTTCCGGATATGATTACGTTCTTAAGTGATCTGAATCTGAATCAGACAGCTGGACAGGACAGCAAGGAACATTGTTGCTAGCTGGTTGAATAGATGGCTTGCTCTCTCTTTCATCATCATCATCAAAATCTTGGCTAAATGCTGTGACCTATCAGCTTTGTATCTTTATCTGCTGCTGTGCCGAGTGCATAAGTATCTTGTGCAATATGTTGTGATTATAATTTTTTAAAAAGCTAAAGCTGCATTTTCTTCTCAAATACAAGGGGAACCCCGCATTCACCCGCCCCTTGTGCACCACTCGGTACACTCTACTTAGGTCTTGATTATTATGATTATGAACATGTAAGTGTATCTTTTACAGCGCCAACAATGTGCTGGCAAAAACACTTAACGCAGCACGAGGCGTGGCACGTTGTCAACAAAATGTTGTTGCCATTGTTGTTAATTGTGACGTTAATTGTCGAGGTGACGACCCCTCAGCCATGACACAATCGAGAGTATCTCAATGCCTGGCGACTATTAGAAGCAACGATGAAAAGGAATTCATAGTATCTATTCAGGCTGAACTCATCGCATACATGATGATATAACACTTGGATTTTTTAAAATTGTAAGAAATTAATATTTTTTAACAAGAAAGAACATTTAATTACAGTTTTTCTATTTTGGTCTTAATATGGAATTTTGTTTAAATATATTAAAATAGCAACAAATGGTTTTTATATTAAATGAGAGAAATATTTGAATAATTATATGGAAACTATAATTTTCTTCGATATTTCAGTTGTAAAGAAAATCCAAAGCTCTGTATAATATTATAATATATAGCTTTAATGAATGTAACATAATTAGAAAAATAAAGCACAAAATTAATAAAATAAAAATTCCTTCAATAACTAAATAAAATTCTATTAAAATTATTGTATTCTTATTGTAATTTATAAATCTTATTTTGCGAAAACTGTATTGTTTTTCTATAAAAATACTATAATATAATTCGACAGTACAATAGTTTCTATACTCTGTTTTTTACTATCAATATTAATTGTTAATAAAATTTACACTAAATTTAGGCGTAGCCTCTAGAATGATACTGACAATTTCTGGGAATATATTCAATTTGTAACTTAATCCGAAAAGTGTAATATATATATAAAAATCTATACCATGTTTTATAGTTTCTATTTTATACTTTTCTGCTACCATAATTTAGATTTAGTTAGAGAATGTAACCTAGTATAACTTCATAGGAAGGTATTATACAGATGATAATTTTCATTCAAATACAAGCATAAATATAAGGTATGAGAACTTATAGAACTTATATGAATGCTCTACCTTCTTCAAGTGTTCATTCTGTTACCAAGTGAAACTAATTATTATAAATTGTATAAGTTTAAGAGCACGATATAGAACTGAGTATGCAGTTGCATTTTAGGCATAATGATGCTTTTGATGCCATACAAAATGGGAAGCTGAATATAAAGCCACAAGAGTCTATGTCATATATTAAGAACATATTCATAACTCGTCAGGCATCACAAACGGGGAAGATGGGGCGGCTTGTGCGGCTGGGCGTATCCTTTTTGTCCTTTGGTGTGAATAAGCAAGCAGAAGTTGACATAAAGCTGATGACGACAAAGGTGACAGTATCCCGGATCTCTGGGAATCTGCATTGGTAACCGCTGAACCAAACTAATTGAGCCGCGTTACATTGAGTTGAATGCATTTCAATGTGTTGCCAAGCATCCAGCAGAGCATCCTCATTTATATATATATATATACTTATATTGCCACAACTTTTATCCAGTCGGTTCAGTTCAGTTCTGTTCGGTTCAGTTCAGTTTAGTTCAACTCTGGCCTGGGAAATCGAACAACTGTCTTTGCTTCTGATCCCCAACTACACTTGTCAATAAATACTTGCAAACTTCTATACAAACGAATTGAGAATGTTCTGGTCAGAAGATACTCTAAATTCACATTAGAACAATGTAAAATGTAATGGTTATTTAAACTTAAAGCTATATTTTTTATAGCAAAAATAGAAAAAAAAATACATCAATTCATTTATTTTTAATTCAATATATACCTAAATATAAGGAGGAAAAATAACGTTCTATTATATATTTTCTATTTATATTTTTGTCAATTATTGTATGTTGCAGAAAAGAGTTATGGGCGTTATTTGTTGCACTTTTCAGTCCATAATTTCCAACCGGTTTTAGCAGTCAGCATATAAGGCGTGAGTTCATTTTCGGTATTAACATTTTTTTTCAAAGAATAATAAAATTTATTTTTGAGTATCAAAATCGAGATTTACTGCTAATTATGATCCTAAACGCATTATTCGTGTATTAAGCACAAATATGTTGTCACAAAGTGTTAATAAAAAATTAAAAAAATGTTTTTTTTAAATGAGACAGAATAATCTGAATTTTGTAAAATTTTTTGCAGATTCTATATTACTCTTAGAGAAAGTAGACTTTTATTCAGAATATTTCTCAAACAAATTCAATTTTGAATTAAATATTTTATTAATTACGTTAGGGCATGGATATCTCTTCAACCAAACCGATTGCGATGTCTTTAATTTGTACAAAATATGTAAAATATATATTCTTGAAATATATACAGACCAGCTTGAATTGCCTGGTAATACTTGAATTAAAATCCAACTGTATTATTTCTTGTTATGTGTAAAAGATGCTCAAGCTTTCATTTTGTTATTTCAAGGATTAAAAAAAGCCACACAATCAGTCGGTCAATCAATAAGTGAAACAATCAGCTCTTTTATGTATGTATAAATATATGGAATATAGCATGGACTGCATTTTATAGACTTTGCACATACCTTGCAGATCCTGCGAAAGCAGAAAGGACATTCACAGCAGCTTGTGCCACCCCCAAAACAAGCAGGGGCGTGTCTGGCATTGGCAGCTTATTGAGAAAAATATGTATATAAAATTGTGCTTCGCTTTATGATTGGACGGTGCCATAAATAATTCATAAGTTAAGAGTGAGATAGAGTATGTAGGTGTGAGTTGTCTAAGAAATATCTTAGGGTGGCTGTCTTTTCGTTATAAAAAAAATTAAGTTATACACAGTTCAAAGTTCTACCTTTGGCTCCACACAAACAAAAAGCGTAGTCCAACCTCTATCGATTAAAGATCCAGGCTTTGACTTACTATAATATTGACACAAGTTAATTAAACCCCAATGGCTGGTAACACATATTCAATGCCAATGGCAGCTGGAGTCAACAAAGAAAGGCACTTTTGGCAGCTAACAGGAACACAGGACCACAGGACGAGGCCAACACAGAGATGGTGTCCTTGTGAAGCTGAAAAGTTTAAAACGAGCTCAGTATGGGGTTCGGGGCATAGGGGAGAGTGTCGATTTCATCACCTGCTGCTTTGGTCAGCCTTTTGTATAGATTTAATACGATTTAATTGATGTGCCTTGGATACCACCTTCGATATAATGTTGAACTGGCAATTTAATATTGATTGCAATTATTAGAATGTTTACTATATGAACAAATTTTTGAATGCCAGATATATTTTCTTGAACCGCACGAAAAATTGAAACGATATATTCCAGTTAATCCCTTGACAAATTTAAGATCTGACAAATATACACATAACTATAAGGTCAAAGAATTCAATGTCAAAACTTTTCTATAGAAATATTTTAATACCTTTATCGACAGTTATGTTAATTTATTTTTCTTCTTTTTTTTAAATCCATCATAATTTTAGTTAAGAAAACGATAAATTATTGGTTAAAATGCAAAATATTCAATATGACACGCCCTTTGAGGATCCGGATAAACGGAGGCACTTTATTGCAAAAGTTTTGGGTATTGTTTCTGTAAGTAATTATATTTATACCCAGAAATGATTGTATATATTATTTTTTCCATTAATTTCTCTGCTAGGCTCAACTTATAGCAACTGCTATAATCACGAGCGTCTTTGTTTTTAATGAAGATGCTAAAGATTGGTTACTTAAGCATTACTATGTAGTATTCCTTGCAGCGTTCGGTTGTATTATCATAACTATCATGCTTTGCTGTTGTCGAAAGGTTGCATATATTGTACCCCTGAATTATGTGATACTCGTTCTATATACCACCTTTCAGAGTATCTTGGTCAGTGGAGTCGCAATTCACTATTATCCAGAACAAGTGAGTTACCTTTTTGCGCCAATCTAATTTTTTAACTTTCTACCTCATCGTTTAGGTTGTTTTTGCACTGATAGCCACAATTATCGTTTGCGTAGGACTTGCCCTGTTCGCGCTTTTTGCACCATGCGATTTTACGGGTTTGGGACCTTATTTATGTTTGGCACTCATAGCACTTTGTCTTATTGGAATTGTGGCTGCTCTCACAAGATCTAAGATCCTTGAATGGATTTATGTTATCGCAGCCATTATAATATTTTCTCTCTATATTATCTATGATTTACAACTTATAGTCGGCGGTCGCAAAAATGAATACGACGAAAAAGATTATATTGTTGCCGCAATTTGCCTTTACACTGATTTGGTACAACTATTCATACATATATTGCACCTTATTGGTATGTTAGACGATGACTAAATTGAAGCTTATCATGTAAATAATAATTAATTGTATTCAGATATGAATTCAATAAAATATTTTAGTGTAATTGGAAAGTGTGTGTAAAAAAAACAGGAAAAGTTTTTTAAATGAGCCTACAAAATTAAGTTACATTATTCATAATCATACTAAAAAAAGTTTTATACAAAAAGACTTACACACTTCGCAGTTTTGAGCTTTTACAACTTTAAGCCGAAACTTTCATACTTGTCACGTTACGTAACGTAACGTCACGGCTGTTTTTTGCTTATATTTTTTAATCGGAAATGTCAAATTTTTTCATATCTTTTACTTAATATACTCCAGCTGAATTGCTACTCAGATATAAAAAAACTTTTAAAAAATTTAACTTTTTTTCGCCCTTTGCATACGATTGTCACGTAACGTCATTCTGAAAATGCCCATATACATATGCACAAATTAACAAAAGCAGAAAAGATCAGTAAAAATAAGATTGAGAATTATTTGTTAAACTATTAGAGAGAGAAGGCTTTTATTCCAAACTTAAAATGATTTAAACAGAAAGTTCCAAATTCAAAATGTTCAATGAAAAATTTTATTGATATCGCTAAGGGTATATAAATTTGTACGTACTTCTCCATCTGAACAAATTTAAAAATAATATAATAAAAATAATTTTCTCAATCGATTCCTTTTTTTATTATCCATTGAGCTAGTGATTTGAATTTTAGATGAATAACAAGTATTTTTAATCAGAACTTATATCCATTTAAGCAGTTTAAATGGGAACCGAGTGTATTGATACTTTTAATGCTTTTATTATTTGTAATATTCTGACAAATAATAATTCATTTTAATTCAAAATTGTTTTTAGTATGCATATTAAGTAATTTGTTTTGATATTTAGTTTATTTAGTATAGCCGCATACCCATAACATACCATATATGCACTATATATATATGGCTATTTATATATGTAAAAGTATATATTAAATGCCATATATATTATATAGCTCGCGCTCCATTGTTAAACCCTTAAGCAACTTGAAAGTTAAATTAAATATTGAATTTAGCAACAAGTTGAAAGGATTTACTTATTATTAGTATTTAAATGAAGACAAGAAAACAAAGCGTATTTAAGATTTTCAAAAATTATGCATTTTGTATTATAATTTTTATAATTTTGTTTAAATTAGTCATTTTTAGTTTGAGGGTGAGTAGCATAATTGGATATACATAAATCATCATTGTTTTTGTGGTTAAGTTAATTTTAATACATACATTTGATTTAGTTGTAAATTATTGTAATGTAAATTTTTAAGTCTAGATATACTTTAAACGAGTTTTAGTTGAAATGTTGTTTGTTTTAGGCATAGGTTTAATTGTTGTAAATACAATCAAATAATTAACTACTAAATTACAGAACATGGTGCTATCAAAGTTTATAATGGAAATTGTAAACACGTCATATATCGATTAATCAAATATATAATTGTTAAGCACTTTTTCTTTTTTCTCGTATGTTAGATCATATTAAATAGTGTGTGTGGTATGTCGAGTAAACAAGCGCAATATACATAGTTATTTATAAATTGAAGAATGCAATTTTAATCCAAGTTTGATCTTGCATTGTTATTAACAAAAATATGAAGAGAAAAAACAGAAAAAAAATATATGTATATATAAATATACTGTTTAAACAAGGCGCACTTTACAATTCTCTTAAAGTTGTGGCATTCTCACACACGCCTTAAACTCAAATAACACTTAACATTAACAAATTGCTTATTAAACTTAAATACACTAAGAATTCAATTCAGGCTATACAAATTGTGTTTAACTATAAATTAAGGCCAAAAGAAACAGAAAAAATGCACGCGCACAAATACAATTACTAACTTAAGAGCTATAGAACTTGACTAAACAATAGCTGTGGTTAATGTGCATTAATTAATTAATTAATTAATTACAAATTAGTTGGTGCTGTATTTCTGATTGCTGTTGTCTGTTGTCTGCCATATGCCTGTTTGAGTTTGTTGTTTTTAATAAATATTAGTTCGTTTTTAATCCATTTAGTTGCCATTTTGTATTTGTTGTTTGTTTGTTTGTTTGTTTGTTTGTTAACCTAATCTAAGCGCTACACACTAGGAGTTATTCTCACAGTCATCGGGTTTGTGCTTGGTGCGTAAATTGCTTAATAGATCGGCACAGTTGTTGACCATCATCAGATAATCGCCATTATCCAGAGTGTTGCCTGTGGCCGATGTTGATAGCTGTTGCTCATGATGTACACCAACTCCAATATCACCTGCTCCACCGCCGCCAGATCCATTGTTGCCTTGATTTGAGAGCGTTTTCTCGTTTTGTCTGCAAATTGTTAAAGTAAAATATTAATATATGCCTAGTTATTTTTTTAGTGGGTTGTAAGCCAAATGAAATATCAATCTATTGCTTTACTATCCATAAATTTTCGTTTGCTACGATTTTTTAACAACAAAATAAACAAATATGTTTTGAAAATTTTATTCTCAAGTGTACATATAAAACATTTAAAATAAATTGTTAACTTTTGTGAATACAATGAAGTGAGCTTAATGCTTGATTTGTTTTGTGATTTAAAAAAAATA
Organism: Hirtodrosophila alboralis; assembly: GCA_035043045.1. Classification (NCBI taxonomy): domain Eukaryota; kingdom Metazoa; phylum Arthropoda; class Insecta; order Diptera; family Drosophilidae; genus Hirtodrosophila; species Hirtodrosophila alboralis. Next base: position 2,165,663 of record JAWNNH010000048.1, read on the forward strand.
TTAATATACAGAAAATGTTTCCTAAACTTTGCTAATTCAATTTTTTGCAAATTTAAATATTAAAAAAAGAAGCAGAGAATTATTCACAGATTTTACTTTACATTGATTATATTTCTACAATCAAAAACATTCTCATTGATATTTGAAAATTTGAATCGATTGTTTCTAGTATATCTCTAATATATTTCTTAAAACTTTACCGATTGTGAGTTATGCTGCCTAGCATGTTACGCGACATAATCACAGCATTTTCTAGTTCCTTTAATAGCAAGGAGTTTTTCAAATTAGCATGCAGCTGCATTGCCGTCTGTGTGGTCGTATAAAGCTTGTTGATCACATTGTGTACTTGGGCCTCGGCTGTGATAAGAATAGTGAAAAATATTAAATTGATAAGCACTTTTCATATATATTTATTTTGCACTCACGATCTGCACCCTCGTAATCTTCCTGGCCGCCAACACGCTGCTTGGCCACATTATTTGGACTATTTAAGATCAGTTTGCTTTTGTGATCAAAGCCCAAATTTCTTGGCCTGGGTGGCACAATTGGTTTATTGTTGGCAACGCTATTGGGTGTCTCCTCCGAGCTAGAATCATCCTGCATGTTTGTGCCTGAAAATTTAAAAATGTTTAATAGGTTTTAGATTATGTTCAAATAAAAAAAAAGAAAAAACAATTACCACTGTTAAAATTGGGCGCCTTTCGTCGATTGCTGTTCACATTGTTGATTTTGTTGCTGTACTGACGATTGGCAGCTGTAAGAGATCAAAAAAAGATTTATGTTAGATAATTTAAATAAATCAATTTTTATATATCTGTACATTCATTCTACCTTCATATCAGAGAGTTTTAAAAGTAGCATATATGCTTCATTTAAAATATGTTCATAATATAATCTTAAATATTTATATGTATGAATTTAAACGTAAAGTATAATTAATTTAAAGAAATTAGTATATATTTAATGATTTAATGTAATTGTACAGTCTATATAAAATCACATTTGTTTCCATTTTCTAGTTATTTTTATTAGAAATGTTTTCTATAGCTGTGGGTTTTCGTTTTCGAACGAAATATGTTTTGACTAATAAGGAATGTTTTAATTTAGTTTTTCAAATCGAATTTTCACAATTCAGAACTACACAACTTCGATTACAAATGATTAAATTGAAATTTAGAAAGCGGAAAATTTCTGCATTTATTTGATTGATTTTTATTGATTTATTCTTTATGTAAATTTTTTTTTTTAGGCTCTTCAAGTTTCCCAATTAATCTTAATCTTATATATTAAACTTATGCATAATTTTGCCATTGAATTCCTTTTATACTTTTGGAATCTATTATTTAAAGCTACCTTCTCCATGTGCTTGTATTAAATGCTAGTGTTCTCTTTAATTCATAATCTAAACCTACCAATCGGTCCATTATTGCGACTTTGTCCATTGGCCGTACTGCGCAAACGATTGCTGTCCTCCGCCTCAGAGTCGCTCTATAAAAGATTGTTAAATTTTAATTATAATTGTAAACTTGAAGTTCTTTAGCTAATACTTACAGCCTGATTAAGCACATTCATTGAGCTACTGGAGGCGCCCAGACCCGATTTTCCTTGAAGACTATTACGTTTGCTGGCGGATCGATTGATATTGCCATTACGATGCTGAACTGCGGGTTTCTGTGGCGCTCCATTCGATTTGCTGGCTGTGATATGAAATGATAAATAAATTGTTTATTAGTATTAAAGAATTGATTAATTGATTCATTTGAGGATCTTACGCTTGCCAAAGTTGCCCATATGCAGATCACTCAGTGAGCAGGCGCGACGAATCGATGATTCCTCAATGGGTATGGGATTGAGCAATTTGGGATTACCTGTAAGTAGGTGTAAGACGGTTATTAAATACGGGTCTTGTCATGCTGTACGGGCAGGTGGCTGCTTTAATGGGTAATTGTATGTGACAAAGGAAATTACAACAAATAAAAAGCTTAAACAATTGGGTGCGTTTATATCAAAAAGGAGTACAAAATGAAATGAGAGTGGAACACAAAAAAAAAAAAATATCATCTTGTGCGTATTCTGTAAATAGTTGTACAACAGCGAGGATTAAGCTAGAGCTGCAAAACAATCGTTGGCACTGTCGATAGTATCGATATAATTGAATTTTTATGGTAACTCTGATTAATAACTTTATATAAATTGTAAAAGAAATGTAATATATTTTAATGGATTGTTTACATATTTTTATCGATATTATCGATATGAAACTAACATTTATTTTTTGATAAAAAATATAAAAATACTATAGCCTATTGATATCAATATTTAGAGCCTTATAGCTGTATTATTAAAACTTTTGATATTATTTAAGTTTTACGTACTATAAATACTTTTGAATAAATTGATTTTATTGAAAATCTTTAGAGAATATTTGATTTTACGATTGTTATCAGAATTATCGAAAAAATAAGACTAGCATATATTTTTCGATAAATATATCAATATAACCATTTTGGCATCAATAAATAAAACCTATTATATATCAAAACAATCGTTTGTACAAACTTTCGATAGTTTTTCAGCTCTAACTCAAACACTCAAACCTTTCAAACGTTCAATGGCCAATCCCTGACGATGATCATCGTCAACTTTGTCATGCTCCTGATCGAAATTAAAGTGCAGACCACGTTGGCTGCTTGTCGTGTCACCTTCATCATCATCTGCATCTGCATCATCATCATCATCGGCAATCACTTCCTTGGCCAGTTCCACATCGTTGCCATAGCCAAAGTCAGCGCTCTCCAGAACATCCGGCAGGCTACAATTGCGACGTATATGACGTGCATAGGCGCACAAATCCGCATCATTGGCGGGCAGCTGCTCCTCCAGCTGCGTTTGCTGCTGCTGATCCTGACCACGGGCCAACATGTCAAAGTTCATGGTCAAACTCTTGACGTAACCCTTTTGCTTAGAGTTGCAGGCAAAGGGACGCAAGCGTGTTTCTGTGGCCAATCGAATTTGCTCCATTTTGCGCTCCTCCATGTCAATTAACTTCTCAATAATGTCTATTTTCTTGGCTATATTCTGGCACTGATGACTTGTGGACTGATTAGCACCACCAGCACATCGTTCTACCACATTATCCATATTCTTTTTGTGCTTAGTTCGCTCCTGCTGTATCTCATCGACCACCGCCTGCAGCTGCGGCTTGGTGTACAGTTTCAGGCTCTGCATATGCTCCATATTCTCCGGCGCATTGCCATTCTCTGCAAAGTACATCTCAAAGCTGCATTCGCCGCCATAATCACTGGGCAGACTGCCCACCAGTGGTGCATTCATCAATTCCGCCTCCAACTCGGATTCCATCTCATTATTGCTATTAACATCGTTCAAATGCAAACGTTCCCGCTGCGCACTGGGCGTATACTTGATCTGTGAAACAGTATTAAAGCGTACACTAATCTTGGGTCGTGCTCTTTGCCGCACACTGGTGGCCCGACGACTACTCTCGCTGGTATCAAAGCGGGACACCTTCTTGAGGCAACTGTGCGTGGCCAGAGCACCTGAGCTGACGGAGCTTCTCATTGCCGGCACGGGACGCTGCTGGGCACGCTGTTTCTCCCGCTCAAACTTGAGCAGATTATGCTCAAACTGACGCACTACGCTGGCGGTTCTGGAGCAGCTCGACGACTGTTGCTTCTTTTCCACACTCGAGGTTAGAGTGGACACCAAATTGTGCGGCTTGGCGGGTATGGGCGGCTTGGGCTTGAGCGGTTTGCGCACAAACAGCGGCTGTCTAGTTGAATGGGATTTGGATTGAGATTGGGACTGTGTCTGGGACAGGGGATTCGAATTGCGCTGCTGACGCTGCTGGGCAAAGTCTGTGCTCAGGCTTTTATTAACGCCCGAATTATATTGTTTGTTCTTGGAGCGCATTGTGGGTATATGCTCTGCAGCTGTCGGGGCTGAAGCTGGAACTGCTGCAGCCAAACGTGGATAGGTCTTGGAGCTGGGCAACGGCTTAAGCGGCGGCAGATTGTAGCCGGTCACATCAAAGCTCTCATAGGGCGCCGTTGAGGCAACAGCAGCTGCAGCAGCCGCAGTCTCCTGATGCAGCTGCCGCATATAGTAATCAAAGCTGCCATAGGCATTGGGACTGTTGCCATAGGACTTGGATACGGGTCCATGGAGTATAAAGTTGCGTATGCCTGCATGGCATTGCATTGCATGCAATGGACGCTGTTGCTCCAACGGTGGATCCAATGGGGCGCTCTTGCAATCGCTCTCATCGGAGAGCACACTCTCCAAACTGTTGCAATAGCTGCCGCCATCGGAGAGCAACGATTCCTGGCTATGATCATGCGGCATTTGGCCAGTGCTGCTCAAGAAGAAACTGGCACTGGAATGACGCTGCGTCTCCAGGAAACGTGCCTCATCCAGACGCTGTTGCGTCGCTGCAAATTGCTCCGGCTGCAGTATGTCCGAGAGTGAAACTTTGCGTTCACACTGATAGATCTCTCGATAGACATAATATTGGGTACGACCACGTGGCGATGTTGCCGCCGATGGTGTCGACTCGCCCGTGGAATCTAATGCACGCAAATTGGCCGGCATGGAACAGGACGAGGGCAACAAGGAGACGTGTCCATGCGGTGCTGCCGGCTCATCCAGATCACCATATTTGCGCGTTATCTCATCAATCATCTTCTCGGTATCCGCGTGTATCATGTCCAAAATGGTGCGTGCATCATCCGCATAGACGGAATGACGTTTGGGTTCTACGGGCAATGCTCGCTCCGCCTCCATGGACCACTCCACCTCCTCGTGCACGGGCGAAACTGGACAGGATTTGTAGTGTTTCAATATGCTAGGCGTGCGTCGATTATTGCCAGCAGGATTACGCTTGGCGGCGCCTAATCTCGGAGCTGTTTGTGCTCCGTGTTGTCTAGCTGCTGACGAGGATGCGGATGAGGCATAAGAGTTGGAGGCATGGCCAAAGGGCACACCTGGTGGCGGATGTATTTGATGTACGCCCACATGATGCGGATAGGGTGGATAATGTTGCTGCACTTGACGCATAGTTTGAAAATTTTGTTGCAACTTTGATTTGGGTGCGGCACTATGGAAGAATTGTTGCACAGAGGAGCAGCCATAGATTTGGGATTGTTGTTGTGGTTGTTGTTGTTGCTGTGGTGGTTGTGGTTGTTGTTGTTGTTGCTGTTGTGTTGTATTTGATCTAATATACTGTGAAGTTTCGTGGGAATTAACTGATTACTCAACAACATATTTTGGATATTGCAAATATTAAATTAATCGATTTTTATTACCAACATTATTTTATTTATTTAATATACCATAGCAAGCATTAAAGAGAGAGACAATTATATATGGGGAGAGAGAGAGAGAGATAGATAGAAAGGTGGACGAGAGGCAAACAACAAATGGCAAATATTTGTGGATTAGCCTACAGTTCAAATGGGTTTCTGCATCATATTTTGATTAAAACCAACAAGTTTACAAATATTTTTAACAGTTTAGAAATGCCAAGCAACTGAAAGTTAATAACAAAGCTTAAAACTGATTTGTGTTATCAATAAATAAATAATTATTGAATAAAAGTTCCAAGAACTATATTTTTCAGAAATTCACATCAAAAAAATAAAATTTAAAATGATTTACCTGAATAAAATAAAATCTTTTTTTTTATAGTATGAAAAATGATAAAAATTTGCATAACTATTTTCTATTTATATTACAAATAAATAGAATTTAATCTATTGCTTTGTTTTCTATGTAATAATCATATTTTTGTATTAGATTTATATTTTAATTTAAATTTTATTTATAATCTAATAGTTAATGTAAAAAAAGAATTTAGAATTTCTTTATGAGCCTATATTCTGAATAAATAAAAAATAAATATTTATATGTAAATATATATGTAATAATCATATTATACATTAGATTAATATTTTCTTTTAAATTTTCATTAGAATTTAATAATTAACTTAAAAAAAAATTTAATTTAGATTTTATTTAGAGGTCTTTACTTTAATGGAAAACAAATATTTGAATACCCTTTACCAAATATTTTTACATTTAAAAAAAAACAAAATTACAAAAATCTCTAAAAATAATCTCTAATATCCTAAAAGTCATAACTAACAATTGCTTGGCATTTCCTAAAATGTTGTAAACTAGTGTTAGTTACAAATTAATTACTCACCTGGTTTGGTATAGCGTGATGGTCCTGTATTTCGTGATCCATCCAAATTGGCCGCAAGACTCAGATCCGAAATGCTATGGCTGCCACGCAGAGGTCTATGGCCGACCTGTGAAAAGTGTATTAAAAAAAAGACAATATTAATAAAAGGCAGAAATAAGTCAAATAATTGCAAATATTTTGGATTAGCTCATGAGTTGTGAGGGGTTTTTATTTTAATCTGGCTGCAGCTGTTTTTGGCTGTTTATTTCCAGTTTTGTGAGAGGTTTTTGGGTGGTTTGAAGAGGTTTTAGCTGTTAGCGAGCGCAAAAAGCAAGTTTTTTAGTTGTTTTTGCTGTTTGGCAACTATTTTTAGACGCATCTATTTTGTAGATTATTGAAAACGCAAAGAAGACGCAGCATTGGTTGCTTTCTTCCACGAAGCATCGGTGGTTCAGTGGTAGAATGCTCGCCTGCCACGCGGGCGGCCCGGGTTCGATTCCCGGCCGATGCAAATTACATTTTTTGTGATATTTCTTTTAATATCAATTTATAATTAAATAAAATCAATTTAAGCTGCTTAAAAAATGCAAATGTGTGGAAATTTTGTGTTTTGCTATTTAAACTAAAAATGTTAATAACAATGATTTTTAATGTAAATATATAAATTAGAAATCAGCTTGAGATCATTTTCTTATCGATATTTGTTCAATTGATGACGATAACTCAATAAACTGATGTGATCTACTCTTTAAAAGATTTTTTAGTATATTGAATTTAATGTTCTGCTTATAACAACAATAAAAAAGACATTCTTAAGGGCCTCTGAAATTTCATAAAAATCTTAATACTGTCCTTAAGCTATTCCTACCGAAATGATCCAATAATTGTGTTTTTTAAAGTCTATTTAATATTAGTTATTATCTATTTGCGGTTTCTAGCTTTAATAGTTTGAGATTAATACATGCAAAATATTCAATATATCTATGTTTATCAAATGTTCTCTAATTCAATTTGCAAAAAGAATGTTCAGTGATCCTAAGAAAAAAGTTGTGTTCAATCAAAAAAATTTTAATATTACAGAAATGAGCAACATTTTCTTATAACAAAATAAAATCGCGAAAAGTAATATCAGCATTAATATATATGGCTATCTGTACCATATGGCAAGATCAACTTGGATATAAAGTATTTCAAATCACTCAAGATCAAGCTTGATCTATTCCCAGTATTTCCTTATATGTCAGGACATTTTTAATTAATTACAAAATGAAACCTCACTTTGAAAAATATTTAAAACATTAATTTAAAATTTTGTAAAACAGTATCAAAAAATTAAATATCAGCCTGAAAACATTTGTTGATCTGGCTATGGATTCATTTTAAGTACAAACTACTAGAAATTAATAAAAAATATCTATTTTAGTAAAATAACTTGCTAATGTTTAGTAAACGTTAATTGATATGGCAAGCTGGTTAAGCTTAATTAACTTTTAATTTTTTTTTTAGTTTTTTAAAGCATTATTAATGAGACTGCAATGGAAAGACGTTCAGCGTCTTGTCAGTTGTAAAAGCAACGAAATTGTAAATTCAGGCAACTCGATGGCTCACCTCGGCTATGGCACTCAATTTTTTATTGCCAATCTTGCGCGTACCCTAAATATGTGTAAAGGATTTTGGGTTCAGACACCAAAAGCAAATGATGCAACACATAAAGATACATAAGGAAAATCGTAGGAGTAAAATAAAAACCAGACATTAAAATAAAAATAAAAACAAATATATAAATTAAATAAAATCGAAATAAATGTTTACTATATAGATATAAATATATCTCAGATAGATGGCCAAGTTCAATTGCTACTCACATTCTCCAGCTGCTGCTTGACCTTGTTGATGACCTGCAGCAACTCCTCCTTCTTGGTGCTGGTATATGACTTGGTAATTGTGGGCGGCGCTGAGACGCCTTTGCCATTCTCTGTATTGTGCTTGGCGCTAATGCTGCGACGACCTAAAAGTTGACAGAAAGAGAATATTATTTAATATAATTAATGGATATATTAAAGCAACAGCTTACTGGTTGAGTTGCGTTCCAATAACATGCCAGGTCCTTCCGGCAATGCTGCATGCAAAAAACTATTGCTACTCTGTGGCAAATTCTCCGAGCTGCCGCCCAATGTGGAGGCCAGCGATCTTTCAGCATTCTCTGCACTGGGCGTAGAGCCCTCATCCTCCGTATCCGATGTGCCCGTTCCAGTGCCCGTGCTGGCCGTATGAGAGCTGCCATTGCCGCTGGCTGTGGGCAATTGTAATCCAGATTTTTCAAACTTTTGTCGACGCACAGATTTGCGCAGTTCATCCTCATTCATGGCGGTCACTTTGAAGTCACTGAAAGTAGGAGAAATATAGTTATTAAATTTTAATTTAAAGCAATAACTTGGGATCAGGGACTAGCAAAAAGAGTTATGGCATTAAATTTTAACTGTAGAAAACGAGCTAAAGCAACTTGAATAACACCAAAAATCTTATTTTTTTCTGATATTATTTTTTTTTTTTTTTCATTTTTATCTAAAAATTCAAGTTTTTATTATAGTTTGTGATTTTTATCAGGAATCGCAACTCTCATAATTTTTATATTTATATTTAAAAATTATAAGTAAAGATTTATTTATGGGTTTTATTTTCAATTGACAACAAAATAAAATGATATAATTAATATCCTGAATTGGTATATTTAAGATTTTCCCATTCACATTTATTATAAGTAAAGATTTATTTATTGATTTTATTTTCGATTAACTCAAAAAAATAAAATGAAATATTTAATATCATGAATTAGCATTCTTTTTTTAATTCATTTTTTTTTTTAAAACCCAACTCTTATTTGCACTTCCTGATTTGTATTAAAAAAAATGAAAAAACAATTATTTTTATCTTTTATTTTTTGATTTGAAATTGAGCGTAATTTTAACCAAATAAACGATTCTTAGCTCAATTAAATCCCATTAAGAAATTGTATATTCTCTCTCTATAATCACTTACGTTGGCGTGCTGGGCGCCAGATTGTTGTAGAACATGCCATGATCGGAGCTGGTGCGTTCGCCATCCGAGATATCCTCAATGTCGCCATCGTGATCATGACTGTGGGTATCAAAGCGCATGCCAGGCTTTCGTTTGTCTGGCAGCAGGCGCTGCTGGCTGGGATTAGGTGGCATGGCACCGTTGCTGGCAACATTGCTGATTGAGACGCTGGAGATGGTGCCATTATTATTGCTGCCAATGAATTTTAATTCACGTCGCGTCTCCATGCCCGAATCGATGGAGGAGTCCTCACTGAGATATGTTTGATTGTACATAATATCCTTGGATGAGGCGCTATTGTAATCGGAGGTTTGCACATTTGTCGCACTATGACCGCCCACGGAGGAGACTGTGCCCAGTGGACTCTCTGAATTGGAACGCAGATCTTCTGTGTCCAGTTGGCTGCTGCGTTGTGCCCAACGGCCACGAGCACGCGGTGCCGCCACGCCCAACTGTTGACTGGGCGATGAGCTCAGGTTGCCCATAGAGGAGGCTGCATGCAACGCGACAGCTGAGCTGCCACTGTTAACAGGTGTAGGTATGGACAAAGCGCCGCTATCGGAATCCGCAGCCGCCTTACGCATTGCCCACTGTGGCAGCTGACCCACCTCGGACAATCGATAGGCATTGCGATTGGGCACCGGCTCCTCGGCCACCACAAACTTGGGTGCCAGCTGCTGATGTTCCAGCTCGCTCGTAGGTGATTCCAGCACAATGGCATCGGGTGGCGATATGGGCGCCAATGGACGCTGCAATGGAGCATGACCGGAGCGCAAACGCTGCTGGGACATGCGTGCCTGCATGGTAACAATCATATCATGCGGCACTTGCCATATAAAGATGCAACCATCGCCGCTAGCCGAGATTAGATGCCGACAGTCATTGGTAAATTTGAGGCCCGTCACCAGTTCGCTGTGGCCATACATTCTGGCCATGCATTCGCTGGAATAATAATCATAGACGGCTAGCGTCTTATCCGTGCAGGAGGTGGCCACATAAATGCCACTGGGATCCAGGCTCAGTTTGATCAGGCTGCCCTCATCCGAGTGCGAGCCCTTAAAGGTTTTTGTTTGCTTGGCATTCTGGGTGCCATAGACGCGTACATTGCGATCCTGGCAGGCGGTCAATATGTGTTTGGCATTGGAGTCCACTTCCATGTCATAGAGCGTCGTCTTTCCAGAGGTGTTGGTGCCGCGCATAAAGATGTTGCCCTATTGAAAATAAAAAAAAAATTAATATAAATTGTAGACTAGATTTTGTGGTGTATTTCAGAGAAGGCGAATAATCGATATAACCAGGGAGTGTAACGATTCTAATTAATGTTATAAAAAATCACTTGTTTATAATTATTTCGTGATTTTCTTCAATTGTTCAATTGCTTATTAAATGAGTATGAATTAATAAAAAATCTAAAGAAATGAAACCATTATTTTTTAAGTGAAAAAGATTTTTTTTTTCATTCAAAAATAATCGATATTTATTAAAAATTGATATAAAAATAATTTAATAATTCTTTTCGCTCAAAAAATTACATTTTGAACTTGATTTTAAATTTATATTTCGCTCAAAAATTACAGATTTTTTTTCTTCAAATTTTGGTTTAAATTTCATAAATAAGCGAAACATTTTTTTATCGATTAAAATAGAATTGTTTTTTTGTTAGACTTTTGATTAAAATTAATCATTACCTTTGAGAATTATTAAGAAAATTGCAATATTTCCAAATCATTGTTAAAATTCAAAAATTATAGTTGGAGTACTCTATTGTCATATTTTTGTCTCTCCAAAAGTAATTTTAAATAAATGATTAACCAAAACGAATTAAAAAAAATTAAATAATCGTTATTTACGGTCCCTGAATATAACTAATTTTCTTCTTTCCCAATTTACCTGAAAGCTTCTAAACATAATAGATTTGTCTGCACCGCAGCTGATCATTTGAAAATTAAGACCAGCGCCCACAAATTTAATGGACGTGATGGAAGAACTGTGATCATCTAGGGTTTGCAACAACAAATAGTTCTGTGACACATCAAAGACATGTATAAGACGATCTCGACTGGCGCTGGCCAACAGTTTGCGCTCAATCTTATCATTGGAGTACTCCAGGCACAGCACCTCCGATTCGTGCGCCTCTATGGTGGTCAGCAGCTTGAGATTCTGCAGGCTGTAGACGCGTATATTGCCACAACGATCACCGCTGGCCAAATGTTGCAATTCCGGACTGATTTTGATGCAACGTACACCATTGCGTCCATCGTAGCTGGAATTGCCGGCTTTGTCGAAGAGTGAGGAGCCCTGATCCTTGATATACTGCAGCTCATCGTCGCTATAGATGATCTTGAGCAGCTCTTTAGAGTAGATATTCTTGCGATATATCTCATTGTTGGCACAACTTTCCAGTCCCCACACGCGTATCGTGTCGTCCGAGGAGCAGGTCACAAAGCAATCCTCCGGCAGCGTCTGCGAAGGCTCACGCTCCAAATTATATGGCACAGTCTCCACGCCCCAAATGCACGTGGAGTGATACAGGAATGAGTGTGATTTACCCACTCGTGATATGTCGCGCAGATCCCAAATGTACAGCGAGTGATCATTATAGACGCAACTGACCTGAAAAGCGAATAAAATTTATGCAATTAGCAAATGTATTGTAATAGAAAATGTTGGAAAAATATTAAATTTTTTTAAATTTTATGTGCAATATGAATTTTTCAGAAAGTTAAATACTGTAGAGCTGTTTCGCAAAATTGTACTCTTAACTTAATCTCTAAAATGCTATTAAAGTGCTTAGAATGGAGAAAGTTCTAGCTGGGACTAGAAGATCATGATAAATAAAATAATAGATATAAATTATTTATATTCTAGTAAGATCGAGATGTGATAAAGCTAAGGAAAGCTTCTACATTTTTAAGTAAATTCTAAATATGTAATTTATTTTCTACTTTCCAATTATAAATTGTTTTTATCTTTTGTAGTATATTTTGCAAATATATAGATAAGAAGACAATGGCTGCATTGATTTGTTTAGAAATGATTATCTACAATGAACCATAGATAATTAATTATTATTATTTTATTAAAGATTTTTCCCATTACCTATTACATTCTTTTTAACTATTAAATGCTTTGCTATACCCTTAAACTCATTTTATACAACTTTTAATATAGCAGAGTATAAAAATATATATTATTTAAAGAGATTGAATTGCTATTAAATTTGTCATTTGCCTATTGCCTATTACATTCTTTTTAACTATTAAAAACTCTGTTATTGCCCTATACTCATTTTATACAAATTTTTATATTTCAAGTATAAAAATATATATTCTTTATAGACATTGATTGAATTGCTATTAAATTTATCATTTAAATATTGAAAAGTTCCAAAATCGTCAAAGCTTTATAAAGTTAAGCAAGATTTACAAATTAAGAGTTTTTCCAACAAATATACAATTTTTGAATACTATTTAAATTTAAATTTATGAAGTATTGTATTGCTAATACATTTATTATTAAAATATTGACATATTTTCTATATGTTGACTGATATTATGTTAATTAATAATGAATATTGTGTTGTAGTTAAATATTAATAAATAACCTATTCAACTTATAGCTGAACTGTGTATATAAGCATAAAATAAATTAGCTTTAGGGGAATAAATAAATATTATTAAACAAGCTAGCAATTAAGTTTACTTTGCTCTAAGATAATCCCAGTCTGAGCTTCTAGTTCCTAACTTGTTGACAAAATACAATTTTAAATTTTAGTTACAACTGATTAACTAAATCTCAACATCTAGTGTGCGTAGAATCGAATTAAATTCGATTGCTTTATACCTTTGAGCGCTGCTCGTCAAAAACCATGGCAATACAGTCGGGAAATTTGGCCTGTTGGGGCACAGACATAATGTGATTGATTTGAATGCCCTGGGAGACATCAACGCCCAGATAATGTGTACGGGGCAATGTTGTCACATATTCCAGAGTGGCGGCATTAAAGATGCGTATAATAGACTCGGCACAACCCACGAGAATAAAGCGTTCATTGACGCAAATGCAATTGGCATTGCTGGTGCGGCATTGCACCCATTTGTCCAGTAAACGTCTGGAGCTGAATTCCACAAGATGACCCTGACGGGTGATGGCATATGTGCTCTCCGAGCAGATGCCCTTGCCGCAGGCAACAGCACAAAAATCATTGTCTCTTAGATCACCCAGAATGGCGCTGCGGCCCATAAGCGGTATGGGATCTTTGTACTGCAAGAATTGAGCATTTATTAATATACATTTTATAATTGTTAATTAATCATATATATAGTTTACCTTACGTCCGCCCTCCAAGTACCAATACTTAACATGGCGATTGCCCACAGTGACAAAATAGCTGCCATCTTCGGCAAAACAAACGGCGGCCACCTTGGAGCTGATCTTGTTGGATGCCATTTTAAGATTGGCTCGCCAATCGAATACATTGACAATCATGTCATGCTGCGAGCCCACCGATACCAGGTACTTGCCCGTGGGCGAGAATGCCTGCAGAATATCAGATAAATAATAATAATTATAATGAGTGGGCTTAATAAATCAATGTTCAATTATATTATATAATTACCACACAGGTGACGGCATATTTGTGATCCACAAACTCGGCCACAACGCTGCCGCCGCTGCAATGCTCCAGATTGCCATTGGGCGTTTCCAGTTCCCAAACTTTAATGGCAGGATTGATGCCACATTCGCCGGTGGCAACATAACGGCCGCAGCTCGAAAAGGCCACGGATGTGAATGCTTTGCGGGAGGTATTGACCAAATAGGCCTGTGTGTGTCGTTTGGCATTGAATAGGACCACAGTGCAGCTGCAGGAGGGCGATAAATTATTACACAAAAATTATTAACTTGACATTTAAATGTTGACAGAAGCCATGTGCATTCGCTGCTGCCTTAAAGAGTCCTTGACAGCAGCACAGCATGGCAAAAGCTTATTTAAAATGTACAAGGATAATACACACAGTCACACACACACACATATACACACAGCATGCACATTCACAAGGTCCTGAGCGTTGAGCTTGAATTCCGTTTAGTTTCATAGTTAACGCTTTTTAAACTGCCACTTGACTGGCTGTTCTATATACCCTATAATAAACTATATAATTCGTGGGCGTACTTTTTAGAATTATAAATTAAAATCGCAGTTTAAATTTAATAAACTATAAACTTTTCTACACAATAATATTAGGCCTGTTTTGGTTCTACTTTGGGCAGAATTTTCAAAAATTAATTATTCATAAATGTAAAAATTTTCATCATTGCTTACGATCTAATAAACTGAATGGATAAGATAATTTTATTCATAAAAAAATGTTAAAATGGGGCACAATTGTTTTTTAGCCAAATAATAAATAAATCACGAAAATATAATACACTACAAATTGAAAATAGGAATATTATATTTTTAAAAATTTAATTTCTGCAAAATTCTTATTAACACCAAAAACTAGATTTAATATTGGTATAATCCTATTTTTAATTAAAAATCATTTTGAGCTATTATTTTATTTAATTTTTGCACACAATGACAAAGGTTTTTCAGCTGTTAAATTATTTTTAAATATAATTTAAATTTGAGTTTAGGAATTGCAGCTGAATTTATAATTAAAATCAAAAATGTAAGCTTCTCTGATTAATGTGTAATAAAAACTTGCTGCTTCTGTTGACTGTCTACAGGGTAGCGTTAGATTGAGTTACTCTTCTCATACATATGTCTCTTATATTACACTATACACAGTTAAATTCTATTTTGCTCTAGGCTGCCCGTTTTATTTAATTTTTGTTCTTCTTCTTCTACTGTTTGTTGTGCACAACGCCCCCATTTAATTGTATGTCTCATTTTCAGGTCAAATTTGTTGTTTGCGCCTTTGGCAAGTAAATACTTGCACACATTTTCAGTTAATGTGCATAATTAGTGTAATTTGTGCACTTTGTGTATCTCATTAAACTTGCAAGAGACGGCTAGATGATGAGCACATAGATAATGTATGTAGTATAAGTAAGAAACTGAATAATATGTCTTGGATATCTGATGCTGACAGTTGACAATCTGTCTTCCCTTTAAAGCCTTTAACTTTCTCAGCTGTATCATTAGCATTGCGCATACGCCTTGTAGTTTACAATTGAAAATAAGTGAATGTTCAGTGACATATGCATAAATTGTGCTCCTTTGAAATTGCAATCACATTTTGATATGTGTACTATGTAGGAAGCTGCTGTAGCACACCTGACATTTACCTTGCTACAGGATGTTTCAATTTGTTGCCACATCAATTTCTGATATTTCAGTTGAAAGTTTTGGCACAAATGCAACCAAGTGTATGATTGAGGAAATGCAAGAATGCTGTCAGCATGCTTCAAGACATTTAATCAAAAATAAAAATTATTGGTATTTACTTTAATATACACAGTCTTGTGAGAAAAGATGGCTTGTTCTTTAAGTTGCTGTTACTTAAAGATTCTGAGCATTTATAGATAAAGCAACACAGCAAAAACTAGTTGTTCTTCGAGATTATTCAGCATTGAAGTTAATTGTAACTTATTGTTTTTTATTTTATTATTTTAAGGGACTCTTTGTGCACCCTAAAATATTTAATATACACCACTGCTAACCTTTAATAATCACCTGATAGCACAATTTATTGTATGAATAGAAGAAATTATATAATGTTATGGTTATATATATATTTTGTTTAAATAAAATCCATAAAAGATAGAAAAATCTATGCAGAAAACTAATAGTTATTAACTAGATATATTATCGAACCTAAGTAAGTAATTCTAATCATTTTATGCAAAATTCTTAGATTACTTTCTTATATACATTTTTTTAGCACAAATCAGAATAAAAGATTTTTTAGAAATTTGAAATAAGAATTTCACTCAATTAAATCAAGATTTAAAGGCGTTTACTGCTATAAAACAGAGTTCTTAGTCTATAAGGCATTTTATCTAGAATCAATTGATTGCTCTTTATTTATTCTATGCAATTGAATTTTCCTAAATATCTTACAATTATAATTTCTTAGGGATGATTTAAGATGTCTCATTTCTGGCTATTGTGCCTCATCAATAAAATTTTTAAGCAGATTATTTGTGTTATATATAGACAAACAATATAAAAAAAGATGGATATTAAATTGTTTGTCGTATTGAAAGAAAATCAATTCTATTACCTAAAAAAAAAGATGTTACATTTTTTTTAGAATTTCAATATTAGTTTATTTAGCTGCAGTTTTATTTTTCACATCCGGAATTCTATAAATTTGTTCTACTGCCTTACAAAGCATAAATGTATTCATTTTCAGACCGCCAAACAGAATATCCCAACTTTTAAGCTTAATTTAATTAATTTAATTGTACTTACCCCGCTGGATAGGCCAAGAGGCCGCTGACGGGCGACACATCCAATGCCGCATTGCTGCAAACAGTCAGACCCAAGACTCTTTTGAGTTTTATCTGCAAGAAAATCGAAAGAAGAAAACATCAGAAATTAGTATTACATCACCAAAAGACATGTTTTATTGTTGTATTATTTATTTATTTATTTTTTTCGGCAAGGTCGGCATAAAACATTAACATTAAAGCCATGTTAACATTTGCACAACAAACAATTTGAATGTGTTCAATGGGCGTTGCCAGCGTGCTATGTAAATTATTTACGCACACAATTCGCACATTTGTCGAACTAAGTATATAATAGACATACTTATATATAGAAATGTGTACAAGTTACATAATGACATAAATAAATCAAAACTTAATTATGTGTTAGCTTGATTTTCCAACAATTCATTAGTTTGTTATAGCTTTAAATATGCGTAAATAAATTAAAACTTAATTGAAAATATAATTGACTTTAGCAGGTTAAATCATTTTTTGAGAAAGGCAAGTGCGAAATTTTAGGCAAAAATATGAGTTCAGCTTTGTGAAGTCTAAAATTCGAATATAATATAATATAAATGATCTTTTCGTTAGTTTTGTTTGTCTCACCTACTTAATAACGCCAATGACTTCATTCATAAGTCGAAACAACAATTTTAGTCATTTAATAAGTGTGTATATTATTATTATTGTTATTATTATAATTGTTATACCTATAATCTTCTATTTCTATTTCATATTTAACTGCCAGCTGGTTCCGCCTCATTAGTGCTTCACCTTGATCTTACCTAGGGCAATATAGTATATGTACATATGAGTAAAAATTGAGGGGCGGTCTGTAACACTAGACAACAAAAGATTCAATTTCAAAACAATTTAAAATAATTTATAAATAAATATAACTGCTTGCAAAATTTTCTTAATTTGTGGCGCATAAAAATAAAATATCGTCATTTTATATAAGTACTATACATATTAATAAAGATATTATTTTGTCAATTTGTATAAAATATCATTAGGCTTTGTATAAGAAAAAGCTCTGGTAAAATTTATTTTTATAATAAATTAGACTTTATTACAATAAAATCTTTAAAAAGTTAATATTAAAAAAATTTGTGCTAAGAACACAAAAATTAATATGAAATAAATTGTAAAATAATTGTTAAATTTTTACCTTTATTTTATGTAACTTTTTACTGTCAAATAAATATGTTTATATTTTTTTAATCAAAGTTTTTTTTATGAATACTTAAAATAATTTTTCTAAATCTAAAGAAATTTATATTTATAACATAGATTTTTTGCAATTTCTAAATATTTTTTATTTAGAGTCAACCTTATTTTATTTAAATTAATGCGAAGCTGGCAAATTCTTTACCTTGTCATTTTCAGTGCCAATTAAATGCATAATTTTGTTGTCTTGTGTAATTAAGAATTGAATCGTTATTTTCAAGATACAATACAATACAAAAGCCTGAGAGTCAAGTGTTTTATGACAGCTACCGACGCAGTTGCACTTGTCTGCCAGACTGGCCATATAATAACAGCCTGAATATCGATGTGTGGGCGAGCCCCACTCAAAGCACTCAGAGATCACAAAACATATAAAAAAAAAAATAGTTCAATAAACGCTGGCAGGCAAAGAGCATCCAAAAGATACTACTTAAACACCCGCCGCAGCATGTTTTTTGCGTCGCAGATACAAAAAACAAACAAACAAATCAAAACTAAGCTGAGATCATCTACAATGTGGCCAGGCCAGAATTGTTAGAATTCTGCAATATTTATATTGCTTACTATACTATACATTTACCTATATACTACGATACGCAAGTTCACATTAAAATCCACGCTTATAAGAGCATTAATTTATTTGCTTATTTCACTTAAAAATGAAGCCCACACCAACGCAGCTTTAAATTAAATATTTTTATATTTTTTTTTATTTCTACTCAATGCAAAAGGTCGTCGTAGAACCGGTTTAAATATACTACATTTATAATTCAATATTTAGATATTTGCATTCGTAACGAGCATACTATGTATAATATGCCGTGAAATTGTAAACACATTTAAACGTGCCTAGAAAAATGCCATGCGAAAAAGCAATCAAAATATTCAGCTATAGGCAGTTTATAATAAAAGTAAATACAGGTAAAACAAAGGAGAATAGCTTGAAGTTCGAATATTAAATACACTTTTATTTAAGACATTTAAATAAAGTGATAATTTTAGTATCTAGGTAATAGATGAATTATTATCTTAGTTCTGTAATTATAAAAATAATATATTTAAAATATAATATCAACTTGATAGCAAAGTAATTAAACAATATAACGCAGAATTTTATACAATATGTTAATACTTTTTATCTGTATTATATGGTGCCTCCATAATGATTAAAATTTTTATTAAGGTTTACAGGTTATGAGCATAAAACAATAAAAGTTCTTTTAAGGAAAAAAATATAAATTATAAATTAAATACAAGTCGACCCAGTGCGATGTAATTTCTAAGAATTTATATAACTTAGAGGATACAAAATTTAATCACACTTCGTGACAATACATATAATACTCTCTTTTAGGGTATATAACAATGATTGACGGACATCGCTTGCAGTGAAAATGTACAAAAAACAGCAATTTGAACGTTGTACCTCGGGGTTATGCGCCATGAAATTCGTGACCGTATTAATTTCTATGCAAATAATTAATTTAGCGCTTGAAATCGACAATTATTAAAATTAATTTCTATTAAAAATTTATTTTGTTTTATTTCTTGTTTTGCAGTCAGTGTAAATGTTAGTTTTTATTTTTGGAAATTGATAAATTGTTAAATAATGCTAGAACTTCACAAATGTCAGAGCTGATTTAATTTTCAATTTATTTTACAACCAAGTTGAACCAAGTGGCTATTGTTTTGCATATTTTGCGCAAACCGGAAGTCCAAGCACGTCATTCATCAGAGCAACTTTATGGTAGGCGGCCAAATACTTTTCTTACAAATTTGGTTAAGCAGCGAAATTTATATTGTTGTTGTGCGAATATGGCAAACAAATTTTAAAGTTGTTTGACAGATGAGCCCAGTAAGTGATTTAACAAATTCTTCTTTAATTTGTCATATATGGAACACAGCAGGAAATCGTTGGTAAAGAATGTTGCCATTAAAATAATAATAATAAATGTATGACAAACTGCAATACTTTTAACCGCAGACTAGGCGTATTCGTCATATTATAGTTCTAGTGTATTTGGCTTTTTCGATTAATTTAATTGAATGGTTTTTTCGGCGCTAAGACTTCTCAGACTGCACACTCGTCGTATGCGTAATGTGTGCTGGGGCAATGTGAAATAAGTTGTCCTGTGAGATATAGGCTCTGACATTTTTTTAACATTTATTTTAATTAAATTTAAATTCAGATAAATTCAGAATTTTATATATAAATATTTATATAATACTGTATATTTGATTATCAACTCAAATATTGATTAAATAAAATAATATTTTGTATAGTAATAGTAATATTTGAACAAAATTTTATATATATATTTTTTTTAATATTTCTACAGCATAAATGTTTAAATCAGGAATATTCCCATACTTCTACATTAAGAGAATCTAAGACATCTTTTTCTCTATAAAACTAACACCATTTAAACGTATTATATAATT
Organism: Hirtodrosophila alboralis; assembly: GCA_035043045.1. Classification (NCBI taxonomy): domain Eukaryota; kingdom Metazoa; phylum Arthropoda; class Insecta; order Diptera; family Drosophilidae; genus Hirtodrosophila; species Hirtodrosophila alboralis. The sequence goes on from JAWNNH010000048.1 coordinate 2,186,055, forward strand.
TCGAAAATGTTGCAGAAAGCCAACTCTTGACCATGAACAAAAAAACAAAATAAAATAAATAAAAAAAGAAGTCAAATTAACTTTACAAGCCGTGCCAAGTGCATGTTTGTGGGTTTTGTTTTTTAATTTTCTTGTTGGCTCTGTGCCAAAACTTACAACCACAACATTGACTTATGAAATGCGTTATGAAGATGTTGCATTACTTAATCATAAACTTTAGATGGACAAGTTCAACGAACGCTGTACAAGTTTTGGCCATGGCTAATTGCGAACTTGGTCAACTGGCCTGTAAATTTTAACTTCAAGTGCTAAAATTCTCAATTTGCTCTGGCTTAAATCTAATAATGTGGGCTTGGCGGTAAATATCTGAGCTGCCTACACCGAAAGCATAAGGCATCATTCACTGCGTTTGCAAATCCGTGACTGTTGAGCTCAAATATTTGCACGACAGGTGTCAACCAGACATCAAGCAATGACAGAGTTTACAAGAACCAACAAAAAACAAACCAAAAAATTGGAAACAAACAACAAGCCATGGAGAAAAAAAAACAACAACGAGGTCAAAAAAGAAGATTTATTTATGCAAAACTGCGGGTTTTTATAGTTTTAGAACAAACTTAGCGGAAGTTGACAAGTAAAATGTTTTTAGATTGTGCGTAGTTTTTATATATATTTCATGTCTCAACTTGTTTTTATAAAAATTTCTTTATTAATATTTATAATGGAAGCTTGTTAAAAATAATTACTTTCAACTACATGCCTACGAGCTCTACTTCAAATCTAAGCTGTTACACTCCAGCAGCCAAGAATTCGTTTTGTTTTAATAATAAATTATAACTAATCAATTTAAACAAAAGCCTTCTCATGGCGCCTACAAAAGCGGCATTAATTGGCCAATCCAAAACTAACAATGGAAAATATGAATAAATATTCAAAAAATCTGCCATGAACCTATAGAAATCTATATATTCATACTTATGTCAGGCTGTTTTGCTTATTTTTGCCATTTATTAATTCTAAGAATTAAAAATTTGAATATCAAATTTAAAAGTTTTTAAATTGAATTGAAATATATTAGAGTCTAGAGTACAGTGAGAGAAATTTGAAAGGAAATAAAAATAAAATTATTTGAGTATTAGAAATGGAATTGGGTTAAAAATAATTTTAATACCAAAACAAAATGTCAGCATTTTTGGATTCCTAAACTTTGGCTTTAATTCAATTCCTGTTTTAATTCTATATAACATTTTTACAGTAAAAAACAACATTGCCAAATATAGTGTATATAATACAGTTAACAAATTAATTTAGATTAACGTTTATTAAAAAATTTAAGTACAAAAAATATATTTTTAAAGAATTTCTTTAATTAATCAAAAAATAAAAAAAAACTGTATATGAAAAATCATATTTTTTAAATATAGAAAAAGCTAAAATTTTGATATTTGTATAATCAAATTGGCATTAAATGCAAGCAGTAAAATATGATTACTTGTATTTAATTTATACATTTTATTTTAATTGAATAATCCGGGAGTGTTTTTAGCTATTGCGTAAAAGTCACTAAATAGTATTTAATTGAGCTATTAAATAATACATTTTAAAGGCTAGACATTGCACTTTGAAGCCATTAAGTTACGAGTACTACATACATTAGAAGCTGAACTATGAAATTTATTGTCTTATGTCGCATATTTTTTTATAAATTCGTTTATTTTTTTGTCGTTTTTGCGCCTTGTTGTTTGCCACGTTTTGTGCATTTCTAATTGGCTTTCATCGGCTTGTTATGTTTTTTTTTTTGTCGTTTTGTATTTTGCTTATAAGCCGCACACACACACAAATACACATATACAGCTAAAGTTTAAATGGATACAGATACATTTGTATCTACTACAGCAAGCTGGCGAACGTGAGCAAAATATGTATGCTTGATAGTTGGTTTTTTTTTTTCCTTTTTTTTTGGCAGATATACGCATATAGTACGCGTCTGGATTGAAATTGCGAATATGCGAATTGTATGCAGAAAGTAGCCATGAAATACTTTAGCTAACACAAAAGATCTGTTGTCAGTCTACTAGATGGGCAAAGTATGCAAGCAAATGAGAATTTCCATGACATTGTCTCAACATTCCTCTCCGGCTTTAGAAGCTGCCGCTGCAGCGTTTAATTGCCAATAATTACTTTGCGGCAGCCAACAATTCAAACACAAATGGCAACAATATTTATATATGAATAAGCATTGGCCACACACACAGACACACAGATCTACAGTTGTTCCCCAACAATACACAATGAAACTATCAGAGAAAACCACAAAAACTCATTACAAAATTGGGAGACAAAACTTTTGGCCACATGAATCATGCCACACAGAGCCAGATTGTGGTCCGAGTGGGCAGAAATAAAGAAAAGTTTAAGCATATGCCCTATATAATATGTATATAACTATATAATAGAGAAGCAAAATTGAAAAAAAAATTGTAAATTTAATAGTTTCTGGTAATGAATACTAACGATAAATGTAAGAAAATTCAAAAAATATATTTGTAAAAGTTAAAAGAACTTTAATTTTTATTAAATCCAAAAGCTATTAACGATAGTAAGAGATAATATACACTATAATGTTAATTATAATTTTATTAACTTTTTAAATAAATATAATATAATATAGAATATTAAAATAGATTGAAAAAACTAAGAATTATAGTCTTTAATTTAATCTTATTTAATAGTATAAATATTAGAAAAGTCGAGATAATTATTAATTATTCGACAGCTCTGACAATAGAAAAAAAACTTTAAGATATTTTAAAAACTCGTCGATACCATTAAAATTACTATTGATCGTATTCTATCTAATCTATTAAATTGATTCAATAAAACACACAGTTCATAAGTCGTATCGATAGTTTATATAGTAAAAAATAAATATTAAACAAGGTCACAAAGGGGATATTTGGCGATCCCCGTATGCCTCAAAAAAATAAAAAAACATATTTTCTAAAAATCGATACTAATGAAAATATTGTCCATTGTTTTTCATCTTCACAATATTTCTAACTATTACATTCCTCCCTAAATAAAATTATAAGAACTTTCCAAATTTTTACAAAGCTTCCAAAATTAATTAATTTATCGATACTATCGAAAGTATTTTTAAACGATTCCCAGCTCTACATTTAGCATATTTAAAGACAAATTAAAAGCCAAATGAGTCTCGTTTTCTGAATCAGCGTAAATAGCAACCTTTCACTTAAATAAAAATACAATTCCAGATGTTAACTTTACCTCATAGGCAGCTACATCCTCCTTGCCATAGATGGCAACAGGCGATGAATTTCGTGGCGCAAACATATTTTTTTTATTTGTTGTTTTGTCTGGCAAAACATGCCAGCAAAAAAAAATTCCTTGAAAATACTTTAATCTCTTATTTAATTACTATATATATATATATATATTTTACATATGGCACTGCACAATACGAGAGAGAGACGCCCACAATTTCTCACTTACATACAAGATGTATGAAGGTATGTTTGTATTTTATTTTTTAGATTATAAATTCGTATATTCGGAGGGGCGTTATTATTGTTTCGTACAATTAATAATACACATAATATGAAATAATACTTTTTTCGGCTATTTTGCACTGTGTTTTTAACTGTGTTTCGTTGTTTTTATTTTATTTTTTTGTATAAACGATGACTAGTCTTTTTTTTTTATATATATATATATATTGTGACTCTTTCAAGGTCGTTGCTAGATTTGCTTTTATTTTGGGGAGTTTTTGGTTCTCCGATTCGTTGTGGTCAAAGGCCACAATTTATGCTCAATATTTAATACTTTCTTGAACAAAAACTTATAATAACATTAATTATTCATACACATTTTATGCATTCGTTTCACGTTTTCTCAAAAAAATTTCTTTTATTTTAATCATATTTTTTTTTTTTTGCATTTACAACAAATTGTGCATGGCAAAAATTATAAATTGCTCGTTGTTTTTTTTATGTCGTTTGTTTTTCTATATTTTGTTGTTCCTATTTCTGTTATTTGCTTTTTTTTTTGTTTTTGTCGTAGTTTGCCGTCGTTGCGTATCTGTTGGATACGTTTCGTTTTTAGCGCGGCTCAAATGAAACTGTCGAGATTTCTACACGGCAAAACCAAACGACGTCGTCATCGAGAGAGCCGTCAAAACTGGCCGGCCACCTTCTCAGTCTTCTGTCTTCTCGCTGGGGCGATTGAGTTTTCGAGAGACGGCATTTGAAAGCTCTTTGCGTACCGAGTATCTCATAGATACTTAGCTCACTTTCAGTCTCAGTCACAGTCTCAGTCGAAGTCTCAAAGTCTCGCTCATGAATTTGCATATTTTGAAAACACGTTTAGTGCGGCGGGCGTGTATTGGAGTCAAAAGCGAAAGATACATGAGACTTTGGCTTGACCGAGGCGTTCTTGTCATTTCGATACTCTTGTTCTGTTGTATCTATCGCCTCACGTTTAACATTCTAACACGCGATTACATTTACAGCTGACAAATGACAACTGCCACAGCCGCAACAACCACAAAAAAAAAGAGATTTTAAAGTTTCCACAATTGCATATAAATCAATGCAACAAAAATCGGGGCGAGTTTTAGGCGTGCAACGATTAATCAATTGTCGGTGCACCCACACAAATTATATCTTTAACAGCGATTGAATAGACTGAAAGAGCCTAAGATATCTTGGCACACCAAAAAAATACCCTTTATTTTTGATTTATCATAATTACCAGTGTGTTTGTATTTTTTTTTAAGATCAAGCTTTGTTTTATGTTAAAGCTTCATTTTAGTAATTAAATAATATAATCCTACAGTTTTTAATCCGATTTAAACAAGCACAGCAATGATATTGATAGTACGTTCGATAGTATCGATAAATAGCATAGTTTTGACTATCGTTTGAAATATTGCTGTTATTGGTTATTACAAACATAATTATGTATTATTAAATATTAAATAAAAATATATTTAATAGAATAATAAAAAAATATATAATAGTTTGAAATATACATAAATTTCTCAAAAAAATTAAATTAAATTAAGTTTCTTCAAATTATAATTGGACTGAGTTATGCAAAAAAACAACTTCATTTAAATTTGACATTTTCTGCATTTTTAAACTCCTAAAAGTAGATTTAAGTCATTCAATAAAAATATTTCAATCTTATACCTTTTGCCGACTACGACGCTTTCAATTATACATAATTCTAAATAAATATATTTTTCTAAATTTCATAGCCGATTTTACAGGTCATTGCCTAGTCGATTACCCCCGACTAGAGCAAACTAAATGATTAATAATTAATATGCTGCATTGCTTGAATAGTCAAGTTGCAAGTGTTTAAAGCCTCATTATAGCTGCCCTATTGTATCTATAGCTATATATCTTTGCATCTGTATCTGTATCTGTGTATTTTTATCTTTTTGCTTTTTCTGGCTGTCTGCACTGCCCACAAAGTGCAATAAATTGTAAGCAAAGTAATCCGTATTGAATTGTAGGCGTACACGTTGCCTCCAAAACTTGTAAACAACCGCAAAATTAGGCAAATCAACAACAACAACAAGAGTAATAACAACAACAACAACAACAATCAACCTACCAAGAGGTAGCCAACCAGAGCAACAAACAAGTGGAACAACAAAAAAGTCAGCGCCATAACAAAAACAATCTAACCCGATAGAACCACAATGGAAAATGGTCAAATAAAGATACAAAAAAAATAAAAAAAATATATAGATACTATATAAAAGATAGTCAACTGTATAGCTGTATGGCAATTGCTAAATAAAGCCATAGAAGTTTACATTAGATTTATGCGCAAAATATGCAAAAGAGCACAAATATTGAATATGACTTCGGTGCTCTTATAAAGTGGTTCACTTTTGTGTCTGGAAACTGTGTATATACTCTATATATGAGAGAAGGTAGTTCTGCACTCGATTAATACAAGTAACAAGATAAAATTATTGGCAAATTGATTTGATTATTCAATAAATAAAATTTAAATTTTGTTTGGGTTTATAAATAATTCTAAAACATATCTACAAAGTGTGAAGTGACAAGTACAAGCCTTTTTTATAAGATACCTAGCTTTAACTATTCATTTTCGGTATTTAACTCAAATTAATTAAGACAAAAAAAAGAAGAAAAAATCACATAAAATTTAAATGAAGATTGCTTTAAAGAATTTAACTTTTAAATTAAATTTTTTTTTTTATAATTTTATTTTGATATTATTATGAAATTATTTCATTTATTCAGTAGACTGATAGACTTATAAGCGCGACTTAAACTTTCATTAATATCTCTTAAATATTTTGCAAATAAAATTATTAAAAAACTAAAAAAAAAATTTATTCATTTAAAACTATTTTCTCCCACACCCAACAAAGTTCAACATTCATATCATCCCATCTCCTCTTCAAATAAATATTAAATTAAATTTCATTGCAAATGTTTACAATGTTAATTGCATGATAATCTTTTGCCAAGCATATTCATAAATGTGAGAAAATCTAGCCAAACTTTAAGCATACGTATATAAAATACAAGAAAACACACCTAAACATTTTCTTCTTCAAGTTCATAAGCTGTTTGCGTAACACACACACACACACACACACACACTCTAAAATCTCTTCAATTTGAATGCAATCATAAATTCAACTTTCATACAAAAGGCCAATCAAAATGTTGGGCTACCTTAAAATGCACAAGTTGACAAAAGCTAGAGAAAAATAAAAAGAAAATCAATTTGCATAACATACAAATCAAGTGAAATAATCAGCATCTGCTGCTGCTGCTGCTGCGACGGCGGTAACCAAAAACCAACGCACAAACATTGCACCGACGACTGATTGACAAACAAAATGCATTGTTAACATTCCCATTTCTCAATTCTTCCCCCCCCAACCCAAGATCCCACTATAAAGAGAAAGACAACAAATTCAACAAGAAAGCTAGAGACGAGGGTATTGGGTTAGAAGATACTCTGTAACTAGCAAATAAATATGCTTAGCTAAATTCGTATTTGCATTAATCAATTTAATCTGCAATTTTACGATAAAATAATAAAATAAGAAATAATTAAATAGTAATGAAAATTTGCAGCATTCTTAGAAATATTAATTTAATTTTTTTCTTTAATTTTATTTGAAATTTATTATTTTAAAATATTAATTTTAAGCTGTACTAAAAATAAAGACTGTAAAAAATCAGTTTTTAATTTAATGAAATTTTTTGAAAACGTCGAGAACAATCAGATTGCCAAGATTTAATTGAATATATTGTTATATAATAATGCTGCTTAATTAACTAAATATTTCTTAGATTATACAACATATTTACTATAAGCCTTATACCCCATTTTGTGCACATTTTACAGAGTATTAAAACAACAAAAGACTCAAGCGACAACGCCACGTACTTGAATGCCTCGCCAGAGCAGATCAAAACCCAAAGACCCGAGGAGACACGGGGGCATAGAGATAGAGAAGTTGCCCCAATGTTGCAGTCAATTTTCTATGTGTGTGTGTGTGTGTGTGTGTGTGTGTATCTTTGGCTTCGTCGTCTACTTGTTGTTTATGGGGGAAAGTTACAAGCGACGGCTCTGACAGATGCTAGGCAGATAGATAGATAGATAGATTGGACTTGAACTGCATGCGGCGCATATTCAAATGAATGCAGATTTTTTGTTGTTTTTTTTGTTGTTGTTTTTGTTGTTGTTTTTAGCAGTGGCACTTGGCCGCCTTTTCCTTTGATTTGCGCCGTGAAAAGTGACCCGGACTGTTAAATATGTACTTATAGCTATTTACTTGCTTCGCAGATCTCGCAGATCGTGGCTTGTAAATTGTATTTCTTTAATTTATTTTTTTTTTTTGTTTCTGCCCCTTTATTGTAATTAATTTGCAATTGTTTGCATTGTCAGTCGACATAATTGTACATTGTTGAAATGGTTTATGACGCATTTTGTCAGGCAATTTGAAATGAAATTAGCTTTTGTTATAGGTTTCTTGGCTTGTCAATATTGTTTAATGTGTGTGGGCATTTGTAATAATAACTTATTATGATTTATTATATAAAAACCATATTTGTGCAGGCTGTAAGATAAGACTATACTATAGCAGATATATGCAAATATTTATACTATTTATAGACAATGAAGGAAATTAAACTTGGGAAGTAAAATTGGTTTGAGATACTTTTATTCTTATATGCACAAAAGGCAATCTTCAGGTCTAGCTGGTCTCTTCACTATAATGTCTTTAATATATTATTATCACATTTTATATATCCATTATTAAATTAAATATTATAATATGATTTTTGTGTTTAAAATTTGTTAATTAAAACATAAATAAAACAAATTTTTCAACGCAGTTTTATATTATGACTTCAAAAGTGCGAAATCAACTTTTGTTCAAATTTTTGTTAATTGTGTAAACAATAGAATTTTTTTTTAATTTGGCGAAAAAAAACTATAATAAATTTAATAATATAACAGAAGCTACAACAATTTGAACTATATAAATATTAATTAATAGTTCAACATATAAAAAAAAACACATTTAATGTACTTCTAAATATGTTATAATTATCCTTGTAATTAGATAAAAATCATGTTTTTTTTTAATAAAAATAAATTTAAAAAATAAATTTAAGTACAAAACAAATTGGGGATACTTATTTTTATAAATTTTCAACTAATAACTTGAATAGTAATAAACCAAAATATATGTATAAAATATTTCAAAGTCCGAAAATACTCTACGCAAGTTTTCACACAAGTCAGTTCCTGGTTTATTTATAAGCGACTAATTTTCGCTGGCACACCTCTCACCATGCCAATCCCAAAAATTTTTAAACAAAAACCAAATTCGAAAATCAAAATTAAAATAAGTCAACAAAACACATAAATCGAAAAGTCTGTCAGTTGCAAGTCCAGACACAAACAAAATAGTCAAACTATGCTACGAAAAGCTGGCAATGATTTGATTGTCTGACGAGTGTCGTTTGCGCAGGCGCATTTGTCAAACTGTCAATCTGTCAGTTTGTCAATATATATACCTACAGATATATTTATATAAAATCAGGCAAATTAAAAGCGTTCAACTCCTGTCCGATGAGGTAAGCTTCATCTTAAGCAAGATCTTGCACAGATTTTCAAGTGTATCTCAATCTCAAGTGCTACAGAAATTTGTGTATTAATAACAAATTGTTGCATGATGCCAGCTGCAGATTGCGCAATTAAATCGCAAATTAAATGCCAGGTAATGGCAAATCAATAAACCAAAAATGCAACTTAATTATATGCCGAGTGCAAACAAATTGACTTGTAATCATAAAAAAAAACTAAAATAAATAAAAATTATCGAAAACATAAAAACATATTAATAACAAACTGAACTTTGCAACTAAAGTCAAGTGAACTTCAGAGTACAAATAAAAATTGTTGATTAATGCCTACAAAATAAACGTTGATTGTGCTGCATTTTACAAATTTGTTAGTTTTTAATATGAAAATGCAATTAAAGCTGCAAAAACAAAAAATATCTTGTTTATTTCAATCTTTTTAGACATTAATCTTAAAGAAAATTTTTTTTTGTAGATTTCGAATTAAAACTTTGGCTGCAATCTTCATTCAAATTAGTTTTTACAAAAATTACAATTTAAGTCTACAGTCCTAAAATAATTATAGTCCCATAGTAAACTAATTGATTTAAAGATCTAATTTAGTTTCGTGTGCCTAATTGGGCGAGTTGTAGCTGAGGGCATGGAAATTTAAGACAACTGAAAAACTGAGCTGTCTAGCTTAATGGGAAAATAAGTGAAAATGCGACAGTTTGAAAATTATCGACTGCGATATGCTCTGTTTTTGAACAGTCTACTATTGACTTTTAATGAAGGCAAAGGTGTGCGTTGAATGGAAAATTGTAAAATATTATAAAATAAAAAAATATTTTTAATTAAAAAAAAAAACGAAAGAAAATCAAAAAAATCAAAATTTTCTTTAATTTTATATTCATTAATTTTTCCTGTTTACCCAAAAATTTGTTAAATTTTAAGATATTATTTTCGTCTATTTATTAGCTCATGTTGCTTATTTGTATGCAAATGTTTACCAAATTTAATTGCTGTAGCTTCAATAGCCTTAAAAAGAGAATACTTTCAACCGACACAACTCTTTCAACTCTTCCCTTTTTACCTTTGACAAACAGAGTATAACAACGCTGCAATTTGAACTACGTGACAAGACAGCAACGTGATGTCTTTTGGGCAAGTTATATTTACCCAAACTTCATCATAAGTTCGCGACTTGCTTCCAAACCAAAAAATCTATCTATTTCAAAAGTTCAAGGAAAGCTGTAGAAAAAAAAGAAGAAGGAAAATGCAGCCACAGGCTGACTTCATCACTCAACAGGCTTTCCAGACTTGGCTGGATGTCAAAGTTGATGATGCGATGTTGCCAGATACTAGACACCACAATTTATTTGACTTTACAACGCCATCAACGCCGTTCTCCACCTCTGTAGCAATTTAATTTAAAAGTTTAGTGCCATATTAGTTGGCATTAGTTAAAAGGATTTATGCTATTGCAATTGCCGGGGCACGTAATGCACTCAAATGCCAACACAAATTTGACTAATGATTGTTATTTGTCCGAACAAATTTGACCAAGAAACCAGTTGAGAGGATTGCAAAAGCGAAAATACTCGTTGCTGTAACAGAAAGTTTACATTTTCGATTATGTGTGTGTTTATTTGTACAAATAAATAGTTAAAAGAGGATTATTTATAGTCCTATTTAACGCTATAAGCATTATGTAAGTAAGACTTTCTTTTTAGTGCTTAAAAGAAAAACCAAAAAAAAAAACTTGATATTACGAACTTATAAAAAAATTAAATTCACTCTTTACTTTAATTGGGAAATTACTATGTACTTTAAGGGTATATATACACCCAGAAAATAAATCGTTCCAAAAGAAACCGATTTAATAACATCGCTGTTCTGTTATTAAGATAGATATGGTATATATATATTGTTCGTTTTAGAATATTTATGATGAGTTTAAGCACGATGAAGATCAATTAATTTAAAATTATTTTTTCATTTAAAAATATTTCGTAAATTTTGTATTACAATTTTATGGGCACTTTATTTGTCTAAATGTTAGATTGATTGTAGAACACAATATTATTATCTTACAAAGTGATTTTAGAAAACTTTTTTATGTAGCCAAACCTATCTGCCTTATATACTGATTGCTAGACTCATTTGAAAATTATAGGCACACAAGTGTGCAATACGCAGAGCCTATAAGTATGCAACACTTTACATATCCATTCCGTGGGGTTTTATATTTTTATATTATGCTAAAATTTGAAATTATTTTTATATTCTGCGATAATAAATCGAGGGGACCAGGATGCTATTTAATAACAACGAATTATAGACAATATATAATAAAATATAATATCGATTATTTAAATTTTTATCTCAATGTACATAAATAAAAGAATTTTATTTGAAAGATATGTCATCTACATATTTAAATTATATTCATTGCTGTTTAATTAATCTACTTTCTGACATTAATGCTTTAATTTTAGTAAAGTTATTGCTCGATATATATTAATAGGCAGAAACACACGTTCGGTAAATAACAAATAAAATTAATCAGTTTTTCAATACAATCAACGTTAGTTAAACAGCTCTAGTAAAGGAAAATTTATTGTAATTTAAAGTCACAGCTAAAAGAGAAAGATGAGACAAAACTGAAAGCCCTAGTTGAAAGTCACGTTTGAACAAAGCTAAAAAGAGTGAAATCTATGAAATATAAGATGAAATTAAATTTAAAAAATCAATAATGCCCATTTCTTGCCCAATGAAATGTACATCTTAATAATATAACAATGCCGAATGCATATTATCTCACCATTTTGGTGCATATCATGTTGCACAATTAACGAGATCATCACACAAAGTTTCAATTCATTTATCGACTACATAATGCCAATCATTTTCGTGTGGTCGCAATCTGTTATGGTTGCATTTTAAGATTTAATTATATATATAGAGAGACAGAGAGAGAGGCTTAATCGCATAGCCCCACTTTGACGCGTATTTCATAAACATTTTTTATGTGCTGCTAAATGCTGCAGAGGAGTTCAGTTTATGACAGTCCAGACGTTGTGGCAACAACTTGAAAATGCGTTTCAAGCCAAGCCGCCACCGCCATTTATGCCCCAATGCAGTCGACCGCGGAACGCCCACGTTGCACAGACAGAAACAGAAACAAAGATTCAACACAAAAAAAAAAAAAAATAAATGCGCATAAATTTTGATGTTAATTTTTTCAAAAAAATTCGAATTGAGCTGCAGCAAACGCACTTAAAGAAAATTGCTACAATTTGAGGCAGGTAGTAGTACACCCAAACTTAGAGTGTTGTGTCTAATAACAGGTGTCAGTTGTCAGTTGCCAGCCCCCAAAATGCAGCCCACTGAGCACTGCATTCATTATACCCTGTAATTGTTCGAAATGTGTTACAGGGGTTTACTTTAAATTGTGAAAATAGTGGAAAATAAAATATATTCAATTTATTCAATTTTTGAAACTGTTTTTAAATGAATATTAAACAAATAATAAATTGGAAAATACTAAGCTTATAATCAGATTTTCTTTAAATATCAATTAAGGAAATATATTATACAAGTTTAAGGAAAATTGATCCGGAAAAAATACCTTAATTAAAGTTGATATGAATTTATTTATATAAATATATATACTTTAAGATTTATATTTATTTCGATAAGAAAGAAAATTATATTGAAAAGTATAAGCACACTTGAAAACTTCACAAAAATAGCTTTTAAGGTTATTTTTATTTAATTTGTATTTAACATTTATAGGGCATTCAACAGCTTAGTCAAAAATACTCTTACACAACAAATCATTTTATTTCCACATAATATTTTTTCAGCACATTTTTCATGTGGTGATAAATTTTTAATGTACTTAGATTTTATGACATTAATTTTAAGTTTTTTATTAGAAGTCGGTGCCTGAACTTGTTTCCGGCATTTTCAATAAGCGTTCATTTATATTAAGTGTAGTCTCTTTTGTGCGGCGTCATTGGAATCAACACTAATGAGAGTTCAGCCCACATCTCTGTGCAGTTTCATTTTAATTATAATATGCATTGTCTGAATGAAACTGAATCAATGTGCAAAGTAACGACTTTGGCACCAATTTTTGCTTAATAATTGATGCTGCCTCCTTCTGGCCATTGTTTCCATTTTCTAAACTGCGCAAAGTACTAAAAATTATGACATATGCCATTAAAAAAAAAAGTCGGCCATCTAGTTCAATTTTTATATACTTAGCTGACAAGTTAAATGGCCGACAAAAACTTACAGCGTAATTCATGTTTAACTATAATTGAGGATTTTTTTTTAAATTTTTTATTATTTTTCTTTTTTCTGTCTGTATTTTTTTTTTGTATCTCATGGCCAACAGCAAACGACGAGACGTTGACGATTTCCTTAGCTCATTAATCTCATTAAATTCGCGCCCAGTTTTGACTGAATGTCCAACACACATTTACAAGTTTCTAGTTATGGCGCCCACAAGTAGTTTAAGATTTTTAAAAACTGGACATTTGGTATAATTTATAAATTATATCAATTGACACACAAAATTGCATTTATACCATGTTACGAAATGTTTATTTTATATAAAACATACATAAATTGATTTTGCAAATACATTTCGATACTTTATACCAATAATCAAAAATGTTTCAAATATAAATCAACTGTGTCTGGCCTGACTTTATCATTATATTATGTTTAGATATGAATATATATATACGTGCCTTGAGCATGGAAAACTTCTTTAAATTTCGGTTTGGGATCCGAGGGATTCCCCTTCATACATAGACTCAAATCATACTGTTTAAACGTGATATTAATATTAAATATTTACAAATTATTTGTCGCTTTATATTTTTACTACAAGCTGCAAGATATTCTGACTGATAGTTCTTTAAAATATAATTAAAAATAAATTTAAAATAAAAAAAAAATATAATTTAAGAATAAATATTTATTTAATAATATTTAAGTTGATCTAGAACAGAGTCAAAAATAATACTAAAATCGTAAAGTCTCTCTTCAGGTACAAGTATATTAAAAGATTTCAAAAATTGCAAACTTTAGCAAAAATTCCATTCATTGCTCATCTGGGTCAACATATGTAAATAATTTTAAATACATCCAGATTAAGTTACCAAAAAGGCAAACCCGAATTGCGTATTTTTAATAAAGTTTTAACGAGTTGTCAGCTTGATATATTTTCAATAATGTGGGTGGTCAGTAATCAATAAATTGTTGTTGCTCTTAATACTTTTTTACAGTTTGTTAAACAATTATTTTACTTGGCAATACGATGTTAAAAACAAGAAAAAAAATACTTTAACTGAATGTAAATAATTTCAAGGGGAATTGGTGGAAAAAAAGATTGCTTAAAAATGTGCGAAAAGTGAAGGTAGTTAAGTTAAGACTACAAATAAATAATTATCATAAACAAACATATTTAGTTTATTACATTGGTGTGATAATTACATTACCAACTATTTGGCTGAAGAGAATAAATAATTTTGAAAAAATTAGTTAATCAGCATAATGAGAAGCGTAGATTAAAGTTAGCATTGTATATATTCGAGGCTAAAGTAAGACTAAGACTTGTTTTTAGTTTTGCCTGATAATCTGTTTATTTATTGTCTTAAAATAAATTTAAAAAAAAATAGAGCTTAAATATTTATAAGTCTAAGAATATAGTTTTTTTTTTTTATGATTTCCTGTACTGTTTGTAGCTGTTATAAGTAATTTAAATGGTATCTTTTGTAGCTTGCTCTTTGCATTTACATTTTCTTGTGTTTAGGAGTAAAATTTTACGGTTGTTGTTAACTATTTAACGACTGCAAACAAATCGAAACTAATCAAATTTCTTATGTCAACTTTTATGGTAAAAGGTGATTAGACATTGTAAAATATTCAGTTAAGAAATATCCGCTAATAAAATATATACCAAATGAAAAACAAAAAAAAGCTTGTAAATATCAAAATAAAAATTAATAATGCATTTTGTGCCACATAGTTGCAAAATGAGAGACAAACTGAGAGAGTCTAAAGAGCAGCTTAAACAGGAATCAAATTCAAAAAAATTTGCTTAGGAACAATAATAAAACTGACATCATACGCTGACATCACTAGCTTATAAGAAACGAGACGCCTAAAAGCTCAAAATCATTGCGAATCTCATTTTGAAATGCATTTGCAAATAAATTCCAATCGTGCTAGAAACCTGAAACCTTAGTTCAATTTCAGTGATTTTTGCCGTGCAACTAATTAATAAATCAAGCAGTTAAACAAGCGATTGAAAAAACAGAAAACAAAAATAAAACATGAAAACAACAAGTAAACAAAACAAAACAAGCAAATAAATTGACAAGTTGTCTGGCAAAGTGGGGAAAACAAATTAAAATGGATATATAGATACAAAATGTACACGAAATAAACTTTAGATATTTAAACAACGTGTGTGGGTTGACAGTTTTACAAATAAGCTCTGCAAATGTAAGACTAGAGCTGAGAAATCAGCGTTAAAATTTTTTATCGATTAATGTTATAGTTATATTAAAGTTGCAAATACGAAGATAAAATATTGCGGGTGTAAGGCTTAAAATCAATTCGAGATAATAGCAATTAGCTATTAAAGTTTTATATTTTTACTATTGTACTCAATTCCGATGCCATAATGTCGATAATATAAAATTGAAAAAAATCGATTATAATTTTAATGGTTTTTTTTTAGGGTAATTGCAGATTGTAAAGATGTAGTTCAGAGAAAAATTATTCAGTGATTTGGAAATATTATATATATCTTGAATTGATTTTTCAGCTTCAAAACTTCAACAGCATATCGAAAGCAAACAATCAATACTATCGATATTATTGCATATTTTTCCAGCTCTAATGCAGACCGGAGTAAAGTCCGGGATTCATAGAGTTCATAAGGCAAGTTGTGGGCATCTTTTACAAATCACTGGATAAACAGATGGATGAACATGAACATCACAACAGTCAAAGAGTAAATTAATCAAAACTAATCGCTAGTTAACCTTTGGCACACATTTATCTCCTTTTTTTTGTTAGCAGATGTAACTGAAATGCTATTAAGTATAAATTCACTTATAAAAACAAGCTGACGGCAAGCTGTCAACCTGCGGCAAAGCAAATATGTCAAATTATATATTGTTTTCGTAGATAATTAAATTTTTTATTTTGTATATCATAAATGTATATTCATATATTTTTGTTTTTGGCAAGCAAAGAGCCTTAAGCAAAGTTCGATCGAGTGTATACGGTAGCCATATATATAAGTATCTAGATATAGTATCTGTGCACATCAAATCAAATAAAAGTAAACGTAAACGTAACGAAATGAAACATTTAGGAGTGCCCATACATCAATCAAGTGGTAATCATGTGGGTTCGATGAGAAAACAAAATATTCGTTAGTCAACACAACAAAAAAAAAAAGTAAATAAAAATAACAAAATACATGAAGGCATCGTGAAGGTGTTAAAAGCAAAGTTAAATGTTTTGGGAATTGCATAAATGCGTATTGAAGCTTAAAGTAAAATTAAAAAAATACTTTTAGAATTTTTGTATCTACTTTACTACACGAATCTTAAAACTATATATGTATGTAGTTTGCCAAATATTTAAGCTGCATGCATACATATATAGATAAATTCAAGTAAATATGACAACTTTTATTTTTTGTTGGCACTTGCCTGATTCTGGCAATAACACTTTAGCTGAGACTACTTCAAAGTTGCCGACCAAATTGCGCATTGACCAGCACAAATCAAGTTTAAGTACGTTAAAAAAAAACAACATAAAAACTACACACATTGCTTACAACAATATAAAAATAAAAAACAACAGTAGTTGTGTGGCACACAAAAAAAAAAATGTAATTGCGCGTGTCGAAATGTTGGCATAAAGCGTCAGCAGGTCATAGATACATTTACAGATAAAGATATAGATACATATAGAATTTATGCCTAAGAAAAGCGCGCAATAAAACTAAGTGGGCGACTTCTGATGCCAAGTTTTGATAAATTATTTCATTTCAATCGAAGCGATTTAACTTAAACATTTGCCGGCCGGTTTTTGTATTATTTTTTTTATTGTTTTGAACAAAATACCAAACAAAAATGGATTGCAATTCTTTTAATTGCCACAAAAGTAAATGATATGGCAGAAAAAACTAGATAACTAAAAAAAACACATAAAGAATCGAGTAAATAAAGGAAAAATTAAAATAAATACCCTTGCAACTTATGCCGAGTTTTTCATTTAAAAGCAAAATTTTTAATTCTTTTTTTCTCATGTTTTTTATATGATAAAGAAATCGAATTAAATTTAATCCGCAGAAAATAAAATCATTATTAAAATGTGTTGAAAACTGAGAGGTTGTATATGGAATTGTTTGTATATACTGATCAAGAATATATATATATTTTATTGTGGGTTCGAAAACAAATCGTTCAATGCGTTACATATTTTTATATGAAATTATAATACCCTCTGCAAAGGTATACAAATCAATAAGGTTGTTTCAGTTGAGAGAGGTGAGCTTTAAATAATGTGTTTATTATTCAATTCTTTCGCATGTTTTAGAAGTACCAATAAAATGCTAAATTTTAAATTACAAAGGCAATTGATATTTTTATAGGTATATTACAAGAACAGTCTGTGAATTAGTACATATAGCTGTTTAAAGAAAAAATATCAAAAAACATTTATTTATACCTGAAGTTAGAAAAATAGTGTATTAAAAAAGTGTAAAGTTATTTTTTAATGCAACGTTAACTGTTCCAACCATAGCGAAGGTCATAACAAAAGCCATCAACAGGAAAAAAAAAAACAGCTAAGACGACGTGCAAATACCGCTAATTCTTTGGCTAGCTCTATTTTTCTCCATCTTTCACTTTATGGTTGTCTCTCTGTGCAAGTTTCCTAATGCCATGATTTCTTCAGCTGGAAATTGCATAAGACTTTAAAAGGCCTCTGGGTGAAAGAAAGAAAAATAAGAGACAGTTACAAGTGCAAGTAAATTGGCTGGGAAATGTGGCTGCAAATCTTTGACTATCAATTTGCCGTCTCTGGCTAAAACCTGCAGTCAGTAAAAATGTCAAAGTTAGAGCCTGGCAATCCAACAACTTAGTAGGAAAGTAAATGTTGAGGCTAACGTTGGAACTTGGCGGGATTTCTTGCTGTTTCAGTGGGTGTGTCTATAATCTTTGCTTAAGTACTATTAATGCCAGAGATCAAGTTTTATCTTAAGCTCTATAAGTCGAACTTGTAATTTAAAAGATTATCGTTTAGCAAAATGGCAAATTTAAAAGCTTGCTTATAGGATAAAACAATTAAGTCACTAAACGAATATGTGTCTTCAAAAAAGTCAAGAAATAATTCAATAAAATGAATAAAAGTTGTGTGAATTGGAAATGGTTTCATTTTAGATGAAGTTATCGAGAGTTTGGAAATGTAAAAATGCGAGTAGGAAAATGATTTTCCTAGACTTTCAACTCATTTAATTTAATCTAAAATCGATTTATTTGCAGTTTTATTTCTTCAATCATATTTTTGCCCATAAATTGATTTGGCATTTATAAATTAATAATTTTCAGTCCCAGCCTAACCTAATCTTTACTAAATAATATTTTTTAAAAAGACTTAAAACAGAGATTATGATATAACTATTTATTTATAAATAAACAAATTCAAAAATAACGCTTAACTCATGTTTCAGAAATACAGCAATGATATGAAAGGTTCTTTTTTATAAAAACATATATATAATCGTATCTAAAATCATGAAAGCTTATCAGAAAGACAAGCGGCGTGTTTTTGATATGTTTTTTTTTTTTTTTTATTTTTTTTGCACAACTGTCAGACCAAAAACAAAATAAAAAAACGCAAATCAAATGACAAGAAATCACGATCGTTATATACCTATTTTATCTCTAAAAAGAGACATATATATATACTTTATATATATATATAGATATACAGTTGCATGGCACGCGAAACATTTTAGCAAGGGGCCACAACTTAAATACTGGTCACGTTTATCCGGTACTCAATGCCAGAATGGAAATTATGCTAATTTATGATCACAATATGGTAACTTGGCTAAAAGCAAATGAAGCGGGTGTTTGAAATAGACAAAAAAAAATATAAATAAAAATAAATAAATAAAAAGGTGTTGGTTTCAGCAAACTGTTAGAAACGTGGTATAGGTATGATCAATGTCTGGTAAATGTTATTTACTAAATGCGGCTTAATTACGTATACAAAACTGGAATTAGGTCCACGCAATTAAAAAATATTTGCCAAAGGCTGTTCACGTTCCATGTAGGAGAACTTTATGTCAAGACAATCATGACTTTTGTGGTTATACCAGAGATATGTTTGTTTTAAAGTTTAAACTGAAGAAATTAAAAAAATAACTTTTTAAAAGAAAATTTAAAAACTTTGAAGAAAATGCCTTGAGTTAAATTGACAACCCGTATTACAAAATTCTTCTTTTTTTTGGATTTTATCTTTTAATCTCACTTTTATTATTAAAAAATTAATTTAAAAAAAAAAAACAAAAAAGTAATAATAATAAAAATAAATATTTTGGATATTTTGTATTTTGAATTAATTGATTAAAAAATTTGAATATTTTGTATTTTGAATTAATTGATTAAAAATCAATCAGTCCTGATATTTTATAGCTTATTAGAGCTGAAATTTATTGTGTTATCACTATAAATTTTTTTTAACTTAAATAATCGATAACAACATAAAAACTATTTTCGAATGTTTATTTATTTTTAATATATTTATAAAAGATGAATAAAAATTAGTTTAGGATAAGTTGAGCTTAGTGCATTTATTAATTTATTTGAATTCAACTTGAAATTAAAAACTTTAATTTTAGTGTAGAGCTTAGAAAATCAAATATTTGCATAGAAAATTTATATCTATAAATATTTGACTTTAAAAAAATGAACATCGATTTTTTTCACAGCTTTTCATTGTTTTTATAAGAATCGATTAAACTAAAAAACAAACTTATATAGTATAGTATATATAACTATATATTTACTCGAGCAAGCTGTCTCGTTACGCTCAGCTACGCTTGATCTCCATAAACTAAGGGTTACAGATCGCTGGGTGTACGATGCAGAGCGGTCAAAATTTCCGGAGAGTCATTTATGCCGGTTGTATGTCAGGTCCATTTCTTTTATTTGCTTATGTTTTATTTTTTATTTATTTATATTTTGTTGGTTTATTTTTGGCCCACCAGGTTCATTGACATTTTGGGCTGTGCTTAGCTTTTTTTTTTTGTTTTATTTTTTTTTGCAGTCTCTCCATAACAACTGTTTATAATTTTTAATGTGTGTGTGTGTGTGTGTATTTGTTGTGTTTGTTGTTGTTGTTGTGCGCCTTATGCTTTTCTTGCTTCTGTCTGTTGTCGCGCTGTCATTTGTTGCTCTTAACTGTTTTGAATTGTTTTATGGTCAACATTGCTTTATTTTCGTGCCTATTTCAACATGGGAAACAACGCCATGACAAAACAACAACAACATTAAACAAACAACAAAAAATAACAACAACAAAAAACAACAACAACAATGTGCTGCAACAGTTTACATTTAATGGGTCTTGGGGCGTTAAGGTTGGACGTGTTTTGTGGGGCGCGGGGTTCACCCACGGGCTTTGTGGCATAGAAGTTGCACAAAGAACAACATTTACCGTTTGTCTATTTAATGTCACTCGCTTTTTTGTTGATCTATTTACTATATACATATATACAAGCGTATATAATAGCAGTATGTGGAAATTTATGTGCTCCACATAATGTGATTTGTAATTAGCTTTTGGGCAATTTGTCAGTCAAGTTCTTGGCCATATCACGTTTATTTTCGGGTTTGTATGCTGGTTTTGGTTAATAAAATAGACGTGATAAATAGAACGCTGGACATTGCCGGAAAAAAGCTAAAAAATGGGTGGGAATGGGGGAACTTAAAAAAAAAAGAAAAATATGTGGGTTTTAATGAAAATCTCACCAGTATAAACATTCTTTTCGAATGTTAAAGATTTGAATATTTATACATATCTGGCTATGCAGTTACGCGGGCTTGAAAAATAATATATTATTTTGGGTCTAATAAAACCAAGAAAAGTGTATGTTTTTTTATTTTTTTTAAATTAATGGAGCTGGTAATAAATTTTTGTATTCGACATATTGTTCAACGTGGCAATATCAGAGCTCAGAGAACTTTAAGAATTTTTATTTAGAGAAGTAAATATTTGCTAGATTTGGCTCTAATCGGAAATAGAAAATAGTGTAATTTAAACTGGCGAATATTATGACAACAAATATGATAAAACGCATTAAATAATATTAAAAAAAAAAGGAATGACAGGTAGAAAAATCTATTCAGAAATTATGCATACCTTTGCAAGTTTATAAAACCATGAATAATTTATTTAAATCTATGCATTTAATGCTCAAAAAATCTTAAATATTTTTGGCATTATCTATATTATAGATATTATATTATAGATATTATATTATATATATTCTATTATATTATATATATATTATATTATAAATTCTATAATATTCAAAGATTTTTGTGTCTCTGTGATCAGAGTACATTTAAGAATTTACTTTAGAAAAATAAATAAATTGCTGCATAAAAAATCTTACAAAATATACCTAAATTATTCAAAATTTCAAGTTAACAGCTAATAGAAATGCATTAAAAATGTAATATATATTTTTAATTTTAATGAATTCTTTGTAAAGTGTATTCAAAACTGTTGCTGAAATGTTCTGTATGAAAAAAAGCATTTTTTATTTATTTTCTCAACTTTTTCTAGGTTTTAGATGTAAATTACATTTGCAGCTTTCAAGGGCGTGCCAAGTATAATTGAAAATTGTTTTTTTAGTTTATTCATAAACAGCATAATATTTCATTTATAATTTTCACTTTTGCCAAAAAAAAAAAATGCAGCCTTGAAATGCCTCCCACCAACAAATGCAGCACTAATTGAACTAAATCACCTTTTTAAGACCTGAAAAATGGCAACAACAACAACAACAACAACTACACTGACAACAAACAATTATAGTTACAAAGTTACAAAGAGTCCAAAAACATTAATCATACTAATGGCCCAACACTAACACTTTTTACTCTTGCTCTTGCTGCAAAAAAAAAATTACAATCCAGAAAATAAGCAACAAAAGAGCCTACAACATGGGTGACTGCGTTTGAGGGCGGGGAGCGTGGAAATTGTATATATAAGAAGTAAAAAAAAAAATAGAAAAAAAAAGGGAAAACAATTTTCCAGGCGTCAAGGCGGGCGACCAAGCGGGCAACAGAGTTTTCCACATCGGCGCACAAAAATTAGCAAAGTGATCAACCTAATAAAATTGCCCAGCTACCAAAAGCTACTAAAAAGCTGGCCAAAATGCAAATCTCGGAGCGAGAAATCTTGGCCAAGAGACTCAGTTGATGGGCGGGCAGAGGGGGGGAGGGTGCAAAAAAAGCGCGACATGCAAAAGTTGAAAGTAAAAGGAAAGCATTTTTTTTATTTTCCTTAACTATAATATATATACGGTTCAGCAGCGAGTGGGGCGACTTTCCCAGAAAAATGTCGGATAAAATGCACTCAGCAAATGCTGCTGCTGCTTCTGGATGCTCTCCAAAACGGATCTGGTCTGCGTGGGTGTGTCCCGGCGAGAGAGAGAGAGGTAGGAAGGTTGCGGAAGAAGTAGAAATTGTGGCAACGACAATGGCCAAATGGCTAAAATGCGGTTTTTGTATTGCTGCTGCCACTTGAGGCAAACGCATTCAATGTTTAATTTCACTCTATATAATACCAGCACATATATATCTAGTCATGAACTATTTTAAAGTCAAGCTGCACAGCTTTGCATAAATTAAATAAATTAAAAGTGAGCTCTATGCTCAATATTGTTTCAACTCTTTTTTATTTTTTTTATCTTGCTGTCTGCATCTATCATAGGAAGGGGGGGCCAGGCCAACAACGTCACATGGCCAAAAGCCTTTCAATTAAATAGCAGCACGTTTTTCCTACCACAACCACAAAAAAAAAATAAATAAAAATAAAAATCCGTCTGCAGCCTAAAGGAAAATGTATTTTAACGCCAAAAAGTTCGACAGCTTGGCAATGCCAAAAAAAAAAAAAAATAAAGCCAACAAGCTGTGCTACAATTTAAATATATAATTTAAGTACAGGTGAGCCCATATAATGAGCCTGCCAAAGTCAGGAAATATTTGTGAAATTGTAAATATATATGATTAAATAAATTTTTTTTGATTTGTTTTACTTTTCTTTGTGATTTTTATATTAACGAGATTTTTGCATTTTTTTCCAAAAATAAAACTATTAAAATTGTAATATATAAATCAGCAATAATGATTTTCTTTTTAAATTTTATCATAAAACTGTGAAATAATTTTTATTTTCTCAATTTAAATTTATTTTTTTTTGGGTTAAAAAATATAAAACTCAACAATACTTGTTATTAAATTATTAATTCTCCTATGGAGTTTATGAAAATGTGTATATTTTGTTTTTATTTTTAAAGTAATTTCAACGATCAGATTTTTGATATTTAAATTTCAATTCAATACGATGGATATTGATATTGATATCCATAACTGACTTTTTTTTTATCACAAAATATGTAATCGAATTTTAATTTGTTTAAAAAACAATTTTATCTTAACAATATCATTTTATTATATTTATTTTTATTTTTATTGTTTTTTTTTTTTTTTTAATATTTAAGCAAAGGATCAGCCTTTAATTTTGGCCAAAAGCAAACAAATTAATAATGGAGCCACAAAATTTGAAATAAGTTAGTAAAATATAGATTACAATTAAATGTTAAGGTTTTAAGAAAATAGTTAATTTGATAATGATTTGTAAATCTCTTTTTTAGCCTAATTAAATTAAATAAAAGAAATTTCAAAATCATAATCTCACTTTGTAGTTGGTTTTCTAAAGTTATAGTTGTAGGTAAGATATATTTTTCAAATCAAACTCTTAAAAGACAATTTTAGAGTTTTATTATGTTGGAAACCAATATATAAAAGAGTTTATATTAAAAACCATAACAGTCAGTCTATAATTAAATTTAATTGTCTATATTCAATAAGCAATAAAACAAAGTTTGTAAGCTTACAAAACTAAAAAATTTAGAACATAAATCAAATGGTTATTGACAAAAGTTAATTTAAATTCCTTATAGTCAAGTTTTACTGTCTGAACTGTATTGAGGGCAATTTGGGTTGGGAAACTGCTTGATGGCGGCGACTGCTGCTGTTTTTCTGAGTCATTGATACAGTTTTTCGCATTTTATATATTTTGTGCAAAAAGTACAATGTACTGCATACGATATCTATATATATATATATATTGAGTTATGAATGCTGTTGTTAAATGATGTATGGCTTGTGCCAGGAAGTGGACAAGAGGAAGTTGCAACAGTGCGGGGCAGCCAGAACCAAACAACACAAAGAAACTGCATTCATAAGTTGCCCCTCGACAATAAATAAAATAAAAAACTTTCTTTGCAGTTCTAATTAGCCAAGTATTAAAAGCTAGCAAAAATTAAATGAAAAATTTCATTATATATAAATCATTTCAATTAATCATTTAATGACAGTTCTTTCAAGCACTAAATGAAAGTGGAAAGTGGAAAAAAAACTAAAGAGGACAAGAATCGCGTTTCCTTTCACAAAACTCAAAAACCGGCGACAACTTTTTGATTTGGCATTAGAAAAGCAAGTTGGTCAAATCCTGAATTTGATTGCTTCAGTAACGTGACCTCAAAACTGCAATTAACTAAACTGTATGATTAAATTATAGTACAGCGCTTAAGTTGCGTGATAAGCAACTCCTTCTTCAACTGCGAGCGAAGCAACATCAAGTTGAATAATTGCTCATTAAACGCGCAATTTCCAAAATAATTACATGATGTCAGTCTTAAATTAAACAACAATTTTGTTGTTGCTTTTTTTGATTTTTTTTTGGTTGATAAATGCCAAAGTGCGGCAAATGTATTTGATAAGACAAGCGTTTGCTTGCTTTTGAACACATTGTTATTACTTAATTGTGAGTGTCAGAAAAATCTCTAGAGATTTAGTTAAGTTGCGTATAGATATAGAGAAATAAAGCACATTTATTTTGGTTGTTTAACTATTATTGGAAATATTATAAAAAAAAAATATGTGATGTGGTGTAAAAAAAATTGAAATAAATATTCAATCTTTTTCTATCTTCTTAATTCAGATTTACAAAAAAAAAAAAAATCAATTTTATTTTAATTTTTAGAAAACTTTTTTGCAAATTATGATTTTCTAGTTTTCACCATGTGAAAAGCTTCTAAAACTCTATCGAAATCGGCAAAAAATATTTTTTTTACACCTAATTCTCCTTTTATATATTACATTCAACAAAATCACACTTCAAATATTATTTTCCCATATTGGAAAAGTAAACTAAATTGAAATTAATAAAATATTTGATTTTGCTTATGTAACTCTTGTTTTTTTTTTTTTAACTAAACAATAGTATTGTTTTTACGACACTTAAAAATTAAATTAGGATTAAAATTTGTTAAATATCATTTCCGTAAAGTTTCCTAAGCAATTTTAAGTATAAAATTACAGTCTGTATGTTGTATTTTAGTTAAAAGCGAAACCTTATAATCAATTTGTTGCTGCACATTAAATGAAATTTACATGCCAGTCGGTGATAATCATGTAGATAATGCAAGAGAGATGAATTCCTGGTTAAATTTGAAATGGAACCGACTTAAATGTTTGCCATTTGTGTAGGAAATTGTTGAGAGTTTAGTTTTCACTGACAATGCCATAAAGGATGATAATGATAGTCCGACTTCTAATAGTTGTAGCACAAGAAAGTGATCGTTGTCTGCCACATTTGCTTGTTATAAATAAGAAAAACAAAAATAAATATAAAATGCTTACAAATCAGCAAGACGACAATTTTCTTGGTTAGCTGCGGGTTGGCTTTTGTCTTGAAGGCGGTTAGAAAGTCGCGCAACTAATGGCAAATATCATAAACGACACTCTAGAAACCAGAAACAGTTGAATGGACGGATACAGCACTTTCCCAACAACGCAACACAACGCGACTCAACGCGACGCGACGGTCATTAGAAGCAGCAGAAGAGTTGGCCAACAACAACAACTTGGCTAAAAGTAGAACAAAAAAATATGAAAAAAAAAACCAGAGGAAATCTCCAGCTAAACAACTTGTATTTCTAGCTGCATTACAAGCGGGGGACAGGCGTTAAAGAAAGGCGGCACCAGGGGGGAGGCAGGAGTGCAATTTACTTTCAATGCGTTTGCAACACACGAAGCAGCCAGATAACGTGGCGTATGCGCAATGTGCATTTTGATGAGCCGCCTTTTACACTCTCCGCTGCATATGGGCCAAAACAATTATGGACTACAAAATTAAGTTGTTTTTTTGTACCTCTTCGTTTTAATACCCTTGGAAAAAGGTGTATTAGGATTTTGTTGAGAAATGTGTGACCTAAGGGGAGCCAAGCAATCGAAATGATATTTTGAGTAAATATTTTTAAATCTAGCTTTTTCTATGCAATATAATATCTTATTTTTAAAGCTATGTTACTGCAATTTAATTCAGTTATTATCCTGCAATTGATTAAATTGAATTATTATATAGGTTTATATAAAAGGCAAAGGCTGTTGTAGATAAATATTTATTCCTTTTTTCCAGATATCTAAAAACAAGCTCTTTAAAGTTTTCACGAATTTTATTAAAATTAAATTAAAAATATTTAATAAACGCTTGCAAATAAAAGGAACAAAGCAAAAAAATAAAATAGAGAACTAAGAATTGTGTATGAGATTTTAATTATAAAAAATGGGATTAGTTTAGTTTAAAGCTGCCATAGAAAAAGTTTACCAAAAACTCAGTTTTTATTTTCCTTTTTATTTATTAAAAATCTAACAATAATTAAATGGCATTTAAATAATTTAAATTCAAATTGCAAGTTTTATAATATACATTGTGCAAGCAATGTGTTTAACAACTCCCAAAGGGTATTTAATCTTTAATAAACCAAAAGCAAATTTTCTAGCTTGTTTCAAGAGTTATTGTTGCTGCCACAACTGGTGCGGGCGTTGGGCGTGGCAACTAAGCTGGGCAATTATGTCCATCACTCGTGTAGAAAAAAAAGTGAGCAGCTTTATGTATGTATGTACATATGTACATACATAAATACATACATACATATATATGAGGTATGAGGGGCAACGGGCAGCATCTGCATATAGAAAATGTGCAGGAAAATACCCAATCGCCACATGAATGCAACTTTTCTGCTCCAAAAAGCGCCAAGTGTCTGTGTAAATGAATTTTTTTTTTTTTTTTAAATAAAAAAACTGGCCACAAAAATGTATCTTAAATGAAAATGAAAGGAGCGAAAATTGTCATGCAAAAAAATGAAAAAACACCTTAAAAATAAAAAAACAAAAGAAAATTGCATGTGAAAATCACATTACCTATCATCATCTCATTAGTTCACCTTGAACTTTGCCGACTTTTGATTCGAGGCTTAAAAGTTGCCAAATCAAAATGTTTGTTTAGAATTGTTGTTGTTGATTAATTGTTGCGCATTATACAACAGTTTTTGCGGGCACCTCTTTGGGTGGCAACAAATTAGAAAATGTGTTTGCCTCAAATTGCAAAAATGTAAAAGTTTTGCGCAAATTGCATGCGCCAAAAAAATAAAGAAAATTTAGATAATAACCAAGAGATCATTTCATGGCATTTAACAATTTTTATTTCTAATTTTTTTAAAGGTCAAATATTGTGGGAAAGTGTAATCAAGGTTAGCAAGAGGTTGAAAATATTTAAAACTAGACAAAAAAAATAGCTTAAAATGTAAATTTATAAAATATCATGAAGCAGTTGGAAAAATTAGTATTTAGGTTAGACTTATATTTAATATTTGTTTTGAGTAATGAAAATTTTATGTGCAAGTATTTGAATAGTTTTTTTTTTTTGTTAACAAATTAACAAAAATTGCTGAAAGGAAATAATGTTTGTTTTTTTATTTTTTTTTACCATTTTTAGTGCAATTTTTAAGCTTTTTTTAGCACTTTCTGCTCAATAACAAACAAATAAAATTGAAACTATTAAAATATATTTATATTAGTTGAGTATTTACTAAAAAAAATACCATAAACTTATAATGAGAAGCGCAGCGAAAGGCGCATATTTTTCTATCGACATGATTGCTTTTTCTTTAAAAAAAAAAATAATATAAAAATATTTTTAAAAAATATCAAAATTCAAAGACTACATTTGAAACAAGTCAAAGCCCTCAGAAGTTAGTAAAAATAAAAAAACCTTTATTTTTTGCAACTGGCACACAAATTGCACACATTAAATTAAATTAATTATTGCGGTGCATTAAAGACAACAAAGATAACAATATGAATGCAAAAAATATACGATGCTCGAATTACGAGTATATACTCGACATGAGTTGACTCGATTCATTCATGAATAATATGATGTGTACTTTATGGCTGCCATAAATTTCCAAAGGGTTCACACTCACAGTGGCGTGTATTTAAAGGGGTTTACATGTATTTTTATTATGGCAAATTTAGTTGGCTGAGAATTGAGCAGTAAAATGGAAAATATGAAAAATTCTTCAGCTCATTTTTTTGGGGTAGCATTACAGCTTAACCCCCCTCCCTCTCCAATGCCTACGTCACTGATGCATAGCGAGAGCGTTTATATTTTTTTTTTGCAGTTTTTCTCACTTACTTTTTCGCTGCGTTCATAGTTGGCTGGGAATTTGGGGGAACTGGCGACGCCAAAAAATGATGATGGCGATGCTGAGCTTGGCGTCAATGGCGACGGTGACTGCGACTGTGACTGCGACTGCAGCGTTAACTGTGACAGCGACCTGCGCTGATGATGCAGCGACGACAGCGTTGGCGTTGACATCGACAGCGACGTTGGGGTCATGATTAAATGCCGCATGTTTGCCCCGTTATTGTTGTAATTGTTGTTGGTGTTGATTTTGGAACAATAAACTAATTATTCACTCTCTTTTTGTTGTTGTTGTTGTTGTATTTTGCACTTGGCGTTTTACAATTTTCACAGCTCAGCACAGTTACATTGTTTTTTTTTTGTTGTTTTATTTATTTTGATTTTATTTCATGTTTGTTTTGCTCTTTGCCTTTCATTTATTGTAAATGTCAATTGCCTTTGTTGGGCTGCAACTAAACATTTTGCACGTCGCCTCTATACAAAAGTTGAATATATATTAAATAAAAAGGGACTGGACTGGGGGTAGGGTGAACAGAGAGGGGAAACAGACCTTCAAACAGCTGCTGCTGCTGCTGCGTTGCGGCAAACATTCAAATGGGTTACGTTCCAATTACCGCAAATAATAAATAAATAAATTAGAGAATGCTCTCTTTTACACACTTTCTCATTTTTTTTTTTTCAATTCTTTTATTTAAATTTTCATTATATTTATGTTTATTTTTAATAATGGGAAATTAGTGCGCTATGACGTCACTTAAAAATGTACCAAGTCGCTGACATTCTGACCAGGTGGCAACGCTGGCAAGGAACAAGCGCGAACAGAGAGAGAGTGAGAGAGAGAGCGTATAAAGTAAGAAAGAGCTGAAATTGAAGTTTAAAGAGAGGCGTCTTCTACGAATTTTAATTTTAATTTTATTTTATTTTTTTTTTTATTTTGATTTTAATTTAATTTTAAATGTTTATAGAGTTCTAGTTAATAAATATTTTAAATTTTTAGAAACATATTTTTATGATAATAATTATTTTAATCATTTGATAGCCTTACAATTGTTCATAAATATAAACGTTAATTAATTAACAGTTTGATTTTATTCCCTAAACAAAAACTAAACTATTTTTTCATAGTTGAAAGTCTGCTTTTTATCAAAATATAAAAAAATTCAATATAAAAAAAAGTATACCACATCAACTATATACCACATTAACTATATAATATATATAGACTACCACATAATATTATTACATATATATTATAAATTTATACTTGAATCCTTGTTGAAAATGTGCGTAAAATTTTTTTTATACAATTATTTAATATTTCTTTTTTATTTATTTACTTTTACTTTGCATATTTCTGCAACTTCGCTTTGAACCCTTTTTTTTAAAACACTATTAATTTTGTTCTTTCATTCATTTGCTATTCCTTATCTTCTTATCACATTTCGACTGCCTTTTGCTTGTTATTTTTTAGTCTCTTTTTGCTCTGTTTACTTTACTGTTTACTTTCTAACTAAGCGGTGGCTGACGTGAGTTTTCTATGCTTCCCTTGAAAAAAACAAAAATAAAAAAAAAACCGACAGACTTTAATTTTATTTTTTTGCTATTTAATTTTGCAAGGGAAATGAAATTGAATTAATTTTGCATTGACATTCTGAGGCCAACGGATTCAATTTACGTTTTTCTGTTTCTGTTTCACTTTTTTGTTGTTTTTTTTGGTTTCCATTATCTTGCTAACTTTTATTTTTGGCACCCTGAGCATATCAGTTAAAATGATAACCAGTCCAAAGAGTATAAGAAAACATTAAAAAAAAGTCGTTAAATTTTTTTTTTTTAGATAAATAATGTATACGCCACCGTTGCCAAATATACAAAATTGTGCAACTATAAATGAAAATTCAAAAAAAAAAATTCTCTTCCAGGTTATAAATGAAGAAAAAACCAAATTTTGATTAAAATATTTTTTTTTTTCGGTTTTACTTTATAAACGAGCTATTCTATTTACTTGCATTTAAAATAATATTAATATAATACAACAAAAAGTTTTTTACTTAAATCTTTATTTTAACATTTAATTCTAAAGCGTCATTAAAAAGCGAAACTTTTTCAACAATGAGCTTTTTGTTTGGAGCTTTTCACAATGAAAATATCCCTAAGGCCCTCAAATAAAGAAATTAATTTCCCTCTCTATCTCTCTCTCCCTCTTTCGCTCGTTTTAAATTGTCCTAGGAATTCTAATTGGACATTATTTTGTATTTTTGTTTTGCTCTTTGCAGATTTGCGGCACCTCCCCCCAAATGATCTAATCAGTTTGTCGTTTTATTTGATTAACAAGAAAGAAAAAAAAACAACAACAATAAAATCTGTGACAGATAATTGATAGGGTTGTGGGTAGGGGGGGTTGCAGTCGCAGTGCGCGCAGATTATATAACGTCATTTTTGTTTTTGGTCATTTAAAATTGAGCGAGAGACTCTCGGTTAATTATTTTGCAGCAGCAGCGCAGTCGACGTTAGCGTCAACGAGACGTCGACCGAATTACACGCACCGAATATGTCTGAAGGCCGTTAAACAAACACAAAATAAAAAAAAAACAAAAACTCGCGCAGTTTTTGGGCAAATAAATAAATACACTAAGTTAAGTAAATAAGTATGTTCAAATGTGTATATAAACGGCACAAATAAATTCGAATCGCATCTAATTTCATTTGGCAAATTCTATTGCGATTTGTTTTTTCATAATTTTCTTTTTGTTGCTGCACTCGATTGCAAAATGCAAAAATGCACGCGAAAATTTGCAATAACAAACGACAAGTAAAACGCACCAATACAAATATATGCGGTGTTGGGGGGAGGGAATCGACGACGACGGCGGCGGCGGCGATTGAATGTACGTACAGAGCGCGGCGAGAAAAGCGCGCACCAATTGGCATACAAATTGTAACTAAAACAGCGCAGCGTCTGGCAATAGGCGCAAAGCCAACGGCGCAGTGGGCAATGCTCAGAGCGGCGCAGTGCGAGAGCGGGCGCAAGTAAAAGCCACTAATAACAACAACACGGCACACGGCAGGCGCAAAAGATAAAGCAGAAACAACAGCAACAACAACACAATCCGAAGCACGCCCGAATGAGAGAGTCACATTGAGAGCGAGCTTAAGATCGTGACTCTCAAACTCCCAAACAAACACAGCTGTGCTGGCTGTGGTGAAGTTACCGATTTGTTGAAAAGGTCAAACAGCGAGAAGCTTTTTGCTTTTGTTTTTGTTTTGTTTTTGTCTTTACAAGTGGTGATGAGAGAGAGAGAAAGTTTAGCGCGCTTTTCTCTCTTTCTCTCGCTCCCATTGCTACTGATTTTGTTTATTATTTAATATAGTAAAAATTTCGCATAAATATTTGCGAGCTTTAGAGCGTGGGTGCTATGTCTGTGTCTGCGTGCATTGAACTTGACATAAAACAAAATAATTGTTATTGTTGTTGTTATATTTCTTTTTTTAATTGCGTGAAATTTGAGGTGCACTAATTGTGGGTTACTCTTCTTTATGTGTGTATGTGTGTGTGAGTGCTTGAGCTTGAGCAACTTGAGACGCAATTTGTCTGTTAATTTTTAATTTGTATTAATTACATGTTAATGAACTTGCCACCACTTTGCGGGTGGTGAATATGTAAAAATGCTTGTGTTGGCGTCGGTAAAGGACTCGGATAAGGTTGTAAAACTGGGTCAGGGCTGTTGATATTGACACCATTTTGAGGTTAGTTTCAAATAGGGATGTGAGATGTGGAATAAATATATCGATAAATATCGAGATTTTAATATAGATTGAATCAATATGATTTAATTCGTGACAAATATAAATAATGATAAATTAAATTTTTACAGACATTTATCAATGGAAACATTTAAATTTCATCACTAGATCCCTTAACTTTTTAAACCCAACTGCTAATTAATCAAAAACGAAGACAACAGGGTCAAATGCAACAATGAAGTAGAAAAATGACTTGAAAACGCATTTGAATTGTATTTATTGTGGGCGTTTGTCTTTGTAAATGCGACAATATAACTTTCATTTTTGTTGAAATTATGTAGTTTTTCCCATTTATATTTATTTTTTTTGACAAAGTGCGGGAACTTAGTGAGGCAAAGAGACTATAAAAACTGGAAACTGGATCGTGCGCTACAGGCGGACCATAAATAGAAAATGGATCTGAATTAAAAAAAAATATATATATATAGTGACAACGACGATCGCGATCGAGTTCAATGAAATTTCAAAGTGTAGGAAAAAAAACCATTAAAAAAAACAAG
This sequence comes from Hirtodrosophila alboralis, assembly GCA_035043045.1. NCBI lineage: Eukaryota > Metazoa > Arthropoda > Insecta > Diptera > Drosophilidae > Hirtodrosophila > Hirtodrosophila alboralis. Next base: position 2,219,410 of record JAWNNH010000048.1, read on the forward strand.
CTAATAAATAGTTGGTAAAGTTGCCAAGGTGAAATGAAACCCGAAGTAAAGTTGCAACTGACCCACTAAACTTTGTGGGTCTCTTCGAAGTACGAAGTATTTTCCCCCCTTATATATTTATAACTAATTCAAGATAACTTACCCTATCCATTAGCTGTCCATCGTTGCGTTTGCGTCGAGCTGGTGCACGTATAATGCGACCGGCATCTGGAGCGTCCATATTGTTGAAAGTTCTTCGAATATTACGAACTTTTTGGAAATCAAAAATATCTAATTTATAGGAGAAAGATAAGATAAAAGACAGCAAAAATAAGTAAAATTTTAAAAAATTAAAGCTAAAAATCATTAATTAATGTTTAATAATAATAAATTTATAAATATATTTCATAATCCACATTTAGCTTATAAAAACACTTATACATTATGTTCACTCGAGACTTGCACCCTAACTGTAACTCTTATACGCGCTCAATTGCTGCTCGCTGTTTAGGGTTAGTGTATTGGCTATTAGGTTGCTGTCACTGCTTAGCATTCCACATTTAATTTGCTCCACATTTGTGGTTGTTGTCTTGTCTAACTTGCGATCCATAAAGGTTGGTTTCTCTGCTGTTTCATGATTCTTTAAAAGGGTATTATAATTTTCTCGCTTAATATGTAACAATTAATTTAAGTATAAAGGAGCTTTTTAACATCGCATAATTTAATTTTTAATGTATTTATAAAAAATACAAATGTCAAAAATATCATTAAATAAAAACATTAATAATAAATAATAATATTAAGCTTCAATACATATTAAAATCTACTAATTGATTTACTTACCTTTATTTTAAAATCGCAAAATTCCGCATTTTTTATGAGGCGTGTAAATGATATTTTTGCTTTTTTTGGCAGTTTGGCAATTTCTTAATAATTTTATGGCAATTTATTGTATAATTAAATATTTCATTTCTTTTTTGGAAGCAATAGTTACAGTTGCAGTTGTTGTTCTTCTTTAACAAAACTGTAAATAGAAAAAGAAAACAACAATAAGTAAGAATATTATAAAAATACTTAGTTTATCTTAAATCTATACAAATATATAAGTTCTTAAATCTTTAAAATCAATTGAAAATTTAGCAATTCTATAACATTTTCAACTTGAACACTCAAAAGAAAAAAAATTTAAAATTGATTAGAAAGCAAACTGCTGACATTGCATTTTATTATGTGAATAGTTTTCAAGGATAAGTATGGGTAAAGTAATTGCAGAGCTGCCATTGAGAGTCCTTTTTCCTGTACGTTGCAGTTAACTGAATAAAAAATAAAGCTTCAAGCCCCCAAAATATTCTCAGTGACAACAATGAAAATTGAATGTAGAGGGAATTTTTGTTTGGTGAAAGAAAGGAAAATGTTGGATAATGTGAGGAGGTTGCATTGATTTTCAAGTGGGCAGAACTCGTGAATAGGCTTTCATTTTGCAAGGGTATTAAATTGTAAACAGCATAATGTATTAAGTTAACTAAATATTTGAAATAATTAAATAAAAATTCCTTTTTTTAATCAAACAAATTTACATACATTCAATACAAAAATAAATCTTGAGCCAAATCAAAAATAAAAGTTCTAAAAATAGTTCAAGCTTATTTTCGATTTTAAATCGTAGAAGCTTCGAAATCAAAAAACCCTTGTTCTTAATTTAAATACATCAATTATAATAATATTTATAAATTATTAAAATAAATTGTAGCTATAATTTGTATAAGAATATATATAAAGAATCTGCTAATAAATTTAATTTAAATTTCATTATTACAATGGGTTTCTCATTGACAATTATTTTGAGATATTTCGATAATTTATATTTCTGAATAAACACATTTCTGGAATAGCTAAGTTCAAAAAATTAATTTTATAAATATATCTATACATTTATTATTCATTATTTATTTATTATTTATATATTAAAAAGATTAAACTATTAAAAGAATTATCAAAGACTTTACTACAAGTCTTACGATTCTTTAAGCCTTTAATCAAGAGTTCAACATTCTCTTAAAATAAATATAAAAAAAAAGACTTAGTAATAGATGAAAAGGCTGCAAAAAAAATCATTTTAATACACACATAATGCAAGTAAAAATATAAATATAAATAATATTTCTATATGCTCATATTAACTATGACAATAAACCACAACTTTGTGATTTCAATTTCAAGTTATCAAATACATATATATTTGAAACTAATAAATTCACAAATTCCAGCAAAGTTCAATTGTATAAAGTGTGAAAAAAATTAAATGAAATTAATTAGCATGCAGACAGTTGACGCTCAATTTGAAGCTAAAAAAGTAAAAACTTGACAAATATGGCAACAATTCGATGACGTTCGCGACAGAAAGAGCGAGAGAAACAAATGTGCGGCTAGACTCGGATTAAAGAAGAGTTTACACAACGAATAGACAATCATATCATATTGCCAGTCAAATGTAAATGGCTGTCAGGCTTTGTCAGTTATTGTCAGTTTTTATTTGACAGTTAAAAAGGACTTCTTAATAGGAGGATAATTTTAATAAAAACACTAAAAATAATTTAATATAAAATAATATAGAATTAGACACTTTGCAACAATGTTAAAAAATTAATGAAAAACCATTGATATATTCTATATAGTCAAAAAAAAAGTAATATTAAATTTTTTTTAATGATTTAAGCATCTTTATATACTGCGGCTTTTCTATCTTCCTTATCCGAAAAATACTCTATCTATTGTCAGTTGGCGTGTAAAGTCAACCAAAGAAGAAATATGACGCAAATTGAATGATTCAATGAATCATAATGTTGCTATATATAATACATTCGACTCGATGTCACTTTCAATTGAAGATAAAAACAAGAAAGAAACGACTATCTTCGGCACGCCGAAGCTATATACCCTTGCAATTGTCTCCTAAGAAAATTTTAAATGCCAACTTTTGATTTTGATATCTTAAAAACAAAGTTTTTCAAACGATTATTTTTTAACCGATTGTTCCTATTGTAACTATATATTCATATATATATTCATTTATTTATTCTGGCAGACAATCAGTGCTGTCCCAGATAAGCAAACGTTATAATATTTCTTAAATGTAATAGAAGGATAGAAAAAGCCTAATTAAATTACATAAGTTTCAAATATTAATGACACTGACACAGGGGATATTTATTTGCCAGTCCGGCCAGCTATGCCCCTACTCACAGCCAGTATATAATATATACTATAAAATATAGTAATCCGATTTTGTTCAAACTTGGTCAGACAAATCGTAAATATGCATCGATATGCCAAGTTTGGTTTTGATATTTAAAAGAGAACAAAGAAGATTTTCATACTACAACTTTTTGACCGATTGTTCCTATGAAAGCACCAAGATATAGTGTTTGTTCAAACTTGGTCAGATAGTACAAATCGTACATATGCATCGATATGTCAAGTTTGGTTTTGATCTCTGGAAAAACAAAAAAATTATTCATACAAACTTTTTTTATGAAAATAAAATGTCTTCGATTTTTCCTCCAAAATTATGTGATATAGTGGTCCGATTGCGCTGATTTTGACATACAAACTATATACATTATCAAGCTTCAACTGTGCCAAGTTTCATAAGGATAGCTCAAAGATAAAGCCAAAAACTTTGCATAGAAACAGACGGACAGACGACTCAGTTCTTCGTCCTGACCAAGAATTTATAAACTTTCTGGGGTCGGAGACGTCTCCTTCTATGCGTTACACATAACGAGACAAAATTATAATACCCTTTTGCAAGGGTATAAAAAATACCAAAACATTGATAAGCAATTTTGTGGTTAACTTACTTATCAAAATATTGCAGTTAATACGGTTAGTGGAACGCTTTAGGGGGCATTGCAGCTGTGAGCTGTTGCATTTTAAATTCAAATAGAAAAAACAAGGAAATACGTGTAATTAATGTGCAAAAGGTGCAACAACAATGACTAAGTGATTACAGATACCATAAAAACAACAACAACAATAACAACAACCTGCTGAATGAATAGACCAAGCCCAAACAAATAGAAGAAGAAAATGTTGTTGCTGCTACAAAGCCGTGGAAAAGCAGCTGGAAAAACTTTAAAACAAAGCAAAAGACGAGCAACTTTTTGAGGCTGCATTTGTTTTTTTTGTTTATTTGTTTGTTTTTTCTCCTCCGCTGCAATTGCTGAATTTTCCTTTTGCATAACACAGACAAAAAATTGCAAAATTGAATTGCAGATGAGCAGGGCAACCCTGCCAGCCAGCCTCTAGGGTAACAGCTCTTGCAAGGTGTGAAAAAAAAATGTGTATTTGCAATTGCATAAATAATATCTAATAGTTAAATGATAACAACTTTTGTGCCTTGGGAAACGACTTGAAAGAGGAAGTAAAACTTTAAATACAATGAGAGAGCTATTTTAATGGACTGCATAGTATTTTGAAGATGAAGATAATACAGATAAATATAGCTCACACTCGTACGTAATGACTGAAGAGATATATCGCTTTAATACTATGATTATATCGGCTTTGCTTTGAACTTAAATATCATCATATTGGGTGGCAAATTTACTTTTTTCAGTTTAAAAATAAATTACTAAAAATCATTTTCTTATTTCTAATTATTTAGTTTTGTTTCCACGTCAAAGAATTTGTTATTTGTTTTTATTTTTTATTTCTATATTGATTTTAAAACTATCGATAAATGTAAAAAATATTTTATATTTTTAAAACAAAACGATTTGTTGCGGTTCTAAAATGTAAACTAGCTTGAATTATTTTATTAACTTATATTTTCAATTATTTATTATTTTTAAGAGTTTTATAATATAATTTGTCAATTTGTAAGAAATACTTTCATATTGCTAAACAAAAAAAAAAGTGTATATTAAATAATTAATCATGCTCGTTTGACATTAAATAAATGATCTAACTTAAATTCAAGATAACACACTTTAAAAATATAAACAAGAGATAATATGGCGTTAAAAAAAATTTATTTTTCAGAAATAGTAACTTAAAATTGATAATGATTATAATTTATAGTTAAAACAATAATTGATTTAGGCATTAATTATTATTTTTTATTCAAAATAAATTATTAAAAGTATTGATTGTGATTATCATGATTTGAGAAAATATAAAACAATGATGTATTGCAATTGTTGAACTTTGAAACAAATTAATCATAAATGTTAAACAAAAATAAAAAATTCAAGCGAAATTGATTTAGTATAAAACTAATAAATATTATATTATTTTATAAATATTTTATTAATGAAAATATGAATTTGTGATATAAACGGTATATCAACAAGGTATGTAGGGTTGTAGATTAATCAGATATTGTTATTTGAGATCAATAAATATTGGGAAAAATTATGATAATATGATAAAAATATAAATTATTGAAATATAAAACCAAAATTTACATTTAATTGCAGCTACAATTCCCAAAAATGCGTTCAAAATCAAGTTATCAATTTTTTATTTTATTTTTTATATTTTTTATTTATTGATCAAATTTTTTAAAAATATTTTATATAGTTTATAAAGTAACCGCTACTTACGGTAACTTTTTTTCTGCGTAATTTTCTATCTATTAAAATGTAAAAAAAAAACTTGCTAATAGCTTTCTCAATTACTGCAAATTGTTTTGAGGTCAGTTCTGTCTAATGAAGACATTTGGCAGATGATGATTAAATTAAGCAACTCATTAGCATTACATTTCATCAGATGAAACAACATTCAGATATATAAAAAAATTGCATATCTGTTCACACGAAACACGTGCCCGGTTAAATCGCTTGAATTTTGTTCTTTCTTCTGTTCTTTGGCAAAGTTCAAGTGCTTTTTTTTTGTTTTTTTTTAATGCGACCCACTAAATAAAAAAAAGAACAGCAAAAACGACACGTCTACTACAAAAGACTAAAAAGATTGGCTGGGACTGGGGCACAGAAGGGGAGGCTCAGAGATACAAAAGCCCGAGCCCAGAAATTTGGGTCAATTGACTCACACAAGAAAAAAAAATAATATTAAAAAAAAAAAAAACTTGTTCTCAAAGCAAGCTGACAATAATAAGCGCAAGATACAAGAGTTTCAGACACAATAACACTGAGAGATGGCCAAAGATAAAAAACTGTAAAAAAAAAACAGAATAGTAGGAATATAGTTAAATGATATATGGCGTGATATGCATAGAATATAGACAGCTAAAATTGCATAATATTGATGACAACTTGTTTGCAGAGTAAAAACTTAACTGAAAGTTAGAACAGTAGCTATAGGAAGCTAACTAACTGTTCCTTTATAACAATATAAAATTGTATAATCAATTAATGCAATTTCTCTCATATATCAGTTAAAAGATAAAACTCGTTTCATTTCAGAGAATCCGTTGAAACTGCGCCATATGTGTGGGCAAACGACCTAAAGACCCCAAGATAAATTGTTGTCAATATGTTTATATTTATTTATAGGCCATTGCTGGCTCTGTTGACAGCGACCATAAAATAAGTTAACTAAATGATAATCTAGACTTGCACAAAATTTTTTGTTAATAAACAATTATATTTATAGAGTTGTCATAATTGAATCAACAATTATATCACGTACTATGTTTATATCATGCAATTTATGAATTCTGCATTTCTTTTTGCCACACTTGTAAAATACTCATTAAAATCATAGATATAAATTGAATGTGACTTAATTTATTATAAAAATATTGAATTGTTGCTTTGAAAGTCTTTTTAAAAAATAGGCAGACAAATTACTCTGTTTAAAAGTTTATTCTGAACTTTCGTTCTTTCATTGGACTTATTAAAAAACATTAAAATTTTAATTCAACTTTTTATTCTAATCAAAATTGTTTAATCATTTAATCATTTATAGAACCATATGCAAGAATACATTATTGTTTTTTTAATTATATAGTTTTATATTCCAAATTTGATTTAAACTATATTTTATTCCATGTATAGACAGAAATTCAATGGAAAAATTAAAAAAATGTTTATAAATTGGTATTTAAGCACGAGTATATCCTCATCAATTTATTTAACCAGACAAAGTATTTGTAACAAATTTTTCAATTCCAACAAAAACATTTAATGATTTATATACATTGTTTTCTCTCCAAGAATTTATTCTATTCCTGTTAGTTTTTTTCTTATATACTTGACACAATCTTTAATCTAAATAAAGCTATATTTATTTACTAAAATTTTTATAAATTGATGTTTATTTAAATTTAAAATGCTTTTCATCAAACATTTCAAGTAAGACTATGTAAACGATTCATCTTTTCATCTAAATTAAAAAATATTGTTTTAAATAGTATCCTTTATCTATTTCCTTTATAAACCAAACAATATTTGTCTTTTAACTTAGAATAAATAGGCAGAAATCTTTTTTAATTGCAAAAATGTTTATTCAAGAATTTATTCCATATCTAGATTTTATTTTGTTATGCTTAGCTGAATGCTTACGCCAACAATTCTATTCTTTATGCTTTATAAATTTTTCCAAAAATTTAATAATTATGCAGAGTCTTTTTTGACATACACACACCTTATATATATATATATATATATATATAGAGTGAAGCAGCTGCTGTCCAGAATGACAAAAGCGTAACCAAGGGCAACAACCGAGCCAGAAAAACAATTTAAAATTTAGTTTAAAAAATGTGACAAAATTTTGCCAAGATTGCAATTTTGTACAATATAAAGAAGGGGAAATGAATTGATGTCTGCAAAATTCATGGATCATTTAGCAGCATTAAAGAAAATGCCTATGAAAGGCAATATTGAGAATTGAGGCATTGAAAATTATAAATTGCATGTGGAAGGAAGGAAGGCCTTTGACTTTTTGTGTAGTTCGAATTGAGTTCAATGAATTTCTGTGTCAACATTTTGCCAATTTCTGAGTTAATTAACACAATCAATGAACCCAAAGAAACAACAACAACAAAATACCACACATATTTTTATTAAATGAAGTGGAAAGTTTTAATCACACTCTATCCATAGGCTGTTCACTTAACTAAGAAAACTGTTTGGCTGCTGTAACTAAAGCTTCAAGTCAAAGACAGGACGCAGACCTTAACGCTCCAAACGCCGCACTAATGACTTTTCATTATAAACGATCAAAATCTCAATCTCGTGTGGGGAGTAACCTAATAACACTATCAAACAAAAGATTTTAATACACAAACTTAAGCAAAAAGAGTTTGAGTTAGTGTAAACTAATAAAGAAACTCAAAATTATACAATACATTTTTTTATAAAACCCTTTAATTTGTTTTTAATTAAAATAGTGCATAGTTTGATTATGTTAATATATTTTATAAAATATATTTAAATAAAATCAGATATCGGCTATATTAGGAACACAATTCGGTGATTTGAGGTTATCGATAATAACGCCACTTGCTCATTTCGATATTTGAGGCAATAATTAATAATATTATCGAAAAGTTTATTAAGTGCTTTCATATTTAAAAAAAATTCTAAATTAATATACTTTTTTTCCCTGGAATCAGCGATTCTATTTTTTATATCAAAATACTGTCAGATGATCGGAAAACAATCTTTTTAAAATATCTAGCTGTAATTATTTTATATTTTATTTAATCTCTTCCTTTGGCGCAATAATTCTTATAAGTATGACTTGACATTTTACTGACTAATTTATTATTATTTTTAAATAACTTTTATTACTAGAAATCGGACCAAGGAATTTCTAAATTAATTGAAAAGCATTTTCCCAATAGTTTATCCTCTGACACAAAATTTATAATTGTAGCTTAAAAATGTATTTTGACTCTATTTAATAAATAATAAACATTTATTAAAAATTAATGACATTATTAACCCACTTGCTTTAATAAAAACAAGTAATTTGTATATATTTATAAAAGAAATATATGTTTGACTAATGAAATTTCCTATAACAAAATAAAACATAAATTTTTTCAATGTAAATTAATATCCAAAATACAAGTTTTATCAGAAAAATTAATAAATTCCTTAAATTTGCAGCGAAAGTTTGATTAAAATTAAAATTAAAAATATCCTTGTTTATTTTAATTAAATTTCTTATAATAAAATCTAAGTTTTCTTCAAGAAAAGAAACAAAAATAAATAGTCAGTATTTCCACTTTTTATAGATTAAAAACCATTACAATTTTTTTTAAAGAAAGTTTTTACATTTGCTGCGTAGTGTAATTAAAGAAAAGGCACAAATAAAATCAACAGCAGCAGCCTCCGCTGAGAGGGGGTAGACGAGGCAAAGGAGGCGTGGTAAATTCAAATGCTTGGCCGTGGCAAAAAAAAGAAATGCAATCAAAAATAAAAAAAAAATAGGCGGCACGAAATGAAAGACGATTGCGACAAGTACAAGCAAAAGGGAAGGGTGTAGGGAGGAGAGGTCTAGTTGCCGTTGTTGCAAGTTGCACGAATTTGGCGCCTCAAGTGTTAATAAAATGTTGCAGTTAAGTTGCCGTAACACACATGCGGACACTGGGCGGGGTACGAGGCAAGTTGCACATTTGCGGCAACATTTGCAAATTCAATGCGAAATGAATTGCAACCAAATGTGCAGCGTCTGCTGCTGCCGCTGCTGGTGTTGCAGCCGTTGTGCAAGATGATTGCATTTCTTTTCAATGATTGAGCTCCAGGCAGCATCCAACTATATAGAGTATATATAGAGTATATATACTCGAAGTCAGCTACCGAGACAGCCTGTAAACCGGGCAGACAAACGGGCAGGGCAACCTGAGCTGAGTTACAAAATTAAAAAAATAAAAAACAGAAAAAAAAACACTGCAATTGGAATTTTGCATGATATGTTTGCCATATGCAAATACTGGCAATACACTGAGAGAAAAAAATAGTTATAAATAATATGCAAAGTATAGTAAAGGAAGGTAAATATTAAATATGAATAATAGCTATAAAGATTTCAATTATAAGCTATCAAAGTAATGCATGGATATTTCTGAATATTTAAGTTGATCAAGTAAAGATGTAAGTTTATTAATCGAGCCTAATCAAAAGTGTCATAATTATGGCTTAAATGACTTATAGAGAATATATCTATTATGTAGTTTTGAAAGTTAAGTCAATTTAAATGTTAATTGAGGAAAAATAAACATCTTATATTGAAACTTGAAATTAATTGAAATTGCAAAAAAAAAAAAAAAAAAAATATCTACAATAAAATAGGGCCTCAAAATTAAAATTTAAATAATATATAATTAAAGCAAAATAAATAATATAAATAAATAAAGTAAAATAAATAATATAAATAAAATAGTAAATATAAATAAAGTAAATAAAAATTATTAAGATTAAACGATAAAAAAAAAAAAAAATAAATAAATAAAATAATATAAAATTATTAAAAAAATATATTGAAGGAATGAATAAAAATGTCTGTTTAGTTAATAAATTGAATACTGCAGATGTGTGTCTAAAATGTAGTATTTAAGTTTACAATATTTAAAAAAAATATAAATAAATAAATAAAATAATTTAAAGACACTATTATCAAGAAATAAAATGCTATTTTTCGTATATTAAAGTTTGATATCAAAGTCGTTATTATTTTAAATATCCAAACTTAAACTATTCAAAATGTAACGCATTAATTCAGACTGTAACATTTTTTTACATCGCGTTGTAAAATTCAAATTTAAATTGGTAAAATTCAAAATCCATTTAATTAAAGCTGTTTAATTCAAAAGGCTCTTAACCCATAAATACAGATACACTTTTAAGGCTTTAAGTACTCCCTAAAAAAATTTCGCTCAGTGTACACCAAGGTGTTAAAAACGGCTACAAAAAGGTTCAGCAGCTGCATAAAAAAAAAGAGAAGCAGCAAAAAAATTTAAATACTAGTACACAGATATAGAAAAGCATTTAAAAGAGCAAACAAACCGAAAAACTGTAGCATGACAGCAAAGGAAAATATCTCTCCCGCTGTGAGACTGTGTGAAAAACTCATTCAAATATTTTACACGGAAGCTTGCAAATGTTAAAAAACATAAAAAAGTACAAAACTGACTGCATAACTGCATAGAAATTTTGAAATGAGCCTAATACAAATTTCGAAAGTAGAAATTAAATGAGCGTTAAATTTGGCAAAATTGTTTTGCTGTTTATATTACCACAAGAGATATATATATATATATAAAGATATAGGGCCTCTATTAGAAACACAATAATAAATCGTAGTAGCGGTTATAATTAATGCGGTTTTATTGTTTTTTCATTAGCATAAACATGCTGAGAAGAAGTTCAGTGAACTCCGCTGCTAAAGCCAGACAAAAGTCGACTCGAGAATTCTGTGTCTTTATTTTCTTTGTAAAGAAAATCTGCACAATTGACGCAATTTTATGCGCACGTATTCATAAAACAAAAGTAAAGAAGAAGCTGTATATAATACAAATAATGAGATACAAAAAAAAAAAAAAAAAAAACAAATAATAATAGAAAAAAGAATAAATAGTCAACTTTGAGGTAGATAAAGATATATGCTCTTGCTGAAAAGTTTTCTAAAAAAATCCAAGTTTTTGATCGATTATTCCAATGGCAACTACTTATAAGATATAACTTATATCATATTAATAGTAATTGGATCTTGCTTAAACTAAAAAATTGTGAGTTTGATAAAGACAAGCAAGTTTTTAATGTATATTTTAATATGTTTTCAATATATATTCAATATACTTTTAATTTATATAACAAATATATTTAAAATATACATAACATTTTTTTTTTTGACCGACTATTTCTTTGCTAGTCATATGATATAGTAATCCGATTTTCATAAAATTCTAATAAAATATATCAAATCAAAAGTGAGTTATTTGTGGAAACAAAATGTTTTTCACACAAAAAGTAAACTTTCAACTGATCAGTCCTACGGCAACAATAATATGTATATATAGTTATCCGATTTCGTTAAAATCTAATCAGATTTGATATATCAAAATTAAACTTAGAGCTAAAGAATTTGGTTAACAATTCGTGAAAGCACAAAGTTTTTAAACTTTTTTTTTTATATAATATTTATTATGCCAGCTAGTGCTCCGATCTGGTTGGTTCAATAAATTAACTTTCAAATATATATATACTTTTTGATATTTGAAATGCCCTTTTCAAAGCGTTACAATTTTAATACCATATTTAAAATACCCTATATATATTTTTGTTTTCCTAAAATACTCCCCAAGGCAGAATGTCGTAATAACCGCACCACAATTAAAATTATCAGAATTTGCAAATTGTATTTGCTTTATACAGTCTTAGCTCATTTGCCATATATATATATATTTTTTTTTTTGTATTTTTAATGGACTTTACTTATCAATTTGATAGCAAACAGCTAAACATTTGTCAGCACAACAAATAGAAGTTCCCCCTGGTAAAAGTAAAACGGTATAAATAATCATATATCATAGCACAAAACGATTCAACGATCCAACGATCGATCGGTCTATTCGTTTGAATCGTCAAATTGTTTTATTGAATCTTTTATAAAATGACGTGACGCCTCTGGTAATCTGATTAATATTATTATTATTATCGTCTATTTTTGCTTTTGCAGTTTTCTTTCAGATGTTTAGAAAGTGATAAACAGTTAGCTGTTTTTTAAAGTAGATAACAACAAAACTGATTATTTATATATATTTTGTTGTTTTGACAGATTGTCTCTAAAGATATGTTTGTGTTTCTTTTCATAATTTGCTCATGACTAAGAATAAAATAAATATTATCTTTTGATCATCTGATAATTTTATTTATAAGAAGGTAAAGAGAATATTTAATTCTCTATTTAAAAAGTTCCTTGACTGAAGTTTCACAGAACTTATGTGAGTCAATGTCTTATCACAAGGCCATACAATTGCTACGACACAAAACATGATTAGAAAACAATTAATTTATATTAATCAATCAAAAATCAGATATAGAACCCTATGTTAAAATAACGTAAACACAATAAAGCTAATGTAACAGAAAATAGCTTTATTTGTTTAAGTTCTTGTGAATGGAGCTTAATAGAAATACATTTTTAAAATTTAACAAAATGTTTACATCTTTTAAAAAATTTTTAAAATTTTAATAAATTTTTTATTAGGTTCTTATTGTTTGATTTATTGAGAAAAAATATCTACCTTTCGACATTTAGCTATAAAAAGGCTACCACTTAGTTTAATTTGGAGCAATAAAATAAAACGACTTTTGAGAAGCTTTATTTTTTATTACTCAAAAATTTAAAGGTTTAATTGCCTTAGATTTATATAAAAATCGCAAAATAAAAGTTAAATCTCAATATAAATTAAAAAAAAAATTAAAAATAATCCTTATTTACAAGCCCTGCAAAAGGGTTACTGTAAGGCTTTTAAGCAAAAGTATTAAATATAAACTTTGTTCTAAGACAAATCTAATTGATTATTATGATAAATGTACGTAACTATTTATCAAAGTTATATAAGTTTTAGTTAAGTAGGATTATATCAAAATAAGGCGCCAGATCGACGCGTTTTCCACTTGATTAATGAAAGTTGATTGAAACTGATAAAAAGGCGGCTTTGTCTTATTCAGCAGCATGTGAGTAGGTGTTGATAATTGGCTGACAATTGTGTGGATTTTGCATGTTAAAAAGAAAAAGTGTCAAGAAATGGCCGGCAGCTGAGATACTCTAGATATACTCGATACTTGTATGGTCAACAGTTTCCGCTTCGCTGCTGCAACTCGAAGCACAGAGTTGCCAAGTTTTATGCAGCTAAAAAAGCTAGTTATGGATAGTAAAAAGTGTATTGAATGTAATATTTCACTGTCAAAATTGCAACCTTTTTTTATATCGGCAACTTTATAAAATCAATCTTGTTTTTATGTCCAAAAAAGCACTTTGAGGTTTATTGTTCTTTTTTGTGGCGATAAGTCACTTAAGATTTTATTTATATTAAATTTGCAATCACTGCAAGTTATGGTGCCAAATTCTTGATAGTTTTTAGAAAAAGTATAATTGTTAGTTACGATAGTTTAAATATATATATATATATATATATGTATATATTAATGTGTATGAATAATATTCATAAACAGAAAATAACTTTTGCTGTAATAAAAATATGGAAACTAAATGTGGAATTTTTTAAAATTTGTTAAAATAATAAAGCCGATACATTTGTTAGTAGCTTCGATATATTACACAACAAAATATCGATTATTCGCGGATAGACTTGTTAATATTGGGATTATATATTACTTTTGCATAGCCGTATTTATTCCAAATTAGATTTATATTAAATTTATATCATTATGCTGCAGCTATCTTTTTATTTTTCTAATATATTATTTACAATTTTTCAAGCCAGGTTTAGCTGCTGCAAAAAATACGCCAACATTGGCAACACTGTGTGGGATTAGATTGAAATGGACTCGGGCTTAACTTGGCAGTCAGTCCACTGTAATTCCCTGTACTAAACCCCACACCAACCCGCAAAAACTGTTTTGTGTTGCATTTTCTAATTTTGTTATGGGCCGCGCATACATAACAAAATAACTATAAAAAAAATACGACATTATATATATCTATATATATATATATATATGTATAGGCATGGTTGTGGGTATGTAATAAGTATATTTATGTAAGCATGCATCCAACCGGTTGGCTGCCAGTTTGTTTATGCACCGCACTTGAAGGTTATTTGATATGACCAGCAGCTGACAGCCTTTGGGGCTCTACATTGATATACCCCGCTCTGTCCTAATATACCCTGCTATACTCTACTTTACTCTGTTCTGTTCTGGGCAAATCTAATCGTTCTCATTGCCATTGACGTGCCATAGACAGCCTGCAAAAAAAAACCAGAAGTTTGTTTGTCAGTTTGTCAATTCGTCAGTTTGTCTGATTGCCAACATTGCCGCATATTAATTACATTTTAAAACTATGCAGGCAATGTTTACAGTCCGTTGGGCTTTGATGGCTGCTTTAAAATTTAATATGCTTTAAATTCCTTTTAGCGACTGTTTTTAAGTATTTTGTTTTGTTTTTTTAAATTACATTTGCATTTATTTAGCTGATTTAAGTTGTTTAGCAATAGAAACAGATTTGTAATATATAAAAACGCATTGCAAAACTAATCTGTGAGAAACTAGGGAAATATAAATAAATTAGAACAAATAAAATGGTTTTTTCAGGGAATGTAAATAAGCTATTGAAATTATTTTATTAAAAAAAAGGCACTTATATTCATTTTGAACAGATAAATTTTAGTATTATTCCTAACTAACTCTATGCAATTTAATCACCATTTGAAAATCATTTTTTTAAAATAATTTTCAAAACTGCCGATTCAGTTTTAAGTTCATCAAAAATCTCAAAAAATTAAAATCATAATTTCATGAACGAATAAAATCATTAAATAAAAGTTTTGAAATGTTTGCTTAAATTTTTGGTCAAGAATTAACATTCCTTGTGCAATAACGGCTCTAATATAATAATATAAAAAATAATTATTGTTGGGAAAAAAAATACTGTTGAAATTTCTTATAACCTGCACTTATTTAAATCAATTTAAAAAAAATCATTTGCAACCAATTTTTTATAGTTATGATTTTAGGCATTTGTAGCTCCTATCATTATCTATAAAAAAATTGACATTTCTTGTTTTAAGTGTTTCAGTTCATTTTAAATCTTAACCAATTAAAAATATTTGTGTGCATTTAATTCTCAAATGTTCGCCATACGTTTCCATTATTAAAAATAAATAAGATATATTGTAATGTAAATATTAAAGAAAGTATTAAAGTAGCTCACAGTTTCCAAATTGAAGCTATAAATTGAAGGAATTATCATTAAATATTAAAATGTAATTCAACATTCATTTGAAATTATGTTGTGCAAGTAAAATTCAGAAGCTACTTAAGGTAAACGAAACAAAAGATTGTTTAACAAAGTAATATGTATTTATGAGCCAGTCACAGGAAAATTCTAGTGATATTAATTTTTTTTTTTTAATTTTTTTATTTTTTTTGCATAAAAAGGCAAATTTTTGTAGTATTGCTTTGTTTGCCTCAGTGCAACTTCATTAGCAGCGCAGATGACGCATTAAATGAGAACAAAAACCAGAAAAAAATTTAAAAAGGAATTTCCTGATTTTAAAAGCCGTCGAATCATTTTAACGGAGTTGAGCTCTTTGCCAGTTGGATACATAAAAAATGAGAGATTGTATGTCATTTATGTGTATTTGTAATCTCTTTAGACTTTTGATGGATTGCTTGCTGTGTGGGCTGGGGCAAAACAAAAAAAAAAAATAAATAAAACCATTTAAATGCGTACACAAATATCAATTAAAGTTTTTCAGTCGATTCAATTGACGGCGCTTAAAAGCCACTGAACTTTGCTTTTGGCTTACAAAATGTGTTATTTTGTTTTTCAAGTTTAAGTGGCTTTTGCCAGAGTTTTGAACCGTGGCTCAAGTGAAGGTCATTGGCGTTTGCATTTCATGGTTTTTTGGGTCACGGCAGCAAAAAAAAAAATCAAAAAACAAAAAAATCTAGACAGCCTTCGAAACTGCAAAAGATAAATTCGAATTTCAATGTCGGTTCTTAAGACCATATTTAAATATGATTTCTAAGTATTTGTGTTAACTTTCGCTTATTAAAAGTGCTTTTGAAAAAATATGTTATTTTTGGATTAATAACTTAATAAATATAACTTAAAAAAGCTCATAAATGGAATAAATCTTTTTTTAAATGAGCAAAAACATTTAAGAATTTAACACAAAGAATAATTGGAAATTTGTGTGCTCTCAAAAGAGAGCAATGTATAATTGAAATACTCTAAATTATAGGCAAAAAATATCTCATTTTGTCTAATTTATTCTCAATCAAAAAATATCTAATTTTGTCAAATTTATTCTCAATCTAAATCTAAATTGAATTTTTAAATTACTTTTTAAAACCTGTTAATAAAAATTTTTTTGGTAAATCAGTAAAAGCTTTTCCAACAAAAATTCTGATACGCAAAAACATAAAAATTTGTTGACCCATTAAAACTAAATAAAGAACTAAGTGAAAGCCCCAATTTTAATTGGAAAAGTAAGTCACATAATTACATGTCACAGCAAGTTTAACTTAAACACAATTTTGCAATTGTCACTCAAAAAAATGGGCTTAGACTGCGGCTCGAATGAGTTGAAGAATTTACTTTCTTGTAGGGGGGGGTTAACCTAGTTTACAAGGCATGTGCACATGCTAAGCATTCGACAATGTGGAAGAGCTCAGAGTTTCTTAGCCCAAGTTGCTTTTATTTACACACGAATTTCAACATAAAGAGAAAACATGCTATATACTTGCTTATACATAGATCACGCTATTTCAATTTGCATGTGGCAAGCAAAAATACAAAAAAAAAAAAATTGCAAAAATACAAAAATTAAAGAAAAATAATAATAATATAAACAAAAACCGGAGTCGGTTGGCTGCTTTTGCTTGTTTTATGCTTTTCAGAATTATTTTTGACAATTCGATGAGCAAAACGGTAAAAGAAGAAAGTCAAGTCCAGGAAGCGGGCATAAATAATGACAGACAGCAAAAATTCATGCAAAAAACTGAGTCATTAACTTGGCTAAAGTGCTTCTTGCCTCTTGGCAGCAGCAACAAAGGAAGCTCCCTACACCAACCACATTATGACTGAATAAACAAACGATAGAAAGGCAGACTTATATATACCCTTAACAGATTGAGGTTGTCTGAAACAAAAAAGAATGCAAATTATATGCTTAGCTGTCAGATAGTTTCCCAATTATACTTGATTGTAAAGTATGCAGTAAATAAATAAATTTAATTTTACTTTAAACTATTTCTGAATTTATAGAATTTATAATTAAAGGTCTTCTTTAAAGATTTATTATGTAACAATCCCTCAAAATTAGGAAATATAAGAGCCAAAATTATAAAAGATTTTTAAACGTTTTATATATATTCAAACAATCTTGAATATATAAATTTATAAAAAAAATTGTTATAGCTCTGAAATATCATCGATTAGGTACTTTAATACCCATATGAATATTAAAAGAAATATCAATTTAATATGTATTTTAATTGAACACTATTTTATTGAATATATTTTCAATAATCAATCTCTGGAAAAATATGGATATCTTCTTTTTTCGTATACTATAAACATTATTTTAAAAAATTCCAAAATACTTGATTTAAATTGAAATTTACATAGAATTTGTTATAACAAATTCAGAGCTATAGCTCTGAAACATCATCAATTAAGTACTTTAATACTTATAGGAATATTTCAAGAAATATCAATTTAAAATATATTTTTATTCAATAGCGAATCTTTGGAAAAATGTGCCAAAATATTTTTTTTTCATATACTAATTTTTAAATATTTTTTTTTAAATGCCTTAATTTATGATATATTTTAATTTTTTTTTTTTTTTTTTTTTTACTTTGTCAAATAATTCTCACAACATAATTCAAACCTTGCTTATAAATTTGGTAAATGGTTTTCAAGCTTTTTTTCTAGTTAATACATATTATATTTATTTTTAAAAAATTCTAAAAAACTTTATATATAAGATACTTGTTAATAGAGCTTTAATATATACTTATAAAAACCTTAAACTACAAAGACAAAATATTTATAGAGTGTTGATTAATTTGCTAGTATATAATTATAATATGTTGTATATTAAGCCAGCATATATCAATTGCTATGCTTTTCAAAATCTAATTATTTCCTTAGTCTCGCATTGTTTACCTTTGTTTAGTTCTGGACAGGAAGCAACCACCCAGACAAAGACTCTGAACTAAATAAGAAACTAACCCAGACCCCGACAAAGCTTGGGCGTTGTCAACATTGTCAGACAGGGAAATAAACAAAGAAAAACATAATAAAAAATAAAAAAAACAAACGCAGAAAACTGTTAGCTAAAGTCGTTTACTGCTAAATTGAGTTGGCATTGGACAAACTAGGGATAGTCTAGGAACTTCTGGAACGCCACACAAAGAAATTCTCAAATTATCAAGGCAGGAAGTTTGGCCAAAGAGAGAAACATGAAAAATATGCAAGAATTTAGCAACACCCAGTACTTAGTTTATTAATTTTCCTCTATTTATTTATTTATTTATTATTATTTTTGCTTCTCACGCTCCAACTTTATTCTCAGCTTCAACTACAATACCAAAACTGCCATTCATTGCACATATGCTAGCAAATAATTTCCAATTCATACGAGAATATTTCAAGTTTTTTTTTTTTTTTTTTATAGACAACATTTGTTGAGCAGACACGGCAAATGCACATGTCTGGGCTTTATATATATATACTATGCAAGCAACCCAGTGCTCTGGGAAATATAAACTCTTTTTATTGGCAGCAAATATTTGCAACAAGGCGCCAAAGTTTTCACGGCACAATCAAAAAAAAGAAAAAGAAAAAAAATCTTTATTGAAAACTATTCAGCGACACATTTAGCAATTTAACTGGGAATTCTGTGTGGGATTTAACAATTTAAAGTCAACTTTTACAATATTCCCAGGACCTGAACGTGACAAAAATTGTCTGTGAAAAATCAGAAACAAAATATATATAATATGTCGAAGAGCTATAAAAGTGTATTAACTGGAAAAAAGCTTGAAAACCATTTACCAAATTTCTAAGCAGGTTTGAATTATATTGTGAGAATTATTTGACAAAGGTTAAATAAAAAAAAAATATGAAAAAAATTAAAATATTATCTAAAAAAGAATTCTTTAAAAGTTAGTACAAAAATTCTGTTTTGGTGAAAGACTTTTACATTTAATTAATTTAGAGAATCAGGAACTTTTATTTACTTAAATATCAACAACACAGCTTTGAGACTCACCGAAAATCATAGATATATTATTATTTTATTTATTTATTATTATAAAAGCCATATAAAAACTAAAAACCATTGATAATATTTGATAGTTTATTAAATATCTTAAATGAAATATTAGAAAGTGTCGCTTTTCGCCAACTTACACATGTCAATGTTTATAATTTAATTAATTTAAATTATTATTACTTTTTTTTAATTTTACATTGCTCAAATTAATATTTAAATACTTTCAAAATACAAGCTGATTAAACGACAATTTAGATTTAATGGGTGATTATTATAATTATTATTGTTTCTAACAATTACTTCCTTTCTGCTAATATTGCAATATAATTTCATGAAACGAGCTCAAAAATGCCTATTAAAATACAATTTAATCAATTTATATTTGCCCACAAAAGTTAACCATGAGCTTAGTTTAATATTATGAATCAATCAACCTTATGCATAAAATATTTGATTATCAATTTGCAGTTGATTTTATTATAAGCGAATTAAAAAATATATTTTTAAAATAACATTAAAAAAAAAATCATAGCTTCGAAGGTATATAAACATGTTTGGCTACACATAGTCTGAGAATTTTACTTTAAATTCTCAGCAAAAATTGCAAAATTCCACTAAAAAAAAAAAAAACTTGTCAGTCTATTTATGCCATTTATTATTGTTAAGCCATAAATGGCTAATACCACAAATGCTTTGGCAATTAGATCAATTCACAAAGCCACGAAGGCAAACAGCAATAATTTAATAACATTGCCAAAATATTTGCATGCCAGGCACATGCAATAAATAATGATAAAAAAAATTCAAAAATAAAAAAAAAACAAGTTTGTTCAATTGACAGAATAACAAATAAAAAAAAAATAATAAACAACAATCGAAGCCGGTATATGCTATCAGCTGCAAATGTTGTAATGAGTTGAGGGGTAAAAGTTTCATAAAGTGTGTTTGCCTTGTGATAAACAATTCAATAAATAAAATAATTCAATGAGAAATAGTGTTCCGACTAGAAAATACCCTCAATGTGTTAACTAACCAATAATATAAATATGAGAATTTGTAACATATTTGATATTTCTATTCATCACATAAATTTATCAAGACAAAAAAAAATTTATATTAAAATACGGAAGAATGATGCTCACCAAAAATAAGTAAATAAAATAATAAGTATATACTATATCTATATCTTCTAGAATATGTTTTAGAAAAAGGTTTCCGATGCGTATTTAAACTCTAAACCAGAAATTAAAACAGATTCTAAGTCCTGCATTTATCTTTAATATATTGCAATTATCCAAGTGCTTTAAAGAACTGAGAAACTATCGATAAGAAAATAAATAAGCCAAAATATTGTTTTTAAACAGGAATATGTATTTTTTTAAAAATGTGACGTTTATCTATATTTGAAGAAATAAAGGTTAAATCTTTAATGCTTTAAATAAATATTCAAACAGAGGTTTATTTAAGCTGAATATCGATTATATCGATATAAATTATAACGATTAATTTAATATTGTAGATTCTTAACTATTTTCCTTTTATTGCTTATTATTTATTCACTTACATTACTCAGACATAAATAAATATATTTAAAGAAATAAAACACACAAAATCACATCAAAATTTTATGGAATTTAAAATAATACCCATTTATAATAAATTTTCGATTACAGAGCATAAAAATCGACAACGAAGAGAGAAGCGTAACAAATGTGAATAATGTGAATAATTTGTGAGTCGCGTCGAGCGCATGAAACGCATTCAAACAATCGAATGACATTTCCGACTGCAGTTGGACATGAAAGTACCCAATCAGACGGAAGAGGGGGGTGGCCCCACTGGTAGCTTGTGGTGAGCACGTGGCTCCCAGACGGAAGCTAGTGGACAATAAAGCCAACAGCCGTACAATAAACAACAACAAATGGGCGCGCCGAGGCACGGCTAACAACGGAGCGGTGGAGAACCGGAGAACGAGGAGCGGCTGGGTTCCCCCAAAATGTCTGCATTGAGGAGCGAGCTCTGGTCTAAATAACAATCCGACTTTTTGCGACCTGTTTTATGTATGGTTTTTTTTTTATTTGTTGGTTGGTATTTATGAAGTTGCATGTCAAGCTGGCCAGACAGAAACTATACCCCCTTCATCCCTTTTTCCCCACAGATTTTAAGCTCATGTTTGGTAAAGCTATTTGTGTGGGTGTGCTGGGAAGCGTGAGTGATGGCTGAGCATTTAGGAAGAGACAGAGAGTGAGGGGGAAAAGGCCGAAGCAGGAATATCTAACCACCACTTTGGGATTTTGTAAGTGCAGTCACAGTTTTTTTATTTAATTTTTTTCTGTGTGCAGAAGGTGCGCCCACATATGTACATTTATGTGTAACCATATCATGGTTAATTTGGCCACGCATATGAAAAATGCGACTTGAGGAAATTACTATACAGGAAAAAAAAAGAACCAAGTTTTAAAGTGATATTTTCGACAGTTCTATTTTGGCTTTGCTTGTTATTATTAAAATTATATGAAATTAAAAAAAAATTATATTTTTTTTATATCGCTCATTTGCAGACTAAAATAACTCCAAAATAGGAAAATGAAAATATTTTTTTTTGCTTTTTTTTTTTTTTTTGGCAAATTAACATTTGTTTTTTTTCAGTGCATAAACTACCGAAACACCTGGGAAAACGTAATGCTCTACGATGTGGAGCATTAAACTTGTTTTACAATTATGCGGGGGTGTCAAATGAATTCTTGTCGCCACAACTGAAATAAACTGAAACTGAACACGCTGAGTCTGATATAATGTGAGATATTGTAGAGTAAAGAAAGAAATATGTTATAATCAAAAATTTAAGTTGCGTTGTTTATGTTGGGAAAATTTGACAAAAATTACAATTCTTGCTTTAATAATGCAGAAATATTCATTGCATTATTATTTATATAGAAAAAAAATTTTTATCAACTATTCACTATTTTCATCAATCACTATTTTGGAGTTCTTTCAGTCTGTAAATTAGCGATATAAAAAATATATATATTTTTTTAATTTATATTAAAAAATGTATTGTAAATTTAATTTAATTATATAGTTACTAATCTCTATAATGTTTTGAATTAAATATTGTTCAGTAGCTTGTATAAATTAGATTATATAAACAACGATAGAGCGTTGTCTAATATACTTAAATTAAGTATTTAAAGTTGTTTGTTTATAACTTGCCTCAGTTAAAAGCCTGAAGTGTTGTTTACCTGCAAAGATAGAAAAAAAGCGCATAACATTAATGAAATATACAATTATTAAATAATAGATAAGCAATTGACTTGTAAATATTGCAAATAATTAAGCATTTGTGTTGTTTATAAAGTTATCAGTAATTTTCTGAGAAGGGGTCTCTTAAATTTATTTATTATTTAGAGTATTTTTTTAAATTGAACCAATTTTTTTTTTTTAATTACTTTTGATAATTGAATGCTTAATCCATTTAATACAACCCCCCTTTTGGTTAAGCCCCTGCTACTGTCAATGGCCAACAACATAATTGCACAATCACAAGAGAGACATTAGCTGGCTATATCTTTCTCTTTCTCCTTCTCTTACGCTCTCTCTTTCTCTGTCTTTTTTGCACCATTTCCTCCATTGTTAGTGGGAGTTTCTGGGCATATATATTCGCAAGTCTGCCGCTCTATCTACCCTCCCTCTATCTATATGTTTGTTTTCAAGTAAATTAACCCACTTTTGTTGCCATTCACACCATCAAGAGCCACAACAATAACAACAAAAACTTGCAAATAAACATTACGATTATGAAATCGAAAACGGTTTTTATTTAATTTCACTTCATTTGCTTATCTGTCTGAACAAATAAACTGAGTTGAAAATTAGATCATGCGCAAATGTTGTTGAGGTTATTGAATTACGTTAATGAAGTCTGTGTTTATTAACTTGAATGAATATACAGTCATAATATATATATATATACAACAATACATAATATACATACGACAAAAAAAAAATAAACATATTTAACATTGACTAATTAAGGTATTTTGTAAAAATTAATTAACGTATTGTGTTTAGTAAAAAAAAAAAAAAAACATAAGCATGTGCTTACTTTACAAAAAATTGTTACTTAATTTTTCACTATTATTTCTTACATACTAAAACAATTATTTTAAAAGAATACAAAAAATGTTGTATTGTAGTTTTAAAAACAATAAATGTGAGACATTTTTTCAAAAATGTTCATTATATTTATATTAAATTACAAGATACATATTATTTCTTTTTAAATTTCCTAACTTATTTTTTCCAATTTTTTTTTAAACCTTTTTTATATTAGTTGGAAAAAGCCACTTAATAGATATATTAAAGTTAACTGAAACATTATTGATAAACTGTAACTGTATTGACAAATCGGTTTTGAAAATTGATAAATCGATTAATTTTATTACACCACTCGAATTCTTACGGTTTATATATCGCGCAATGAATTTGATTTAGAAAAAACAATATATGATATATACTAAAAATGTGTATACAATTTATAAACTTGTTATGTATCGAAGACTTTATTTAGAAATCTATCAAAATACATTGTTAGTTTAACATAGTATATTTTACTTTCAACCTCATATACTCTTGTTTTGTTATATCTCAAAGATTTTCATAATTTACAGTTCTCAAATATTTGCACATTTCTAAACTCTTCCTCAATTTTTAAACATATTTACCTTGGCAATTATCGAACATTATCGAACATATCGACATTAATACCTTATACGGAATTGACCTTCCACAATGCCAAACTGAACAACTTGTGCATTTCAATTTCATTGAGACTTCCCAAGCGACTTTCTAAGGTGATTTTATATTTTATAGCTAGAAAGTCAGCTTTTATAGCCATAAGCATAAGCGAACAATGACATTTGTGGCTAGCTCAGGCAGTCCAATAAAATTTGTAACCTGACGGAATAAACTTTTGTGATTCTATGTGTGTCTGACTTTACTGAAAACAAAAATGCATTATTAATGTGCCAAACTATTGCAGTTATTGCTGTTTCTAGCCATGTGGAGATGCCACATGGAGATTATGTTCACAATTTGGCACAAAACTTTTAGAAATGTGCAACATTTTGCCACAACCTCAACAGTTGGCCATGTTGATAATGCAGTTAACAGACAACAAAGGAGAGGGCAAAGCTAACAAATGACAAACAAATAATAATATAACGCATTGTCACTTACTGCGACATTATCTAAAATCAACACTGAGTCTCAATTTAGCACGATTAAACATCTGTCAGCAAAGTCTAACATTTAGTTAAAGTAAATAGTATAAGAGAAAAAAATTTAATTTATTTAAGTCGAACTCTCAAGTCTCTTTGGTAGTGAAATAAGAAAAAATGTTGTATTCAGATTTATATTATATTTAAATTGAAGAATAGAAAATATGCTTAAGAGCACAATTCTAGTGAAAAATGTCTGTAATCTGAAAACTTTTTAGATCTAGAGAAAATAAATAAATAAATAAAATCAGGTGTTAAGCGAGATGAGCTTAAACAAATCAAACCTAAAAAACATTATCTAGATGAATCAGAAAATCTTAGTTATACTAAATCCTAAATTAATCACGCAAATAATATTTATTTTGAATTTTTGATAATAATAATTTTGAAATTTCTTTTTCTGTCTGCTTCTCTAGTCAAGTTAATCCGCAAAGAAATTTATTTTATTCATTTTGTATTAAAGCTTTAAACTAGATTTACTTTTAGCTAAACAGACAAATTTTATTCCTAAGCTAAAATACCTCAAATATTTCCAAAATTAATCGTATATTTGTGCAGCGGAAATATTTATTTTGTAGGGCATATACAAATTCATTAATGGCCATAGAAAAGAAAAGAAAAGAAAAAAACAATCAAATAACTATAATGCACAAAATGAAGGTAAAGCAATTGAAAGACGCGGAAAAAACTTTGCTACGAAATATGCGACTCGTGTAAATAATAATTTTGTATTTTGGTAAATAAAATGACAGATGTTAAATTAATGCCAATTGGACACGCAACAAACTTTTAGCTAGATTGAATAATATTGTATATTTAAGTGTGTGTGTGTGTATATATGTGAATAGGAGTGTGAATGTTAATGAATGATTGTGGTTTTTTTTTGTGAGTTTTCTGTTTCAGGGCACTCTAACTTGGCATTATTATTAGATTGCGTGAAATTGTTAAGTTATTGGCAAAGAAAATTGCAAAAAAGTTATCGATATATTTAATGGCAATAGTGTGGGCATAAATTATCGATTTATTGATTTTGCTATGCATTTTGAAAGTGTTTGTAGCGGTAAAGTGTTTGATTAAAATTATAAATGCTATTGATATTTTTTGATTAGGTTTTTTTAATTTATTTTTATTTTATTAATTTATTTTTTGCTAATTTATTTTTAAAACGATTGTATTCTAATTATTTTTTAATTTTTTATATTTATTTGCTTGAATTAGATCTTCAATTAATATTTAAAAATATCAATATGCCAAAATAAAATAATCTTTAAATTCCCACGCAGAAAGGATTGCTGTTATTATCGATAATATCCTCGAAATTTAACATCAAACTACAACTTGATTATTAATTTAATTAGTATAAAATCTTGACAACTAAAGCTCAAGTTTAAAAATGTAATCAGCTTAATTTCTTGCTAAAAGATTTGACAAATTGCAGATGTCAACAAGGACAGCAAAGAAAGGATTAAATGCAAAGACTTTAATTGATTGAACATTTCTCTACAATATACAAAATGACCACATATAAGTAATTATTTAAATAAAGGAAAAGGCAAATCTATTAGCAAACCTTTTTCCTTTCTCAGCTGGGCACTTAACTCCCCCTCAATCACTTGCACTCTCCCTAATTAGCTGTGAAAAGTGTGAAAAACTTTCGCCTTGATGACGAGTTTTAACATTGGAAAGTGCAATACATATCATAACATGAACCACAATCAGTTGAGACACACGCTCATACATTAGATAGTCTCCAACTGGGCACTTTCCTCAATAGTCTTCAGTCTTCAGTCTACAGTCTACAGTTTGAGCCAATGTTTGCGAGGTAAATCAATTGAACTGAGTGCCCGTCACGTTTGCCCACTTCAAATCGGACTGGGACCCCGTCAAATGATGTTCGATGCTATATTATAATGATGTTATACTGAGCTTCACCTCAAGGCGGAGTTGGAGTTTCAACTTTTACCTACTTACAAACATGCTAACGCATAAATGAACATGATGACAATGACAAACCGCTAATCATAATTTAAGCGTAACAACAAACACCAAGCTAAATTGTTTAAACGTGTGCAACTCACACAAATATGTGAAAATATCATAATAACTGAACACAATCCGCAAAATCAGGAAAAAATATTATAAAAAATTCAACAAAAAGCCCCTCCGGGCTGGTAAAAGTTAAAGCATTTATTATTGTCGTCGTCGCATTTAATGAGGCAAAGCGAACGCCCCTCAAAAGTTGTTTTGTGACCAAGCAAATGCCCACAACGTTTGATTATAGCCTGGTCAAAAGCATAAAATCTCCAACATTCGATTTGAAAAGAGAGATAGATATCTAAGTGAATATTTTATATGTTTTTATTATATTATTAAACGCATATTTAGCAGTAAAATCTTTCAACAGGCTCACAACTCTTAAACTACATTCTCTTGTGTTTTAGATTAAAATTTTTGATGTTTGCAATTTGTTTTCTTTAAATATACACATTTACATATGGTGTAGAGGAAAATTCGAGGAATAAATAGTATTTCATCATTAATATATAATATTTATTTAATACTATAAATACAGCTTGCGAGTTAATGTATTCAAAAATAAACTGGGAATAGTCACGAGCAGTTAATAATAAAAAATTGCAACCAAGTTTAATCTAAAGTTTCATTCAGTGAAATTATAAAAAAAATGTTGCAATTTATAATGAATTTATGATAAAAAAAAACTACATTTTATTTTTAACTAAAAAATCTAAAAATTTAACCACGAATTTATTCGTTCAATCAAATTGAATTCTAAAATAACGCCTGTTCGTTTTTTGTGAGTTTTTTGTGTGTACAAATATACGGTCACACTTTCCTTTTTACTACCATTCTAACTTTTAATTGGCCACCCAAATAATATGTTTATTTTTGAAATTAAATTACTTTTATCCCGATCAATCGATCAATGGTAAAGTAACGCAGCAGGAAACACAAAAATAAAAAAAATTAACTTACATATAATTTTCCCAAAAATTTTATAATTTAATTGATGAGCCAAAAATATGTATAATATTCAAAACAATAATAACTAAAGAACATTGTCTTCAAATAAAGTTTTAAATATTTTCCGTGATTTTTCTAATGACATAAAAAAAGGACAATAAAATTTTGAATAAATAATGTATTCTGTTTACAAAGCAATAACATTATTCAGCTAAACAATAATTGAAAACGCTCAGATTATATAAATAATAGAGTATTTCAATGTCGACTTTTGTAGTTTCTTTTCAAGACTTTTATCATAATTGATATGCCGTTAACTAAACGACTTTCTATTGGATTAGAAAAGCGCGCAGAGAATCAGTAAAAGTTGAGTAAGAAGTAAAAACCAATTGCTTTGCTCGTTTAATTGCTGCTAATTGGAACCACGCCACGGCTATAAGTCTAAGGTTAAAGGTGTGCCAATTAGCCGTGGGCAGGTGTGATGCGATACAGTGCGATTTAGCCTGGTTATAGCTAAAAACGTTGCGTGTTTCTCAATGGGCCAATTGGCAATAGCAGCGTACTCAATGTAACTTTTTGTGCAAACCAATTTCATTTAAATTTCTTTTTTAATGTTGTTGCTTCTTAGTTTTTCCGGCAAAAAAAATAATAATAATAAGACCAGAAAAAAAAATCTTTTTAATTAAGTGGGCGTCGTACTCTGGCCTGGAACTGCAATTAATTATATGAATCCGACAAATTGATTCGAGTTTACATCATTTATCGTGGCAATTAAACTGAAGTGCAATGAGAACAACTACAACTGCAGTAATTTGTTTTTGATTTTAAATTGTTTATTTTGTGTTTACCCTTAACGTGACGTGTGTGTTGAGTTATCTCACAATTTGGGCTATCCACACTTTTGTGGTTCTTTGAGCTAAGAAGTTCAAAGTTCATGTTTACAGAAACTTTGCCCGTGTCGATGTAAACAGCCAAAAAATTTTCCGGCCGCCTTATCTGTGCTCTGTTGAAATATTAACAAGTTGGAATGTTTAATTGATTTATTGACTAGAAAATACCCTGCAGTTAGTTCTAAAATACTTGTAATTACTTGGAAATAAATAACAATCATAATTATTAAATTGTACTTAAAAAATTATTTTATTAAGAGTACAAAAAAAAATTATTAAAAAATAAAAATGAATTTCTGTAAAACTAGTTAAGCTTATCAGAAAATAGTTTTTAGTTTGAATATATTAATTTTTTGTTTGTGGAGTGATAAATTCTAAAAGATATTGAATACGAGAATCTACATACCAAATTTGCTATTTTCGCTTAAATAGATCCTGAGATTGAGCGTATTGACTTTATAATACCCTTCTTACTTACACTTGGAAGTACAGGGTATAAAATTGTGCAAATAAAAACAGAATTCAAACAGATTTAGAACAGGCCCTAAGCAAAGCAAACTTTGTGCGACTTTCGGACTTAGAAAATTGCCAAAAAAAAAAAAATAAATTTACTAACAAGTTTTTTTTTAGCTGCGAAATCGTTTTAGCCTTTTACACTCTATTAAGCGGCGACACACGCGTTGAATTTAAGTTAATGTATAAGGTACATAAATCGTCAGTTCGTCAGACATTTCAAGTTCAATAAACTCTCTGGCAACGTGTCAGAGTTGAACAATTTTTCATTTCCGCTTTATGCATCTTTTTTTTTTGTTTTGTTTTTTGTAGAAAACTTAAATTGGCATAACTAGACAGCAAAAGGCAACAATGGAACTTACAACAAATGGCCATAGAGTGGCAAGAGTTGAGTTTGAGATTTTATTGCTGAGGGTCAGTTGAATTAATGAACAATGGGCGCCAAACAAACTATGAGACATCAGCAGAAAATGGCAATAATAAAATGAAATTCAAAGGAGATGGGGCTTATAATTTACTTTATCCAAAAGACACAACTACACAACAGTAGCCCATTTGTTCCATTTCATTTGGTAATAACAAAAGGCAGCACAGTTAAATAAACCAAAAATGTCATTCAATAAATTCGACATTTTATTTAGTTTACTGTTTTTTTGACTACAATTTTAGCCTGCAAACAATTCAGAGAGTCGACAATTATTTTGTTTCATTTAATTGCTATTTCCCGTTAGCTCATCCTTTCGGAATGAGTTCACAATTAATTGAAACATTAGTTATATATATGTATATATAAATGGAGCAAATGTTTAGTTGAAGTTTGGCATTTGGTTAACTTTCATTTAATAATTTTTATAAAATTAAAAAAAAAATTTAATATCTTTAAAAAGTGGTCTATTTATTTATTTATTATTTTTTATTTTTTTTTTTAGCCTATTTATTTGATTACATTATAGGTAATACCATTTTACTATTCACTTCACGATAAACAAAAAAAAAACTATAAGTATCAAATATTAAATGAAAATTACTAATATATTTTGGAATTCTACTATTTTCCATATTTTTTTTATAATTTCTAAATAAAATGCTATTGTAAAACTTACAAAAAAAAATTTAGTAGCTAAAAAAAAAACCATTTTACTATCTATAGTAAATTTTCAGTACCAGTCTCTTAATTTTCGTAAATGTTTTACAACTACAGAACAATCTCACGAAGCAGAGATGATATTTATTATATTTAAGAGTTTTCCTCAAATCTCAGACAGAAAACTCGCAATTTTGAAATTAAAAAAAAAATTTATATAAAGTGTGTACCTATTTAAGCCAGAAAACTTTATTAAAGATTTAATAGAGCGTTTTTATATAATGATAGCAATATCTATATATATTATTATCTCTAACTTTTCTATAAACAAATAATTGAAGATAACAGACGTTTGTTTACTCTAACAACACGTTTCGATATTATATAGATTCTCAAATACCTAGTGCAAATATATCGCGAATGCCAAACACTGATAAAAAGAAATAGTATTACTCATCTACTAAATTTAAAGTTTAGCACTCAAAGCGAATCAAAACGAAACGAAAAACAATAAAATAAAATGAGAAAAAAAAACTTTGTGTGAGAAAACGAATTTCGAAAGTAAAATTCTCAATTGTTTTTTTTTTGCTTATTTTTTTATTTTTATTGAGAGCTGCCTTAGGAAGCAATCACTATTTTTCTCAAACAAAATACAATCGTCAAGTTCAAAGTGGCAACCATAAAAAAAAACTATGAGAGAGTACCTAAGGCCAATTTAATGCTTAAAATCAAATAATTTGAAGGAATCATTCAATTTTTATGGTATTAAGACAGTGAAAAAATTTCAGTGAAATTCCATTGAAATATGTTTCATATATTTCTGTTTCCGTATGGAAAATATCTTAAAACGTTTCATAATTATTGGGCCAAGTTATTGCACAATACAAAAAACGCAGAACTATTTTGCAAACCATAGAAAAAAATCAATGACACAAAAGAGGAAAAAAAAATATTCGGGGTGTTCGACATGGAAATACCCTTGCATTTGTAATACCTTTTTTTTACGATTAATATGAAATTAGCTAAATTGATTAAATAATAACAAGTTTAGAAGTGATTATTTAATTCGAAAATAGAAAAAAAATGGAATTTCTGATTAGGACAATAAACTGATTAAATAAATTTTAAATAAAAATTGTTTTCTATGTAAGCTGGTTTTTTAATTTTGAATAATAATAATATATTTATTTTTTTTTTTTTTTTTTCATAAATAATAAATTAATAAAAAATAAAACATTTGGCATTTTTGCAGATATTCTAAACGCTTTTTAGAGTTATATTTTAGAGAAGTATAAAGATGTTGACTTAGAATTAATTTATATATCGTTTAAAAATTGACGTAAACATTTTCAAAAATAATTTAAATTAATTTTTGACAATTTTTTATTATACAAAAACTTACACTCAAACTCTCAGATTTTACATAATTTTTTCTTTAGATAGAATTTATCTAGCTAACATTTATTTAAAGAAACAAATATTTGTTAGAGTATTTAAGTGCCCAAATTACTAATTGTTCTCATTTGAAGGTGTGTTCGAAAAGCAATACACATATGTCGGCAGATTGATTTATAAGGCGAAACAAAGCAACAAAATGAGCAAACAAGAAAACCTCGAGCATAACAAAAAAATCAATGACGCACGTGTGGAGAGCAAAAAAGAAAAATGAAACTAATTAAGCAAAAAGTACTTAAAAAAGAGACTAGAAAAAAAATTCAACAACAAATGACAAAGGCAAAACGGCAAACGACAAATAACAAAAAGCCAAAACGACAATAAACAATAAATAAAAAAGCCAAACAGGAATCAATATTTAGTGCCCACCTTCAATAGATCTGCGAGGGTCAAACGTAAATATTGAGACTCTATTGGCCATGGCCAAGTCAATATATCATGACAATTGTCAAGCTCTTAATTGATGAAGTTTGTATCTTGAGTGTATATAACAGATAAGATAATGAAATGCAATAATAAATAAAGTACATTAAAGAAAAAGTAAAAATTGCAATTTAATATTATTTTTTGCAATTATGCATGAATGTTGTAATAAAAACATTTTATTTTTTATGTAAGAGATTATAAGTTTTCTTTTAATTATTATTTGTATTTAATGTTATAGGAAATAAAGAAAAACTAAAAAAAAATACATAATTTTTATTTTATAATTGAATTTTATTTTAAGTACTTGAAGTTTATTAAGGATATATATATAGTTTTTTATTTCACAACTTTATTATGTTTACTTGGCTAACAACAAAAATTTCCTTAATGTAAACGTAATAATAAATAAAGCTAGCGGAACATTCAGAACACATTCCTGCATTATCTTAGTTGGAGGTCTTTGCAACAAATAATTTCGCGTATAATAAATTAAAATTATGTGCCGTTAGTTTAACGCTTTTCTTGGCATTTTTCCCAGCCACAAAAGACAAAAACTACAACAATCAAGTTACTGTCAAGCTCAAAAAGTTACAGAACAAAAAAAGGAAAACTAAAATGTACACTGACAAAAAAGAAATAAACAAAAAGTTGATTGTTAGTATTTGTGAAACATTCTGCACATCCTGAAGGCCAATAACTGGTGGTAACAGTGCACTTGGACAGACAGCAGACATCTGAAAGCCACATAAACTTTTTATTGCCCAACCAGACAAATTTGTCAAAAAAAAAAAAAAAAGTTAAAAATCATATTTTGCCAAGGCAACAAAAATGCAGCAAGTCTACACAATGGCCTTAAGCAAAGTTCACATTCCGCAGTTACAGTCAGTAAACTAAGTATATGTACTAGAGATGAGAAATATTATGTTAGCTGTGACAGGCAAACATTATAGCACACTTTCAAGACAGATTTAAAATATTAATATTTATAGTCTTGCTATTTCCAGCTGTGAATATTTAAATCAACAGTGCATAATTCCAATTAACATTTGCAGAAACTATGTAATTAACAGTCACTGATAACAATAACAGCCTATATTACATTTAAAATGCCTTTAACAGTCACAGTTTCTTATAACAGTTTAACACACCAGCATTAACAGACAAAGTATTCATACTAATTTCCCAAAACATTACAAGTTTTATTTAAAATTAATATATGTTGTTATTTAAAAATTCATATAGACCACATTTAGGCTGGTCAAAAATTTTATATTTTGCAGATTAAATAAGGATAGTTAAAATATTAAAATTAATTGAAATATGTATTGATATTATATAATGTATAAAATATTTGAGAAAAAAATCTTAAAAATATACGATTATTTGAAATTTTAGTTTGTTTGATTACTGATAACAGTTTGAATACTGATAACTGTTCCGAATGCACTCACAATTCCTATAACAGAAACTGTTAAGTTATTAACATTATTTAAAATTATTTAACAGTGTGTTTTAACTGTCAAAGACTCTGGACGAAGAGGTTAAAGGTAATTTAAAAAATATACTTTTATTTTATATAATATATAATAAATAAAAAAAAAAGGTAAAATTTAATAATAAAGTTGTAACTTTTACCGCCCAGATATAGATATTAACAGTTAAACAATTAACAGCTGTTAATATGTATATACGCATTAACAGTGTGTTTTAACAGTCAAAGACTCTGAGGGAAAAAGTTAAAGGTAATTTAAAAAATTATATTTTATATAATATATAAAAAAAAAAAAAAAATTAAAATTAAAAAATATAGTTGTAACTTTTACCGCTCAACAACAAAAACTATTGCTCATATCTAATATATAAACTTGTAAATATATTTAGTTTTGTGTATGTCGCATAAAATACTTCCTCTTCAGTATATTGCTGCCTCATTGCAGCAGCGGCAATCAGAAATCTTGGCAACTTGTGGCCAGGCCAGCCAAATTGCCTATGCAGTCCAAAAAACCAAACCCAAACTCAATTCCAATCCCAATAGCAATTTTCAATCCCGATTCGCCTTATAATGTCTTATGACACAGCGCGCAACAATTTTATTTTATTTTATGGACAAAATGAAGAGACTTGAAAAGCTGTTGAAGACTACGACACATTTGGCAAATCATCAAGCGTTAAATTTCCTGCAACAATTGCTTAATCGATGAGGGAGCAGTGAGAGGGGCAAACTATGCATAGTTTTCAAACTATTTTACAGCCAAAATTGATCAAATATTTATTTAGGCTAAGTAAAGTTCGTTAGTTAAGTAAATACAATTAAGTTTATGCTATATTAATTTTGAAATAGAAACATATAAGGAATTTTCAGTTTTTAAATATTTATCATGCGAACACTTAGAATAAACATTTAGCAATCATCAATATGGAAATGTTGGAAGAAGTTTGAAGAATTTTCACTAAGCAAAATGTGTTGAAATATATATAAATATATTTAGTAAATGTGCATGTTGTAAATTTTCGATAATTAACAGGAAAAAATGTGCTTTGAAAATATTTATTGTCATGATTTCTAAACATGATAAAATAATAATAATAGAAAACAGTTTTTAAGTGTAAAAATATTCTTGGCAAGCAATAAATTAATTTTCATAAAATTAAATAATATTTTCAAAAAATTATTCTCAATAAACTAGAAAAGAAAGTAAACTTTGGCAAAGTCAATTTAAATAAATTTAAAAACATTTTCTTTTCTATTTGGAAAAAAAAGAAAAAAATATTAAACTACATATTAATAAATACAAAAAAAAAACATTTTCTTGTCTATTTATATTCACTTTTTATTAAATGTTTTATATAAAATTCTTAGCGCTTGAATTGCAGTTGTTTAATTGTTGCAAATTTGAACTTGTTACCGTTTTAATATGCTCAAGAATCAACTGTGTGTGCTCCCACATAATCTAGTTGAGTAAATTCCAAAATAAGTGGATGCCACAGAAGCGGCAACCAAATTCCAATTAAAGTTGCAACCGAAGAAGTTGCAGCTCATTAGAAACGACCTCAAAGCGTAAAATGCTAGCCGAGAAAATAAAATGAAAGATACAAAACATGGGAAAAACAATTGAAAAGAAAGCTGTGAACAGAAGGAGTGGACCCTCTCCCCTCCATACTGGCTAGAGACTAACCCACAGCCACCCAAAGT
Organism: Hirtodrosophila alboralis; assembly: GCA_035043045.1. Taxonomy (NCBI): domain Eukaryota; kingdom Metazoa; phylum Arthropoda; class Insecta; order Diptera; family Drosophilidae; genus Hirtodrosophila; species Hirtodrosophila alboralis. The sequence continues at coordinate 2,255,162 of JAWNNH010000048.1, forward strand.
GGGCGTGGCACTTGTTATTATTTATTTATACACAATAAAAACAAACATGTGTTGCAACCAGAAACTAGACTGGTAGAGAGGTAAGTAAGACAGGAGTATGACTCGATTTACGACTGAGCAGCAAACATGTCTTATCGAGTCTAGCGTACTATTAACTTTGCCCAAGACGTCTAAAAAATATATATATATATAAATAGTATATATACTATATAAATGTATATGTACATTATGCAGCATTCCGCACATATTTTGCCTTGAGTACGTCTATGTATGTCTGTAAGCAGCTTGATGTAGCGCCAAGTTACATGATATCAATAAAAGTGCAGAGACTATTATGCGAGGGTTGTACCTAATATTATATCGAAAATTTATTTTCACTCGATTTTAGAACACAAAACAAATTGCAAAAAAAAAATAAATGTAATATAGAAAATCAAGATAGCCCTCATATACTGAACCCTAAGACCGTTTGCGAATTACAAACGCTAGAATGTATAAAATACCTGTAAGTATGCAACACTTTGTATTCTTCTTCTGTGATTTAATATATATAATTATGGTAAAGTTGAAATAAAGTTAAATAGTTGAAGAACGATTGTTTTTTCTGTTTTAAACGCAATTTTCCCTCAGTGTAAAAAATATAAAAATATATAATATTAAAAAAAAAAAATTTTTTATAGTGCAAACATATAGAGCTATAATAAAAAAATCATAAAAGCTCTAATTTATGTCAATAAATACTAAATAAATAACCTTAAACCTAATTAATGTCATTAAATACTAAATAAATAACCTTAAACCTAAACCCTAAAATTAATTCACACCTTTAATATCGGTTTAAAGCTCATGTATTGATATTTCAATCAAAATTAATGACACTTACTTTAACAAGCTTGTGAAAATAAAAATAATTGAATTTAACTAAAAGATGTATTTGCAGAGTAGCTCAAAAAATAGCCAAATATATATATAATTGGTAATTGCAAGCATGTTTAATATACTTACTAAAGGTATTAAAAATATAATTCAGTAATTTATTAAAAAAAAATAGAAAGATTAAATTTTAATAATAATAATTACAATTATAGGTACCTTAAATAAAAATTGGACTGACAATAATTAAGTGAAATGTTTAAGAAAATAGTCAGCAACCTGTTGCAACCTTGAGATGATGCTAACGTAAACCGTGACCTTTTCTGTAATTTTTAGAAATTTATTGGAAAAAAAGTTTACATACAATTCTATCTTTCGTAATAATAAGAACAGCCCTCGCTACACTAAGAAGTTGAAGGCGCTGAAGCAACAGCAGAAGCGACAGCAAAAGGTAGACATAAGCAGACATAAATAAGAAGCAAAAGAAGAAGCAAAGAAGCAAAAGCTCACAAAGTTGGCAGTCAAGGGCGGTGAGTGGAGGAGTTGGAGTAAAGGGGGCGGGGGGAAGACGACTGGTAGCACTCAAGAATGTTGCACCTTGTTGCAGCAAACAACTTCCTTGGCACTCTTGAGCTGTGCCAGGTTAATGGACATGCACTACACATTGCAAATTACCAAAACGCAGAGACACAAAGAGAAAGAACCCCCTGGAGAGTAGAAAGAGAAGGGGGGGAAGAGAGTATAAGGTTAGTAGGCGGGTGCAGTGCTTTTATCTTACTGTATTTGGGAATACACTACACACAAGACACAAGGTCTCCAAGCATTCACAGCAAACATATTTTCAGTTAGTGCAATTTCCCATTGCTTTCAACTTTCATTTTGCGTGCAATTTGCAGATGCCTTTTTGTAGATACATTTGGGGATACTGTTTCGGACATTGTTGCCAACAATTTTGATGATGATAATGATGATGATGATGGTAGATTCTATCAGAAAATGTTTAAATTATAATCCAACAAAAAAGAAAAACATAAGCTGACAAAAATGTAAAAAAAACAGTACTTGACAGAGTAAAAAGAATATACTTGGTTAAATAATGTTATGTGGACTTTATGAAAAGTATGATTATTTAATCTTATATTTCTTAAGCTTCAAACAAGCTTAACTAAAATAAATATTAAATAAAAATTATGTTTTCAGACATTGCTCATGCAATGAGAGTATTGCATCTCAGTTTTAAAAGTATTTTAAAAAGATTATCATTAAATATATGTCGTCTGCTTCAATCAAATCCCAAATCAAATTTTATTTATATTTTATTCAAATAAAAATTAAAAAAATAAATAATAATAAAAAGATTATCTGCTTCACTCAACTACAAAATTAAATTAAATTCATATTTTATTCAAAGAAATTATTAAAAAAAAAAAAAATAAATAAATAAACCATTTTTATTAGTTTTATTTAAAGGCAGACTTTAAGGAATTAAGTTGTAAATAAACTTATGCTTAAAGCAAAAAAAAGCAAAAGTTTTTTTGAATTGTTAAATAATAAAAAAATATTTTCTAAAAATAGAAATACAATTTTTTAAACATTGTTGATAATTTCTACAATCACATCTGGTATAAAATTAAAGTTGTTTATTCTACTAAATGAATTGCAATTTAAAAAAATAAATGCAATATAATAAAATTAACTTTTTTTTAATATAAGCTAAGAAATAATATTTATCTTTGATTTTTATTAATATAAACTATTTTTTTTTATTTGAAAACAAATTATTTAAACAAAAATTAAATGTAAGTTTTTAAGCATTTTAAAAAATCAAAAGCAAGATTTATCTTTAAATATTTTTGCTAAAAATGAAAAATCACAATTTTTTCGTTGAGTTATATTTTAAAAATCAAAAATCAATTTTAATATTCTTTTAAGTCATAGGTGGATTTTAAATTTTATTTTTGTTTTAGGTATATGTAAACTTTTAAGCACAATTAAAAATAAACTAAATTGAAAAGCAAGTAACGTGGTAAAGTTAATGTCTCTATATTGATGTGCTAACAGTGAGTTGTAAATTACAACGAGTTTATGAACGCATTTAGTTAGAACTACGCTCCGGAAATCTCTTTAAAAGTAACTTTCATTCTTCTATCTATCGTTGGGCTTCCTATTGATGGAAGTAAACATTGCCTCATTAAATCGCATTCGCTTTGCTTCCATATACCAGCTACGAATCATTAAAATCCTACAACATACATATACTCTGTAACTAATAGGCAACTGACTGCAATTAAGAAAGAGAACATAACATTTAATAGATCCATCCAACCCGGTTTAAAAGACCAACTTACAGGTAGTAAGCGGTCAGATGAAAGACAACAAAACGGCAAAAAACGGCAGTAAAACGCCAATCAGCGAATGATGTTATAGAAGTGAATCAGAAATGAAGCACTCTAAATAATATTTGTATCTATAAGATACAGCATAATCCTGTTAAAGAAAGCTCCACATGACATTGACAATTTGCATGTCTGAGAAATAAAGTAAGTGGAGTCCTCAAAACTGCCTTTCTATGCAAATCCTTTCCAATAGACACAAAAAAAAAAATAAAAAAAAAAAAGAAAGAAAAATCGAGAGAGAAACTGGTTAAATTCTCAAAACAGACTGCGCACCTGTCGCAGGTAAACGTAGCCGGCGAATGTCTTTGGCAAATAGAGAAAAAAAATACAGTCAGGTAGAAATAAGAATAAACAAACAAAACAAAAAAAATGCGGCACAAAAGAGTAAATAAAGTAGAAGAAAAAATCACAGCAAAGCAAAGAAGAACAAGCAAAGAATACAAAAATCAAAAAAATAAAAAAAAGATTCACCTGTCACGAGTAGAACTCAGCGCGGTCTTTAGCTCTCTCAATTTATTTTATTCTCTTTTGAGCATAACTGAGAATTGATCACGACATTTGTAGAAGAAATTTTGATCTTATTTACTCTAATAAAGTTGGTATACAGGGTTTTGCTATTTAGTTTGTAACTAATTGTAATAAAAGCAAAAGTGACTGCATTATATTGATTCACATTAAAGTTTACCAAAAAATTTACAAAAAATAAAATAAATAATAAAAATAGTTTTTGGGCGGAAAAAAAAATCTCATAATAAGAAATAAAATAATTTTTAAATAAAATTCTGAAAATTTCTGTAATTTTTTGAGCGAAATAAATGTTTTAATAAAAGTTATAAAATCATGTTTAAATCAAATTCCATAAATTTAATTTAATTACTAAAATTTCAGTCAAACACTAAAAAATGTTTAATAAGAATTATGAAATGATTTTTATTTATTTTCTTTTATCAAAAAATTTAATTACTTATTTACGGTCATTTAACCTTAAACCAAATAAACTTAATATAACAAAAAATATAAAGAAAAATATTTAATTAATTAATAATTTAGACCAATAGAAAGGCAATAAAAATCTTTAGAATTGTTAAATCAGTAGATAAAAAATTATAATAGCAGTATTGAGTGTTTAAAAGTATTAATTAAGCTGCCTCAAAATGATTTATTTCAGTAGAATATTTGCAATATAATACATAAATAAATTTATATTAAACCACTTGATTATTAGAAAACTTTCAATGTTTTTCATATAATTAATTTTATTCATTGAATTTCTTTTCTATTTTTTTGTTTTAGAATAACTTAATGTCCATCTATTACACTTAAATAAATAGCCTTTTAACTGATTTCTTTCCTTTCTAAAAAATCTATAAATTATTAGATATTTATTTTGTTTTTTAAGGGTTTGAAAATACTACAAAAATAATCTTGAGATACAAAAAAAAACCTAATTTAAGTAGGTTATAATAAAGAGTGTACTAACAGGTCGTTAGTTTTTATATATTTTAATGGAATTTCAGCTATTTCTTCTACCTCTCTGCCCTGAAGACTATTTATAACCCTTGGTTAATGAGCTTAAACTGACCGTCAAAGTCGGCTTAGCAGCTCCTAGAAAAAAAAAAGAAAAAACAAAAAAAAAAACATTCACAAAATTAGTCATTGTGATTAATGAGCAAACTGGCCGGTAAATCTTTTGACTTGTTTTTTTTTTTGTATTTTGTATGAGTTTTACACAAATATGTGATTATGGGGCAAGCATAGAGTTGTGCAACTTGCTCCGCTGCATGCCACATTATTCAGATCAGTCGAGCGAGTCTGTGAAATGTATCTGCATTTTGTTTCTTTATCTGTATCTGTATCTGTATCTGTGACTTCGTGTGGGTTCCTCGTTCGGGTCAAGTTCAACATGCAAATTATGTTTTAAAGTTTTATTTTTATATTTTTTGTTGTGGAGAAAAACCAAAATATTGATTGACACGCTCTTAAGTTGAAGTTTGTCTTTCAGTTTCAGATATATAATTATGGTGGTGGTTTAATAAACAATTTCAAAGCTTAAAGCACTAATAAAGCTTATTGTTGTTGTTGTTGATGCTGCTTTTGTGGTGGTGTCTCTTCTAACGGTTGTTGCTGGCGCAATTATTAATGCCGCAAGTGGCCTTCAAAGTGATACAGCTTCGAGTTACAGTACCTCACAAGTTTAGTCACACAGCAACATTTTAAACAAGTCTGACTTATAAGCTAACTGTGCTAACAGCAACATTTAAAATCAGCAAAATGGTTGAATTTAATTAAAAATAATAAAAATAATAATAATAAAACAATAATTTAATATTTTTAATAAATTATTAGAAAAAAATCCCAAAAAAAAATTTTGACAGCTTTAAAAGACTAATAAAACTTTTATAATAAAAAAAAAAAAAAAACAATTTAAAATTTAATTATTTGGCTTAAGCTTTTTAAATTGAAAATGTTTTTATTTATATACCGAAGTGATTTTTGGATACAACTTTTAGCTTGTTAATTTTAATAAGTACAAAAATAAGAGTCTGTTTATTTTTCCCAAAATTTTCTAATTAAAAACTATTATAACAATATTTAAATGCTGTTTTATTTTTTTTTAACTTGCCGCATTAAGTAAAGCTAAATTTAATTTATTAAGATAAAATATTTTTTGTTTTATTTTTCAATAACCGTATTGCCGTCTGTAAATTAAATAAAAATTAAAAATGTTTAAAAAAAATATATATTTTACTAAGAAGAATAAAAATAAAAATAAAAAATATCAAATTTTAAAAAAATATAATTTTGTTAATAAACTCCATTTTTATATATATATTGATATATTACGGCAAATAAGAATAAATATTTTACTATACAAATTGGTAAATATTAATATGAATAATATGTATAATATTATTTAGGGTAAATTTTTAGCTTATATTGTATTTTTGGACAAGGTAAAATATTAATTTTCCAACACTGTATATTAATTTTGTTTGCTATTTACTTGACAGTTTATTTGGTTAAACAAATTTTTAATAAATTTTTATTTTATGCGCTGTTAAAATATACTTAAAATTCAAATAAAATAAAAACAATCAATGCATTTAAAATATTGCTGCAAATAAAAAAATTAAACAGCGTACAGATAATTCTATGAGCCACTGTATGTGTATACAGCAGACACTTATACATACATATATGTATCAGCTGAGCTGTGCAACAACAAGAACAACAGTAAAACCACCCCCAATTGGAGATGCCGCCCCCAAAATTGTTCTGCATAGGCCTGAAACAAAATTCTAGAACACACACAGAGCCAGGCAGCATCCAAAGGAATGTCAACCCCCAAACAAACAAAAAAAAAGAACCGTTTCATTGATTGAAAATGTGTGTCAGACATGTTGGCAAAATAACGGTACATGGACTACTACACTATACTCACCTCAGAAACGGGAATTTGAAGGCGGCTGGACGTACAAATTGTTGTTGTTGTTGTCGTTGATCCCTTGAAGAGCCAATAACAACAATCAGAAGACGGCTTAAAAGGAATGCGTCTTGCACTCTCTGCTCCCGTTCGATCTCTCTTTCTCTCTCTTTCCTACACACACAAACACACACTTGCTGGCGGCGACGTTTTGATTCACTTCTTATTGCAGGCAGCGCCGCTGCTTTTTTATTTGCTTTTTATCTAAACTGCGACGTCAGCGTCGACACTGGCAATGACATTTTCATACACACACACACACAACAAATACATAAATACGCGCGCGGCGACGGTCAGCGAAATTTCTTGTTGATGTTGCTGTTTGGGGTTGTGTGTATTTTGCAGGGGGGGTAAGGTGGTCGTGCGGTGTAGAAGTTTTGCAAGGCAGACAGGTGCACTTACAACCAAAGCACACACACAAACATAACAATTAAGCATTCACACACACACACACACACAAAGACGCGACGCGCAGACAAATGAGAGACAAACAAACGATGCGGACGCTGGCACCTGGCACTGAACTTCTCTTCTCTCTCCTCTTACACTTTAATTTTATTTTTTTTGCACGCGGCTTCAGTTGCAGCTCTTTTTTTTTTATTTGTGTTGCTCGACTTTAAATTTGCTTTTCTTTTTATCTAATCTTGGTTTGCTTGCTTGCTTTCTACGCTTAGATAGTGCTTAATGGGCTCTTATCTAGCGCTGCTTTGTCGCCTTTGCATACACTTCACTTTTTTGTAATTAATTTAATTTTATAACCCGCGATCCGACGTGCGTATTCTTCGGCGTCAAAACAACAACAAATGCGCACGCAAGCCAAGTATGACCCTATGGTGTATAATGAAAAATAGCTCGCTGGTATTTTCTGGTATAATTTAGGCAATTGTTGTGGCGCAAAAACTGGTATTTTTTGGCAATGCGTGTGAGTGAATAAGCTGCTCGTAATGGCTGTTGATATTTGAATTTGAATTTGCAGAGCGGCAAGTTATATAAATATTAATAAATCGAATACTTAAATAAGACAGTTGGCTTAATAATGCCTTTATTTGATTAATATTGCAGTAATGTTGACTAAATGTATTTAAGAAAAGAATATTAAAGTAAAATATAATCAACCACTGCCATGCTGTCTGAAGCTAGTAGCTATGACACTTCTTTATTGCTATCTCTCTCTTTCTGTTCAAAAGCTGGCAAATGTTCAATGACAAAAGCTAACGGCTGTGTAAAGAATATGTGTTGCCAAAGACTGCCGCTAGAAATGCGCAAGAAAAATATTTGGAATATTCACGATAGGTGTCGCTTAAAATTTGAAAAGCTATAAATCTAAGTTGAAATTTTAGTTAAATTATAAGGTTCTTTCTAGATAAAGTTTAAAACTCTAAATAGAATATAGTAAACAGAAAATGAAGTCCTAGCAGTAGATAAATATTTGTGGAAACTAATAAAAAATACGTAAAAGAGGATAGAGAAATTATTAAAAACAAATCTTCAGGAATTATCTCAACAAAAATTATTTAGATTTGACATATCATTCTTAAGCCCGTTTTTTTTATTTAAAAAATAAAATAAAATTAAGTAAAGTTAAAGTATCCTCAATTTATTTACAGTTGGTTAGACGATTTGATCAAATAAATAATATATTTCTGATATTCTTATCAGTAGCCATATGGTAATATATCTATGTATTTTTCACTTATCGTAATTTTAAAAATTCACACTCACATAAATCAAGACCTCTTTAAGCTTGAAAACAAAGTCTATCTGCAATTTCCCTGTGTACTCTTTCATTTTTTATTTTATTTTGCGTAACACTTTTAAAGCGGCGTCTTCTCTCGTTTTCTGCATCATCTTGGTTAAATCTGATAAAATCTGATAATGATAACGAATTATTTTTATGATAACCAGTCAGTCTGTGGGTTGGAGTTTGCTTACGTCCGCTGTTTTACAATTTGTTAGCATTATATATAATATATTTTTAATTTTTTTCATAGTGGCAGCTAAAAATAAATCGTGTAATTAACGATAACATCTGTCAACTTGTTATTTAAATGGGGATGCTGATGAGATAGCTATAGTCAGGGTTAGAAGAGACTGGGGGTGTTGTTTGTAAGGTCTTCCAGGTGAGATTAAATCCAGTTATTCTAGCACACGCTGTAATTTGTTTATTATAATTTTAATATGAAAACTTTTATTTAGTATCTGGAATGAGGTTATGAGCGTTTAAGATCCTTAACTGATCCCTGTCGTATTTAAAAGAATTTCGTTAATTTTTTATTATAATTTTGTTGTCATTTTAATTGTGCCTAATTTGAGAATATTGTTTTTTAAAATATATTAGTTGCACTTGATTTTAGAACACAAAATTATTCAATTAAAAAGAAATTTAAAAAAAAAAAGAAATTTAATGTAGTATAATATACCTTATATACTTTTTGGTAAAGACGGTTGCAAATTTTAAGCGATATGCAGCAAACAGCGCCTATAAGTATGCAATTTTTTTTTGCAATTTTCATATGAACAGGCCTACATAGATTCAACAATTGATACTGATAAAGAATATATATACTTTATATAGTCAAAGATGCCTCCTTATGCCTGGTTCATTTATACACTATTTTGGCCTCCATTTACCAATTTTTAATGGGTATAGGTTGTCAAAAGGGGTCTGCAATTTCGAATAATATTTTTTTTAACATTTTTTCGTTTTCAAAAGATAAAACATCAGGTCTTTCCTCTGGTTCCTATTCTCGAAAAGCTTTCATTATTCATATATCCAAAATACATAATAAAAATTTCAATTGTAAATGTTTTTTTTTCTGCAATAAAAAATGCGAAAAGGTATAAAATTAATTTATATATTTTTTCAAAATTTGACTAGAGCCAAAAGGCTTTTTTAATGAAGAGATTTTTTTTTTTTGTAACCATTATATCAATGAAATTACTTTCTAAGGGAACTTCTACAATATTTTATCGGAAATCGGAATAGTTAAAAATTATATACATTAAACTCCCCAAAGCTAATCAGTTTCAATTACAAGAAAGCACATGTTGCCATGTCGCATATCTGAGGTTCAAATAGAAAACTATTTCAATATATCAATCAAAAGTGTATAATTTAAATGTTTTATCATTAAATTATCAGTAAATTGTAATTGTAATTGTTTTTATATCAGTTATTTTTTGTTGGTTTTATATCCATGTGATTGGCCTGATACCATGTGGTTCCATTTCTAATGTCGCCAGTTTAATATTAAATTTCCTATAGTTCAGTTGCGTCTTTTATATTTGGCATAGTTTTTTCGTAACGAAATGACAAAAACTTTTACTTCACGGCGATTTTTGTGTGCAATTCTATTTAAATCTCGTATCCATGTGCAAAGTCAATTTTTGTATAATTTTGGAGCTACGGAAACGGCCTATGAATATGGCTGATGTGAAATAAATGTAAAAAGTGTGAGAAGAAGAGAAATGTCAATATTTTGATATATTTAAATAATAAACTAAAATATTTCCGAAGTGTATTTCGTTTTAAATTGTTCAGCTTAATTTCAAGTAAATCAAAAAGAAGTTTTGCTATTTTATATACAATATTTATTTAAAATATATCTTTTGTTATAATAAAAATAGTATTTATATTTTTTAATTTAAAATTTCTAAGTACATATTGTTATTATCAGTTAGTTAGAAGGAAGGAAATATTTTATTATTAGAAAAAAGGCAGTTGAAAGTAAGGTAATATATTTTTTTTTATCAGAACAGGAGTACAGAAAATTCTGCTCAGGGGGTTAAATAGAACCCAAAAAACCTAGAACAAATAAAGCTCAAGGAAACCCAAAAAAAAAACTAGAACCAATATAACCCAAGGAAACCCTAAATATCAGTTTGAAGATATTGTGTTTATGAAATAAAGCTAAAATTATTAATTGAGTTTTATTATTAGAGATGAAGACTTAATATAATAATTATATGTATATTTCTGTGGGCCCCTTTATATATTGCTTAAATTTTTGAAAGTGGATTAATAAGGCTGTTGTAATTAATTTTTAATAAATGTTTGTTATTTATTAATTGTCATCCTACTTTTTGGTAAATTTAATTCATTTATATTGTAACTTTAGCTTAATTATAATTATTATGATTTTTTATGATTTTTTGTTGACCTTAGTTTCTTAATTATATTTATATTTCGTCGAAATTTATCTGCAGGAATTTTTCGGTTTAAATATTAACAGCCTATGCATTTTTATTAAATATACACTTCAACTACGAGCTGACTAACGATAGCTTTTAATTATTGCTTTTTTAATTTATTTTTTTCCAAGTAAATAAAAATAATTATAAGCTTTTTAATTTGAAATCTAGTTCAAGACAGTTTTCTTTAGGGTTTTTTAATTAATGTAAAAACTCAACTCAAAATTCTCTTTTATTTAGGTCAGGATATTTTGTAAACACTTTGAAATTTGTACAGAGATCCTCATCACACCTCCCCAGTAAACCTTGGCCTATCCACAGTCTAACTCATCCGACGGGCTGTCACTCAGTGTGACATTGTTACACGTCAGGTTTATCATCATTAAAGAAAAACAAAACTGAAAACTGAAAAAAAAAAACTGAAATAACATTATAACGACATTATCTTTGGGATCTCAGCTGTCGTTGTCGCATCAACAACAAACATTACTAGACTAGAGAGCGGCTATACTATGTGGGAACTTAAGAGCTGTCACTAATACTTGGGACTGGTCCAATTTAAGTTAGAATATCATCATCATAATCACGATCATCATCATGATCATCATCTTGTCAACTGTGTGTGGAAGTGAGCAACGTTTTGAGCTCTTTGAGCAAAGACTTCATAGATTAGCGTACTGAGATTTGTGTAGGATTGTGTGTGTTCTCAAATCTGAAGATTGCTAAAGATATATATATATATATATTGTATATAGTAGAAATCTTTTCGGCTAGCTTGATAACAGATTTGTTCAGTCTCGCTGCGAACGGCGACTGTGAAAGTTAAACGGCGCGGCAAATCAAATCCTTTAAAAATTCGAACAAATCTATATTATATATATATATATATTCTCATAGTTTACTTACTCTATACGCTATGCAGTTGTTTTTAAAGTGCAATATTCTCGGAAAAACTTGAAAAGGCGAAAGATAATAAAACAAATTTAAATAAATATCTAGAGTTAAGAAATTTTTACAATTTTCTAGTGCAACAAAGTGAATAAAATTAAAAATTTAAAAATAAATAAAAAAAAAAAACATTAGAGCGACAACAAAATTTTGTTGCGCCGTTTTTTATGATCACAAATTTCAATTGAATTTAATCAAAATCATAAGAAAATTCAGACACAAATATACATGCACACACAGACGTAAGTCTATTTATTTTTTTGTGAGTGTATTTGTGTGCCATTTGTACCTGTGTATGTGTGTCTATGTGTGTGTGAGTGTGTGTGTGTGTGTCCCAGTGTCGTCTGACCGAGAAACTTAAACTAAGGCAGCAGCAACGTTGGCTGCATTTTCATTGAAACGAACTTCAAACTGTCACAAGATACAATCATAATAATAATACAACAACAACAAGTAACAATATATGCAAATAAACAAGTCAAAGTGTTAGTGAGTATCTGTGTGTAAATTGTACGCGTGTGTGTGTGTGCAAGTGCAATGGTCAAAATGGCCAGCGAGGAGACGGTCACCGAGGCCAACCACTTCGAAATGACGCGTTTTGGGGATTTCTGTCAGAGACGCGGCATAAATCCCAATTTGATAATGCTCAAGATAACGCTTTTTGTCATGTATGGAGGTGAGTACTGTTATTTTATATGTCCCTAGTATTTAAAACCAATTAGAAATCATGTGAATTTATCAGATTTATCAAAAGATAGACATTTAATAGGGAATACAGAACGTGATGTGCAATTAACTTGAGACAGTTAGCAAGCCTTTTATTGCTGTTACTTGACTTGTAGATAACACGATACAAATATCATTTAGACAATGTTTATATTATAATTATAATCAGATTAAAATGACAAGTGGCAGTAAAATAAAATACGGTTCAGACTTTCTAAATTACTGGTTTTAATTTGGTTTACTTAAAGCTTACATTTGCTGATGACTAAATTATCCATTTTAAATTCAAAATATAAAATACTGATTCGCAATTTTATTTTCTACTTCTCATTTGTAATTTCATTATAATCTTGCAAAAGTGTGTTTTAAGTTTTGTCAGGAAATTTGTAACGCTTAGAAAAAGACGTCTCCAACACCTTTTAAATATATATAAATATATATATTCCTGATCAAAACGACGGGCTGTCTAGGCAAACAAGTCTCTCTTTTGAGCTATATAGACACAGATGCATATCAGATCGGTCGGTTTAATATATTTAGCTGTCAGAGCAACAATCAGTTAAATAAATATTTTAATATAAAATACCTCTTCGATTAGATTAAGCTGCCTAAAAGGTAGCAGGGCGTTAATTATTAAAATATTTCTTCTAATAAAAAAAAAAAAAATAAATAAATAATTAAATAAAATAGAATATATATCCAAAATGTATTTTAAAATATTTAAATAAGTAGGCAGTTTTATATAGTATTTTGGTTGGCAAAATCTGATTAAGTTTAAGCCAAATCGGACCTTTAAATCTTATACCTCCCCAACAATAGGTAAAAAAGGGTTTTATAAGGAAAACTCTTTTTTAAGGTATAAAAACCAAACTCAGCATTTCTATATGGTATTATGATTTTTACAAGTTTGTTTAAAATTAGACCACCCTAACATATAGCTGGCATTATAAAAATCTATTGAAAAATTTTTTCTTCTTTTAGTACTTTTTGGTTTTTCGAGATATAAAAATTAAACTCCATATTTCGATATACTATTATAATCTAAACAGTTTGATTAAATTTTATCCAAATCAGACAATTATGTGATGTGATTTAATTTGAAAAAAATCGGTTGATTATATTATATAGCTGCTATAGAGATTCAATTTAAAAATACTAAATTAAAAATATTAAATTGTTATTTTAACATATTTCTTTCTATATTTAAAACTATTTTAATTTAATATTGCGTATGCTAAATGCATAAAAAATAAAGTAACATTGTTACTATATAAAACTGATTATATATAAATGTTTTTAAACAAAAGCGTCTTATAAATATAATAATATATACGATCTGCATCCACACACACTTGTATATAAATATTTGTTATATGAAAGCCTTTATCATTGTTAAGTGTTGTCTCCATTTTGTCATATACAATAAGTTAGGATGATTTGGAAAAACATTATTTCTGAAAAAAAGACTTTAATTTCAAATTTTGCTTAGCACAATTGCAGTAATTCTTCTTGTTTACTCTGAAAATGCAAAAACTAAGCCATAACAAAAGTACAGTTGGCTTTGTCTATACTCGCACACTCGAGCAAATAAAATACATATAGATACTATATATATATATAGACACACATTCTCAGAGACCGAGTTAGGATGACAGTGAAATCTTTAAATTCATTATCACAACGTGTCAGAGAAAGACAACCCCTCAGCCCCGTAAATAATATGTTTTATGTGCGTGCGACAATCGGGGAAATTATGGAACTATAGCATAGTATAGTATTATGGAAATAGAGAACTATGGAGAACTGTTGAACTGGGGGATTGGGCTACTAGGCTGGTCGGAAGTTATCAATTAGGCACAAAATGTGTTACACATTTGTATAAATTTAGTTACACAAAACACTAGCCTCAAGATGATGCATCTTTTGATAGTAGGTTGCACAGATTTTCCCAGCATGTGGCAATTAAGATACACACACACACATACACACACATGTAAAGTGTGTGTGTGTGCGGCTTTTGTAAATAAATCTAGCTTATGTGCTTTAAGCTTGAGAAAGGTTTAGTTTGATTTGCGTTGTTATTTGCCCCAACTAAGTAAGTATGTATGTATCTACTTACTTACTATACTATATACTATACTATATACTATACTATATATATATATATATATATATATTCTATGTATCTGCTCAACTTAAATCAACTCAAGTCAAATCATCTGACCGTGCGCCATTTTCCCTCAGCTGGCGGTCAATGACAAAAACATTTTGCGATTGTATGTCTCCTCCTACACCAACCAATCCCCCCCCACAGACTGCTCTCTACCCCTTACCCCTCAGCCCTGACCCCTCCTCACCCCCCTCTCCACGTTGCCAGCATACTTTGACCTTTGTTTGGCCATTGGTCGCATGTTGTCTTATGTCCATTAAAGTCAAATTGTCGCTAATATTAGTATTAATGTCTTTTTTATTTGGCCTGATGTGCACAAATTCTTTGTTCAAATATTTTAAAGTTTTTTTTTTGCTTTTTGGTTTTTTAAATTATTAAATGAAATTTAGCAAAAGTCATCGGCAAGTTGAAGGAATTTTGAAGCTTTATTAGTTTAAAGCTTGGGCTTAATTATTTAAATGTCAACTGAGCAAAGGAGGAACAATTTTAAATAAATTGATTGTAAAATTAATAAAATGACAAAAACATAGCAGAGGGGCTATAATAAATATTTTATTTAGTTAATTAAATCAAAATTGTTGAAATAATAAAATCATTTGTGTTATTTTTTATATAAACAAAGTCTTAAGTGTAACTTGGAATGTACAAAAATATTAAAAAATGTTTAATAAATAAATTAGCTAATTGAAAAAATGTGGAATACAAAAAAAAAATATTATTCATGTTAACTATTCAAATCGGAATGATAAAATACACACAAACATTAATTCTCAATCAATTGGTCAATTTTCATATAAAGTCAAGATTTTGATAAAATTTTGCCAATAAATTATTTTTCGATCGATAAATTCGATTGCAACTATAAAATACAAATAATTTTTTGATATTCATTTAATTCTTTTAACTTGTGTATAAATTAATTAAATATTTATTTGGTGGCTTTGTTTGACGTAAAACAAAAGAAAATTTTCATAAAAAATCAATTTACAATATATTTTTTGTTTTATAAAGATATCATGAAATATTCACACATATGCTAAAATGTTGCACATACAAAATAAATTATTGTATATATATAAGATTTAATTATTTATTTATTAATAATGATTTGTAAAACTATAACTAACAGGAGAAATATATAGCATTGTCTACAGAGTCCTTCATAGGATTTATAGCTAAGGTTTCTAACTGGCTGATTACTAATAAAACTAACAATAAATATAAACAAAAAATATAAAATAAAAACATTGATTGGCAAAAGTTAACTGAAGTGAAATTAAAATAAATAAATTATACAAATAATGCAGCTTTAGCTCCTAATGTTTATAACTTATGCTCAGAAATTTATTAAATATATTTTACACAATTTCGGATTTACCACAATTCTCTAAATAAAACCTTCGATTTATTACTATTGATTATTTTATTTTAGTAAATTTAATTATATTTTATTGGTTTTTATTTTTGCTTTAAGGCTTTAAAAATATGCTGCAAAATCGATATAAATATATTTCTGTGTTCAAATTAATTCCAAAAACAGTTTAATTTAGGTTTATTTTTTTTAAAAAACATATATATATATTTTTTGCTAACAAACAAACAATGTTTGATTAACGTTTTAATTTATATGACACGAGCTGAAATGAGTTATTTACCAAATTTATCATAAATCTTATATATGTAGTTCTTTATCAGCAATTGGAGTGTGCCTAGGGCAAACATTTGTCAAATCAATATATATATATATATATATGCTGTATCTGTATCTAAATTGCATTCTGTGACTATTGATAGCATAATTTAATGTATCATGCCAATATTAGTATTTATATCATATGCATATATACATATAGATGGCATTAATTATGAATGCCAACAGAGCTAGGGGGGAAATATCGGTTCGGGGGATATGGCGACAACAATGGCCGCCAGGCCGCACAACCCTGACATGCATGCATTTCCGTTTCCGTGCGCTGTGTCAACTTCCAGACAAACATACAAAATACAATTATACAAACATACGCACAGTGGCAGTCATAAAGCAATTAATTGTTATTGCATTGGGCACAAACATACACTGTATACAAACATACACACACAAAACATACACACACACACACAGCAGGAGCAGAAAACATACACAATATGTGCTTTATATTATTGTTAATTATCTGAGGTAAAATGTAAAATCGAGTTAAAGCTGCGTGGCGAAAACTGCAGAACGCACTTTAACATCAATTTATATTCACATCACGTAGTTCACCATCCATCCGGAACGGAGCGGACCGTAGCGGGACGTAGTCCGTGTTTGCATTGAAATTTGTCAAGGCTGCGGCTGCGGCTACGACTACGACTTGCTGAGGGTCAACGCCAGACTCAGAGGCCAACCAAACAGCCGGATAGCCAAACAGCTGCAATGGTTTGTCCGGATTTTTATACCCTATAAAAATGAAATGAAATTTGGAATGGGTATAATAAAACTGTTGGAATGTATACAAAATGGCAAAGAAAGTAGGAAAGAGGACAAAACTGGCTCTGACCTTGTGAAATACTTAAACTATATATGTATAAATATATATAAGTCAATCTAGCCATATATAGCTGCCTGTATGAACAGGTTAATTCAAGAAATACCTGCAAGAGCTGAAAATATCATAATATGTATAGAAGTCTTAATTTATAGATAAAGCTTTGAATTATGCATATATACTTAGTATATAGTAAAAGTTTCATATTAATTTGATTATAAGCAAAGCCTATATTTAATAAATTATTATATATTCGATTTTTAAGGATTTAAATCGTTTTTTAGTTGAGCAAAAATGTTTTGAAATTATTTTAAAACTAATTTCTCTACACAACACTTACAAAATCAACGCTAGTGCACTCATAATTAAAATGAAAAATATTTAAATTCAACAATAAATATTAATAAAGTATATCCAATTTATTTGTGAAAATATAATTTGAGATTTTTTGTATTAAAGAATATTTTAAAATTTACCCAACAATTGCAGAATATAGCAAATATGTAGTCCTTTTTTAGCGTTACCCTCGGTAAAATAAGTTTTTTTCTTAGTTCCCAGTTTTTTGTTTATATGTTAACTTTACCAATTTTAGCATATTAATCTGTATATATAGATGTCTATATACAAGATCATCAAGCGATATTTTTGGATTATCTTTACAAATTATTAGAATACAAATTCCACTAAAAAAATAAGACTTTAATTCAAAATGGGCTGAAATAAATACATTTTCTATTGACAACTGCATTTTATACAGTGTATTTACTAGTCGCGACTACCTGAAAAAAACGCAATTTTTATTTGCTTTATATTTTTGCAGAATTTTTATATATTTTTTATTTGCACAATTTGGCATCATTATTTGCGTTATTTTGCAGCAACATCAGAAACTGCAACTGCAACTGCAACGGTGACATGTGCCATTCGTTTTGGTATGTTCATAATTAAATAATAAGATGGGGGATTGTTTCTGGCTATAGGATCTATCAGACATAATGCGTTTTAAGTAGCTTTTAAGGCACCATCCAACTGAACGAGTTCATTCAATCGCATTAATTACTTCAATTTGTCAGGAGAAAATTCACATAATATGTACGTATGTATATATGTACATATACTCGTACTCTACTTACCTAAGTACCTTTTGTATATTTATAGAGGGTGTCCTTTGAGTAATTGTTGAGTAATTGTTGTGATTGACATAATGTTTGACTTGGTAAACTTATGAGTAGCAATCAAGATATAAACAGTTTTGAACATTTATTAAACAAGAAAGTGAATTTAATAATGTTTTAGTCAAGCAATAATAATTAAATCATATCTTAGATATAGAGAGATATGTTTATACCCATACAATAATATTTAAAATTTTTTTTTTTTTAATAGAATTATTAAAATTTTAATTTAACTAATTAGTAATTTAGTGCCGGCTGCTAAGGACTTTGGCGATGATTTAATACTAAAATATATTTTATATTTTTTTTAATTAAAAAAAGAAACCCAATCTTAAAATCCTGGAAGACCTTGGTATAACGAATTATTTATTTATTTATTTCAAACAAAAATGTTTCTGGAAAAGTAAAAATATTTTTAATGGATAATAATTTAATATTCCTACATATGATAAGATAAATTTAATTTAGCAAAATAATTATTTTATATTTTATTGCTATCCTTTTACTTAATTGTATTTTCTTCTATTTGAATGTGTTGATATCGGGCATGATAGAAATTTTTATTTATGCGATTAAGTCTTTTCTACTAAATAATGCAGATTTAGAAGAAAAAAAATTAGTACTACAAGATTACGATTAAAAACGGAGAAAGCTATACACAAAATACAAAAAAAAAAAAACAAATAAAGCTAAGAATATATGTACAATATATATTTATAATTCTTGATATTTGACTTATTCAAATAGGTAAAATTAATATTGGATTTTACTGAAAATATTATGTGATAGAAATTGCTTTTATCAATATATTAACAAATGTCTAAGCTTAGTAACAACTTAGACATGATTAGAAGCTGAAATTTATTTAAAAAGTCTATTTTACCTACGTCAAGCCAATGCACCCTGTATATACTGTATATATTTACCTATATATAGTAAAATTCCAGATTAATCAAGCGTTGTTTTTTATCTTCTAGCCACTTCATCATTGCTGCCCTATTTGACGATACACATGCAATCGATTGGATTGACGGTGGAGGAAATTGCGATTATCTATTTGGCATTGCCATTTACAACATTTCTCAGTCCACCTATAACAGGTAAGTGTGTTCTGTCAATTTGAAATCAACAAAGTGTAATGAAATGTAAGATTGTAGTACTATAATCTAACTTAATCAAATTGCCAACTTAAGAGTGTGTAACGTTTAATTAATTGCCAAAAATTCCAATTAAATAAATTGATTAGACTAAACATTTTTGAAGTGGAAAAGTCAAATTGGCGTTACAAATTTAAAAAACTATTAAATCAATATACCAATCAATTATAAAAACCACTTGCATTTAAATGCACCATTATATGCATTTTATTTGATTCGAATGCAAAATTATTTTGGAAAAAAATGTAATCAGGTGACAGGCTATCTATTCTGACTATCGAAATATTTTTGTATCTTTTGACTGCAGTTTACAATTTTATACCTTATTTTATTTTCCTGTCACGAATTTTGTGGCTCTGTTGAATGACAAAACAAGTTCGGTCGCTATTCCAATAAAAAAAAAACAATTTTTTTGGAATAGGGAGAATAATAGTTGCTTTATTTTTTTAAATGCCAAATATTGCACTTTTGTTTGATGGTTTTTTATAGAGTTGCAGAAGGTACTATAAATTTGCCATGAAGTGACTTGAATAGACAATTTGAGAGTGCAGCAAATAAATATATATTTTTTAACTAAAAAAATAACTGACTCGATTTAGCCACATTTAGGTTTTCTTATGTTATATGTTATTGGCGAAATGTAAATATATAAAATATTGTTTTTAAATAAAATAACTTTTCTGCTATTCAACATATTTCAAATAAATTTAAAGGCTCAAAGTTTCTTTATTGCTAGAATTTAATCAAAATCGATTACCTATATATTATAGCTAACAGAGAAACAATCGGAAAAAAGTGATGTAAGTATTTAGTATCGACAATTTTCTATTCTTCTAACCCAAACAAAGCAATACCACGCTTTATATAGCTTGGACAATTTTTATTAAAATCGAAGAACTATATTATATAGCTGCCATGGAGAAAATCGTTCAAGAGTTTTGTATAAGCAACTTTTTTGATTAATATAATCATTTTAGCATCAATTTTATTAGCAAGAGTATTTAAACTTCAACATGCCAATAAAAATAGTCTTTTTTCTGTTTTTTTTTTTTTTTTTTTTTTTTTTGTTTTTGGCATATTTTTTTTATTGCTCTCATCTCTGCGGGCTGTTGTGGATTTTCATTGATGCATTTTTTGCTGCATCAATTTTTATTTTTTCATTTCAGCCACTTTGACAAGAGTGAAAATAATTTAATTCACTTGTAGTTTAAATGACAATTAAAAATGCTTGCTTTTTGTGACACATTCGCCAAGTGTCCTGCTGCGGGCGCTTGTGTATCCTGCATTTTTTTTGTTTTTTTGGTATAAGTGCAAAGAGAATATTTTTTCCAATACGAACTCGGATTTTTAAATGCTTGCCGCATTTCTTAAAATTAAATTTTGCGGTTGTGGTTTATAAAAATTTAAAAAAAAAATACTTGCTCCGTGACATTAAAAATGTGACATAAAGCTGTGCTATAAAACGCAGCTAAGTGAAAACTTTGCCATCAAATAAAGCCATCAACTGTGTGTGCTATGATTATAATATTTTGTGTATTAAATGGGGTAGAAATTGTGGACAGAGATGACGGCGGCTTTGAGCTCATAAAATATATACATTAAAGCAGCTAAAAGAGGCTTGAAAAATCTAGTTATTTATATAAAGTTAAACAGACTTTTAAATTAATAATTTTTAAATGCGAAAAAGTTGAAATAATTCTAATTTTTCTATATATTGTAATATATATGAGTAATAATTTAATTCAAAAATCCCCTTCATATTAACTTAGTAAATAATATGTCAAAAACTTAATCTGAGGGTATTTTTTTTTGCATACTATTAAACTATTTAAAGACATTTTTCTTACAATTTTATAAACAGTATCAACTAAGCTAAATACTTACTTAAGATAAGAACTTTATTGAAACCATTTAAGCAAAAACCGACTTTCAATTGCACTTAGAAATAAACTTAAAGTTGCTAAATCTTAGCCAGCCTCTTTAACCTCATCTAAAACTAAGTTGTGAGCAATTTGTGAATGCAAAAGGCCATCTTGTAGCCAAATAACTTGTCTACACTTTGTAGTGTCACAGATACAGATACAGCTAGACACAAATACAGATATATATATGTACACAACAACATTTATGCACAGACAGAGCTCTAACTTGACATCAAAATTCTCAACTTTTCTCTGTCATCTGTACAGGTTTTCTCGTTGATAAATTTGGCAAATATAAACCGGTCGTTGTGATGAGTCTCCTGCTGAATGCAATATTCCATCATTCCCTGCTCTTTATACCCCAACAGGAGATACCGGGTGTAGTGCCTTC
This sequence comes from Hirtodrosophila alboralis, assembly GCA_035043045.1. Taxonomy (NCBI): domain Eukaryota; kingdom Metazoa; phylum Arthropoda; class Insecta; order Diptera; family Drosophilidae; genus Hirtodrosophila; species Hirtodrosophila alboralis. The sequence goes on from JAWNNH010000048.1 coordinate 2,277,123, forward strand.
GGCATTTGTGCTACGTCATCCGGATAACGGCGACATTGAGGTAAGCATTCAACAAAAACAAAAACAACAAAAAATTACACTTTACTATCAAAACTGTGACAAATTTATCCTATTTGAAATGTTCACTTTAATTACTTTGATCGGCATAATTGCATATGGATAAATTTGCTTTTGCAATTGGAAATTGGATTGCAACTTTGATAGAGAAGAATCTGCCAGTTTAATGTTGGTATACAGTTTCAAATCAAACATTTATACGTTTATACGGGGCGAATGAGTAACAATTTTATGATTTGAACTTGCAAAAACTTTCTTTTATTAATGAATGAGTTGTAGACAACTTAAATGTGATGCGAATTTAATTTGTAATGCATAAATAGAATCATTATACTATTATGAAATAGTCAAAATCATGGCATAAACGTAGCATACATTGTGCCTGCCACAATGTGGCACATTGCCTGTGCTTTTATGTAGATTCTAGACTGCCAAACAAACTGCACATTTGCTGCCAAACAGCAATATGCATGTTGCACTATGGAAACATGTGATATTTTATTGAACAAAAATCAGAGATTAGCGTCAACTGAAATATAAAAAAAAAATTAACTACATATTTTCTTAAAATTGTTATTTTCCATGGGATATAAAAGTTAAATATTGCTTACAGCATATTTTGGAATTACTTTAAATAAATTTTTAAAAATTAAAAGAATTGATTTAAAATTCATTAATAAATTTAAAAGTCTTATTTTATGCGAATATACTCGTAGATATTTAAAATTTAAATTGCAAAATTTATATAATATTTAAATATGTTATCTAAATTCGCCATTGTTTGTAGTAATAAGAAAAATATATGGTTGTGTTCTTTGAGCAGTCTTCAATAATATATAATAATATTAGTCAAAGATTTTTCTTGTCTTTAAAAATTTTACCAATTTTTAATTTAATTATTTGAAAAGTTATTCAACTTTGTCTAGCTTTAACGCCAAAACAAATAAGTGGGACTTTATATATTTTCTAATTGTAAAAAATAAACAATTATATACTGCGCTGTTTTAAGCTCTGATTTTCTCTACATACAATTTTAACACACAAATATATTTACAAAATCCGTTCTCCGATTTCTCTGATTTAATTAAAAGTTCCACAGTGCAATGCAGGTATTTTGAGTGCAACACAAAATTGCAAACAAGTACGGGTTGGAAAACTTAAACGTTCTCATGTAGACAGCTGTTGCATGGTAGTTTTAATGCGGTTCTTGTTGCATTTGTTGTAGTTGTTGTTGCAACAACACCTACGATGATGACTATGACAACAGTTTTGAGGCAAAGCTAAGTAGCTGACATGGCAAATTGCAGCTGTTGGCCAAAAAACTAACTAAGATAGAATTATCTGCAGACAAACTGCAACTGCGGCAACTCTCAGCAAAAATAAATTTAAATTAAAGGCAGTTGCTCTTAATTACACTTAATTTAAGCAATAACAGTTCAGTATGTAGTATTAAGTAAATTTAGACAACTCAAAGGTATATAAACAGAATGGTAGCAAGTTAAGCTGTACAATAAATGAAGACTTAGAAAATATCTTTAATTCCGGATTAAAACCAATTTAAATCAGGTAAATGTTTATGTTGAAATATTAATTACATATTTTATTAAAGTATTATTCCACAACTCTTATTCAAGTCTTTGAAGCACTGTTAAAAGGTATTTGTTGACCAGGCCAAAATTTGCTTGAAAATTATATTTTTTTGTTGAGTTTTCACTTTCAAATAGTTCACTTTTTTGCAAAAATGTTTAACCTAGTTTGATATTTTTTTTTAATCAATCCGTTGTGAACTCTTTTTTTGGAAAAAAGCTTTGATAATTTGTTTGGGGCCGATGGGATAAAAAGTGTACTTTTACACATTCAACTTTTCATGTTTCAACATGTAAACTTTGTGACAGTTTAAAATTTATTTAGCATAGCTGTCGGAAATAAAGTTTAATAAGAAGCCGTTGAAAAAAAAGGATTTCTGAAATATTTTTTTGAATTTTTTTCTTTTGTATATCAATTTTCGACCTCCTACAGTGAAGCTTTTCTTAGGCATATTAAAAAAACACATAAAAGTACGCTAAATTATGTTATACTATAAATAATATTGATATTTAAAATAACACTATGCGACAAAAAAGAAATAAGTGAAATATTTTGGAAAATTACTGAAATTAATTGAATTTATTAAATTAGTTATTTATCTACCATAACAAGTAAAAACTAATAAATTAAAGGCCTAGTTGCTACAAAACAAAGAGTATCATTTTTAAATGTATAATTTTTTTAAAATATTTTTTTAATTATATTTTTTTTATATACTAGTATTTTTTATTGTGGGTTTTTTATATTTAATGTTTTTCCTTTTTTTATTTAATTTAATAATTTTATGTTTTATTTACCACTCTTTAATTTGAGGTGTTAGCAAGTATTTAATTTAAAGACTCTTTAAAATTATCTCTTTTGAAATTTAATCGCAAACTGAAGCAACTGCAAGATATTATTATCCGCATTCATATCAAGTCAATTTTATTATTGTACATATATACATATCGCATATGGCAGTGCCAAATATCTGCTTGGCTGCATATTGGTAAATGCCAAGGCAATGTTTTTACTTGCCACCAAATGCTGCAACAGACACGTATTCAATTCTAATACACGCATCTCTCTGTCTGAGCTGGCAACTGGGTGTATTTGCCTCGCATGTCTCTATTTGCGCAATGGCGCTGCGGCAAGTAGCAGCAGCAACATAAAAGCCGGCTTTTATTTGAGGCGCCATAATGCTGCTTGCTACATGCAACACAGACACACAAATGCACACACACACACACTCACACACACACTGACACACACTCAAGCACTCAGACACGCGCCCACACATAGCCATTAAACGCACACACAGAGGGCTAACAAGGCTATAAGTGTCTCTCTCGCTATTTCGCTCTCTCCCTCACTCTCTCTCTTTCTCCCTCTCTCTCTCTGTCTCTTCGTGTTGTGTCCTACCATGCGTAGCGCATTGGCGCCACAAGTGAGGCAAATCACACAGATAAACAAAGAATGCGAGAAAGAGACACAACAAAAGAGAGAGAGAAAAGGAGAGAGAGAGTGAAAGATAGTTGAAACAAGCATCAGCTGACTGCAAATTTCTGTGCTCCCAGCATCCTGATACATGTTGTCGCACACACAAACGCAATTGCTGCCACACACAAAAGCAGCACAAACATTACGTATACGCAATGTGTAACACACACAGTGCGTCTGTGTTGAATCATCCTATGCCATGGACGTAAATAGAGTTTGATAGGAGCAAGGGGAGCTGAACCCAAAGAAACGATATTTTCTTTATACTATTTATGTACTTTAAATATGTCTATATAATATATAAACATTTTTTTGGTTATACAAATTGATGGCTTTGATATAAGCATTTAATTAAAATATATATAAATAAATATATATAATTGACATAAATAAATACATAAATATATATTTATTATTGTTGATTTAAAAAAATTAGCTCATTTAATATTTGAATTTTTTTATATTTCTGTTTTTAAATTTTAAATTTAAAAAGGAATTTTTGCTTACAAATTTTACCAATCTAGTCAACTTTTCATACAATTTTTGTTTGCAAAGTCAATTTATGTCAACTATCTTGGATTTTTATGGCTGTTAAAGATATTTTATAAATTTTTGCAAAATATCGTCAAACTGCGCCTTAAATTATTACGATTTTATAGAAATAAAAAATAAATTATATTCAAACAGAATATTGCAGTCTTTCAAGTCCGAGTCCTCAAAACGCGTTAATCTTTTATATTATCTCGTTTTTCGTAAAAAGTATTTTTTGTTTATGCTTAAAGCTACAGATTAACAAGTTTCCAAAATATTTAATATTTAATTCATCTACAAGTTAAAAAAACACTATAAAATTACCACTTTACATATACAGCAAGTTTAAGGCAAAGTTTACAAATATTAAATTCAATAAATATCATATTTAAATTATGTATATTCACTTAATAAATTTTTATTCTTTTTTTGACTTTCCAAAAAATAAAATTACGCTTATTACCGCACTTTTACAACTGCATCTCAAAATATCTAAAAGTTGTTCGATATTTTGTATTGCATTTTTGTTCACGTTTTTGTTATTGTTTGACTACTGCAATGTGCATAAATTTTGTGTCATGTAAAATTATTGGAATAAAGCAAATAACTGTCGAATGTGGCATGTCTCTGGACTGGCTGCCCCCAGGACGTTATGGATTCACATCCAGATGGTGATGCTGATGCTCGACATCGATGGCCGTTGAAGGCATTGAGAAAATTTGTTACCCCCGACATTTTCATTTTTATGCATTCTGTGTATTTTATGGTTATGAGCGCAGCAATGTAGACTTTCTTTGTATATTGTTGTTATTGTTGTTGCTTGTTATTATTGCTATTGTTGTTTGTCCGGCTGTTGCTGGCTGTGCTATAATAAAATTTTTAGTACTGAATTGTCATTGAAATGCCAACAAAGCAAAGCAAAGCAGACCAGAGTAAAGCAAAGGAGCAGCAGCTTCAGGACACTCACTGAAAGCAAAAAGCTCCCAAAAGGTCAACAAATCCAAAGAATGAAGCTTCGAAGTGAGTTGGTTTAATGCATTGAGAGTCCAGTGTGTGGCATTGCGTTCAGAATACAGATTCGAATATGAACACAAAACAAGAATATTAGATTTAACTTAGTATGCTCTAGTCGAATGGAAATACCCTTTGTTTAATAGTTATTTTGCTGCATTAAATATTTCTTGCCCCATTGTGGATGGGCGAAGCTATTAATAAAGAAAAATGAAAATTGTATCCAAAAATATTTTTAAAAAATGTTCCTTAACTTGAATGACAATTTTATAATGAAAATGTTGAAAAAAACATATTTTTAATTTTTTGAATTTAAATATTGTTATATTGTTTAAATTGAAAGCATTAAAATGTGACAAATTAGCCAAGGAAAGCTATGTTTTTAATTTGAACTAAAAGTTAAGAAGAAGTCAAGGTGTAGCCTGATATTACATTCATTAAATTAAATTAAATAAAAAGTCACTTATTTCTTATATTAAAATCCAAAAATGTACTACAAATTCTCGAAAATGGCAAAAACAAATGATAAAGATATAATATCGATATGGCTATCAATAAAATTAAACAAAGAAATTTTACAAAGAAACATACAGTTTAAAATGGTTTTTAAAAGTTTTTAAACACATTTAAAAATTTCCTTAAAATTTAATAAATTTAGTTTTACAATTTAGAAAGCATTTTGTTCATCTTGGATACACTATTTAGGTGTATTCAAGTGTATTCAATAACTCATCGGAATTTCAATGCGAAGTCAACCAGAACTTTTTCAGCTGACATCTTTGGCTATCAAGCGACTTCGCTACATAAGCACATCCATTGGGAAAATATCAGAGGCAGCAATTGAATCGAATCGAATCGAATTCATATTCAAGTATCAAGCCAAGGAACTGAAGCATAAATTCAAAGTACTTGGCTTTTGGCCCAGCTGGATGTTGCACCTTCGAAGCTTCGATTCCAAGCAGCAACAAATTGCAGTGCCAAATACTTGATGCACTTGCAGCTGAGCTGAGTTTAACATAAATCGAATTATTGGGGCACACGCCGAGAGCTAAAGATATAGATATATTTATACACAGATAGAGATAGAGAGAGAGTGTGGAAAAAAATATTTGCCAGCTTTATTGAGAGACAAGATGCTTATGGCTAAAACCAAGCTTAGGCACTTCACCTATTTGGGTAGCCAAACAAATGCAAATTGAGAATAAAAAATGACAGCAGCAGCAAATTTTGAAGTAGCAGCTAACACTCTTGACAGCTAACAAGCAAGCCAACACATTAGATACATCTCAGATCCAACTAAAAGTAGTTGCATGTTTAAGACAGAGATATACTCTACTTTCACTAAAATTAAAAGCTATAATTTGTTTTTAAAAATTTTAATGGAAAAATTCTGATTTTCGAATATTAAACTTTACTTTTAAGTAGTTATTTTTATAGTTTATGCATCAAGTTTGTTGAAAAAGAAAACAATTATGAGCTTAACTTTTAAATTAAGGCAATTAAATATTTAATAGATTATTGCAAGATGAAAGGAACTTAATTGAAAAAGTAATTGAAGGATGTAGGATAAGATTTGTTTAATAAATAGTGTGTATAAAATATGTGTAAACAAGTGGGGGAAAGAGAGAATTAGGTTTTGCCATAGACTCTACTTAAAACAGGGAGCTTCTAGTCTTCAAATTCTCAAAAATATTAATAAATATTTTTTTGATTTAAGAGACAATGTCATTATAACACTCAGCTTTTAAAGAGATCTTTAAAAGTTAATTTATAAGTTTTGGGAACTCTGTTCTGTGTTTTAGGTTATATAGTATAGAAAAATGGCATTCACATGGACCAGTGCTGCCCATCTCATTTGAACTTCTGCACTAAGAACAATTCTGCTTTTGTGTGTCTTTTCGTCGACCGTAGCACTGCGTCAAGCACTTTCGATGTTTGATTTTGTCGACGAATCGATTGGTGTTTTTTCACTTGTCTTTGAATCATTTTGGCATCGTTGTTATACACAATCAGATGCACATTACACAAACCCAATATGCCCCATTGATCATATTCCAAATAAACTATTCAAAAGCAACAACAGCATCGAGTGGAACAGTGGAAAGACCTGAACAACTTCTAAACAGGGCGGCAATGCCGAAAAATCCACTTAAATGGGAGTGCACATCAGGACCGTACCTTGTATGTGAGTGTATATATGTGTCTATCTGTATATCACGTACATTTATCTTTGTGTCGTTTTGTAGCACTTAAGCTACACTTATAGGACACACAGTTACAGGATACATTGCATTCGTGTGAGTGAAGTAAGAGCCCCATTGCCGTTAGTCGTAATGAAACGCAATGGAGCTGCGTGTGAAGGGCCTCGTTGTGGTCCTGGTCCTGCGTCTGCTGCTGCTACTGATTCTGCTCCTGGTCGCCAGTCGCACGCATTGCCTTAAATGAGAATTTGCGCAAAAGTATCTTTCCCTCTGCCGAGATACACACACACACACAGATTTACCCATTCAATGTTGGACATTGGGCTACAGACAGGACCACGGTGCTGTATTGAATTTGTATTTATGATGTGCACATAAAATACAATAACACCATTAAAATAGCTGCAGTAAACCAGCAACAACAACAATAATAATAACAAACAACAAACGAGGGTTAACTGAGAATTATCAAAACTTACATGCGCTTACTGAGCAGAGTAGAGTGAATTTTTAAGGCATTGCTTAGAATATTTAGCTTTAGTCTTGGTTGATATTTATTGAGGAATTTAAATAAACAAATGTGAAACAGAATATTTTAAAATGGAAAATAGAAAATAATTTTATGTTGTGCAACATTTATTAGAAATAAAAAATATATTTTCTAAAAATTGTGGTTAAATAAATAAATCTTTTATTTGTTCAGATGCTTGTGCATTTTAACCGAGAAATTCAATAGACTATAGATTTTATCCATGTTTATCAGCATTTTTTGAATTGAACTATTTTTATCTGAGTTTATTTATTGAAAATATGAATAAATTAATTGATAAAAAAATATTTTCAGCATTGTTGTCTAGACCAATTAAAAATGGCTGTAAAAATACCAAAAAATTACAATTAAAATCTAACAATAGTAGAAAAACAATTTTTGTTTATTTTTGTTAAGCATTTTATATTTGATATTCAATTATCTTGAATTCATTTGTTTTGGTAACGTTATTTATTTAAAAGTTTTCCCAAAATATAAATTTATATAAAAATATCTTTAATTAAAAAAAAAGCCAACATCTTACATAAGTTTAAAACTAGAAAGTAAAGAAAATTGAAAATCTCATGTATACCAAGAATATCTTTATAGATAGCTTTGCTGCTCTAATACATATATAAGCTCATTACGTATCGATTTTAAAATGCATGATATACGAATAGCTATTAAGCGTACAAAAAGACTGAAACAAGGAGAAATAGTAGTTGGAACGTAATACATCTCATGGATACATTTACGTTCGTCCTGGTGTTGCTGCTTGTTAGCCTGCTGCTTGGTCCTTGCTTTGTGGTTTTGCCAGTTTATGCCATTATAGCCAAGTTTGGTTGTCGTTTGGCATAAAATTTATATGCCGTCGCCGTTGCCAATGTCCATGTTGGGGAAATTACCATTTTATTATTGCAGGCGTTGCTGGACGAGGTCGCAACGGTCTCAAGCCTCCACCCTCCACTCTCCCGTTGCTTGTCATGCTTCTGACCTTATTGAATTCGTATTAAAATTGGTAATGGATGCATGCACACAAGCTACAAAAATACAATAACAACAACAACAGCAAGGATATGCAACAAACAATTTACTTTGCCTTTAGATATCCAACAGATATTTATTTATGCTTTAGTATTAAGACTAAGCGCTTAAGTTGAATTGCGAGGCTTATGATAGGCTAAGTGCTGCCTTGAGGGGCAAACTGTTATAATCCTCCAATATCTTTATATACAAAATGGTTGAAAAGACTTTAGTTACTGAATGGTGCTGCCATAATGGTCTCATCCGCCTCATTCCACTGGAGCGTGTTATCTATTTCCGGCAACTCCATTTTATCATTTATTGAACTTATATCCATTGTTATTTCAGCTTCATTGTCGTTAAGTCCATCTACACTGTCATCAAATTCACTTTCTTCTTTGTCATTGGCCGAATCGTATGAGGTGCTCTCATCTGAATCCCCATGTTCCTCATAGTCCTCAAGGACACCAGCCATATGGAAATGCTCATCAAAAAGATTTTGAAATTCTTTGATAAGAACATCAACATTGCGAGCTTCAACTTGAGCTAGTTTCTTAATGTGCGACATGATATCGTTACCTAGAATTGCCATATCGATAAATCAGCAATGTTTAGCCAATTTGTTTTCTTACCTGTCATATCCTCATAGCAACCATTCGGTCCAAAATCCTTTGCTGCCGATGATACATCATAGATTGTACCCAAAAGAGCTAATAAATATTGCTGATTTGGATTTTTCGAATCATATTGTTTTAGTTCCTCCTTAGTCAAACACAAATTTTGCATTGGAGCCGGCGACTGGACACTTGTATCATTCTCCTCGTCTTCATCATCATAAGTTGGATACTGTTCCCGTCTCTTGCTTATGTAGGCCACATAGCCCAGGAGGCAGGTCACCAGCATTAATCCCAATGGGGAGTTAATCCAATCACGTAACTGGACAGTCAAGAAATTATATAACATTGAAGACATTATTGAAGCTCTCGGAAATATTATTATTAAAATAATTTATTTTTTCTGTTAACTGAACTGGCTTCAATTAGTTTTCTGATTCAACTGTGTGTGTCTAAATTTACAATATTCACAGCGTTGTTTTATAATAAAAAGCCTACTCTTTTTGAAAATAACATAAGAATTATTAAAATTGTAAAATAGAAACTTTTTTTTTGATTTATTAATAATTAAAATTAAATTATAAAAATATTTTTAAATGATTGTAGTATCATCAAAAAAAAAATGTATAAATACATATAATATACGAATTAAATAAAAAAATATAAAAAATTAATAAAATAATATAAAAAAAATATATATATTAAAAAATTCCCAATTTTCCTAACTTTGGTAAAACTGAACCGATTTTCTTGGGAATTTTATCTTTAAATTAATAAATTATTATTAAAAATATTTAAAATTAAATTATAAAAAAAATTTTAAATGATTATAGTATCATGGAAAAAAAAAAATATAAAATATACGAGTTTAATTAAAGACAAAAATACAAAAAAATAAATATAATAATATAAAAAAAATATAGTTAAAAATTCCCAATTTTGCTAACTTTGGCAAAACTAAACCGATTTCCTTGGGAATTATATCGATAATTTAATTTATTTTTCGGAGACGAACATTTTTTTAATAAAAAAATAGGATTATTTAGCAAATATCAAAGAGAGTGTTGTTTTTTTTTACAATCCCACAAAATGAGTTGCAAACTACAATTGTGGGTCCTGTTAATGATGTTATTGTTTATATTTTTGCAATTGCGTTAATAAAATCATTGTTATTAATTTTTAATTAAAGTTTATTATTTATTAAAAAATATCCTCCTACTCTTCGGTACCTTTCCTCCCTTTATCAGGGAGTCTGTAAAAAATGAAAAGAAAAGTAATTTGATGTCTTTTTTTTGTTCTCTAACCCGCAGGTCTGGTGGTCACCCTGTCCCAGTCGAGAGTGTCCCGAGGAGCCGGAGCTGGAATTGGCCGTACATCAGTGTGTTGACTATTGTCTAATGCAGGAGAAACTTAATCCGCAACTTTATTCCGAATTGCCGTTGCATGATAAGTTCACAACAACAACACCAATGACGCCGTTAATGAGCACAACCACGATGAGGGCAATGTCCAGTCCGGGCTTGGATGCCAGTATGCCAACTGTACCTACAACAACAACAACTTCGACAACAACGACAACAACAACATCATCGCCAGCATCATCATTACCAGCATTATTTGCAACGCAAACGAGAAGCAGATACCAAGATGTACTTAATATGTCATCGACCATGTTCCCGCCATTGGAGAACGTATCGGCGTGGTCCCTGCTCCTCCAGCTGCAGTCACCCTCCTCATCATCGTCATCGTCATCATCGTCATCATCATCATTGTCATCGCCAGCTGATTTGTCATCAGGCATGTCCATGCAAGGATTGAATCGTAAGTGACACTTCTACATGATGATCCTGATGCTGTTGTACTCATGTCCTGCATTTGTCATTTGCCACCTCCCCCCACTTACTCACTCTTAGAATCTTTATTATTATCCTACCTCCTGGAGCTTGTTAGCCGTTAGTTTCCTTGTCAACCATGTCATTCACTGGAACACCAGTAGCTCGTAGCTTGGCTCTGTGTCCTGGCACTCCTTTCGCACTGTCCATATCCGTGTCGTCGTCGTGTGTGTTTGTGTTTTACTTTTATTAGTTTGTTTTTACCATTTTTGCCAAGTTGTTTGCACAAAACTTGCTCAATAAAAGCCAAAGAACGAGTTAAGCTTCCAGCTGCCCCAACCTCAGCCCATCCTTAGCCCATCCCCAACACATTCTCCACCCATTTGGACAATACGCAATACGGAAACAAAAATAAATATAATTTAACCTGCGGTTGGCATGTGAAGCAGCCTGTCGTCATTAAAGCCTGACGCATTTCAAGAAAAACTTTCAAAACTTTTGCAACACCATGAAAAATGCTATAAAAGGGGACTTTTATTAAATTTCTACAAATGAAACTATAGAACAGAGAAGTGTGTGATAAGAAATGGGAATTTGTTCATTTAGGTGTATTCGAGTATATTTTTATATAGGTTGAAGATAATTGAAACTTGCACTAAACAAGATATTAAATGTAAGCAGTATTTACATTTAAGTGCTGGGTTTTAAAATATTAAAGATGAGTATCATTCCACAGCAGCTAAAGATTAGAAAATTTAGCAGAATGCATAATTATTCGAGTATTTTATATGCCTAATGATAAAATATTTAATTTAAATACATATATGTTGAATATATTTTTATTTTTATAATTTATTGTCAAGAAGCAGTCTGCATAATGGACTATAAAATAAAATGAAATTAATAGAAAATAACAACCACGCTTCATGGGAATCTTAAAAGAATATTTAATAATAATGATTTTTTATGTGTCTGCAAATCTTTTCAAATTCAAAATTGTTAGATGGTTTGCTCTAGGAATGCGATCAATTGGGAATATTTTAGACTTATTTTTTGAGCTTGGCAATTTTTAAAAGTAGTGCCAAGTCCCAGGGATTTGTATATTCGAATTTTTCTTATAAAATAGGCAGCTTAACGAGCTCATATCCATTATGATCGGGTTAAATTGGCATTTATGATAATATATAAATGTGAGAGAAACTTTCTTTAAAATAATTAAATACTGAAAAGAAAATGTAAATTTTTGCAAGACCTTTTTTCGTTATCAAAATAATTATATAAAATCGCTGTGAATGTCATTTAACTATTTATTTACCAAATATACTCATTTTTAACATGTGAATGCAGCACAAGTTTTCTAGCACACCTAAATGTAGTCTCAAATTCCTAAAATCCCATTTAAATGTATGTTACCTTACAGAATTATAATAGTACTCTTGTCAGGAGTAAGAGTGCTTCAAATTGTAAAAGCAAAAACTATAAAACTAACTAACTTGTATCATGGCATTACTCCAGCACACTTGACACTTGCACAATTGGAAATTGGTCATGCTTGGTCATGCCAGATGCTGTCCAGCTTTTGGTTTGCCTGAGGGGAAATGAATGCGATGGTCAGGGCAATTTGCTAACTTGTCTGTTAATATTAGAAACTCAATTTAACTATGCTTATTACACACACATACATACAATTCTTTGCAGTTTCTACGGGAGTGCTGAATAGCAAACCAAATCATAGCAGCAGTTGGGTACATTCGGATAATTCGGATGATACATATTTTATGCTACAAATGCATCCAGATCTGGCAGATCCAACTGAACAATTGGGCATGGAAATCGAACAGGATGATAATGAGACAGTCACAGATATTAGAGTACGCTTTGGCGAGGATCGACTTGTCAAAATGCAAATCAATCTCACCGATATGGATGATCTGGATCTGCGTTGTGGCGGTCTGGTAAGACGCACCAATATTTCCTATGTGAACTCGGGAGCCGTTAAGTGCATGATGCAACGTTGCACTTTTACGTTAAATGCCCCGGAGATATGTCCACCCGATTATAAGGAAACCGATGATACTATATTCTGGATATACTTTTTACTGCGGTATGTAAAATTTACATTTAAATAATTTAAATAAAGGGTAAATCATTCCATTTTTGAATAATTAACGAAGGTTTTTATAGTTCTTGAAATCAAGTATCAATTGTTTTTTTTTTTTTGTGTTTTATTTATTTTGTTAAAACAGATTTTAATTTATTACAGTGTTAAAAATATGTCTAATTTTGAAATTCTTAAGAGGACCTTTAAATAACGTTTAATATTCTATAACTAGAAAAATTAAAAATCAATGAAATTATTTTATTTTAATTTTACTGAAAAAATTGTGGATTGTTGAAATTAAAATAATAAAATATTATGTTGCAAATATTTAATACTATCGATTAATAGATTGGTGTCTTCTGTCGTTAATTTAAAAAACAAATTTCTTGTTTAAAAATATTCAATTATATAATAAAAACTTTTTATTTAAAAAAAAAGACTATATTGTCTTTTTTTATATATTGATTCTCCCTAATTTAAATATAAATATATTTATGAAAGTATTTAAAACTATTAATAGCATAGAATACGTCAATTATAATTATATAATTTATAATTATATTATTTTTATTATTAATCGTTTTGCAGCAATTTTATATAGCTCTACATATTTTTCGAATAACAAAAAAAATATATTTGTACATTTTAAATTTTTCTGTAGATACTATTGTTTGTTCATGGATTTATCTATTATATTATATATCTCTTCTTTATTATCCCTATCGATACTATCGCTGATTTATATTTTTATCTATTACTTTCACTTTTATTTTTATTTTTTTTACTTTTACTTTTACTTTTAATCTATTTTTCAGCTTTTTAGCCACCACCATGTTATCAGCCGGAGTTACCATCATGGATCCCATTGCATTGACAATGATAGAGAAATACGGCGGAGACTTTGGCCGTGAGCGTTTATTCTCCAGCATTGGCATGGCCATATTCTCACCCATCACTGGCATCATGATTGACTATTCGTCCCGGGGATTGGGCTATACGGACTATTCGGCAGCCTTCTATACATATGATGTGCTTTTGGTAATATCCACAATGTCTGTGCTAATGATGCCGCTGGGTGAGAAGTTGCCGGCGGATAATGTGTTTAGGGATTTGTGGAATCTATTGAAAATGCCGCACGTGATTGCTTTTATCATATTTCTCTTTGTGCTTGGCAATTTCTGGGGCTTTATCGAGAGCTTTCTGTTCTTGTATCTCAAAGAGCTGGGCGCTCCCAATTATTTGTTGGGTAAGTTTCTCTCTATGTTTTGCCAAAAGTGAAAATGTCCTTACGCGTGTCCCTGGTTTTTTTCTTAGGCATTACAATTACCGTCGGCACCGTGAGCAGCATACCATTCCTATATGGTGCTGAGAAAATTACACGCATCTTTGGACACGTTAATTTGATTATCATAGCATTCTTCTCGCACGCCGGACGCCTGGTCGGATATTCCTTTATCGAGTGAGTTGTGTAACAGAAATTTGGACTTAATGTGATTTTTGAGAGTGTTCTCTTGTGCTTTTGGTAGAAATGCCTGGTGGTGCTTTCCATTTGAGGCCATGGAATCGTTGTCCTGTCATCTAATGTGGGTGGCCGCTGCCACATACTGTTCCATATTGGCGCCCAAAAGTTTGCTGGCCACGCTGATTGGCGTGCTGGGCATGGCTCATTTCAGTCTGGGCAAGTGCAGCAAAAACAGCAGCAAAAGCAGCTATCTAATCCTAATCCTTAATAAGCACTCTAATGAAACTTGTGCCTGCAGGACGCGGCAGTGGCAGCTTTACGGGTGGACTGCTCATTGGACAGTTTGGCACCCGAGACGCCTTCCGTTATATGGGCCTCTTGGCCGTTGTGGGCGGCATTGCCTATGGCCTGTTGCATTTGATTTGGCTACGTAAATTCGATCACACCAGCGAGGAGTCCGAGGAGGAACCGGAGGCTGTCGAGGCTGGCGAAACGGAGAAACTAACGGAGCCGGCAACCAAAGAGCAGGGCACTTCAATGTCTCTGGAACGTTTGAGCCTTATGATCAAATACAATCAAATTGGCAGTCTGTCATCGCTGCCGCGTGGCTCGCGGGTTAGTTTGTCAAGTTATGTAGTTCGGAGGCAGGAGAAAAAAGCAAAGTTTTTTAATTGAAATTCCCAGGCGGATATACATGACCATTTGTCGGTGCGTCGCAGCAGCTACAATGTGGAATCGCTGAGAGGTGTGCCACGGCATGGCAATATTGGTAGCAGTGCCTCCAAGGTGGATATATTGCGCTCGGCGCTCGAAATTAATCACAAGTCCTCAAACAATTCGATGCTGAGCAAAGCCGATAACAAAACGTCAAATCAATCACTGGGTCGCAATCGTGCCGACAGTGCTCCAAAATTGAATCACAGCAATCTAAAGAATATTTCACAACCCGCCCTTGAGGGTGTCGTTTTGGAGGTGAGTTCTAGCATCCAGTATCCCGAATTCCCAGCTCCCAGTTCCTAGTTCCCAATTCCAACTGTGTGTGTGTATTCTCGATGATTGTCGTCAATTGTGTTGATTTGTGCTCTGTCTCTCTCTCTTGGATTTTTGGTTTCTGGGCCTTTTGATTTTAAAAGTATGCTCAGCAGCTGTTGCCTCAATAACTTTTTAGCATACCCAGATGAGATGTCCTGCTGTTGTGCTTCCTGTCCTGCTTTTTCTGTCGCCTTGACAACCGGATGTTGTGCGCCACTGCATCCGCTTCCCATTCATCGTTCATTGTTCATTTTTTCATTTTTTTTTTGCATTTGTGTGTTTGGCATTTGTTTCCTTTGCTGAATGCTCGCTTTTGATGCCGCTTCAATGAGTTTGATTTCTATTCTGGAAGCCAACTCGCAGTGGATGCCAACTTTATTGGTTTTTTGTTTTCAAGTCAGGCATGCGGCCACAATTTGTGAGAGGGGGTAGGGGCATTTTTTTTTTGATTTAACCAAAATGTCCTTATTTGTTTGTTTTGTGTGGCTTAGCCAGGACTCAAAGGTGATCAGCCTGTCCGGAATTTACCTTGTTGCATATGCGAATGGTTAATAAGTGTATTGTTGGTTTATTTTGTATTTTTGAATTTGTGCAGAAATGTAAACAAACATGTTTTAATGTAAGGGCTGTTTTATTTACTTTTGTTTATAATTAAATTTTTTATGCTGATTAATTGAAAAGTTTCACATGTCCTAGCTAGCTCTAGGAATTAAAAAATTTAAATTAAAATAAATAATTTTATATTAGAGAAAAAATTCAATAAGATATGCAAAGTTAATTTTTGTATTCGTTAAAAGATAATTGTGATTGATTTAACAATTAAACAAAGTCTTTTCTATTTAAAAAAATATTTTTGATTATTTTCCTTTTTATTAACTTGAAAGCAAAGCATTTAAAATCTGGAATATACTGTCTGAAATTATTAATTTTAATTGTAATGAAAACAAAAATTTTTAAGTAAATATTTTAAACATTTTAATATTAATACAGATTTTGTAGACCGAACATCTGAGAGTTTTTTATTATTTATATTTCACTTAATACTTTTTAGGTATAATCGAAAAAAAAGATTAATTACCAAAGTTTCTTTTTTAAATAGTCAAAATAACCGCCAAAATATTTTTTTTATTCTTTTTTTGAAATTAGTAAGTGATTATATGTAAATTTAATTTCGGAGTATAATAATTATTCCAAAAAATTGTTGCATAGTGTAATTAACAATTTGAAATCACTAAAAACAAATTTCCAAAGTCTCGGACATGTTAAGTATTTAAATAAAAAAAACAAGTTCATCTGAAATAAAAATTCAAAGCGTTGCCAAGCTGTAAAAGAGTTTTAAATTTAAACAACTATTCAGCTTAAATCAAGAGCTTAGCTTATAAGTTTTCAGCTCAATTTAATAGATAGAACGCAATTAAACTAAATGAGATAATCCATCTGACAGCAGGAAAACTTGGTAATTAGTTGAACTAACAAGCAAAAACGACTGTCAATAATATTGCAATGTATAATCTATACCGTTTGGTTTAATTAAAAACTTATAATGATATATGCCACAATCGATTAGCCCTTGCCTGGCTGCTTGCAGCAGTTAATTTCATAATTAATTAGCAAAGCTTTCAGGCGAGCTTTTACGGTGGCTTGCCAACCATAATTCAATAAATCAAATGTGGTTGCAACAAATGCACAACAAGGAGCAAAAAAGCAAAAGACAAAAAAACAAAAAAACAAAAAACAAAAAGAGGCAGCAAAACAACAGCAACAAATTAATGAATTTATGAACATGCCAAACTTTGCCTTGGCATTTTGCAGGCAAAACAAACAACAACTCTCTAAAGCGGACAGTTGGACAAAGGGACGCAACTGACAAACTGACAGTCGAGCTGCACATCACTGAGCAGAAAACAAAAGCCAGTGCCCCAAAGCAGCAGGGAGTTGCAAGTACACGGAGCAAAAATATCAAGACTTAGGCAAAATAATACAGCATTTAAAATAAAATATGGTTTTTTCATTTAATAAAATGTAATTAAAATTTTAAATTTTTTATAGAAACTATTCCTTGTAAAAATATTTTATTATATATTCAAGAAAATTTCGCTAAATTTCATGTTGGGTTTTAGAGAGTTTGCTCTAATTTGAAATATTTATTTTGATAAATTTTTTCAGCCACAATAAATATCAAGACCTAGGCAAAACAATATTTCTAATTTTTTTAAATAAAATATGATTTATTTAATAATAAAATAATTTGAAAATAATACCAGGACCTAGGCAACACAATATTTCTAATTTTTAAAATAAAATATGATTATTTTTAATAATAAAATAATTTGAAAATTTTGGTAGAAATTTTCAATCTAAAATGATTTTATGCCATGGATCGCAAATAAGAGTCATGAGTACAACAAAATCATCAGGATAAACTAACATTTTCAATATTTATTAAAAAATGTCATTTTAACTTTTATTTTTCGATCAATTAATTTGCCAACTTTAATTGAAGAGTGGAAAATAAAAATTAATTTTTAATTTTTATTTATAATAAATTTTTCAATAAAAGCTGGCAATTAATTTCAATTATTGATTTTTATTATAAACGTTGAAAAATAGAGTATTTTAAAATTTTTAACATAAAAATTAAAATTTTCGAGTAAAAAAACAGTTTTTGCCAATTTTAATGAAAAAAATCCACAAATAATTCTTTACACATAATTTTTATACCTAAAAATTATAAGAGTTGCAATCCCTGTTTTATGCATGTGTATTTACTATAAAAGTATGCTTGGGTTTTGATTTTAGTTGGATTTGAGCTTTACATTTTGTCAAATTAAAAGTTCTTTATATTTTATATACTTTTTTTCAGCCAAAATAAATATTACTATTATCAAACACTTATGCACTTCATTTCACCTCATCATATATTATTTTTTTCATTATTGAGGATTTTTATAGTTAAATTTATTTTATAAATATGTATATCATTTAGTCATATAGAAAAGGAAATATAAATGAAATATTTAGGCAAAAACATTACAAACTCAATAGCAGTAATATAAATTATTGTATTTTTTAAGTGCATAAGCAACATTTGAAATTGCAGGCCAGCTTGGAGGCAAAAGTTCGTTTGGATTTTTCGTTTGTGCAAAATAAATTTGGCAAAACCAAGAGAGAGACAGACTGTGAGATAGAGATAGCTGATATATCTGGTATCTATAAATGTGTGTGTGTGAGTGTATGTGAGTGTGAGTGTGTGTATAAGTGTGTGTGTGTATGTGTGTGTGCATCTCCATAATAAGTATGCAACTGTACAAGTCTGAGCTACAACAAATGCCATTCACATACTACAAAACAGGGCGTGGAATCAACATTTTTTCCGAGCCGCATGAAAAAGTATCCAAGTGGTTTGTTAACTTCAATACCCGCTGTGGATTTATCCGTAATACCCAGCTCCATGTTAATGGTAATGTACCAGTCAAAAGCGAAAGCAAGCAAAAGAAAAGCATCAAAATATATATTAATTTTCGGCAAGCCGAAACTTGGATATACTACTTGCAGATCAAGCAGAAAGAAATATACAACAATAAATCTATATATCTATACAGCACTTCATGCTGTTTAAAATAATGCAATATATATGAATTGATCTAACTGGTTTGACGTTTATATAGATAATATAAAAATTATGAGTATATGATAAAGTTGTCCGCTTTATGTCATAATAAGGCATTTGTCTTAATATATTTTTTACTGATAGTGTATTAAGGATTTTTTTATTTTGTATATTTAAAAATGAATCCTTTGAAGTGCACTACAAAACGATGAAAAATAAACATTAATAAATTGCACTTGAACATTCCATAAATTGATGCTGAACTTTCAACTTTCATGTTTAAATTGTATTTCTGAAGTACATTTTTTTAAGCCGTTGATTTTACGATTTAAATTGAAATTTAAAATTTATTTTTATGAAAACTATATAATATATTCTTTCAGATAACTTAAATAGATTCCGAATATATTTATTATATCTCAAAATATATCCTTTTTATTTTTTTTGTTGTACAATGTATATATTTTCAAAATGTGCATATAAGATGCTATTCTTTGTTCCATTTATTGTCAATCAGCTGTAGTTCTCTCTCTGCAAGAGTATTGACATACTATATATATATATATATATATATATCTAGATATATATATCTACTCACATATGTTAGAGCATGAGCTTGGCATGCACTCGAATCCCTGCATCCTGGAATCTAGAGTAGAAAGCATCGGCAGCCAAGGAAATGCATGAGAAGAACGCGAGGCTAGCGGCTACTGCACTGCATGTCCTTGTTGTTGGTTTTGTTTTGTTGTTGCTGTTGTTGTTATCCTTGTAGTAGTAGTAGATGTTGTTGTTGTTAGTCCACCCGGGCATCAAGTTATTTCGTTGATTTTAAGCCCACACTTGCGCCATTTGACTTTTGGCTCCACTTGTTTTGATAAGCGCAACTGCCACATGCCACAGCCATGCCCCAACGGCAACACGCCTTACTCTCCACTACTTGCCTCTTAATAAATGCACGCTTAGTTAAGTTTAGTTTAATTTTGCGCACTCGTCGCACAATTTGAGCTGAGCTCTCATCGCGTTTAATATTCACCATTTTATGTCGTCTTTTAAATAAATATACACTTATTTTTGGATATCTCTTTATGGTCTCTGCACAGTGTAGCGAATGTATGGTAAAATAGGAACGAAATTTTATGAAAAAATTTATATAGACCAGAGCTTTTACCCAGGGTCTATTGTAAAAGTCTATTTAAAGAGAAATCGAAAGGTGAGAGTTGTATCAAAAAATTACAAATTTAAAGCTTGGAATTTAAATTTCCACTAATAGGTATTGAAATTTCAACCCTTAAATAGAAGATAAAAGATTGGGATTTAAAAATTATGATTTTAAGATGAAATAAAGGGTAAAATTAAGTATACGAAAGAATTATTCTTAAGTTCTATTTAAAGTTGAGTAATATTTGTTAAAAACTATATATATATAAATAATAATAAACTGAAATTAGAATACTTTAATATTTTAGCTATTAAATAATTTAAACAATAGAATTATTTAATCAACCTCAAATAATATTGATTGTAAATAACAAATTCCCTTAAGGACATGCAATATATTTTAGTATCCGAGAATTTAGAATTTAGTATATTTTGAAACTATGTTGTAGTTTCCAAAAATTCCAGCTTTAATTTAAAATTTGTGTGTCTATCAGTATTTTGAAATTTTAAATTAAACGTAGAAAATGTCGCCTTTTGCTATTTTTATGTTCGCTTTGATTTTGTTTGCTTTTTAAGCCAAATGATTTGTTGTTCAACTTAGTACAAGTTGACAAAAAATAACATTCGCAGCTGTTGCAAAAGCAACAAACAGTTAGTTGAAAGGGGACGGGAAGGGAAATGCTGCATGGTGGAAGGAAAAACATTGCCGTAAAGTAAACAAACAAAGAGGCAAAGCAAAAGGCGCCAACGATTTGGAAGTTCACAATGACAGTTGTATGAAACTAGTTGAAATAGTGATGAAAATTTATAGCTTAAATTGGAAAAAATTCGGGTGATATTCGCAATAGAGAGTCCTCAGCTCAGCTTAGTTTATTATTAATTTTATTGCTAGAAGAATATTACTTAAATTTATATATCTAGAAATTTTTTAAAAATAACACAATGTTATGTAATAAACATCAACTTTGCTTTATCTATTAATTTATACAACTTTTGCTGACCCCTAATAAATTCACATATACAATGTATTTTTACAACAATATTTTCTTTTATGCAATCACAACCAACTAAGTAGTTTTTGTGCCACTGTATCAACAACACAATATACGAATTCATTCCCATATTTTACTATTTTCAATAGCACGTACGTATTTTCTTCCATTTCCTGTTAGCTTTTTCGCTCTTATGAACACAGTCAGAAACATTTTGCGGACTGAGCCAAAACTTTTCGCCACACATTTTTGCTAGCATTATTTTTATTTCTAATGCTACACATAAAGCGATTTATCGATGTGTGAGAGAGATAGAAATAGAAAGAGAGAGCAATGAAAAATATATAAAAATAAATTAGTTGAGAGTACTCAGCTGAAAGATGCCCTATAAAAAAGGTGTGCTCAATTCACACTTCTGTCTCATATAATTGCATATAAACTTTATTTATGAAAACTTTTGCATAATTTCATTATTTGTTATTTAACTATTAATTAATTTTACTTAAGCTTACTAAAAGAAGCTAAAGTTAGGACAATATTTTCTGAACTGTTATCCCAAATCAATTTCAGCGATTTATTCAAAATATATAGGAAAAATCGACAGTCCTTGAAAATAATTCCTGTCTCTGAGTACGCAGCAGAGATTAATTCTTTTTTTCCATATTTTCTGTAAAGTCTAGGGAAAATTAATTTTTCTTTTAAAATTAAAATTTTGAATAATAATATTGATCTAATACACACAAATTTTCATCTCAAAAGCTTGTAAATTTGATTCCTTTAAGGAATTTTATATCCGCAAAATGTTTTTTTAATTTTCAAAAATTAAGCATTTCTGACCTAAAATCTCATAAGTACAGGGTATATATGTATGTATATATTCTATATATTTATAAGCGGATCTCAAAATGAATGCCATGTAATTTGACGCTCTTGGCTGGCTGGGCAACATTTGTCATTGTTGAATTTGGCCAGAAACGACTTTATATGGCCCAACGCCAACGCCAAACGACAACTTGCAGAAAAAGTGAGTGCGAAATTGCGCGTAAGTAATTTTTATTGTAAGGCAGAGAAAAATATATATATTTAATGCCAACAATAGGTGCTCTGGGAAGTTGGAAAAGAGCTGGAAAACAAAGGCAGCAAAGTTCTTTATTTATATATATATATATTTTTTAATGCCCAAACAAAATCAACTGATGATCATTACCTTTGTGGTAGGCTTTCATAACGCACACTTTAGAGGAAGGCATGTGTGCTGTAGTAGAATTTTGTGCATTCAACTTTGCTTTGTACTGAGTTTTTGCAGCTTTTATATGAAAATCCAACAAATAAACTATAAACCAAACAAACAACAAGCGCAGTAGAGTTTGATGCATGCGATTTATAGCTAAAAGTTTGATGATGTGGAAATTCAAAAAAAAAAACAAAAATCCATAGTACAAACAGTTTATGGAATTACGTTTTAATAATCTCATGACTCAACTATACCGGCACCATATATAAGAGTTAGGAATTATAAAAATTTTTAAATTTAATCCATATTTGTTGTTAATACTGTGCCCTATATATTTCGTAGATATTTTTGAGTTTCATTTTCCCTGACATGCTTAGCCAGTCTTCTTTGCTGAATAGATTTGTATAATATAATTCATCATATTGTGAATTTAGCAGAATATCTAAGACTCATGTATATATAAAATATTACAAAAATAAAAAAAATGCTTGGACTAACAAGGCTTTCACCAAATTTAAATATGTTATTAAATCGGTAAAATATTTTTAAAATTCCCTTTAAAATAGCCTGTAAATATCAAGCTTATCAAGACTTACAACATATTTTAATATTCCTTTTAGACAAATTAAAGCTTTTATGAATTTGCTTTGAAAATATATATTTCCTGCATATTGACATACTTAAAGATTTATTAATGTTAACAAGAGTGTTTTCTTAGAGAAAAATTATAATTTGATATATTTATATAAATTAAAATCAAATATGCTTTTCTGAAACAATTTGTTTATCAAATTCGTTGTATTCCCTAGGTTGTATATACCTTACATACTCTTCAAAAACGGTTTTTGAATTGAACCCACAAAAACTGGGGCTTATTCGTGCATCGCTGAAGTGTTGAAAAAATTGTGCATTAGTAAATTTCAATGGATGAAAACTTCTTTAAAAAAAAGTATTGCAGCTGGTATTCATTTAAAAATCGTTTTGTTGGGCACTTAAAATTGTGGGAAAGCTGAAATTAGCATGCAGGTTGAAAATGCACTGGCATACACGAGTATTTGCATGAGTTTCATAACAAAAAAAATAAAATAAAAATGGAAAAAAAAGCACAATAAACACAAACGGAAAACCAAACATGTTGTGAGTGTAAATCGCTTTCAGTTTACACTGCACATCAGGGAATTGGACTACTTTTTGGTTTTTATTGTGTTGTTTGCATTGCAGTTGGTTGGAGAGTTAATTTGTATACTTGTTATGAAATTTACTTTTCATTTATTTTTGCTTTTAATTGGCAATGCTACGCTTTGTAAATGTGTATTTTTTTTTTAAAAAAAAAATTTTTTGTATTACGGCAATGTAAGGTGCGTGGAAATACGGGTAATGGTTGGAATATAAAGCGAAATCATTAATAACATTTAATAACTAGTAATTCTGGTATAATTATGAAAGAAAGCAGCTTTACCGAAATAAAATAAAAAATATTGAGGCATGGAGTATGATAGTACAAGTATAATATAGTAACGTATAATCCAGGTGATTCATAGCATAATTAAAAATAAATAAACATTGTATGAGTAAAATGAACAGGAAAAATAAATATCTTTAACTATCACAGACTTATAGTTGAGATAGATAAAGTGTAGAAGGGAAAATCATTTTACAATTTAGATTTCCTTATTAATACTTACTCAGATCAATAGTTTATATCAAAAGGTGTTTTATATATTATCAAAATATTATTTTTAAATTATTCTTGCTTTCATAAATTTTCTGAAACTCTAAAAGTGTTTGGGTCCAGTTGAATTTACTTGAATCGCTAAATAAATCGGGCTATCACATATTCACAAATAAAATTCTAATTATCATTATTATTTTAATTATTTATGCGCATAATTCATCTGTATATATTGATCAATTATAATCTCAATTGATTTCTGACACATTGCATTGGGCATGTTCTTAAAATAGCATTTGAGCTTATACTCTCTTTACTTACTCTATCTTTTCTACTACAACACAGGATCAGGAGGGTCCCAAGGTAATACCTGAGGAGACAGAGTTGAATGCATCCAAAACAACCGTTTCGGGCACTTTGGAGGAAACAGGATCAGGAACAACGGCACAGAGTATCCAGCCCAATGGTAATGGAAAGAGCCCGCAGGAGCCCGATGGCAATTGATTGACGTGTGTGGCATCAAACCACTGATGCGTATACGAGGCGTATGAGTGATATTAATAAACCAAATGAAATTTCAGAAAAAAAAAAATGAAAAACAAATTGAACGAATTAATAAATGATGTTTCATTGTGTCTGAAATGATCAACAAATTACTGTTAGTTGTATGTACATGTGTGTGTTACGAGAATGTTATATAAATTATGCGAATAAATCAAATATTGTTGAAGTGAAAGTCATTATTTAAATTTACTTTGAAACATTGTTTTTTGTATTTTTTGTTTTGTTTGTCTTTTTTTTATTTAATTTGCCATTTGCTTAAATTAGTTTTCGGAATTGCCAACAGAAACTGCTTGCTATCATTCATAATTCACATACGAGCTTATTTTTATATGCTAATTGATTTAAAAATGTTAAATAATTTTTGCATTTTATTTGCATTTCAGATTTTATTTTATTTAGATGTTCCTTCCTTAGGCTATAGCTGGCTCAATTTAAATGTTTTTGTTTTTATTCTCCCAGCTTTCTCCGCTCTTAAACATTATAATTACTTAGTATAGCATTTTAATTACAAACTCATTTTTATTTGCAATCATGTGTATATTGTTTATGTAAATACTATCAAGCCCTATCAGAGATTTTTTTCCTTTTTTTGTGAATGCTTCACTATTTGGTTTTTTTTTTTAAATCTCATTTACTTTGTGCAATATTGCAATTTGATCAATATATTTATATTTGCATGTCACAGATACACACACAAACTCACATATACATATGTATACAATAATCTAGCATATTATGTAAAAGAATATTTTTAAACACATTTATTTTTGCAAATAGCCACATTACAATGTCAAAATTATTTTAACTGTTTGTGGCTTATTTTAATTTATGCTAATTAAAGTTCAATAACAGCTTATGAGGTCCTCGCATGACCAGAGCTTTGTATTTTAAACATTTTTCCCAAAAAATTAGCAACATTAATCTCTGATATTTAATTTTAAAATACACAAAGTCAATTTAACAGATTAAATTAATTACAACTATTTTGTCATTGATTTGCGCACATTCATGCAATTTGCAACAAAATAACTTTTAAAGTGAATTCGAAATTGCGTTTTAATTAGAGAAAATTATGCAGGAATATTTTTGCAGCTTTTTATTAATTATTAATTGAAATTTAATACAAATTGTTGCACGCATTAGGCGCAATGGAACTTCTATTTCACGCAAAAACAAAACTTAATCCAATTATTTTGCGAAAACTCAACATAATCAAACCTAAATCAAATATAATTATAAATCCTTGTATAATTTTACAGAGTGCAAACATTTGCATAAACTGAAAGCCTATTCAGAGCTGTGTTCCATAACCAAATATTATGGCTTAACTGTAACCTCAGTTACACAATAAACATTTACTTAATATGTTACTAAGTATATGCTTTTATGTTCTGTGTGTGTGTGTGTGTGTTTGCTTGGTTTAAATAATACTGAATACACAAGATGGAAAGCCTATTAAGTATGCCATATTCATAATAATTATTAGTGTATTATTATTTTTTAAGTGTAATCATAAAGTTAATTATTTATAGTTATTTTATTAATTATTATCAATACTGCTGCCAACTTGATTTTTCTCTTTTTTGCCAACTGACAATATTTGAAATATTGCACAAATAGCACGAAAAATTATTTTTATACTCACAAATTAGCGCTGAAGTTGTCTTATAAGTAAACTTTTACTCCTTAGTGTTGCAAAACTGTATAATAATCGATTCGCCATATAATCGTTACTATCGATAGTTACGTTTTGTAGCTTATCAATATAAAAACAGATAACGCAATTGTTTAGAAATATTTGCCTTAAATACATTTTTTAAGCCCTATATTTAATAAAAATATGAAAGCTGTCACATTTTGCATTAACATAAAATAGTTTATCCATTACAATTTATAATGACAACCAAAGAGGAGAGCTACTATCGATAGTTTTAATTTGTTGCTTATCAATATAAAAACAGACGATAGCAAAAGCAAACCAGATCACACTATCGATACTATCGATAGCACAATCGATAGTCTTGCAACACTAATACTTTGAAACGCGCTCCCTTGTAAATTTAACTAACCAGCCACCATTTTCAGCTCCAAGTCCAGCTTTAGCTACAGCTTCTGCTTTTGCTTCCACTTCCGCTTCCGTTTCCGTTTCCGTTTCCACTTCAACGGCAGCTGTCGATCCATTTACTGCTAAGTCTCACTGTATTAGCGGTGAATGCTGCGAATTCTCACTAAAGTCCACCGTATAGTACATATCATTCTCCAGATTCATGGCCAAATGCCTCTGGAAAGGCCTCTCATGCAGCTGCCCCCCCAGTGTGCCCTGCGTCTGTGGACTGTTGCCAAGTTGGGGCTTGCAGGGCAAATGACGCGTTGACTGCGCGCCAGCATTTGTGGCAGCTTCAGTGACTCCTGCCTCACGCTGTGTGACACCTGCTGCTGCAGGTGCATTAAGTCCTTTGCCACTTAACCAATGTTTATTGAGTTTGCCCTGCATCTTCGGCCGTCGACTGAATCCCAAAATGGGTATAAACGAAGTGGTACGCGTGGAAAACTTCCGATACGTCTGATTGACCTTGCAGTGACAAATGGTGACCTGGTTGATACAAGAAAGGCAAGAAAAAATTTATAAATAATGGTAAATGCATATGGTATATTTATGTTAATAGAATTCTATGTTTGGCAACAAAAAACTATCAATAAATTAATAAATAAAAATATTAAAATTAAAAAAATGGGCAGTTCTTAGCTACAATAACATAAATAAATTTTTTTTTTATTTTTTAGAATTTTTTTTGATAAGATATTAATTAGAAAATTATTTTTCCTGATATCAAATTAATTTATTTAAGCTTTTACAGTCTATTTTATAGAAAATATAAGTTGTCCTTCAGTTTAATTCGATTATTTATTTCTCAAATTTATAGAAACTGAAAGAGAATTTATTTTAAAAATATGTAGACATATTTCATTTTAAAATATCGAACCCTATTAGTTGGAATCGAAATTGTTACTAGACTTAAATTTCTAAACAAAATTTAATATGTTCATTAAAAAGTTAGCGCTTTTGAAGCAATTGTATGAAAGCTATTCGAAAATATCTTTGAAAAGTTGAAACAGTTGCTAAATGTCAACATAATACGTTAATTGAATATTATTCTATATAAATTCTGAGATTCCCTCAAATATTTTCAAAAAGTTGCTACAATTATTCACTTTTCTTCATGACAAATTCTTTTCAAACAGTCTTTCATCAAAGCCAATTACAAATCGAGTTAAAATAAATATAATGCAAAACTATCTCAATATGGAACACCATAAATATAAAAGCTGTTTAAAATTACCACATTTCTCAAAATTTCATTATAATAAATACTTTGAAAGAATATGCAACAATTCAAAGCATTTAAGAGTTGCACTGCTCTGTGGCAAAGGATACGCGCCAAAGGATATGCTGTGCATAAATTTGCATATCCTTTAAACTTGCTGTGCTCGATTGAACATTGGTTAAAGACACAGCTTCATGTTAAGTAAGCCGTAACTCAGAACATGGAAATGAATATGCAATGCCATTTCGCGCACTTTTCCAAAACCGCAAAGTACAATTTCCCTGTTGGTCAGACCCCTCCCTGGTACATTCTACACCCTTGAACATTTTGATAAAGAGGAAAATGTATATTGTGTGTGTGTATGTATCAATGTGTGTGTGTGTGTGTGTGTTGGAAACTTACCACAACGGCAACGATGAAAATGGCAGCGGCCAAAACCCCAGCCGCAAAATATGCATTATGCAATTCAATGGGACTCTTAAGCACAACCGATGAACCAAAAGTTTTGTCATTAAAATTTCTAGCGTTCGCATCGTCGACAATAAATTCACTCGAGCTCACGACTGTCTCCACCACAAACTCATCTGCAGGACACAAAATGAATGTAAATGGTTAGTTCACCCCGTAAAAATGAAGGCCTTTGCTAACTGCGATTGCTCAGATACCATGACCAGGAAGTGTGTCGCATATCTTTCTGGTTAGCCCCAAGTTAATGAGCTCAACAGCACACACATACTCTCTCTCTCTCTCTCAACTCACAGTACTTACCTTCGCACATTGTGCCCGTATAGCCAGGACGACAGGCACAGTAGAAACTATCCCCGCTGGACCAACAAGTGCCGCCATGGGTGCAAGGATTCACGCTGCACTGCTGAAAGTACTGAAAAAGTTATCGCATTGGTTGTGCTTACTGTTATCGTTCACGTACGCATACACTGAGAGAAGTTCTTAGTAAGTTCTTAAAATAATTGTTAACTATATAAGTAGTTGAATAATCAAATGTGTTGATTTTCTGTAGCTTCAAAATTAACAATTAGCTGTTGAAATGACTGCAAAAATTTATGGCATTTACTGTGCATCATTTAATCGCACACATATGAGAACAATTGGAGAAATATTCTAGTTGAATTAAAAAATATTTGAAACCCTCTGCTGTCATTGCTATACAGGTTTTAATTTTATTATTATTAAATTAGCTCTTATATAAATTAATAAAATATTAGTTTTGCATTCCAACTAGCAATAAATAATTAATGAAATTCTATTTTTCCATTTATCAGATTAAATTAGTTAGCACTATTTTGTTAAGAATTAATAGATTTTTGTATTATACATAAATAAACCCCTGCTAACCTCATTTTTGTCTTCGGTTTATAATGTAAATGATTTATTAATGATATGCCAAAATCAGTTAGAACTAATCGAGATAATTATATTTAAAAATCATCTCATCGATAAAAATGTAATTCTCAATTTAATTCTACATACATAAAATATTTGAAGAAAATTTATCTGAGCTTCAGATTTTATCTGTTAAAAAAAAATTTCTATATGTAATCTCTAAAGGGAAATCCTAAAAATTTATAATTTTTGCATTATACAAAATTGAGCTAGAAACTACCTTTTGATTAATGATTAATGAAATAAATAAATTAATGATATAACGAATTCAATTTAAAAATAATCGATCAAACAATTTTAATTTAAATTAAATATCAGATACAATAATTAAATATTTAAAAAAAATTAAGTAAGCCTCAGATTGTATCCGTTAAATTACCTAAATATGATCTCATTACATATAATGGTCGCAAAAAAAAAAATTCTTGGGAATTTTGGCCGTATAGTAAAACATACTCGGTATAGAGAATCTTCCACTCGGATTAAGTTACTACCAACTTGAGGAGTTTTGTTATTTAATAGAGTTTTTTTTTTATTTTGGTTTTGTTTTCTTGAAGTGTACACGTATTTGCACTATGCTAGCTAACAATTACTTTGGGGCTCTGTGTGCGTCTGGCATGTTAAATATTAACGCGCGCATAATGGTGTGCCATAGTAAAATGTAATTAATTTGCCGGCGCCTGGCAGCAGCCACCGCAGCCCAACATCCCAGCAGAGGAATCTCATCAGCATCAGCATCCGTATCAGCATAAGCATCAACATCAGCCCGGGTCCAACCAGAAGCTGGCAACAGCAGACACGAGACAGGAGACAGGAGACAGGCGACAGGATTCACCGCAGTGTTCGTTGCAAGACAGGACTACTACCTAACCACCTGCTCCTTCCGTTATCAATGTCCTGTCGCTGTCACTGGCAATTTTGGGGGCTCAAAAGACTGCAATGTTAGCTGGGCAAACGGGATGTGTTGTCTCCTCCATTTCGCGGTTAGAGGCTATGTCCATCATCATGCAAAGCTTTAATTATGCCGCCTTCACGCTTAATTTATGTACATTTTGTTAACTTTTATTTTAGCCCCACAAATTATCAAGTCATTGAGCGTTTATTAAATACTGTCAAGTGGCTTGTTAGTTGATGTTAATGGACAAGGTAGGCGCGCCTTGATTGTTGTAGTCTTTGTTTATTTATTTCCATCTTTTTCTATTTACTGAAAGTTTTTTATTTTTTTGCTCCATCAAGTGAGGTTAATTAGTGAGAAAATGAACTACTTTTAATTATATACTACTTTTAATTATATACAGCACAAACAGATAAGATAGAAAGAACTTGTGTATAAATTATGCCGAAAATTAAACAGCCGCAAAGAGATATAAATCAAATTGCCGACGATATTTTTACTATTAAAAAAAAGTAAATCTAGGCAAGCTGAATTAATAAAATCAAGAGTAAAACTATACATATTTATAATTTTTAACTATTTTCTATAAATAAACAACATTTAGATATTTTATGTTATATTAAAATTAAAAAAAAAAAAAATATATATCTTCATAAAACTCATCAATTTTTAACAATCCTTTCCTATGCAATCATATGAATAATGACGAGAGCAGACCATTTTGAATTTTTAATCATATTTAGCATTTACAAAAAAAAATTGTGTCATCTCATTTAAAATTCAAATCAATTTGACAAACCATCAGACAAAGAGCCCATTAAGCTTATTTCTAATAAAACTGATTGCAGCTTGTTTTACATATGCACAGAAACCATCTAAGGTCGTAATTCAGTATGAAATTCATGAAATACGAAATAAGCTCAAAATATCAAATTTTACAGAAGTTGGCCAACATTGTGTGTTGTGTGTGGATGTGGCTACAATTACAAAGTTGCATTGAATAGAACCTGCCACAACTTCTGGCAACACATCTACAGTGAGCGTTGGTTAAATAGGTACAGCTTTTAGTATAAAAGAAAAATGTTCAAAATTTAAGAAAATAAATTAAGTATTTAAGGAACATCTATGCAAAAAAAAATATATAATATTTTGATAAATTATAAAGGGTTTAATAAAATAAATAAAAATGTACCAATATAACAAATATTAAAAATTTTATAAAATAATAATTTAAAGGGTTTTAATAAAATAAATAAAAATGTATCAAAATAAAAAAATTTGAATTTACTATAACAACAAGCGAATACTTTTAAATAAATAGTAATTAAAAAATAATATAAATAAATTACCTTAAACTTTAAAGTGCTTTATGTATTGTTTAATATTTCATATTTAATATTTCCGAACCTATTCAAATGACTCGCACTGTACATTTATATATTTATAGTACAACCATCGCGTATGCATATATATTAAGATATCTATCTGATGCCAACAATTTGTGGGTATTTTGGGCTTTTTGTATATTGCATCTCCAGCTGGCAACATCATGTACCAGATCTATTCCTACCAGCCACCCAACGTACCCTGACCGTCCCCCGGCAAGCCCTTTATGCCATGCAGGAAGAGTCCTGGCCTCAAATGGGAAACCATTGGAAGGCAGAGAATGGCGCAAGCAGAGTGCATAAATCATGACTTACCGTTCGTGGCATTTGATTACAATCCGGTCCATTGCGACCTCCTGGGCATTCGCAGCTGAAATCATTTCCATGATCAATACATCGATGTCCTTCGGGGCAAGGCTTATTGGCGCAGAAATCAACCTAAAAACAAAAAACGAAAGCAAAACCAAAAGTAACAAAAATCAAAGCATATTGAAAACAAGAAAAAAAAAGAGAAAACCAGACTTCATTACATATTCAAAAATTTATTTGCCCTCGCATACATATGTGAGGCATTGTGAGATTGTGCATATCTGTATGTGGTAGCAAGTATTGGCCAGGGTAAATTCAATCAATATGTATCAATTTGATTTGCCTAGACACTGGGGTAATACTCATGGCAAACATACCCTTACTGAAGGAAAAAAATTATGTCTAAGTTTTTTGTTGCACAAATTGGAAAAGTTAATATTAAATGAATATTTCAAGGAAGAAAAACTATATCTAAGATTTTTTTGCATTTAATATTGCTAATTCCACAATTTTTTAATAAGCTAATATTAAAGTAATGTTAAAGTTCCAAAAAATTATATCTCTGATATTTTAAAACAATTAATTAAATATATTCTTTGCTTGCAAGTAAATATTTTTTTGGTTTCTCTTGATATGTGTACTTAAATTACAATATATCAAAATATGATTTTTATCAATCAGATTTTCATAAATTATAGATATTCACTGAAAATACACATAAAAGTGTAAAAAAAATGTATAGTATAATTGAATTCCCATATTTTCGAACTATATAAAGTTAAATTAAGCAAAAATATTTTTTCTGTATTGATCATAATATTATTCATTCAATAAAATTCTTTGACTTTTGCGGTAACTGAAAAATACACTTGTCAACCTCTGATTTAATACTAAAAGTCTTTTAATGTGGAAATTTGTAAAGGAGCTGTACACAACTAGAAAGGTTCCTATTGTATGTGAATTGTATTTTTAAAACTGTAATACATTCTGCAGTAGCTGGCTATGCTCAGATTTGTT
Organism: Hirtodrosophila alboralis; assembly: GCA_035043045.1. Classification (NCBI taxonomy): domain Eukaryota; kingdom Metazoa; phylum Arthropoda; class Insecta; order Diptera; family Drosophilidae; genus Hirtodrosophila; species Hirtodrosophila alboralis. Next base: position 2,310,145 of record JAWNNH010000048.1, read on the forward strand.
CTACTTTGGCACTCACCTTTATTTGACAACGACTGCCTGAATATCCTTTCGTGCAGCGGCACTCGTAGCTGCCAATGTGATCGATGCATTCGCCGCTATTTTGACATGGATTCGATTCGCATTCATTATACTCAAAGTTGCACAGTTCGCCGGCGAATCCTGCAAGGATAGAAAAATGGGATAGAGATTGGAGTTTGGGTGGTGTGCGGTAAGGGGGTGTGTGTGTCGAAGGCGTAATGTAAATGTGCAAAATAAATGAAATGGAAATTTCAACCAACTGGGTTGAATGCGACACTCAGAAAAAGCTGGCAACTTGGAAGCTTTACTTGGTCTTCACTGTGGGTTTTCGCAGGACTTCCTTTTTAGCTTCATTGTGATTGAGTGCGATTTATGCAAATTGTGTTTGTGCCAATGAAATAATTTATGAGCTTCAATGTAGATTTCATTGCTACATTTCGATTAAATTTTGGATGCGCAGTGAAATTGACATGGTTAACAGAAATTGATTTCTTTATTCCGATTGATTGCAATTTTTTTTAACAAAGCTATTTTACTTGATAGCTATTAAAATAGGCTTTTAAATAAAAATTATTATAATATAAAGAAAAAAAGGAAAATTGTATACGTTTTCTTTTGGGGCTTGGGGCACTTACCTGGCTGACAGAAACATCGAAAACCATCCTCCTGATCCACACATATGCCATGCACACAGGGTGAGGATTCACATTCATTTAGACTATGCTGACATAGAGGTCCTGTATATCCTGGCGTACAATCACAGCTGCAACATAAAGTGATGTGTTGTTATAAAAAATAAACACAGAGAGTCAACATTGCTGAGTAAACATTCTGATAGATAGACAGACAGAGAGTCGGTCAGAACATTGCTAAAGTCTGTATCGGAGTATTATTTTGGCAGATATATATTGTATATATTATTTGTGTATTTATTATATATAAATTTAACTTTTTGTATTTGTTTTTTTGTTGCTATGAATCATGATTTATTTTCTTTTGCTAAATCAAAAATATCAACGTATACTCGTATACTTAATTTATATATTTATAAAATTTCAGCCTGACTTAAAATATATACGATGTTGAAAATTATGTCAAACTATCGATAAATAAAAAAAAAATAAATAAAACTCTCAATCATTTATACTATAATCAATCATCGTTAAGTTCTGTTAATTGAGTAAGTTATATATATTTACAAAATCAGCTTCAGGGAAAGGATAACATTTAAAAAAATGTTGTCTAAAAATCTATAAAACCACAAATTAATGTAATGTACTGTAGTATACAATTTTTCAATTTTAATTTTTACTGATTACTGAATTTTCACAAAGACAAAATTTTCTGATATTTTTGTAAATTCACAAAAAATTTAAAAACCAGTTAATGGTATTTAAAAGCTCTCACAATAACCTTAGTAATCAAACTTGTTAATTAATTAAATAACATTCGTATACAAATTAGTAAGCTAATAGTTATCTTATTTTTAGTTTAAAATTCGATTAAAATTTTTTATAATTTTCAAGCATACAATAATAAATTCAATAATTCCAAGAGACAATAAAAAATACATTTACTGCTAACAAAAAGCTATAAATTAATATTGGAAATTCAGAAACCTGCTTACTAAACGTATTGATGAGCTCATAACCATAATCAACCGATTATGTATGATAAAATGATTAATATAAACTATATATTGACAGCTCTACCAGTTAACTAAGCTTCTTTTCGCTAATTTCATGACTTTACTTCCTACAAATTGTTTTTCTACTTTCAATAATTGATTGTGTTATAAAAACGTGGCTTAATTTTGCATTTTATACTCACCGAAAATGCGTTGAATTGCCCACACAGCTGCCGCCATTCATGCATTCAGCTGGATTGCAGGGATCCGACTCGTATTGACAATTTTTGCCCGCATATCCTGTGGGTGTGCAGGGTTCAAAGAACGTGCAACATAAAAAGGATGCATATTAACAAGATTTGCTTACAACATGAGCTAATGAGGAGGCGTGCGCCATTACTAATGACCTTACCGTATGGACACAGGCACTGATACGAGTTGCCCTCATGACCCTGTGATAGATCCACACAGATGCCATTATTGGTACAGGGACTGGGATTACATGCATCGATCTCCTCACAATGTGGACCCGCAAAACCGCTGCAACATTGGCACTCATACTCCTCCATTGCCCCATTAGAGTAGCATACACCCTTGCCAGAGCATTCGGCGTTCTCGCCACAATTGTCGGTTTTTGTGGTCACCTTCAACCGCACACATTGTGCACCCCACAGCTCGGACACCACTGGGGGGAGGGGCGAAAAGGAAAAAAAAGGGTTGTGAAATTAATTAAAGTCGACCTGGGCAAAAAAATTGAACCCAAAGGCAATACTATGTATAAAAATGTGAAATCAGATCTAGGCTACAACAAAGATACTCTTACAAAGTTATAGACTGAGTTTAAAGTTAATTTTTTTAATATATTTGCAAAGTCAACAAATGGTACACAAGTAGGTGAAAAAAAATAAATTCATTTTGTTTTTATTTTAATTGAAATTTTTCTTTATCTTTTCATATCATAATTTTATTGAAATATTGCTTAAAATCAATTCAAAATTCAAGTTTAATTTTAAAAACAATTCAGTTTCTTTTAAAAAGAATAAACATTAATTTATCAATTAAAAAGTTTTAAAGCATATAATAAAATAAGCACACGAAATTGAAAATAACTCGGAATTAAAGTAAAAAAAATGGGAAAATATTATATTTGAATTTATGTGTAAGCTATTGCACTTAAAAAAATAAATTTAAAAATAATAATAATAGTAATAACACAAATTTCAATCTTACATGAAAAAATAATCGAGAAAAAATTACAATCTAATATTCAACAATTTCATATTTTTTATTTTAATTTCTCTCACAACCAATACCAACTTAGACAGTTTACCCCTATAAAGATAGGGTAAGCTTTGGTCTATGCATTGTCAGAAAATAGAACCTGAGCACGTTAGCTAGCTAGGCATTTTGCGGCGTAGTCTACTTACCAATTAACAAGTTAACTCCCTCTGTGAGGTCCTTATCATATAACGTAACCAGTTTCCTGCCATCGACCACCAGGGGCGTTATATCCAGAAGTACGCCTTCGGTAACATCGCAGTGCTCGTGGCCGGAGCGTGTTACCTGGTACACCTGTGCGGCATGTGCGGCGCTTTGGCTGTAGTTGCTACAAAAAGAGAGATAGAGAGAGAGAAATATGAGTTAGGGTAAGCTAGACAGAGTAAAAGGGTTAAAAGTAAGTCCTGGCTCCTTAAGTTATAAATATGAATGCGCATTCGAGCGCTGCTTGTCGCTCTCATCTCACTGTGTACTTAATTAATTGAAATTTATTTATAAGCATTGCCGCCCACTTTGTTGGCGGAAATTAAATGGCTCAAAACGGAAATTAAATTAGCTGGCAACTATGAGCAGTATTTCATGATGTTGCCCAGGGCCTCCATTTCTACTTCTTAGGTTTCTAGGGGTTTTAAAAGCTGCTCACAACTCACCGCTGCCAATAAACTAGCTAACTCATTTAGGAATTTCATTACACAGTAATTGGTCTTTTATGTATAAATTGATGTGCTGCTCATAATAGTCAAGTTTATTGAATAGCATTTATGCGTCGCTTTTTTATATCGTTTATATCGAGTAAATTAAAGTACAAGCCACTGTTTGCTGGCATTTAAAAGCCCGACACCGTAACAGTTAACAAACTGAAAAACTTTATCACCTTTTACTTTTTTTTTTTTTTTTTTTGCTTTTTGACACTCAATACTGACAAGTTGACTATGGTCACACACTCACAACCACGGCCACACTGTCGAACAAATATCTAGCATACAAATATATATAAACTTTGCAATTTTGTAACAACACGTAGTCAGGAGGCAAGTTAAATAAATTTTTGGTAGAATTTGCTCAATTATAAAATACCCTGTTTAGCTTTTCGTTAATTTCCTATTTTTTTGTATAGCTTGGAAATTATGTTAAAAAATAGAAATCCCATAATTTCAAATAATTCCTGTTTAATCAAATCTGACTAAATAAAGCCATTTGGCTTTTGGTTTCTTAAGCACAGTTTTTTATTGCAAAATTTTCACAAATTTGTTTTATTTTTATTTATTATTATTATTACTTACAATACAAAATATTATGTTTAATATATGGCTATGGCCTTCGACTTTTTTTTTAAATTAATTTAATTTTATTTCAAACTGTCAAAATATTGTTCCCAATATATTTTTCTAAAAATTCCAAATTAATGAAAATAATTATATAGAAGCTAAGTTAACTTTTTAGTATATTTTTGTCACACATCCCAATAGATCCCAGAGATCGCAGAGATCCCAGAGACTATACCTTTTGCCCTTGTTTACAGGGTATAATGGACAGCACAAGCTTGAAAAGTGGGAACCTAAAAACTTTTCACTTCCAGCGCTTCGCAATCTATTTGCTACCAAAGTTCCTTATTATATGTTGCTGCACATTTGTTAGCTCACTGCTGATGATGTGTTTTTCCCCCTCCACCCTTCTGTAGTAGCGCACAGATATTAAATCGATAATAAAAACTTTTTTGACATCTCATTTTCATAGTTGGCAACTTTTTCTCAGCTGGCGTTGAATTCTATGCAACATTATTTGTGCTCTTTCACATTTCTTGCACCTCACGTTGTCCCAATTGTTTGCGGTCTTGTTCATGGCCAAGAAAAAAAAAAATTATACAAAACAACTTTTCCTGGGAATCAGAACCCTCAAGCAACTCAAATTGAACTTATGGGCCGCTTTTTGGAGCCCTTAGGCTAATTAAAGCCAATTTCAAGGGGCAGCGGCTATCTTGTTTTGGGCTTTTGATGTTTGCGAAATGAATTTTAATTTCGTGGCCTGATAACTTGCCAGTGCAGAAAGCAATGTAAACTTTTATTGTATGTACTAGTGTATATTCGTGTATGCTTGTACCTTGTATATCCTTGCATTCTGGTTATTTCCAGGACGAAAGATAAGAACAGCAATGGCCACAGCACCAAAAAAAAAAAAAAGAAGTAGAGAATTTCCAACAAAAAACTTGACAGAGAAACGTGATAATTGCCACGGCCTTTTAACAGCAAAGGGTCAGCAGCTGAGCTCAGTATTTTTTTTGGGAAACTCTTGATATCCTGTTGTCTGACCCACAAAATGAATAATGGTCTGCGAAATGTAGAAAGAGAATCCCAAACTAGGATAGCGCCCAATTCGCATTAATATGCGCAGTTTGTTAGGGATTTGCCAGCGTTCTAAAGTAAACAAAATAAAGAAAATAGCAAATATAGAAATGAAAAGAGAACTAAACAAAATATGCAATGTATATATGTATATATTCTTATATGTATACTAAAATATAAAGAACATAGCGGAACATTGCACTTGGAAGTTCCTGAGCGTTATATACGCTGTTTTTGATACCAAAAATATATTTTTAGTCAAGTCTTTGACGAGGATTACATCGGATCATATCCAATATTTTGTGGCTGTTACTTTGAAAATTATTTTTAAGTGAGGGATTGACACCTGTACTAACCTAGATATACTCAAAAAAATACTGAGAATAATATTCATTTTAAAATTACTAAAATTATGACCATTTGTTGACAATTTCGTTAGTTTTTTATAATGTTTATAATGGGAGAATATTGCAAAATAAATGCAAATAGTTGATTGTAAAATATATTATTAAAAGAATTAATTAAATTTAAGTAAAAAATTTAATACTGCAAAACCTTTATGCCTTATATACGATTGCTAAACCATTTTGGGAATTGTTAAAGCATATTTCTGCAAAAAATGGCGCCTGTAAGTATGCAACACTTTGCATTCATTTTTCTTAATTTTTATAATGGTAAAATTGTAGCTTGCTTTTTTTTATATGTTCGGAGTATGAAGCGAAAACCGGCTTTCTTTTTTTTATTTAACAACGCTGAATTAAAACATAATATAATAAAAAAAAATGTTCCGCATTTTGGAACGTCATATTTCGTGTACGTACCAAATTTCTCTATCTCTATTTTTAGCCGACATGCGAAGGAATTATTGAATATTTGAAATACCCAATATACCCCTTTAACTTTCAGAACCAAGTATAAGAAGTGCGTGGGGGTAAACAAAAAATATAAAAAACAATTTAATAAACTGTAAAAAGGGCATGATAATGGCGGAACGTGTCTGGGTCGCATGAAATAGCGACCTGTAGTACTGGAGAGGTAGGAAGAGAGTTTGGAGGTTTGGGGCACGAAAGGTCGTGAGGTCGACTGGGTGCAACAGACAACTAAACGTGTAGTGTGTCATGCTGCTGCTGCTGCTGTGCTGAGGTAAAATCAATAAAAGCACCTAATGGATGTTATTATATTATATAATAAGCTGTAGAACAAACACGTCTCAACGAGCATTAAAGCACATTAAATGAAAATAAAACTGAAATATAAAACAACTAAACAAGAACAGACGCCACAAGATTTTTTTGGCTTGTTTTTTTGTTTTTTGAAAATACATGCTACTCTATATACTCGTACATGCGTAGACAAAAAAGACTGGCGAGGGGAGTCCTAAGACCCAAGGACCTTTGTACACCTAGTACACCTGCCAGCGTCTATTTGTGCACTTCTGTGTGTATTACAAGTATTGCCCGCAGAGTAGAACACCTCCTACGGCAAATACACACATCCATTTGTTTGGCAGAGCGAGTTGATGATGATGTTGATGATGTTGATGATGCTGATGATACATAATGACAGACTGCCTCGCGGCCAAGCCAGTTACTTTGATAAACTACATATATCACATCTGTTGGCGTTGACTTTTGCCATAATTTGCTTTTGGGAACAGCTCAAAGTATATTTTCTCAGTGCTGACTTGCAGTATTTCAACTTTCCTCAAGCTATTACTAAGTGCAACAACTAGAAGAGCCAGCTAAATTAAATTGGATTAAAGAAATTCATAATATGAAGCTACAATTTAATTGAACTCAATAAATTTATTGGCACACTAAGATATTAACTTAGCTTCAACTTAACTATTTTGTAAGGGGAAATGTTAATATTAAAATCTTTAAATTGTTTATTCAGTACTACAACAGATTTTATTTTAAGCAAACATTTTGAAAACATGGGCACAATAAAAGATAAACCTTTTGTCTCCCTTTAAAAAATAAACTAAGTAAACTACCAAACAATCATGAGCTAAATATTTCAATTAATTATATAGTTAAGCATAAAAAATATAAACACTAAACAATATTTCATTTATAACATCATAATCATCTTTAATTTAATATATTAAAATATTTACCTTGTGTGGTTTTGTTTAGAAGCTATATTCAGCTTGGCATCGTTAATTTCGACAATTAAAATATCGCCAGATTGGATTTCAGCTTCACCCTCCCATGTTAGCACATTTGGAATACAATGCTCTTCGGGCTTACAGTGTTCCGTGGTCTGTAAAAGGAAAGAGTTACCAAATTATTTAAATATTTACAGTAGCAACATAAGTTAAGGTTTTTTGGGGAAAAGCCGCAAATGTTTTTGAGCCCAAAACAAAAAGTTGGCAGTCGAAAGGGACTAAAAGGTTTGTAGGTCGACTCGACATTTGCTGTGGTTTGTTAACCACATAGAATAAGCAAATTTAAATAAATCTAGTTGTTAGTATACGCAGATACTGTGTAAACTGGCTTAAGGTATTTTTAGGTTTCTACTGAAAGATAAAAAAAAAAGATCTTTATTTGAAATTGCAATTTTTTGCTTTATTTACAAATTAATTTATAAAATTGTTTCCTTAAAAATTCTATTGTAAATAGGAACCTACATAACAAATTTAATGACTCTAGCTTTATTTGTTTTTTGTTGTAGCCATTTTCATTTATATTACTATATTGTATCCCACCTTGTCAATATTTCAGGTACAGGGTATATAAATAGAAAAACTGAAAACAGTAAACTGAATTATTAAACAACTTTTCTAATTTCAGTTTTATGTCGTCATCCAAAGTGTTCGTCCCTTTGCCAAAGCTATCCTAACAAATTTACATACTAACCATACTGAACCTAATAAACTGCTGGATGGATACCCAAAGGTTCATTTTGATTGTCAGCCTAAGAGCTGAATATAGGACGCAGGACACAGGATTCAGGCACGAAATCCAACTAAAGCACCAGGATATAGGACAAGTTTATAACCATTGGCCATATGCGTAGATCCACTGAATGTTGCTCCATTTTATTAATTTGGGTTAAGCCACAGCTACAGACACAAGCTGCCTGCTACGCGAAACCCCAAACAACCGACCGTTACAATAAAAATGGCGTTTTTGTGGGCGGCCATTTTTCGAGAGAATCCTTCGGTCTGCAAATTTTAGCATATTTTGCTCAATTTGAAACGGTTTAGTTTTTGTACATTTTGGAGGATTTGTCTGTGCCGAAAATTTATGGCATTTTAATGGCTTGTGTCGCATAAAAATGTATACAATGTGTTTTATTTTTAGTGCCCAGGGTGCAAAATATACAAATAAACTGTCACATAAATTACCATGGAAATTTCAAACATTTTAAAAGGGACAATGTAATTTCATGTGTGTGTGTGTGTATTTTATTAAGAAAGACAAATAAATAAAAAAAATACGCGTCATAAAATTTGTTCTACAAATAATTTAGTAGTCATCCAGTTGAGCTCTAGATATCATATAGTATATCGTCAAATCTTGTACAATGAAATAGTATTTACTTGCAAAATAGGTAAATGATATAAGTAAATATGAAATTTTGGACAACTTCGGTTTTTGATATTCAAAATAAATCACAGAATTTAAATAATAAATATTTATAATATCATAAACTTGTTCACAGCTAAAATTTTAACAGTAAGTCAATAATTTTTAGAACTATATAGTATAATAAACTAAAAGATAAATTATTTCTTAATTTGATTAATTCAATTGCAAATTGTTAAATATTAAACAAAATATCTTAAAATAGGAAAGTGTAAATAGCGACAATTTTCTACAAATTTTTTCGTGCTCATCAATCATTTAGCAACAAAACTAACTTTCCCTGTTTTGTTGTTATATTAATTACTTAGCTAATTTGTGATACCACATGTTACAATACAACAATTCCAAATAAATAACAAGCATAAATAAACAACACCAAAGCCATTTGACAATGGGTAAACAGCCCTGAAAAGGACATTCACTCAGTTAGACAGACAAGAAGCAAACATTTGACATTCTCAAATGAACCCAACAAATTTAATCCTTTGATAAGTTATCCAGTTAGAAGAAAGCATTTGCTTGGGCAAAGGGAGAATTATTGATCGGCATTTTATTTGGCTATTTCCGTAACATGTGTATGAGCAAAAGCAACCCTAACAAGTTGACCGGAAATACTGAGGGTTGCCAATTCAGCCTCTGCCCGTCTGTCCTTTCGCTCTGCATATAGATATGTAAAAAAAAGGACAATGTGTAGCAAATAATGGAGTTTCATTTTCTTTATTAAATCACATTTGTTGTTAAATCACAAAAACTATGAAGGCTGACAATGCTCTGGCCCCAGCTGTACGCTTTACCAGCATATTTCCTTAGCGTGTCCTGTTTATTTCAACATAAATCAAACCGTTTACAACAAGGACGAGTAACGGCATCTCTGAAGAGCCATTGCCAAAGTCCCAGGGCAAAAATTTAAATTCATTTTTGAATTCATCCTTTTTGAATGGCATTTGTCTTGAGGGTTATCCTTGTGCAGCCTTTAAATGGCATTTGTCTTGCCATCGCATTGCCTTTATGCTTATCTCCAATGCTCTTTAATTAACATCAGTTGTCCTTCGGTCTGTCATTTAATTTGACTGCCTCTTAGGCTTCATTTTCTTTGTTAATAATAAAATTAAAAAAAAAGCGAAATTGATTTTCTGTTTACCTTTGATCAGCAAATATTTCTGCTGCTCATGCATTTAATTAAAACGTGCCCTGCATTATGTTAACTTTAGCAAAATACATTTATAAAAAAAAAAAAAAAGAGGTCATCATTACCTTGCATATCATTAATGCTGACTTTTTCAGCTGCCTCTTCTTGGGTCCTTTCACAAAGGTAAATGAATTACAAAATGCAAAACAATTAAAGAAAAAAGTATTTCATCTAAGCTGGCTTTGCTTTCAAATGACCCAAAGTTAGATTGTACAACATTTCTTTAATATATAAAATCTACATTTTTTGGGGGGCGATTGTATATACCTTTGGTATACAATGTAGCCTGTGATTTACATTTGTAGGTAGGAATCCTTTCAAGCTTTTGCGCTCGACCAGTTGCAGCTCAATATAATTGGGCTAGGTTAACCTTTTTTTTATTTTTTTTCTAAAAAGGAGCGCATTTTTCATATAAGAAAAATGTTTATGGAAATTTCTAACAATTTTAAATTAATAAATTAGAATTTTTGCCTGATAAGCAATGACAAATGTTTAATGATCATTATTTTTAAAGTTCAACTAAATAGTAAATAGAAGCAAAGCTGTTTTTTTTTCTTATTATATTGTAAATAGAAAAAATGAGTCTCCCTTATTGATAAAAATAAACTTAGATAATCACCTTTGTCTGCTTCTTATTGCAAATATGTAAAACTAAAACATCCTTACTTAATCTCTTAGGCTGCTTAATTAGTCCACTATCAAAAGCTTCAACAAAAGCCATTCCAACCAACCTACACATAAACCAAAGGACTAAGCTCTCTATTCATACTAATTAGCACTCATTAGGTACATTATGTAAATATCTGAATCCTTTGCAAACTAATTGCTTACTAGATTTAGTCAAAATAATGCGAATACAAAGCGTATGTGGCGCAGGTAAGTAGCAACTGAGTTGCATACACTGAGAGAATAAAGTATGTTATTTGTTATGGCATTAACTGAAGTCTAATTAATAGAAATTTGTCGGACAGTTTTCCAATTAATTCTAAAAACTTAGAATATTATAATCAGAGTTGCATTGTATAGAAATATAGCTGTTAAATACAGAGAAAAAAGTTATAGTAAGAATTATTTTTAGATTTTTTCCATTTAAATTGGCAATACCTCTTTTTTTGACCCGAAAATAAAAACTGATAATTAAAAAATGCAAATTATTTGCCAACTTTTATTTAAAAGTTGAATATAAATTATAGGTTTTTTTATTTTAATTTTTAAATAATAAAAATTGATTTTGAAGATCTTCTAAGCCAAGCTGTGTATTCAAAAATTGTCATATGCAAACATATACATACATATACATTTCAATTAAACTTTAATATGTATATTTCAATTAAATTTATTTATTTCTTATTTTTTAAATGAAATTTTATGGTCTTTAAGCATATTTCGAAATGCACGAATTAGAATTTCTTGACCTATATCATATAATTTTTAACTTCTTCCAATATTTAACCACCTTTATACCATATATTTTCTTTGAGTGTACAATGCCTAGCTTTTGGATCAACATTTATATTCTATAGCATTTAGTATGCTATTGTATTTTTGGCTTCATTTTGTGAACGTTGAATGATAAGAGCTTAATAGGGTTTCAATTGTTTTGACAACAACGAACGATACACAAAGCCTTTAAGCACTGATTATCACTTATATATAACATAGTATATACGTTCGTCTCTCTATTGTATGCCACCCCCCTTTGGCCATTTCTTTTAACCTATTGTTATTTTGGACTTACCACAATTGGTAGAAGCAGCTCGTGCGTTTCGTTGCCACGCCACAAATGCGAATCCTGTGGCACATTTTGTATATCGCATTCAAGCGAATTGATTTTCTCCTGCAGGCGACTCAAAATCCGCGGTCGAGCAATTGGCTTTAAGGACGATTTAGCCAGATTAGCAATACTCCTTGGCCCAGTCAACTCTGGACTGCCTGTTGAGGCAGTGGCAGTGGCAGGGGCAGGGGCAACAACAGAAGCAGAAGCTGTTATTTTGACTTTGGCTGCCACAACTTCCAGTTTTTCCAAATGTTGCGGCGGCGTTAGAGCCTTGAGCAATAATTTAGCTCGCTTGAGCTCCTTCTGGTATTTCATGGGTTTCCCAGTAGTCGAAGTGCTGCTTATTGTTGTTGCTGCTGCTGGTGTTGCTGTTGCTGCCACTCCTTCCGCTGATGCCACTTCTTCTGCTGCTGCTGCTCCCGTTGTTGCCACTGTGGCACCGTCAAAACTTTGCGCTGTGGGCATCAAAGTCACGCGTCGCGTCGGCATTGACGTTGGTGACCCCGACGACGAGTTGCTCGCCTCGAACTTTGTGGTTTCGCTAGCTCTAATGACTTGACGTGGCTGCTGCTCTGAACTTTCTGTTGATGACTTTATAATGCTGTCAGCTGTGGGCGCACTGCCAATTTCTTTCATTAACTTTCGTTTATTATGTAACAACATTTCGTTGTACAACTCTTTGCTGTTGTAGAACTTGGTTGTCGAGAATTCCGGATGTGAGGCATATGCTCCAGTTCCTGTTCCAGCTCCTGCTCCAGCCGCTGCAGATGTTGCCAATGATTCTGTCTTGGCCTCAGCATCCGTGTTAAACTTGGTGTTGGCAAAGTCAATGTGCGGCAAGACCATATCATCGCTAGCCCGATGTTTCATGGGATAACTCTTTTTAACACGCCGATCGATGTAGCTATCACCCGGTGGAAGTTTGGGCAGTTGTGCGGCTCGAATTGTGGTTGTTATTGTGGCCGGACTAACTGTGCTTGTCGTCTCATGCAACTGGAATTTTCGCTCGATTTCCGTTATCAAATCGTCCTGCTCGGCCAACAGTTGCCCGGTAAAATCACTCGGCGTAGCGGCCATGCTTGGCGTAGTTATCGCCGGGGTCATCAACGTAGTTGTTGTTGCTTGATTGACAACTGTTGGAATGTCTGCAGCCGCGTGCATTTCCACCTCATTGGGCATTAGATTTTGTCTATACTCTTCCGCATTATCAGGCTGTGTGAAAATGGTATGCTCCTTGAGCAGCTCCTCATTATCATTTCTAATTATGGGCTGAAAATCATCCAGTTTCATGGGATACAAATCCACAATATTCAGTTTACTTGCTGTTGGCTGTTGTGCCAAAATGGCACCATAACGTGCCCGCTCCTCCTCATTAAGATCGGCCAGGGTCTCGGCCACCTGATAGGAGGCAGCTGCCTGCATTTGTATCTGCAAGGATGTTGGCGATGTGGTATCTGTATCGGGCTCAGGATCAACATCTGCGTATTCCTGCTGCTCGCTAAGCTTGCTGCGATAAAGCCTGTCAAAAATGCTGCCCAAGGATGCAAGTGGCGGCACGCTTGTTGTCATCAAATTATCTGTTGTTGTGGTTACCGTTTGTGTTTGTGTTTCAGTTTCTCTTTCTGTTTCTGTTTCTGTTTCTGCAATTGCCGCCATTGTTGTTGCTGTTGCTGCCATTGCTGTTGCATCGCCATTGCCAGCTGCATTTCCGCTTGCAATGGATGTTGCTGTTGCTGCTGCTGCTGCTGCTGCTGTTGCTGTTGCTGCTGCTGTAGCTGTTGTTGTTGTTGTCGTGCTGGTTGTGGCTGTTGTGGTGGGCGTTGCCGTTGACGTCGTGGTGGTGCCACCAGCAGCTACAATATCTTGCCCCATTGCTGACGTCACTGCATAGTCCGTTTGCTGTATTTCCGCTTTAGATTTTGCTGCCGTTTCATTGCCCCCAGCGACTGAGCTGACCAATGTGGGGGCGTGGTTACCATGCAAGTCATTTGTTATGGTTGGAATTGTGGTTGTTGTAGCTGCACCAGTTGTTGTTGTTGTTGCTGCTGCTGTTGCTGTTGCTGTTGCTGCTGTGGCCGCCCAAACTGCGGGCAAAATTACAAATGTTAAAATGCAGATTTTCGCTATTTTCGTTAGCATTTTGAACATTTTTTGGAGCTGCCTTCCAAATGTTATATATTTTGTTGTTATTACAGTTGTTATTGTTTGTTAGAATTATATTTGGTTATATTTCTTTTAGCTTGTTGCCATTTGTTGGCTTCATCCTTTTAGGCTCATGTCGAATGCTGCAACAACTGTAAAATAAAAATAGCAGAAAAAAATAAATGCAAAATTATTAATACAATGTTTTGTTGCTGGCAATTTATTTAGGTTGTTTATTTTTGGCACTATTTCAGCCAAAAGAAAAACAATAAGTATTTATATGTTGTTACAATATACGCTCGGTTTTGTTACCTGTCGTATTTTAATATTAAACAATTGTTTTTGTTACTACCTTTGGTAAATACAAATTTTGCCACAATTGTTTTCAGATATTTCATTGTTGCTCTGATAAGCCGTAATTGTTTTATTTAGTTTATTTTAAAATATGCGATTAAAATAATTGTGCAAAGCGTACAGCATTTTATTTATACATTGTGCAAAATGTTGCAGTCATTAAATGGAACTAACCAAACTATTTTATAGTGTTTATTCGAGCATTTATTTGCGGCAGACGCTGTGTATACTTAATTTAAAAAAAAACACATTTGTGAGTTGGCAAAGGAATGCAGAAAAAGTATGTTTCAGAAATGCCGTGATGAGTTGTTTAAATATAAATGCAGAATTTAAATAATAAACTGAATAAAATGTTAAAGCTGCAAATACCATGAAATTTGAATTATTTTTAATATCAACTTTGTGCATGACTTTTGAAAATCTTTTGTATCAAATTATTTAGTTGAGAAGCTACAGGAACATAAAGCAGAAATGATTTCAACAACCAAGTCAAATATGTTGACTTTTGCATATGTGAAATAGAAGTTAAATTCAATTTTCAGAGCAAAGATTAAAAACACTTCATAAGGCTATCAAATGGCAATTGAAAATTGCTAATTTAACTGTTCGTCCTTTCAATTAGACAAACAATTGAGCTACAATTACAATTTCAATGAAATGTTCACATAAACCATAAAGTCGGTCTCAATTCCTAAATAATTTAGCAAATGAACAAATATTGAATGAAAATGTGAAGAGATTAAAAGACAAAGGCTAAATGACAGTTTTTACATGCAATTGAATTTGATTCCAAATTAAATAATTGCCACAACTATTGTCAATAGGATCTTAAGGAGCAACCCGAACAAGGCCAGACATTAAATCTACCAGATTTACTTGTAGTCTAAATTGATTTGCGGATGAATCGTACTGCTTCTTGTGTGTATGTCCTTCGTCCTTTGTGCTGCATTCCCGTTGACAACTTACAGTTCATTGCACAGCAGCCACTGGACACCCGCTGATCACCCACTGGTCACCCACATTGCCTCTGCTGCTGGCATCTCAGTGGGGCAATCTATCTGTCCATTCAGTCAGTCATTCATTCATTCAGTCATCCATTCATTCCATTCAACTGTTCATTCATTACCAGCTTGTTCTTATCTATGGCACAATGTGTAGTTTGTCAGGCAAACCAAAATGATGTTCAACTCATGAATTTAACTCATGTGGGCGTGGTCAACAGGGCGTACATCCAGCTGAATGCTGCGCTTCCAATCCTGTGTGCTTTATGTGAGGGTGTGACAGATTTTACCAGCTGAGCCATAATCCTGCATGCCTCAAGGACATTGATAGCGCTTGAGATCTGTGGGCGCTTTATTTATACATAGTTACATGTGTTTCAAGTCTTTTGGCCAATGTGTATTCTGGTTAAGTTGCGGGAGAGCCACTTAATATACGGTTTAATGAAGAGAGAGATAAATGTTCTAGATATTTGAATTAGAGGACAACTATTTTTTAACTATGTTTAATAGTAAACGAAACTGTAACAAAACATTCTGCGATTTATTTAATATGTTAGACATTCGCTAAAATTATTGAGATATTTTTGTGGCAAACAAAAACAACTTTTTTATACAGATTTTTTTTCAGACTATTCAAATTATTCATTAGAGTCCTTTTATGTTGATTATAAAATGGATATAAAAGAATTCATATTATGTAAGCTAACTCATTTTAACAAGGTATAAAATAATCACATTCTTGCTCAGCAGTCGAAACAGATAAGACTTGTAATGTCCAAACAAAAAATAAGTATACGTATCAGATAGTTGATTAACGAATTTGCAGTTTATATCCAGATAAATTTAACTTAACTCACAATTAAAATTAGTTAAATACATTATACAGTAAGCAGCTGCAATTTCAAGCGAGATACATTAAGAAAATTAGTATTACACACTGAGAAAAAGAATTAATGTAAAAGTGTCAAATATTTGTCAGCAATAGTTTTCAATACTAAAAAAATATTTTTTTTAAAGTATTTTTAATATTATATGCACCTTCAAACATTTTCATTTGTAATAGTAAATTTCTTAATATTATTAACAACGAATAACTTAAAAAAAATATTAAAGCTGAAAAGTTTTCATTCTTCATTTTAAAACACATTTTTTCCTGTAAATAAATACAAATAAAAATATAATATTTATTCAGACATTTATTGCCAAAGCGCCCTACGCTCACGTACTAACAATTCTGTTTATAAATTTGGATAAAATCTGCTCACAAGTTAATTCAATTTAAGTAATTATATTCCTTTGAATAACAACACTTAAAGAATATTTGCAATTGACAAGAATGCGATATAAATATCAAAAACAGAAATCCCTTTCCAGGAATTAGTTTGATGCTCTTTATTTATGATTATAATAACCATTGCCATAGTAATAAATCAAAACCAGCATGTCAGCCTGTTTAAATGAATAAAGTATTCTTTGAAATATATATTTCAATTTGCAGCTGCGTTCTTTTTGCTGACATTTAATTAATAATAATTGTAATGACAAAAATTAATTAAAATGCATGCAATTTGACTTTGCGGCTGCAATATTGAAATGTTTATGTGTGTTTAAGAGCTGCGGGCTTAAAAATATTTAATAAACAAAGTGTGAGCATATTTTTCAGTTGAAAAATTATTTCAATTGGACTAAAATTAAATGAGGAAATATGCTAAAGGCTGGCTGACTGGCTGGCCGGCACAAAATGAAAGCACATTTCAAGCTCTGCTGATCTTGCATACTGAATAACCTCAGAAGCTAATAACATAAGGATATTTGAGGGCAAACAACATAAGCGCCTTGGGACCCAGTTCCTGCAAAAAGAAGAGAAAACAAACCAAATCCTCTTAGTTTTAAACCAGTGAAGCGACAACCGTGACACCAGCCCAGACGCTATTCAACTTATTTTTAAAGTCGCATTAAAGTCAAGTGAAAGGCAATTCTCAAAACTCAATAGAAAAACTCGCCGACAAACCAATGGGAAAAAGCGAAATGAACTAAACTTTCTGAGAAGTTCAATTTCAGCAAAGATTGGAAAAATATGAAATCATGTTTAGATTAAAAAGTAATTTCAACCGATGAAATGTTGTGAAGTGGGCTTAAGTGTCTATTTTATAAGCTAGAAAAAGTTAAGAGTTGTCCTGAAGATAAGTTTGACATGCTTATATAAATGTTTTAATTTCTTTAGTTTATTTTAAGTTAGTAATTCCATCAAGAGTTTTCAGTGTTAATTAAAAAGTAGACAGTTCACTTTATTAACTCCAGCTTGAAAACATAAAATTGATTTTATTTACAACTTAAAGCATTGAGAAAAATCTTTGCATCTCTTTATTAATGATTTCTTAAATTCTGTGCCTAATTTAAATAGCTTAGAAAATTGTTAAAATACTTTCAAAGTTGAGTTTCAAATAACATAAAGTTCAGAGTTGACTCAAGTTAAAGTGAAATGTAATTTCACCTCCAGCAAAATGATTTATCAAATGTTAAGCATTTTTATTATCCAACCCGGGCAAAAAGCTTAAGCATAAATCTTGCTCTCAAGACCGAATCCCGAATAATGCATAAGACTCCACTAAGGAATTTCTATTTAGCATAACAAACATATGAAAATTGCAGAAGTAAACAGGAAAATAAAAACTGCTTAGCTTTAGCAAAAAAATAATAAGGGTCCCAAATAGGCAGAGCAGGATAAATAAACACGTTCAATGCCAAATAAAATATAAATCAAACATTTTACTTGCCATTGCCCAAGAAAACAAACAACAACGTTCATTTCATTTTTCGTAAACAAAAAAATATTGTAGAGATGTAGAAATAATAAAAGTGAAAATGAAAAACAAATAAAAAAATTTTGCCACAGTTGGTTGGAGAGCACTTTCGTCTGGGCGGGCGTAAAAAAAAAGTTGTATTTTTTATTTGTTGCTGTTTTGTTGTCTTTATTATTTATTTTTTTCTTTTATGTTATTTTTTTTTATTTTTTGTTATTTTGCTGTTATGTGTGCAAACAGTTGCAGTAAAAAAGCAAAAGTAAATAGAAATAAAAATGAAGCTTAATTTAAAATGCGTCGAAGCGTGGCATTCACTCACACTGTGAGCTATAAAAAGCGCTAATATCACACATAGTATATACGTGTTTAGGGGTCTAAGGATGGAGAATATATAGAGGACAGACCAGCGATAGGATGCTGTAGATAAACTTGCCTCCTTGACGACGACAAAATCGTTTTGCTTTCTCGCTCTAACTTTTACTATCTCTCTCTATATATATATATATATACATATATATATGTATATATGCAAAGCTTCATCTCTTTTATTTTGAAATGTTTATGTGTGCGCCCGCATTTTTTGGTGTAACACAAAAAAGTATCTAGAAATTTAAAACTCGCAACCGCAGCGCTCATAAGGTGGAAACTGGGGGCAACCACTAGAACCAAGACGAGGATATGGACAAGCAGGAGGCATGAGAAGTAGCAAAAGGACGACAACGGTGACGACGCTTTTCTATTCAGTTCTCAGCCAAAAACAACTCCATGCCAAGTGCCGGCAAGTTGAGGCATTGGTCTCAGCTTCTGCTTCAGCTTCTGCTCCTGTTAGCTGTTAGCTGCCTGTGAAAACGATTCCCATTCGAGTCATGCCAACGACAAAGACACCTTGTCGCACAGTGGTCTAAGACCAGATGAATGGGGTACACAAATGTAAAGTGAGTAAAGGTTGAAAGGAAGGCTACCAGAATGTCAAAAGACTGAAATTGATGAGGAACTAATTTAAAGTTGCTTAGAAAAGTACAATTAAATATTGTGTCGCTGTTATTTAAATTCATAGTAATAAATATATTAAACAAATAATTGTTTGAAAATGTTAGCTTTTGTGGGGTCCTTTAAGATATAACACCTAGGTTAAAATATATTATATATCTTTTTATATATATGTGTATATCAACAACAATAATAAGCAACTCAAAATATATAATTTTAATCTATGAATAATACAAATAAAATAAAATAAAAATTATGTAATTTTGTAATTAAAGAATATTTTTCTATTACAAAATAATATATATTTGTTCAATTTAATTTGTTGGATTCATAAATTTATATTCATAATCATAGCTTTTATCTCAGAAGCCCAAAGGCACAAGATTTGATCGAAATCGAGTGTAAAAAAATGCTTAAAATATATTGTTTGAAGGCAATTAAATGATTTAGTAGTTATTTTATAAATTATTTTATTAAATTTCTATTAACGCCAACATAGTAGTAATTTTGTGATATGTGGTATATATTTTAATTCACTATTAAAACCATAAATATTGCACCACAGTGCCAGAGCGTTAGCATAGAGTGTGCTGCTTTGTAAAGAACTCGCATTTATCTTTATTTGTATGCCACAAACACGCCAAAAACACGCAGAGTGGAGCGGCGGGGCGTAGAGTGGGGATGTGAAATGGAGGTGTGGCAAGTAGCCACGTTTCTAGTGTAAAACGTATGCTGCTAGGCTGGCAAAAAGGAACGGTGACTGGGGGGTGTAAAGGGAACAACACCCCGCACCCTAAAGCCAACATTAGCCGAAGCATGTTGATGGCGGCAACGCATACAAATCACGTAAACTGAGAAAAGAGAAGAACAGAAGCAGTTGAGAAGAGCTGAAGTGGGGAGGGGGGCGGCATGAGTGAAAGGGGGGTGCAAGAGTGAGGGTGGGCTTAATCTTTTAGTTTGTGCTATGTAAAGCGAAGCACTAGAAGGTGGCTGTTGCTGCCACATGATTCTGTTGGCCGGGTCAAAAGCATAAACCAAGTCACCAACAAATGCTTATACGCCCCCTTTTATCTGGCCACCCTACGAAGTCCTTTACAGCCAGTCCTGAAATCGAAGCGCGCTTCAAGCGGCACTTGAAACCAGCGATCTGTGGCATTGACTAGTCAGAAGCGGGGGGAAAAGTAAAAGGCAGGGGTAGAGACAGTACTGCATATAGGAGCAGCACTGAATGCGTGGGCTCAACTGTTGACTCGAAGGGAGGTCAGAGCAACAGAGGGTCAGAGGTCGGGATGTCTGGTAGTAAATGTTATTTGATGTAGTTTTAAAAAGAAAAAAGCACGTACAATGTCCACTTCTTGGTCCAAACTCCTCCACAGTCTGCTCAACTATCTTTGTATCTTGTATCTCGTTGTCACTGACGGTTATTGTTGTTGTTGTTGCTGTAGGTTTTCAGATCGACTGTCGATTTAATTTCAAGTTATTTGTTTGGGCCACTTTTGTCCAGCCTTGACTGCTTTGCTTTTATTTTTCAGCTGTTTGCACTCTTTTTAATTTTTTAGTGGGTTTCTGTTTGATTTTCATGAATTTTTACGATTATGTTTGCGCAGTAAAAAGCTTGGCTTTTGTTCAAAAAAAAAAAATGTTTCAAGAGTTTAGAAAATGTTCATTTCATTACAAGTCAATTCAAAATATATATATATATATATGATACAAACATTATTTTATTAGGAAAAAGGTTTTTGTGTACAAAGCTCATTTTCTAGATTATGATAAGCTACTATTTAATTAATATGTATTTCAAAACAAAGTTTTGGCTACGAATTTTTTGATTTATTTACTTGACATATTCAAAAAATTGGTGTGCTTAAAATTGATTTAAAAATTTACAAAGTGAACTGCAATTTTATATTTAAAATTCACACAATTACAAGTTAGTTTCGAATGCAAACCCAGTTCAGTTAAATGAATTTGTGCCGCATTGTAAATAATTCAGAATATCAAAGCAAACAAATATTAAATTATGTAAATCTCCGACAAAAATGGTTAATAAATTAATGTATTTCTTTTTTTTAATTTTTTTTACTTTCAAATACATATATCAGTAAATTTATAATAAGCTGCTTGAAACATTTTTCAGATTTGTGGTAAATAAAAAAAATTATTATTATTATTATTAATTTATATTGCAGAATTATAAAGTATTTTATTAAGTACTTTTTATAGACAATCTCTGCATTATAGTATATTATTATTTTGTTGACAAAAAATCACTGAATCAATTTTATGCACTATTTAAAAACATTCAACACTTTAAAACAGAACTGTTAAATTATTCACTTTATTATTTAATTTTAAACACCATTACTTTTTCAAAACATTAGTTTATTCAGTTCAGTGAAAAGCACTTAAAAGCCGGTCTTTAATATATTTAGCACTCGATGTTTGTCACAAAAGCAAAACTCTTGCGAAACACATTTGAAATTAGTTGACCCGTCGTACTATAGGCATTACCTGCCTTTGAGATTATCCAAACTTGGGAATTTGGCCCAACTGTAACGCTTGAAAGTTGCTCCGCTACTGAAGCGGCATCAGAAAATGATGCTATGTGATGCTGCAATCCTTAGATAAAAGCTTCAACTTGCTATAAAATGCAGAGAGTTTGCTCTCGCACAGCATCAACTTGCTCCTGGACTCTCGGCATGCGCACAACATTCAGATATCTGTTTTGGGTTTTATTTTGGGTTATTTTATAAAAAAAACATCGGAAATTTTATACAAAATTACCCAAAACATTGGCATACAGCTGTTCGGCATCAGCTGCTGTTGCTACACATTAAGGATAAAGGATGGCGTGGAGTGTCTTTCGGGTTGCTGTCCTGCCAAGCATCCATAACTTTCTGCACTGTGTGGCCACCGTTTTCATTATTTTTTGCCAAAGCACAGTGGAAAAGGGTGTGAATTTTTAGATTGGATTTAATTTGCCAGAGCACGAATTAATGCTCTCAAATATATAGAAAGTGTTGTTTAAAGTAATGTCATAAATTTACCAGCTGCAGACCTATATATTCATTAACATAATAATTTTATTTATGCTAAAATTTCATACCATAAAAAATATACTTTCTGGTTATAGTTTATTCTTATGCAGTTCATTTATATCACATTTCATAAAAACAAAATGTCACAAAAATACAAAAATTTATAACTTAAAAAATAAGAGTTTTATTGTATGTTTTTTAAAATAATTTTACTTTATTAATTTTATTTATATTAAAAAAAAAAACCTCCAGAAAGAAATATATTTCAGAAATTAGAAATACATTAAAATCAAAGAGGTTCAATTCTGTGAGCTGCGACTGTATTAATTTTGATAATAAATCCATTTAAATTAAATTAAGAAAATATTCCAACACACCTGCTAAAAAAATATGTTTTAAAATTTCATAAATTCGCTCAAATGTTGACTAGAATATTAGAAATCAATAATTGATATAAAATTTCTTTATATAGAATGTTAGTCCCACAGTACCGAACTTCATTTGTATGCGCGATTTTTTTGTTTGCTGGCTTTCATCTCTTTTATATTGTGGCTGTCTGCATTCGTCACCACGCTTCTGGTCTGCAGTATCGCTGGGTCCTTCTTTATGCCGGGACACACTTGGAACATGATGGGTCCTAATGTCGGTGGCCTTTATGGGTAATGTATGCTAAAGGACTCTTGCATGCTGCCATGGCTGAGATGTGTGAAAGCATTGATGTCTGGGCCAAGCTTTGGCTTGGTTATGTTTTTGTTTGCTCGCCTTGGAGTGGAGTGTTTGTTTTACATGTCTGCGCACACATAATGCGTATTTTTATTGTTTCCATCTCTGGTGTCATTTATGCATGTAATTTATTGTAATTATTTTGACATGGAGTATCATAATGTGCTGGGATTTGCAGCTAATTGCGCACAACGCGGCGTATGCGTGATATACAGTTTTACAAGTTTTGCGCAAGTTGCACAATTATTTTCACACATACTCACACACACACACACATACATGCCACAAAGTAATGAACTCATTAATGTGAGCTGGGAGCAGTTGGCATTCCTGACAAGTCATTAATATCCAATCATAATGAAATATTCCAACAGCATCTTACCAAATGAGCAAAATTTCCGTGAGTCTGCACAGAAATTATTGTGGGGCCACAATATGAAAACGTGCCAAAAACTTTCAGTTTGCCAAGCCCTGTGCATCAATTTGAGATTCGAACCATTAAAGTTGAAGCTCTGTTACTGTCAGCCCAAGCAAAAAACACAAAACAAGAAAATGGGGAAAAATTCCAAAACTTCCACACGCTTCAACTCTTCTCCTTGCATTTCAGGCTTCATTAATTTCGACAGTGTTGGTAATTATGCACCAAAAATTTTGAAACTGCCGAAGAAAACTTTATAATTTATTTAGCGAACAAAGTTCAAAACGACAAATAGACAGACAGACAGACAGACAGATAGAAAGATAGACAGTTATTCAGACTGGCAAACGAACACGAAATATTGATTTAATGCAATGCCACAGCCGTGTATAATAAATGAGAAATTCAGATTGAGGTTTTTGCTTATGTCTCGTGTTGATTTTCGGTTAAATTGTTGATTGCCAAAGTTAGTTGTGGGTTTTTCGTTGAGATGCACTTACAATATCTTGATGGAATTGTGTTAATAAGAGAATTGCGGATTTTCAATTAGTTTTAATTAAAGCAGCAGCTATAGAGTATACTTGGCAATGCAAAAACAACACTCGTAAATAATGTAAAACTAATTATCAATCTGATGACGAAAATTTATACCATTTAGAAAAGACTTAATATAAAGAAACTCACTTCGATTTATTCTTTTTCTATTTATGGCAACTAAATTAAATCTTAAGTATCTAACTCTATTTTGAAAAGTTTACTTAGTAAAATGAAGTGAAATTTTAATGATATTATCAAAGTGGAAAATGCCTGAAATATTTAAAATTAAAATCCTCCCTTTCCATAGAAATTGCTCTTTCTAAAAATTCCAAACAAAGCCGAGCAAGTTAATTGAAATATTGAAATATTTATATCATGTGACACGCAGCCAAAAATGTTGAGCCAACTACTTAGAATGCAAAATTTTGCGCATATTTTGAAAAGTGCAAGCGATTGCAATTTGGACACACACGTAAAAATATGTCAAGCATAAAATTTGGTTCAAATGTGGCACATAACTTGGCCAACTTTCCATTTTAGTTTTGGCATTGTTTTGGCCTTTTAACAGTGAGAAGGGAACGAGCGGCAACTTTAAAAATTGGCACTGTGCTGTATTGACCTAGATTTTGAGAATATGCTATGGAAATTTATCAGAAGGGTATATACGATATATTAAATAAATATTGAATTAACAAAAATACAATATATAAGTATTAAGTTTTAATCAAATTTATTTACACATTGTACGGGAATATGTTTAAGATTTATACTTTTTTTAAATTTGTTCATATTTTGGTTATTTCTACAGAGTATTTTGGTATTCGAACACTCTTTACTAAATGCAAATTTATTTGTTTTTCTACTTTGCTACAGTTGCCAGCAGGCGGTAAAATCGCACCTTGACACTTTGGCAATTCGCGTAGATTTTGGATAGACATTTTTACATTTTCTATAGTTTTTTGTTCAATTTGTAGCTAGATTTGTTTTTTTATCTGTGATTTATGATAGTGCAGAATAATTTAATGTATTTGCTGCCAACAATACGAGAGCAATGGGATCCAAATGGGGTAGGCAGTTGGATTTGTTTGTAGTCCCATGAATATGTGTCAATCGATTTTATTGTGGGACCGTAATAGGTTTTTTATTATAGGGAAAAACTCAAAGAGTGCAACTGCAACATCTGATACAAATTTTTACACTTTTGGCTTGAATTCAAATTGACTATGTTATGAAATTGCTTTTAATAAAAAATAAAATAGCATTCCGAGAAAATGAGGCTTTTTAATGGGTTTTTACTTTGGGAAAAAGATTTTGCTGTAGAGGTCAGTTTTTAATGGGCCTTTCTAATAATTCAAGTATGACTGACTAATGATGTTCTTTTTGTGTCTCCTCTACCGAATGTCCTTTTGCATCTTGCCTTCATTTGGGCTCCTTCATCTTTGTTGGCATCAGCCATTAGCGTGGCAAACAAAAATAAGTAAATCTTTTGGCATTTTAATCCTTTGAAATTTGCTTTAATTAACTCAAATATGTAATAAGCAACATTCCACAAATGAGGAAGGACCCCACCAATTTCTCTTCTGGCTGACGCTGTCTTTTATGTTTTTTGTGGGCTTATAAGCTTAGGCTCTGTGGTTTTTTTGCCAGCCATTCTGAATGGCAGTCGGATTTCCGACATTTGCCAAAGAGAATTCCACCAAAATCAAGGCCCTCAAATTATATAGAAAATGGCAGCAAAAGTTAATGTGAACAGCTGCCCTGCTGTTTGTATGCAATTGAAAAGTTTATTAATAACAAACACAAGTTCTCGCGCGGAGCAAAGCGTTTTGCTGGTCACATTAAAAAAAAAGGAAAAGTTTTATACATAAATATATATATATATGTATATATTACATTTTTTTCATTTTAATTAAATGACGAGTCGAGCCCACAGAGCGAGTGTAATTATATTTGAACAGCATGCGAAATATGTTTTAATTTATTAAATTAAAATAAACCACACCCAAAAACCAAAAACCAAAAAGCCAGACCCAACCAAAAAACCAGCCCAAAGCCATACGATCGTCGCCATATGCGTCGTATGTGTAATATGTGCTCTCATGCATCCTGCCTGGCCCATGGAGCTTACGACCTTACAGCAGAAAAATCAACGTTATGCAAATTTAAATGTGAGCATAAGGCGGAATGTTATGAAACTCCGTTGACTCTTAGCTGAGAGCTGAGAACTGAGAGTTCCTTCTGCCCAGCTTTGACTACCCCGCAAGCTATATTTACATATGCATGTGTGCTCTCGTGGCGCAAAATTACATTTGTTACATACACACATATATACAGTATACACATGCAAATACACACACTCTCATACACCAAATGGCAACAACAAAAAAATATTTGTAATGAGCTTATTAAGTCATATTAAAGTCCAAGTACAACCAATTTGATAATACAGCAACTGACAGCGTCAGTGACATTGCAAGGATATTTATTTAAGGGGGTTCAGTTCAGGAACAAATTTTTGCAATCTCTTTTCTAGTTTTATAAAGTAAAATAAATAAAGATTGAAATAGAAACATTCCGTAGATGACAAATGATTTTTTTAAAAAAAAATAATCATTTATTTTGCGGAATTTTGAACAGCAAACAATTTAAATTTTCAGCAGTTTAATGGGAATCAAATATGCACAAAAGCAACCTTTAAATTTTTGTTAAATTTATTGCAGACTAAACTATTCCGTTTGTATCAGAGGTGGAAATTTATATTAAAAGAGAAAACCTAACACATTTATATAGGTATATTGGAAGTTTTAGGGATAAAATATGTATATAATATGTTAATTAAAAATTTAAATTAAATACTAAATGTTTACTTAAAAATTAGTATATAAATTTTTGTAAATTCAGGACAATTT
This sequence comes from Hirtodrosophila alboralis, assembly GCA_035043045.1. Classification (NCBI taxonomy): domain Eukaryota; kingdom Metazoa; phylum Arthropoda; class Insecta; order Diptera; family Drosophilidae; genus Hirtodrosophila; species Hirtodrosophila alboralis. Next base: position 2,336,885 of record JAWNNH010000048.1, read on the forward strand.
AGTTTGAATAAAATTGGGTATAAAAACAAGGCGGTCTATTTGGTCAATCAAGTTCGTTTCAAGTTCGAGTTTGACAATCAATTCCACAGAATAAGATTTAGCAGAATATCAGAATTGAGCTAAAAATCTCTTGCCAATTAATTTAGTTTTTAATCATTCCAAGAGTAGTCTTTAAATAATGCCGAAAAATTTATTTGAATATATATTTCAAAACAAGCCGGATTATTAACACTTTTACAAAATAATTGATTATTTTTTTTTTTTAATTTATTTTTTTTTAAAATTATATTTGACAATTCTCCCCTCCATCGTACGTCTCTGTAGAGCAACATATTCAACCAGATGAAAATGTTTTTTAAGCCCTTGCGTATACACAAGTATACACATTTGGCACTAAAGTTAATAGCAAATGGCTGCCAGAATGTGCATATTATAAATGAGGCTGACAGATGGCTTAACAGCAGCTCAACTGAAGCTAAGAGGGGTATGAGAGGAAGAGCTTCGGGTTGGTAGTATGTCGTATTAAACCAGCTGCACTTGTACTGGCAACAACTGTGACTTAACAAGCTTAAATTAGGCCCTGAGTTCCCCGGAAGCCTATTTATCTCAATTGCAGTATGTGGATTTAAGGGAAAGGCAATTACAATTTGCTTTTAAAAGTTACCCGTCCATGATTTACATTAATACAAATGAATAAGGACTAATATTATTAGCCAAATTTGTTTTTATTTGCTAATGAAGTGTATTTACAGAACCCAAGTGAACCTAAGAAATATAAAATAGAGTATACAATGTTATAACAATTTATCCTGTAGATTGTTATCTAAATTTTTCAGCTGTCTATCTTTCAAATAATCGAAAGGGGACTGTCCATCAGATATATTCCTGAATCTAACAAGATCGGAATTTTTTCAAGAATAAACAAATTTAACTAATTCAAAAACATCATTAAAAATATTATGCAACATTTTGTAAAAAGAAAAAGTCAAAAAAAAAACTAAATATTTTTTATGATTAGAAATGTGTAACAAAAGTAACAGCAGCAAAATTCACAAAATTATTTGTATGTCACAGAAATAATTGAAAAATATAATAATACAACTTCTTAAAACTTGGAAAGATGTCGTTACTTCAGCTGCTGCAAGCTCAAATACTATTTGCAAGTGAGTTCTTCTATTCCAACTAAGATCTAATCTAACTTAATTTTTATAGAATGCAATCCCAATATATTGGCGGCAACCAAAGTATTCAAAAGTCCCATTGCCCAAGTGATCTTTTCCTTTGTGGTGGGCTACTATGCAACCACCAAGTTATCCCAGATTTATGTCATCATTAGAAAGCTCTTGGATGAGAGGCATTTGAAATCAGAATTGGAATTGCAGCTGCTTAGTTGTGGCAGGAATAGCCAGGATCCTTTCAAGAGTCAATTATCCCGAGAACCGGAAGGTTTGCGTCTTACCCATCGGCAATTGAGCGCATTTAATGGATTGCATAGCAATCAACCCATTTATACGGCGCTTAATGGCAACATTTATGACCTCAGCTCCGCTCGGGATACTTACTCTAAGCCAGGACCCTACTCTCTGCTGGCTGGCTGCAATGCCAATCATGTACTGAATATTGCATGTGGTTCTATGGGAGTCTCTACAGACGATGTGATTCAACGTTGGGAAAAGAGCCTGAATGCTGAATTCAATATTATTGGCTTTCTGATTGACAGTGATGAGTCTGAAAGTGAAGAGCAAAGTAATTGTTAAAGTAGTCGAAAACTAAGGGAATTTACTCATTAGACTTATTTTTTAAGGATCATGAATTTTAATTATGTTTTACTAATAAAGATTTTTAGCTATGCGATATTTTCTTGATCATGTCCAGAGCATCTCAACCTTAAGAGTATTTAAAGGTATTAATTCTTAAAAACATTTAACATATAAAATGAAATATTTCTTTATCAAATTTTACAATTTAAGTATGAGCACTATAAAATATCAATTTTAAATGATAAGTAAATAAAAATAATACAAAAATAAAAACATAAATAAAAACCAATAAAATTGATACTAATTTGTATTAAAAAGATAATAAAAATATTATTTTCAATAATTTTGATATAGAAATTAAACAAGGATAAAAAAAACCGTATTTGTAATTTTAACTTGTGCTTAAAAAAAAATAAAAAATAATATTAAAAGTGCATTTAATATCTATTTATTTTTATTCTCAAAATATGCGTACACTTATAAACTCATCCACAATAAAGGCTTTCAGTCTGCACATCATAGAAAATTATTTCTTGAAACTTTCTGTGTTAATTTCTTAATATAATTCATTTAAAATTTAACTAACTCACTTAAAAAGTTGGGCATGAATATTTTTGCTGTTGTTGCTAAGCCTTAATAACACTGTTTAAATTATGCTATAACATGAGAGAACATTTCTTGTCGTTATAATAAGTTTAATATAAATTACCTTATTTTAAGACAAAATCTTAATAATTCTCACATCGAATATATAAACCTATTTCGAATTATGTTGAAAGGGGATTAAAATTTCTTTTGAAAAATTTCACTGAAGCGTTAAGAGGTGTCGCCGTTTTGGCTCTACGATTGGCTGACTACTTGGCATTTGGCCCAAAAGTTTTTTCAGCTTTGACAAGGAATTATTGATGGTGTCAGGAACACACAGACGATAGAATGAGAATGATAACAACAAATTGTGAACTGTCTTTCGGTTTCTTTTCTTTTTTGGTTCTTTAGGCTGTTAACTTTGTCCTGCTGTCGAAGAATGTGTGGCAAAGTTGTCAGTTGTGTGAAATCCGCAATTGAATGAAAATTGAATTGAAAGGCAGCAGACAGCAAAGTTGCAGGTGATAGCAGCAGTAGATTCTAACAGCTCAGGTGCTACACAGCTAATAAAATCAAAATTACTTTTTACCCAAAACAACAACAACAACAACAAAATACAACTTGCTGCTACGTGCTTAAGGAATTTGAAAAAGTTGTCAAAAATTGCTAAGCACACACTTAAAAATCAGCCAAATGTGCAAAAGTCAACGCACAAAGAACAAACAAACAACAACAATTTTGGGTCCCAACTGGAGAAGATGTCTTTGACAAGCAGCAAATGTTATTTGATGTGTTAAATTCGATCAGGCTAAAATGTGCCGAAAGGGCCAACGAAAATTTAAAAAAAACAAAACCCTAAAATGAAGGCCAGCAACAGCAAAAGCAAAACAACTGGATAAATTCGAAAATAGAAGGTTGAAAAGGCAAAATTGTTGGAAATATGTGTGTCCTTCAATGGAAAATAAAGTGTAAGGTGGCTTGCATGCTTAAGAACATCTGTTCAAAATATGCAGTATATTAAATTTTAAGTTGAATAATATTATTAAAAAATATATATAAAACTGTTCAAAATGACGGGCTGTTTGACTGATTGGCGACTCACGAGCAGCCCAAACGGCAAAAGCTTAAAGTATGCAATTTTATTAAGTATACGTTGGCACTCTGAAAAAAATGTTGTCAAAAATATATTTCAAAAACTGGATGGAAAATGCATTTAAAAAGTGTATAAAAACATAAATCCCTTGCATGCAAATATTTTACTTAACTTTAAAAATTCACCTCAAATATAAAAATCAATCTTTTTGAAAGAGTTCATAAAAAAATATTGTTAGCTATGTTCTGCAATAATTAAATAATATTAACGATCAATCAGCAATAAATTATTATAAATTTTAACTTTACTCAACATACACATGCCATCTGATTAATTGTCATGTCATGTTGCAAGCCTATAGAACAATATATTATGTGGGGCAGCAACAGGATCAAGTTCTTAATTGAAACCAGAGCAACATAAAAATGTCACATCCAAGGGCATTAATAAGGCTTTAAATATGACACAGGCAATGCCCACTCACAATACAAATTTTCCAACAAACAGCAACAATAAACAAAAACAACAAAAACAATAAACAACAACAAAAGGCCAAATTAGCAATGTTTCACATCAAAGTGCACATTAAATCCGAGACGATAATCATACGCGGCCAGGGCACGATGCCAGGATGCCAGACGCTTGGCAATATAAGGACGATGGCAAGGACTACGGCTTTTGGCATCCGCCGGGGCATACAAAAAACATAATTAACCGCGACCTGACGAGGCCGACGACCGGCCTACAAAAAGAGGCGCCCCAGTCAGCTCGGCGCACTCCGCATACCCTCTAGGTCCTTCGTCCTTGCTCCTCCCCTGACATCAGGTTAATGTGACAAACGCAGCTGTTGCCATCGCCGCCTCTGCTGGGCTCGACTTTTGCAAATTACACAGTTTTGAATATAAATTACACACTCATATAACATACTCGTACATACTCATAGACATTCAGTCGAGCCTTTTAATGACTCCTTTATGTCCTTGTATGTGTATGTGTGTATGTGTGAGTGTGGCACAGGAGTTTGCTAGAGAATTTAGTTTCCGACTACGGCATAGAACTGGCCTAATGGCCTAGAGAGACACTCATAACGTTAACTTCTTGGTCACAGGCACAATTTCAACTCTTTAAAAACAAAATGCAATTTATGCAAGCCTTCCGACAATTTAACATGATATAAATACAGTTTTAAATGCAAATTCAAGGATATAAGAGTTGTAATTTTAAAGTAAAAAATAAAAAAGGTATAAAGTTTATACAAGTAATGTGCATTCAGTTTTCTGCTCTTGACTGCCATTTGATTTAGGTATACATTTATTAAATTAAGTATTTGAATATTTAATCAGATATTTATAATTTCATATATGAACCCGTCGTAGCTTAGCAGCATTTCGCAAAAGGATCATTCATTGATGTTCCAAATATCTATGGAAATTTAATTGGCTACTTAATTGCCCTACTACAACGAAAAAGTCCATATCTGATTTAAAGTCAAACTATTTTAGTATAATAAGGCAGACACCGAAAAAATGAAAACATTAATCACTCAAAGTCATCATAAAAGCCTAAACTAGCATTACCAGAGTTTTTCTACTACAAACCCCAATTTTCTATCTCCGGGATGCTGTTAGCTAAACCAACAAACCAATCTCCTCTCGGTGCCTGAGTCCTGAATCCACTCGGCACATCCGTTTTATGGTTTTGCACTTAGCAATTAACGAGTTTATTTTTTTTAGTGCTGCTGTTGCTAGTATACCCTAACCCTCCAAAGCCCTTCTCTACTCAAACACTCTTGGTCAGGGCAACATTTCCCAGTTGGCTCGTTGCTCTCAATTAGAGTGTCACTTCCGTTTGAAATTTAGTGTGCTGGACAAATTTACCTATATATGGGTGAATGTGAATGTTGTTGGATGGTTTCCAGCTCCCTATCCTGCCACCTGCCAGCTGCCATAAAACCCAACTTGGACACGAACGGTACAAGATTTGAACTGCCGGAGAGTTCAACTGACTTTGCATTTCGTCCGGAAATTATCACACTGAAAATGTGGGCAATGTGGTTAATCACATTGTCAATGGCTGCTGCAAGATTTATGGATTTCCTGTAGATTTCAAGGTCTTACAAAACTATTGTTCAAATCAACAATTTATGGTATGTGCAAGTTCAAGGTCTTAGTTAAGCTTATCGTTTAGCTATTGCCATTTTGTCTATCTAATCAATTTGTCATAAAACTATTCAATATTACAGTAAAGAGACTTCCATAAAACTTAAAGCTTAAATTAAATTAACAGTTGAGAAATTTTCTTATTTTCTGTTTGCTTCATTTATACATATATTTAAGGACTGCGCTTAACCTTTTACCTCTTGAGGTTTCTGTGGTCTCTCGGTGAGAGTTTTGTAGCAACATTAATTAAAACGAAAGTACCTGGCAAAACATTTGCACATCATTAATAAGTATTTATGGAACTAGCTGAAAGAGTAATTGGAGTGAGATTGTGGGTAAGTTGAGGCTGTCAAGGAAATTACTCTTCATGAAATGTTAAATTTGAATTGATGACAAATATATAAACAATGCAAAGCATGAAATTATTATAATAACAGATATTTTAAGACTCAATATCCTAAAACAGAATTTATTTAATGTGCAGAAAATTTTTCAATGGGCTTGTAAATTAAACTGTCCCTTGTATGAAGGAACTTAAATAAAAACCTTGAGATAAATAAATCTGAAAGGTTATAAATAATAGGATATAAATATTTGTAAAGAATTTATCTGTTCTTGTGGAACATATTGTCAGCAATTTATGACAACAATCTAATCACATTTTGTTACCTTTTATAAATAATTTAAAAATAAAAATATATAAATATATATATATTTTTGTTAAGTTCTTCCAATTTAACAACATTTATTGGCAAATTTAAGAAGAACTATATGTATCATTAAGAAGGAATTACATATATTTAAATGTAAATGTAAATATAAACAGCAAAACTGCAATTTTTCACATTTAAGTTCACTTTATAGAAATGTGAAAAAATAATAAAAATATATAAAATTTTTTTTTTTTAATTTCTTCCAATTTAATAACATTTATTGGCAAATCTAAGCTGTACTATATATGTATCATTAAGAATGAATTGTATATATTTAAATGTAAATGTAAACAGCAAAAGAAAAATTTTGCAATTCATCTTAATGGAAATTAGCAGAACAACGGGTCCTACAAAAGGAAACAAACAAAACAGAATTTTTCCGTGTTGGCTGCCTCGTTTGTGCCTTTCCCCTACACTACCCCACCTCTAACCCTTTGCTACATTTGCTGTGTGAGTCCTGCGAGAATGAAAATTGCCGCTTCCGAGGTCTCTGTTTTGTTGGACCAAATACAAAGCAGAAACTCGTCCATTTGTTCGCTTACATTGTGCATTTTCCATTCATTTTTGTTGCTTTTTTTTTTTTTGTTTTTGGTTTTCAGCATAGCCTCATTTCAGAGTCGCCCTTTATTGTTGCAACTTATTTCCTATTCTTTTGGAGGCAAACGCTCTCTCATTTTAGCTCAAGTTGCGTTTGGTGTCCTGCGGCACTGCTCTCATTCCTATTTAAAATCTGCGACTTCAAGCTGTCTGAACTGTCCTGAGAAGTCCTGAAAAGTCAACAGCCTGTTCACTTATGCACGTATCTTTACACTCTCATGTTTGCACATCCATCAGGCCATCCAGGTAGCTAAGTAAAGAATAAAATCTTATACCCTTCACTTTTCGCTTCATCCAGTCTCATGTCAGCTGCTGAATAATGAAACCTTCAGTACATCTTGCAACAGGGAGTTGCCCCACGCAGTTGCCTCTAATAACATTCTATTGTGACATGTATTTAGAGTTTGCCTTAAAGGAATTTCAATATTCAGCAGCATAGAGATAATCCTTTCTGGTTCAACGGGTAACGTATATTATGGATCGTAGTCAAAAGGCATTTTAAAATATTTTACTTTATATAAAAATTTTTATAGTACGCGCATTATCGAAAGAAATTGATTTGAAGCGTATTTTTTTATTAATGTTATTTTGTCAATTAAAAATACCTTATAAATAAGTATGAAATTTATAAGGTAAAAATAAATTTATCTATGTAAAAAATAAATTGAATAACCAAGATTATCACGAGAATTTTGTCCACATTATAGAACACATTTTAGAATACTTTTAAAGCACAGAAAATAAATTAATTTTCTAATCATTTTTTATAAAACAAATTCATACAAAATCAACAATATAATTAATTACAAATTCATATAATCAAATTGTACTAAATAAACTAAATATAATACACAAGTAATAATCATTCGAAATCCCATAGCATTATGTACATGAAATAAACCACAATGATTAAATTTTATACGTCGATGGCTGCAGAATAAAGCAAAGTCGTTCAGCTGTAAGAGTAGATATTATTTTAGTTTTTATTGATTTATTAGCATTACTTTACTTACACAACGCTCTATATCATTATCCAGATCAGGTAAACCATTAAATAGTTTCAGAATTGTTGAAGTTCCTCGACCAGCCCGTTCTGTCAACTCACAAACAGCAATACTCATCCAAAAGTCCACAAAATTTATGAATAAAGCTTGTATAAAGTTTAGTACTGAGAGTATCGATACCGCATGTTTAAGACTAATACTATAAATGATGAAATAGTATACGGATATAATGTTGACACTGAGTAAACATATCATGAATATAGTCATTTGATAGTCGTAGATTGAAGCCAGTTTAGAATTCAGCTCCAATAGGCGACTATAAAGCGAATGCAACTGATGAATCCGAGAAGATTTCTGTTCATGACGATTCACCAGACTCAGTAGCTCCCGATTGATGATCCAAACTGAGCGATAGATATATAATACGGCCAGATGGAAATGCATTCCAACTAGAAGTACGCTCAGCTGAAGTGTTATAAAGCTAACTACATTTATAATCCATTTGAAGCTGTAAGCATTCGTTCCAAGATCCAGGGCCAACATTGAAACAAGTTCCAATAAAATCGATGAACCCTTGTATATGACATAATTGTCAAAATTGAAACAATCCTTTGTGTCATGTTCTTCAAAATGACGACGATGTAAACGGAGGAGCACATTGAGGATCCTGCCTAGTTTCTTGCTCAACCACCAGGTTCGAAAATGCATTACCAAAACAGTCATCAAGAGTAGAAGATTGTCTAAATAGTTAATCTGCTTGGCCAAGGCATTACGTTCAAATAATTCCAATATTTCTTTGGTATCAATTTCATTGTTGCCGAGACACATTATGCAGACGAGACTCAAATTCAAGATGATACCATATCCAACGAGCCATCTGGAGCGTCGAAGTGACCGTGTCCTTGATGTGTAGACAAATGGAAATAATCCCAGAGTCCAGGAGCCATAAAGTGTGACCCATAGATTGAACTGGACGAACTTGTGGCGCCAACTGCGTCGAGGCTGCCACATTATGACTTAATGAATGAGTTCGTTGAAAGGTTTTATTTTTACTATGAACCCATCGAATGAGATGCGCGATAAGTTCATATTATTAAGTGAATTAATAACACTAAGCTACAATATTCTGTGTCCAGTAGCTAATATAATAATTAATATAATTATTTTTGCATTGTTAGGTATGATATCAGCTAAGCACAATTCTTTTTAATATCTATTATGTTACACAGTGTACCTTTTTTATACAAACACTGTGGAGTCTAATAAGTTTAATGAATGGCATACAAAATTTATTTATTTATTTAACATAAGAAAACAAGTTTAATTAAACAGGATAACAATCATTTTTTTTATTATAATTATGCAAGCACACTTTTGCGAATTTGAGAATTGGCGAGAAAGGCTTAAATTACCATTAAGCACCACTAATAAATTAATTTTCTTTTTATTTTTTTGTAGTCAATATTAATTAATAAACCTGTAGTAAAATCTATAAACATATCACGATTTTTTGTATTTAATTTAAGTTACAATCAAATCGCCTCTTGCTTATTTTAATCTAACAATATTTGGATTATTTGCGAACTTTTTAGCTGAAATCTCAGTTCTTATGTGCCTGAATTTGCATTTCAAAGAAAAATAAACAGTCACGCCCAATCAAAGCCAAATGAATCGTGAAAATGCTACAACAAGAACATTGCAAAGAAAAACAAACGGAAATATTTTCACAACTGCAAAAAATCGCAAACAATTTTTTTCCGTATGCAGCTTTATAGAGTGATGAAAAAAAAAAAAAATGAAAAAAGCAGAAAAATTTTGTTTACAAAATAATATTTATGAAACGTTGTTTTTTTATTATTTTTTACGAAAAAATTTCACGCCAACGCAAATAAAATATAATTTCTGTTTGCACGAGTGAAAAATATTCTCACAGTTTTCTAGTGATTTATCCAGTTTGTGATTTTGCGCAGCGTTTTGCCGTTAATTCCCTTAAATCAAAGAAAATAGCTTCAGGCAATAAAATACTCTATTTTTATTCTCTGCTAAACTGTGTAAATTAACTGTCAGATAGGGAGTGGAAATATTAGTTTTAATATTTTTGGAAAATAAACAATAATATGTACTTTGACTGCATTTGGCAAATGTTTGCACTCTATTTTGAATATATAAAAAATGACGAATCAGTCTCCCTGGACTGGCTTGAACTGACAAGAGACAAATTGCCAACAATTTACAATGCACCCATGGTGTTTCCCCATTTTGATTTCACCGCCAACTGTTTAAGACATTAAAAATTTGTTTACCTCTATAGTTGGCGTTGCAATTTCTACTTTTTCTGGTTCATTTACCAACCCCCTCTCACATTTTTCTTGCTGCACGACGTGAAGTATGCAACACATGCGGCTGAAAGTTGCCACACAGAAAGTTTTCTTTGGCTGTGGGCACAAGCTGCATAAACCATTGCCGTAATAAGTTTTGTCTAGATTTTACCACGCCCCCAGTTCTATAATGGTGAGTGCATTTTTCACCTTTTATCAGAACTTTTCACACATTTTCCCATTTGTGCTGAAAAAGTTTTTAAAGTATACAAAAGAAGAGTGAGTTTACATCTACAAAATGTTTAATATACCCAAGCATACTATTCATATATTATATTGATTATATACATCTGAAATGAAATTAATGCGTGGTGAAAGCTCATAAATTGCCAATATCGACGTGATAAAAATCCGCAATGAAAACGCAGCGCAAAAATAGATAATATATAAAAACCATGATTTAATTGTTGCCTGTAGGCGAAACTTCACCACCGATAAGTCATTAATCCGATAAGAGAGTGGAATATTATATATATATTGGAAGCTTTTACTTTGTTTGATATATTCAGGTGGGAAGCAATCAATAGCCACTTAATATTTATGACCTTCGTTAAATAATTTGTTAATTGCCAAATTAGTCTGATATTATTTTTGTATGTATGAATGCACAACATGAAAGGTAGACCAAGTTTAAGTATATAAATAAACTTCAAATTGAATATACTTATTAAAGAAAATCCCATTTAATCAAAACTGTTGAGATAAAATGAAAGCTAATAACGAATCGAATCTGAAAATCACCAAATGAACCTTAAAATACTGAAACTATTACCATAAGGACCTTTCAAGTAAGCATGAGAATCGCAGAGAAAGGCGCACTTTACCACAAGGCACTTTTATTTTATTTATTTTCATTATTTTTCTAATTTGATATTTTTAATCCATTTTTCAGAAGGTCCCGTCATACTTAGACATGGATTCAAACTTTTGACAGTTGTCTTCAAAGCCTTTAATTAAGCGTTGAGCCTGACTTATTGCATTGGCTTCTGTCTAGAATAAGTAAATGCAAAAGTCTGCAAGATATAGGAGATATACTCTAAAATGTCTCTCAAACTGTTTTGTCTTTCTATTATTTTTATTTTGCTTTTATTTGTTGGCTCCCGTTTATCTCTATCCATTTTTAACTGAAAGTTTGCTTTGCTGCTGCATCAAATTGCTGCCGCTTTATTTTTATTTTTTATTCCAGTTGTTATTTATACAAAAAATAAAAAAAAATGTTATTCGTCTGTTCTTTCTCTTTATGTCATCAGGAACTTCTTTTCGTTTTTGGCTTATTAATCTACTTGATGTATTTCGGTATATCTATGACTTTAAAGAAGCACTTTAATTATATTTGGCAGCATACTCTACAAAACACAAATTTATTACATAAGCTCTCTTTAAACTATTTCAATCTGTAAGTTTTTGTACCTTGGTAATTTAACTAATTCCCAGAGTTCACAGAGTTTCTGTTTTTCAAGTGTTTATCATTAGCTCACATGACTTGCTAGTAAACTAAATATTCAAGGATTTATGCCAAACGTTCTACTTATTTAAGTATAATTTTCACGCACCAAAACTAAATATAAATTCTTGCCTGACGCGGCAATTTCTCGAGTTAAAGTTCTTCTTCGTAATCATCTTGCCAAGTGCTCAGATAACTCATACGCCACCGTCTCTCATTAATTTCCATTTCCCTTATGCATGGCAAAAATATACAATTGAGCAATGGCCTCGGCCATTATTACTGACTTTTTTATACGTATATATAATTTCGACCTGATTATTGAAGTTTCACAATATTCATACTTCTTTTGATTCAATTGGGTATCATATGTTTGGGAGAATCTATGTAAGGAAAGGGAAAACTTTAGCAGCTATAACACAAAAGGATAAATGAATATTTAATTAAATTAAATAAAAATGTATTACAATTATATATTTCCAAATATGCACTTAATTAATATCGTTTATTCGAGGTTTTTGAACATTTAAGAGTATTTAGACCTGATTACAGAGCATCTTTCAATCAAGCACAACCGATTTAAGTCTTCTGGACTGTTAAGCCTCCAGTTTTAACGAATTTATTGGTGCAAAGAGCCTGTGTTGAAATGAACAAAAATAGGGGAATATGCTGCCTTGTAGCATATTTTTTATGCATACCTCACTGAACATTCACTGAACAATGTGAGGACGAATAAAGCGTATAATCTGACTTAAGAGGAAGGGGAGAGGTCGATACGTTGTTGTATCGCATTTGCATGGCATTTTCTCCACCTGAAAATTGCGAAATGCGATCCGCTTTAATGTAGCAGCAACATATGCAAATAATGAAGCATTATTCAAGGGGAGTCCCATCTACCCTGGGCTTAAGTTCCCTTTGGGGATTGGCTCTACAGGAACTGCCAGATTAAGAAGAACTTCTGTTGCAAGAAGTGTCTCTTAGGTGGCACATACATCATGCAACAGCACCTTCATCCAACGCACAATTGAGTACCAGACGATGTGTCTATGAAGATGTTGCAACACGAGCTCCAACAGCGATAAGGGTTTATGTTGCTTGCAACCTGAGATTAGCATCTAAAGCAACAAAGGAGTCACAGGAATGGAAATAAATTGTTGTAAATGCAAAGAAGCAACAACTACTTTATATGTATGTCTAAGGGATTCAACAGGATTAGAACATCTAAAGGAATAAGTCATAAGACAAGAGGAAAAGTATTTGCTTACAAGTATGTGATACTATCTTACAGAATATGTTGCCACAAATTGAGGGATTATAAAAAATTTACAACACTTCAAAAATAATACTGATTGAGTTGCAAACTGACAATTTATAACTTAAAGCTATTAAGTGCATTTCAATGTTAATTACAGATGAACAGAAACCCAGCCCAAAGCCATGTAACATGTCAATCTCTTGCTTGACAAATATTTGCTTTAATTGTCTGAAAAATGAATTTTTTGCTACATTTTACAAAGTCATTTCTGTGCTTCTATGCGGAAAAATGCGCCAATCAACTGCACCATCATGTTCCGGGCAAAACTGCGTACCATAATGAAAGTGCTGACAAAGTGCTTTGTGTGCTGCACCTTGTCGGAGTAGTGGTAACAATCCCAAAACCGTGAACCCCACCAAAACCCCAGCACCTTTACATCACACGATTCCAGCCTGTGGCAGCCACAAAACGTTGCAATTCAGTGCAAGGCCAGCCAGGACGAGCCGCGTACACGGAATTTAAAATGTATGCCAAAATCAGGCAACTGCATCCATCATGAGAGGAGGGACGTGTAAGGACGCAGTTGGTTGGGATTTGGCAATAGCCTTTAGCAATTTTTGACCTGCATTTGCTCATTAACTTTTTGGCAACAGCCAGGAAATGTTCGTGCAATGCTTTCAAAAACAATTTTGGTGTATCCTGATTGGATTTATGGCCATTTTAATGGACAAATTCTTAAATTAAATTAACAGCCTATGCTTAGTAATTTGATTTTTAAGAGGCAACAAGATAAAATTACAGCTATTAAATAATCCCATACACTTGAATGGGCAACATTAATGAAATCCTTCTGAATTTTTTTATGAACATAGCTTTAAACTGAGAGTTTATTGCTCTCTGACATGGCTTGTCCATGGCAATAAACAATATTAATACCTTACACATAATGCTTACCTGCTGCAAGCTTATAAAAACAAGAACAGAAAAAAAAATTGCTCTTTAATAGCAGCTTTAATGCCACAATTGGCAATCCTTGACCCAGAAATTAACTCTCACTTATCCAATTGCCCAGTCCTACAAAAAATCTGATTGAGAAATCAATAAAAAAAGACGAAATTGTTTCAGCACGTGGCGATGACATCAACAGCTGGCAATGTTGCCAGACATTAGCAACATGTTGCTTAAAAGCTGTCAACGTTTGTTGCACTCTCTGTATTACATTTCGCATAAACTTTACTCTCAGATAAATTTTCTTAAAAGCTTTCTGATTTTTTTTTCACCAGCTTCCAGTTGCCATAAATTTTGTTTTGGATTCTTTGACAGTCCAACTCGCCAAAGATTTGAGGGAGGTCATCCTGTAATGTTAGCTTCTTATTATTATTCATGACGTTGACTGAATCAGTGGGAAAGACTTGGAAGTTTAGCGGGGATATGCTCTTGACTTCCCCGAGATCCATTAGACCTTAGACCAAAGTAAATATTTCGTTATAGCCAAGTGAAAATCGTTTCTGGGTATTTTCATTATTTACATTGGCAATCCATTAGATTCAAACGATGCCCGAATCAACTCGAAAATGGCAATCAGAAATCTTGTTGGGGTAAACAATCGCAATGCTGTTCTATGCCATGCAATCAATCACTGTTCAATATGTGATTGCATTTATATCTAAATTCTATGTCAATTCATCTTTGCTATTAACGCACATCTTCAAAATGTTTATACAAATGCGTAATTTTAACTAAAGTTGAATTTAAATAAAATATATATTTTTTTAATTTATTTATTTCTTCTTTAAGAAACTGCATCAAATAATTATTAATCCATGTTACAAAAGGTGACAATTTATTGATTTAATTACGCTAATCAAAATTCATTTTTATTTGTTTTTATTGTGGTATAAATTAATACCTTGAAACACCTCAAATACTCTTAAATTTAAAATGTCTTTATCCATTTTTGTATTCTAAAAAAAACTACATTTTTAAGCGCTTTAAATTGAATTATTACTCTCAACGTTTGCAGAATTGAAGAAATATGAATTTAGTTTCATTTCATATCGCATTATAACTGACTATTTTCAATTTGACACATTGAAGGATGAAAATAGAGCAAAAAACTTAAAAATTTTTTTTTTTTTGGATTCGCTTTTAATACTAGTAAATGCTTCTTTATGAGTATCTGAAAAGTAATAAACATCATCGCTGTTTGCTGTATATTTCAAGCAAATTACCGACAATTGTTTCCTGTCAGGATCTCTTTCACAAACCCATTGTTTCTCTCTCTAAAAAGACAAAGGACATGGAATCAATAAAACCATGCAGCTTGCGTGAAACATGAATATTTTCTTCTAAAAAAAATTTACTTTTTTTTTTGTTTTGTTTCTTTCTTTTATGCAGATATTTGAGGTCTTGAAAAGGACTTGTTACTAGTTTCATTTCATTTCCTTGAGTTATATATTCTAGTAATTTTAAAACGCAAGTAAAGCGACTGAAAATTCTCACTCTGATTTAATGAAATGGGATTTTCAGTGAGCTTCTTAGGCATGGAAAAAAATTTCATTGAGGCACTTTAAATTCACGCTAAAACAGTATAGCATACTTTTGTGAGTCAAGCGGTTATTGTCCTTCAATCCTTTGACTTAACAACTTGCAGATCTAACACATTTCAGCTGAACATGTCGACTTTTCGACAGTTAGAAAGGTGTAGGAGCAAACAAGACCACTTCGCCTTTTTCAAAGACCGTAAAAAGACATCTAAGGACGCGAAGTAATTGCTATGGTATGCTTAGAGCTTGGATTACAGGACGAGTAGACAAAAGGCGCTGTCTGAGTGGCATTTTTGTTGTTATTTGTGGAACCATTTTGTGGGTATATTTTAAACACGAACTGAGCTTGAGAGTGAGTGGCAAGGTGGGTTTTTACGTGTGTTGAGCACCAAAATGAATTCAGTCAGAGAAAAAAAATGGCGACAAAAAAGAAGCCCAAAATTACCAAGTTCTCTCAGCATATACACAGCTAACACACAGATAAAGACACACACAGACACACATAGAAGCAAAGGACAGGAAAAAAACTTGAATTAAGTTACGAGGCTGCGGTAAAATAAATTTGAAAGAATAAAAATTTAAATAATGCGCAACGCATTCGCCATAAACCACATTTGTGTGAGATGAATGAATACTTATGTACATATGAGTGTGTGTGTGTGTGTGTGAATGTGAGGTGTGTGTGTGAGTGTGAGTGTACTTCTATTCATACACTTACATATATACAACGCTTGTTGTGCTTTTTGTGGCCATTTACACGCTACTTGAACAGAAAAGATGCGAATTCATACCAAATTTCCAACTTCTGGTCTGGTAGAACATTATGTTGAAAATTTTTGCCTTATTTAATATCATTTATAATAAAACTGTAGCATGGTAAATATCTTAGGCCAAAAAACTTTTCTCATCAGTTCGCGTAATTCGGTGCAACTTTCAAAATTTGTCTGTGGTTTTCTGCTGCCGCCTGAATTATGTTTGCCACCTATCCATAGAATCCCTCAACTAGGAAATGGCTTCTGGCCAAATGTTAATACGTTGACAATCTGCCAAGGTGAGCTGCGACAGTTTGAGAGTTTGTGTCCCCCCCTCCAGCCTTAATCACCGTCCGGCATCTTTTGAATTACAAATTAGAATTTTAGTTTTTAATAAGCTTAAGTGCTTCTGTTTCAGTTTCAGTTTCAGTTTCCGTTTCAGTTAGTTCTCCAGAAACTTTCCAAATTAACTGAGGTACATTTTATGGCTTTTGATAGTGACCAGAATCAAGAAAATGGCCTCAACTTGTAGTTTCATGCATACTTAATCAACTGAAATGAATTGATATTTCGCCTCGTTTAACTTTTAAGTCGACACAACTGAGAACAAGTGTTCTTTGTCTTTTTACGAATTATTTTTGAGTGTACTTTTGCTTAATAATAATACTTATTTTAATCTCCATGGCTATTTTTGTAAAATCTTATTTTTATACAGAGTATTTTAATATTTAGCTTAAAACCAGACTTATATTTTTTTAAATTAATTAATTTGTTCGTAAGTTTCTGGTAATCCATGTATATAAATAAAAGTTTTATATCTAAAATTGGAATTTTATTTTATAGAAAAATGTATCAGTTAACTAGTTTAATTTACTAAAAATCAATTCTAGTAATAATATATTTACTATATAAATCTCCTCATAATATAGTTACTATATAAATCTATATAATCTTCCAAACGCCGAGGTTCATTTTGAAAAAAGTTTTCTTATAAAATATAATATTTACTGCACTGTTTCTCACATTTCTATTTAATTCAACTTACAACATTATATAGAATTAAGCTAATTCAATACATTTTCCAGGGTATTAAGACTTCGTTTACCATTTTTTATCCTTATTGCGTCATTTGTTCATATATTATTTTGGCAAGAAGCCAACGAATCGAGCTCTGAATTTCAAATTCAAAATGAATTAAATTGGCAAGCTACCATAACATTTCTCTGTTTCTACAATCTCTTATATTCAGCATATTCCATTTTTTTAATTTCGCTGAAATGTCGTGTGTGTAACTCAATTTAAGTAAAATGCGGTACAAATAAAAGCTACATTGCCATTCCAATTCTCAGCTCCCATATCCAACTTTGAGTTTCCTTGGCAATGCCAATAAAACTGCCTGTCTACATTCTCACTTTTTGTATTCCTCAAAAAGCATGTCCATGGCTTCCTATGGGGCCTACAGGCATCTTTTATGCAAAATTTGTAGTTTCTGTTTGGCGCTCGTCGCTGCCAAAATGTTTTACAGACCATCGGCATAGAGCGAATGCTACGTGAAAAACTTGAGTAAAGCCAAAAAAAATAAGAATCAAGATAAGAAAACGACGATTAAATGCTCTTTAAAAGAGACTAATATATATTGAATAATAATCTAATCTTAATAAACGATTGTCTCAGAGCAAGTTTGCATCATGCAAAATGTGCCAACATTTTTAATGTTCGTTAACAATGTTTTAAGCCAAAGATACAATCGAAATATTCGATAAATCTCGAATCCTAATTTTCCACAATACAATTTACTTTGAGGTAAAATAAATAGTGTGTACACCACCATTACAGCTTTTTGCTTTACTTTAAATATTTATGAAAGCAAAATAAAGTCCAGTCAAGCAATAAGATAGAGAAGAGGCATCGATAGAATGGATAGTAAAAATCTTCGACAAAAATATCGATAACATACACCGAATCGATTACTTTTCAGCTCTAGCCAGGAATCGTAACATTTATATTTTTAAATAAAAAATTATAAACTGAAAATTATTTCTTGATTTCTAAAAGAAACAACTGGAAAAAAATATATTTTATTTTTTGATAACAAAAAAAAAACTAAAAAATAATAATAAAATTTCAATATTACTTTAAAAATCCTAATTTATGATTATAAAAGTTAAAAATTAATTTTAAATGTAATTTTTATTAATAAAAATTTGAGTTTTTTTGTGTTAAATCCTACATTAGTATATCTAAGAATTTCTCATTAAGCTAGAAAATTGTTTTCAGATTTGATTTTTTTTTAAATATAACTCTTATTTGGTATCCCTGCTGCTAGCAGCAAGTATTATAAACATCAATAAAACTAAGAGACTCCTTAACTTCTACAAGGACTTGCAAGGGTATAACAACAAAAAGGAATTCGCTGTTTCCAATGTGTGTCTCTATATGGATATGTGTGTGTGTGGGGTGTGTGTGTGTGTGTATGTGTGTGTGCCAATGTGTGTATTTGTGCTGTAAGCATATTGACAACGGCATTCGGAAATACGCATGCCGTATACAAAGCGAAACAAGATATTCACTTGCCGAATTGACTGCCGAATTGGACCAATTCCCTCTTCAGATACCTCTCTTTGTTCACCTCTCCCCCGTCCCCCACACTTTCAATGCCAACAAGGAGGAGCCTCTTGACTAGGAAACAGACACATTGGATCACGTGCAACCATTCGATGATGAGGTCGGCCATGGAATGCTTGAACAGTGTGGATGAGTCTTTAGTATTTTGAGTTGAACACAGCGAAAATGTTTGATTGTATTTATTCATTTCTTTAACCAAATAATTTACTTTCTCTATTTTTAGTTAAAAGAAATAATAAAAACTTAGCTTTGTAATTGGAAATCCCTCGTTTTTCACAGATACCAATTACCACCAAAATGATGTACGCAAACTTTCCAACAATTAAAGAACCAATTAAAATTCCTTTAAAACACTTGATGCCTAAAGCGAACTCACAGTTCATCAATGTCAGTTAACTCTGAACAAATATAGACAGTCATATTCAATTTCAATAGTATTATAATTTTCATTCCATGTGGCTTGTCAAATTGTTTAACATATCAGCGGAACCATGTGGGCCCCATTACCCATTTAATTTGTCAAATTAATTGCTGGAAAATGTGTAAATAAAACCTGGCAAATAATGCGAATATTGGAGTCAACAAATCCCCAATGGCGGTCGTTGCAGCAACTTTTAATTATTTAAAATAAACCACAACTGAAATATTAAACTTACACGGCAATATTCAACAAAATGAAATGTCTTTCAAAAATGACGAACAAAAATAATTTCACACAAATTTTAAAAATAAAATTGTATACAAGTCTACATTGATACGAGGTAAAAAAGTATAGCACGACTCTAGAATTGTTAACCTATATTTGCAGGCTAAATTTATACTATATATATTTTCTCAAATAGAACATGCTGATTTTATTACCATCAAAAATACATCGACTTTAAAATTTGTGCTGCTTAATAGTCCCTACTACTGATCCCATTTGTTGCCGTTGTTAAACACTTGTGTGATACCCATGAAATGTTGGTTCTGGTCTATTACCTTACCGGCTCCATCCTCTCTACTCCATGAATAATTTGGCCAGTTAAATTCAAAAGCCCATTGACAAATTGCCTGGCATGTTAACTGTTTGTCAAGGGAATACAAATTGGTTGGCACATTATAATAATTTGGTTTGGGTTACCTGTTTTTACAATGTCCGGTAGCTTTTTGTTGTGACTATAATAATTTTGAACAATTGCTTTTGTTTTCATATTTGTCAGCATTTCAACTTTAACTTTTCATTAAAAGCAGACTTCAGCATTTAATTAATTCCATTTGAATTGTTTCCTTGTCATCGTTCACCCTCATTATTCTCTCACTGCTACTTCCATAAATACTTATTAATGATGTGCAAATGTTTTGCCAGACATTTTCATTTTAATTAATGTTGCTACAAAATTCTCACCACAAAAACATCAAGAGGTAAAAGGTTAAACGCGGTTTTTAAAGGTAAGAAAAATAAATATAAATATAATAAATAGAAAAGAAGTTGTTTGCTCAGATATAAAGTTGTTATGCTTATTTTAATGAAATGTGAACATTTCCTTATTATTGTTTAGCCTTAAAACTATATTGCAACATAAACAATAATTTTACCGAGACCTTGAACTTGACATAACCCACAAATCTTACAACTGCCACAAATTGTGGACATTTCCTCATTGATTAGGATGCAGGGAGGCAAGAAGAAAAACAATAGCTTTGATAGACCTTGAAATCTACAGGAAATCCATAAATCTTGCACCAGCCATTGACAATGTGATTAACCACATTGCCCACATTTTCAGTGTGATAATTTCCGGACAAAATGCAAAGTCAGTTGAACTTTCCGTCAGTTCAAATCTTGTACCGTTCGTGTCCAAGTTGGGTTTTATGGCAGGTGGCAGGTGGCAGGATAGGGAGCTGGAAGCCATCCAACAACATTCACATTCACCCGTATATAGGTAAATTTGTCCAGCACACTAAATTTCAAACGGAAGTGACACTCTAATTGAGAGCAACGAGCCAACTGGGAAATGTTGCCCTGACCAAGAGTGTTTGAGTAGAGAAGGGCTTTGGAGGGTTAGGCAACAGGGTATACTAGCAACAGCAGCACTAAAAAAAATAAACTCGTTAATTGCTAAGTGCAAAACCATAAAACGGATGTGCAGTGTAGATTCCGGACAGCGCTCAGGCTCTGAGAGGAGATGGGTTTTGTTGGTTTAGCTAACAGCGGGACGGAGATAGAAAAATTAGTTTTGTAGGAAAAGTCCGTGTAATGCGGGCTTAGTTAGACTTTAATGTTAGTTCTGAATGAATATACTCTATATTATTATAATCTGCACACAAAAATGGTAATTAACTGCAACAAGTAGTCAAAACTAAATCAACAAATTGTCAGGCTGCCTATCTGGCAGTCTGTATAAACGCGTTGATTACATAGACAATCAAACTTTAAGTGTATTTTAGTGCTGTATAGAGGGTATATATATATATACCCTCCATTTTCGCCTAAAGAAATCTAAACTGCCTTCTTTTACGATTGACATTTGCAAGTTTATAGCCCATTTTTAGCTTTTGTGGCCCAAACTTACTTTAAAATTTATGACAACTTGTAAAGCAAAAATTACTCTCAAGGTTATCAATGTTAGCATCCCTCGGGCCAAACTTACAGCTTTATTCTGTTCGTGATTATAGCCAAGCAGGTTGAGACTTCATTTCCTGAAAGCCTTTTGATTGATTTGAAAGCTCTGTTATAGGGTATCTTTGAGAACTTCTTGGAAATTGCACAACAATTTGCAAACAGTTTCAAAATATTTTTCTACACAAAACGAAAAGGGAAAACTGTGAAAAGAAATTAAAATGTTAAGAGTAGAGAAATGATTTACAAAAATAGAAACTAAAATCACAATGAAAACTATTAAAAATGCAACTGATGAGAGTGCTTGATTTAAATATGGCATATTTTTAATAGGAACTAAATAAATAATTTAAATAAATATACATGAATGAATAAACACTTTTTTTTATTATATTTAGAAGAACAAAACTTTATTTAAATATCGTACACCTGCTATAATTCTGTTTATATTTCGTACATTTTTATTAACCTGCATGTATATTTTATAACCCCAGTTTTGAGATCTATTTTTGATAGAGGTGAGATGAATCTTTTTAGTGTGTAGCAATAAACATAAGAACAATAAAAGTTCATTTTATTAGCAACAAAAAATTTTCTATTGTTGCTACCAAATTATAGATGGAAAATAAAACGTTTGACGATTAATTTACGAGCACATAAAAAAGTTGAAGCCAATTTTTTTTTTTGGCTTGGATTTTGTTGTACATCTTTGTTATACTCATTAGAAATGGGTTAAAGGGTATAATGAGTGGGTAAACATATAAATTATTGAACAGCCTCAAAAATCATTTTAGGTAAACTACAGACTCTAGAAAATTCACTCTGTAATACCTTTAACATTTAGAGGCTTCAGTTTGAGTCCTTGCCAACTCGGCATGTTTGCCAATATGGTCAAAGTTATTAAGCTGGCTCTAATGCTGCAATGGCTAAACACACAAATCCTTAACCCTTCTAGTCCACTCTACTCTCAATACTCTCTCTCGAACACAATTTGCCGCTAATTCCCAATGCCGTGATTTGCAAACACTTTAAATATGCGAAATGCCGGCTCTTGACAGGCTATATTCATATAGCATCGGCATCGGCATCCATTCACAGTTGACCAGTTGCGGTTCATGTGGCTTGTAGGCAAATTATTCAGAGGCCGAGAGTCCAGTCAAGGATGAAATGTGAAATGCCCAGCTGGATCCCGGATAACAAGCATAACGAGGCCACTGCAGCTGCAAAGTGCAAACTACAAACTGCAGATTGTGCACACTGCATTCACATTCATAATTCCACACATTTCAATATTTGCATTTTGCATTTCAGCACTGTTTTTGAAAGTGCGGATGTGAATTTCGTGACCGAGTCACTGAATCGAATTACGCATATCAATATTTTATTCATACTCGTATGCCATATGAGAAATTCAAATGGACTATGAGTACTGTACAGTAAGACATGGCTGTCCAAACAGAGCTGACAATTTGAGCTGCCAGTGGGCGACATTTCCTTCCGTTCAGCTGTTCAATCGGATGTGAAGTTGGCTATAAATATGATAAATGGCAATTTTCAATATTCAATTGTTGCCCATAATAAGAAAAATATTTCGTTAATTGGCAAAAGTATTTTAGTTTTCCACAAACATAGATATGGTAAGAAATTTAATATAATTTCGATAGTTATTGTGTATTTTTTTCGATTCTTAATGTAATCAGCATTGATAAAAAATTAAAATGATTTTATATACATCATTTATTTATATATTTAAATATATATATATTTTAATACTTTTGCATAGAATAACTCATATTTGACCCAATTGTTCCTAGTGCAGCTATATGATATAGAGGTCCGATTTTATTCAAACTTGGTCTGATTGTACAAATCGTTAATATATATCGATATGAAAAGTTTGGTTTTGATATCTTGAAAAATTATAACAAATTATCAATAAATTATAGAATATTTTCTTTAAATTTTAAATCAAATTTTAACAAATTTTCACGAGCGTCAATTTTCCGTTTGCGCTTTATACAAGTGTGACCAAATGCAGTTAACCCCAAAAAAATCCGTTTTACTCAAAAAGGCAGACTCAGAAGGATTTTTCGGTATTTTTTGCAAAAAAAAATACCGTAATTCAATTGATCGACAAGCTAGTGCGGAATTTTTTTTCACACTATGGTAGCTCAAAGGTAAAGTCAAAATGAGGTCGAAGGCGCATGGATTGCAGATTTCGTGATAAAAGGTTAGGTTAGGTTAGGTTGAGCCGGTAAACCATCGTGGTGGTTACACATAGACCGAAGCTGGTCCTTAGTGATGCCGGATACTGAAGATCTTAGGAAGCTTTGTAGTCCTCTAGTATTTGTATGCGCTTTGCAAAAGACAATAGCGCATTTGGAGAATGTTCGGCCGCTTCTTCCAATGATGCGAGCCAATACGTATTGAAGTATTTGAGCCTGTGTTGAGCGAGTGCTGGACAGCTGCAAATCAGGTGTTCCAGTGTTTCAGAAACTTCTGGCACCTTACATTTGCGGCAGCCTTCATCTGTTGTTATTCCTAGTTTTTTAGCATGTGCTGCTGCCAGGCAATGACCAGTTAGTACTCCTACCAGTAGTCTGCAGTCTCTTCTTGATAGCTGCAGTAGGAAGTGAGTGAGTTTTTCTTGACGCGTTTTGCACATAATTTTGGATATTCTGCAGCTAGGTGTGTTTTTCCACTTCCTATCAGCTGCAGCCAATGCGACTTTCTCTAGGTCGCTATATAGCGACTGTAAGGAGATATCTATAATCTCCGTATTTTCATGAGATAGCCCGACACCTTCTTTAGCCAGGCGGTCTGCCATTTCGTTTCCATCGACACCCCGGTGGCTGGGAACCCAATAGATGTGCACTGTTCTAGCAGTGCTTAGGTCATCTAATGCTTCCCTGCTTGCCAGAACATTTTTGGAACTAATGGCAGATGCCTGCAAAGATTTTATTGCCGCTTGGCTATCCACGAAAATATTAATGTGTTTGTGTGTTCGGTGGAGCTCTTGGGCTACCTCTGCAGCTTTCCGTATTGCAAAAACCTCTGCCTGGAATATGCTGCAGTAATCAGGCAGCTTGTATGGCAGCCTGAGTTCCGGCTCTGCACAGTACACTGCTGCTCCGACTCCCGAATCCATTTTTGAGCCGTCCGTGAATATGTGGACAGCCTGTTCATCTAGTCCCGAGCGCCAGTCGTCCGGTCCCATTAGCGTTGTTGTACTTTTGAAATTGGTCAAAGGAGTTACGTAGTCTGTGCTACTTTGCATCTCCCTGCCAATCGAGCAGTGTCCAAAGCCTTGGAGTGTCATTTTTCCAGTTGCACAGAGTCGTTGTGCTGTCTTCTGTGCAATGAGTTGTGCTTGAATGTCCAGGGGGTTGACGCACATTATTGTTTCTAGTGCTTTAGTTGGAGTGGACCTCAACGCCCCCGTGATGCAGACTAGTGCCTGCCGTTGGGTCCTCTCCATCAGCTTAAGGTATGTGGATTTCTCAGTGGCTTGCCACCATACCAGAACGCCGTAGAGAAGGATCGGTCGCACCACTGAAATATAGATCCAATGCATCAGTCGTGGTGAAAGGCCCCAAGTACTGCTCAGCATTTTTTGTGATGCATAGAGCGCGACTGTTGCTTTTTTCACCCTTTCTTCCACATTGGGTCTCCAAGTCAGTTTGCTGTCCAGAACCACTCCTAGATATTTGACATGTTTCTTTGGTGTGAGCGGAATACCATTCACCTTTGGCGGGTTCCACAGCGGTACCTTGTATCTCTTGGTGAAGAGAATGAGGTCCGTCTTGTCCGCGTTGATACTAAGTCCGGCTTCTGTGGCCCATCTTAGTATCATTTTTAATGTGTAGTCCATGATAGAGCTGAGAGTCGATGGACATTTGCCTGTGATAATTATGCTTATGTCATCAGCATATGCAGTTATCTTAGGGGCTCTCCTGTGAAATTTTTTCAATAGTCCGTCTACCACTAGATTCCATAGCAACGGTGATAGGACTCCGCCTTGCGGCGTGCCTCTATGCGCCGCCCTTGTTATGGATGTGGTTCCCCACTCCGCACTGACTCTTCTGCAGCTCAACAGATTGTGTATCCATGCGTCTACTGCAGAGTGGGATGCTGTTGCTCTTAGGCTTCGCATTATTATTTCCGTCGACACATTGTTGAATGCGCCAGAGATGTCAAGAAATACGCCCATTGCATATTCTTGGTGGTGGAGTGCTTTTTCAATGGTGGCTACCAGGGAATGTAGCGCTGTCTCCACTGATTTCCCTTTTGTATATGCATGTTGATTTGGCTCCATGATTATGCATGCATTCTTTTTAATGTGGAGCTCTAGAAGTTTTTCCAGTGTTTTCAGCAGAAAAGAGGTGAGGCTTATCGGTCTGTAATCTTTCGGCTGCACGTGACTACACTTGCCTGCTTTGGGCAAGAACACGACCCGTGCAGTTCTCCAGGTCACAGGAACGTAGCCATACCTTAGACATGCTTCAAACAGAGGATGTAGCCATGGGATAATCCGGGTTTTGGTCATCTGTAGCATGGCAGGAAATATTCCGTCCAATCCAGGGGATTTATAACCCGCGAACGAATCTATGGCCCACTGGATTTTCTTCGGGTCGACTATGTCTGAGGGTATATCTGTTTGCGTTGTTGTTCCGAATATGTCTGGTTCAGTAACTTCTGTGCAGCCAGGAAAGTGCGTATCCACAAGAGTGCATATCGCTTCCCTACTGCTTTCCGTCCATCTTCCATCATCTGTTTTCAGCTGACTCTGTATGGGTGGCTGTCTTGAGAGCAGCTTCCGGAGTCTCGCCGTTTCAGTGACCTTCTCTATGCCGGAGCAGAAGGTTCTCCAAGAGTCCCGTTTTGCTTTCCGAACTTCTTTCTTGAAGTCACGGAGTAGTATTTTGTATTCATTCCATATGATCTCTTCTTCCGCTTGTTTGGCGAGTTTGAAGAGATCTTGTACATCCTTCCTTTTTACGCTGAGCTCTGGAGTCCACCAGGGCGGTCTGGTTCTCCTTTTGCTCTTAGAAGGTCTGCATGATGCATGGTATGCACAGGTAAGGTGGTGTACGAGCGTTTTCAAGAACTGCTCTATATGCTCCTTTGATGTGATTTTTGGCACCGTTTGTAACTTCTCCTCCATCGTTTTACAGAATTTCTCCCAGTTTGTGTTCCGGGGATTTCTGAATACTGTTTGGGGAAGAGTATAATCGAATTGTACATTAAATTGGATGTACCTGTGGTCTGAGAAGGAAGGTCTCTCAAGGACCCTCCATTCCGTTACCATGGTACTGATCCCTGCTACGAGTGTTAAATCTAAGATATTAGATGAAGTAGGACCCATGTAAGTAGGCTCTTCACCAATATTTTCTATTCTTAAGTTATAGCGTAGTATGAACGTTAGGAGAGACTCACCTCTATTATTGATGTCTGGACAGCCCCACACTGTGTGATGTGCGTTGGCGTCCGTCCCGACAACAAGGGGCTGCTTCTTAAGGCTTGCCTCCGCGACCAGTCTCTCAATTTCTTCTGGTGGTGCTTCCCTGTCGTGCGCCATGTAGCAGGATGCAATGAGTGTGGGCTCGTCCTTATTGCCCTCTAGCGCCACGACAGTAAGATCATCTGAGCTGTAATTAGACATTAAATAAGCATAGATGCCTTTCCTTACAAGGATGGCTGTCCTAGCCCTACTTACTGTCATTGCGTGGAACACGTTGTAATTAGCTGACTTAAGCCCAGAAACCTTGTTGCCCGCTGCCAACCAAGGCTCCTGAACTAAAGCCACATCGGCGAGCCCTTGCTCCAGGGCTAGAAGGAGCTCTGCCGATGCTAATTTGCTTTTATGTAGATTGAGCTGGAGTATCCTTAGCTGCATGGCTGTTGGATGTCTCCAGCTCCGATGGGACGACTACTATCGTCGTGTCGCCATCTTCATCCTCGTCGTCGGCGGCTAACACCATGGCTTCCAGGCCAAGGTCCTTCTCCACTTCGTCGATTTCCAATGTGTTGTCGTTCTTGTCTTCGGGGTGGCGTTTTTTGAGACGTAGGTACACGCTCCCTACGCCCCACGCCATCTTCCCATATCTGGTGTACAGCAGATCCTCGGCTGCCTTGCTAATTTGCAGGATCATGTGCTGGCCCTTCTTATCGGGCTTAGCCACATGTATCACTTGCCAATCAGCAGTCGGCACGTCTGGATTCTGCCATTTTAAAAGCTTTAAAGCCTGTTCCTTCGGTAGAACCCGTGGAAAGAGTACTTTTGCCTTCGGTACGGACGGAATCAGTGATCTGTCCACTACCTCTAGCTTGGCATCTTTCCACGGAGCGACCATGGCAGACACTGTCTCCGAGACCCACTTCAGGGTGAGATCATCGCGACAGCTAAGGATTTTGACACCGTTGAGCCAACCTGCACCATCAAATGTGGTGGGTGCGGCATCTGGTGTCTCCATCCGTTCGAACATCGCTTCCAGCAGCTTCGCCTCCACCATCTTCCACTGCTCTGGCGACATTTTGCCATTTGGGTCACTCCTGTCAATGAGCGCCACGACTAGATGTCGCTTGGCCACGTCACTGACAGACTCCTTGGACGGCTTTTTAATTGGGCGAGGCCGCTTGTTGACGGGCACATCCGCCTTAGTGGTCTCCTCGGAGCGCTGGCGTTTGGCGGCCAGTTGCTCCTCGACCTTGTTGGCAAAGTTGCCACATGAAGCCTGCATAGCAGACTTCGTGGCAAAGTGCTTGCGGCCCTCCTCGATCTTTGCGTCGGCCCACAGCAGCTTGCGCCTCTCCTCGGGGGTGAGGTCGCCGCCGCTGATGAGACGAGCTCTGATCTTCAGAGCAGCCTTATATTGGGCCTTGGCTCTCATACCCTCCTTTGTACGTTTGGGCCCGACCCTACGAGAGGTACTGGCACCCGCCTGAACTGGGGAGAGCAGAAGCTTGTTTTCGGCCTCTGATGTGATGCTTCCACCATGCGATTCACAATCCGTGTCTGAATCGACAACGGCATTGCCACGCCACAGCTTGGCAACGGATTTCTTCGTTTGTTGTTGTTGTTGTTTGGCAGTAGCTTTACAACCACCATGGCCTGCTCCAACCATGGTAGAGGTGTGACTGCTGGCGACACGTAGAGAGGATTGCTCCTCCCCGTGCCCGCCGGTGGTAGCAGTCACGCTTGCCACCGACGTTTGGGCTGACATCCCAGCCCGAGTTGCGTCCATCCTGTCGACCTCCATTTTGATTGAGTTGATTCAGGGAATCACCCCTAGCGTTTTTTGCCTACCGCCAGGCCCCTCGAACAATGGCTCAGATCGCAGTAACTCCGGCTAGCCGAGGCTGTCAGAGAATACCGTATCG
The DNA here is from genome assembly GCA_035043045.1 of Hirtodrosophila alboralis. NCBI lineage: Eukaryota > Metazoa > Arthropoda > Insecta > Diptera > Drosophilidae > Hirtodrosophila > Hirtodrosophila alboralis. Next base: position 2,365,778 of record JAWNNH010000048.1, read on the forward strand.
TTGCCTTAGCTAGACACTGCACTACCTTGGTTGTAGGCGCGCAAGTGACACTAGGTATTACCCGTTTACTCCGAGGTAAATACAGTGCCCATTGCCCAGCCGGCACCCGCGTGGAGGGTACAGTTCGAGGGCTTTCGCCAGCCATAAATAAAAGCAAGGGTATAAAAATCGTTATTCTTGATATTTTGTTCAGGCTAAACGATAGCCTATACATCCCTATAGAAACTATCGATAGTCTAAGCCATTTATTTAAAAACCACCTATGGCATAAGCTATTAGTACGAATAAAAACAATCGATAGTCTATTAGGACTATTGTGAGACGGCATTATCTTTGTTATTTCAACTAAGACAAATTCATTTATATATATCGTATTAAATCATGTCACTGTGCTCGACATGAACATGCACGCTCATGCCTGTTCGTGTCAGGAAAGCACAACACGTGTCTAACTCTCCTTGCCACCCTCCTCTAATGTTTTTTTTTTCTTTTTCTGTTGCAGCCTACATTTTTTCAATCAGGTCAAGTGAAATGCTTTGCAACTTTGCCTCCTTGAACAACATCACAAAGCACGGAACAAGAAACTCACATAGAATACTCTAACAATGTGTGAGAAAGTAGAAATTGTGACCTGATTTCTTGACAGCGGATATACCTTGCTTTTGCGTACAGAATTTTAGAGTTGTAATTTGTAGAATATGTTTGTTGAATTTTAATTCAATTTACCCAAAGGTGGCAACGATATTTTGACAAATGTTGACAATTAATTTGAGCACAGTTGGCATCTGGATCTTGAAACAGAAGTCGTCTGTCACCAAGGACTTAACAGCAGGTATTCACATACCATATCGTATCAGAATTCTGGCAATGGGAGTTTCAGTCAACTTAAATGCATCTCATTTATTTAAACGAGTTCAGAGTCCAAGCTCAAGCCACAATGGAATATTAAGGACATTAGCAGGCATGGCTGGAGGTCCGTTCTGACATTGTGGCTGAAATATCTGATAAGCCTGTTCGCATTACAAATACAATGAGCAAACCAATAAAGGAAAAGTTAAGAAAATTACACAGTTTTTGTGCTTTTGGTGGAAGAAAAGGTTAAACATTTTCTGCTTAACAGCCGCCTATTGTTGGGCATAGTTTAGTATAATTTATTATTTATATATTTATGAAAAGTGTTTACCACACATGTGCAGAAATTGTTGCAGGTTTTCTGTACTCCATTTTTAAATTATTCGACTATTCAACTTGTGTGTGCCTACACGAAGGATATCACAAGTTTTGTGGTCTGTTCGTACCATCTCTTACTTGCTTCATTGCCAACTTAATCTTGTCCTTAAGTGGCTACGTCATCGTCTGTGTTGCTGTCAGGATTCAAGTGTCTGCTGTGGTTATTCTAACCACGTTTCTGCATCTGACAGCTCTCTCAGCCCCAACCCAATTACGTCTACTTCTACTTCACCCAATTCTATTAAGTTTTCCCGGCAATTGTTCCTGTTCCTCCTATTGTCCGTCCCTGCCTGTCGTCGTTGTTCTTATAGATTCTTGGCGGTTATTATGCTTTATTATAAGACAGTTTTCTAATAACTACTTATTTGCTGCAAATTAATCAGCAGCTTATAATTTTGCGGTTTCTAATTAGTTTTCTCAGGTAGTTGATAAAGGATTCAACACAAGGACAACGATTTTGTTTTATTTTAATCAAAGAAACTCGTGCACTTGGAAGAATTTTATGGAAATTGGGGCTACACCAATGTGATTTTTACAGGATACAATATCAATTTATTTATATATTATTATTCATTTATTTATATTTTTCCTCAACTCTAACTATTGTATTAATAGCTTAAATTTAATAATAAAAATCTTTTCTTTTATTCATTAATGAAACAATATAAACCTAAAAACTGTTTAAAAAATTTTAAACAATTTTTAAAAAGAAAAAGTTAAAAAATATTTATAATTATATTATATTAACAATTATTTTTGATTTTAATTTTTTGTTGCTCAAAAATGTTTTTTTTTTTGCCAAATTTAATTTTTAATTCTGAAAATAAAAGTTATTTCATAATTAATAATTAAAAATTGAAAAATAATGATTTTTTTTAACTTATTAAACTAACGATGCTTTGAAAGGTTTGTCAATATTTTATTTTTCAAATAAGACTATCGTAATCAGACCTATTTCGATTTTGATAAAATTTATTACAAATACGTAAAAACCCAGTTTTTATATTTTTAATTTAATAAAACTAAAAATTAACACAACCACTAGGCTGATAAAAAATAAAATAATGCAATTAAGAGGATTGCCAATACTAAATAATTTCGCAACTTCAATTTCATTGCAGAACTCTGAGTATTCGCAACCTTAAACAAGTTAACTCTAAGTATCTTAAGCTGGCATATGAATTCGGGCATTAATCATTTCATGTGAATATTCCATGCACTCTTAATGTGCAAATTAAATTGTTGCATTAAGTTATAATCCCATCAGCAACAATTTCCAAATGAATGCCCAATGGAATTTATTCTCTTTGGCTTTACCAAGCGATTTGATAATTTTTTTTTTATACTGCTATCAGTTTCACAGTTTCGCTGTTTCAGTTCAGCCCTGATTTCCCCTCCGGGCCAATAAATAACATAATCCATAAGTTGGAAAAACAAAAACATAAAAAAATAAAAGAAATGTATAATAAAAATAAGCCGCTTCGCGTATTTTGCTTTGGGAAGTGCATTGTGTGCTCTACTTGGCAGTGTATTCCGTTTGAATTTGCATTTTCATTTGGCATTTTCATATCCCCATTTTCCCCATTACGATGTCGATTTCGATTATTTTGCTCGGATAATCGCACAAATAAACCCAATGTGTCTGTTTGTCTCTCAATGCAGTCTGTTTGTCAGTCTGACATTTTTATTTTCCACATTTATATTCAAATTCATTGAGGAGCAATAAATAAAAATGTTGCATAAATCATTTTAAAGGCAAGTTTATTCCTGAATATATATATATGTATATACCAAGCTGGTGGATTTGTAGCTATCTTTGGGTTCTCAGCTCAACACTTTGCCAGACTGCAAAAAGCTCGTAAGAAATGCAAAAACAAATAACAACAAAAAGCAGAAAACAGAAAACACCAACTAAATACACCTTGGGGAGAAATTAAGACAATTGTCGTTTCCGACCATGAAATGGTTCCGTAAAGACTTTTCCCGCAGAAAACAAGCTGCTAATTGGTTGAATTCAAATTTCAAACTTGTTTGAATTTAAAAATCAATCGAAAAGACTGTGAAACTCTTAAAGTTTTCGCCAACGGCTAAACAAATATTGGCCAGCCCATTTATAAATGCATGCAACGTTTGCTCTCTATATGCCAAAGGGATTTGGCCAACAGGACAGTGCAAATATTGAAACTACCAGCGTACAGAAGAGCTCTATTTTCTCCACTCCTGCAGGACTAAAGCTCCTTTAATCCTAAAAAACGTTTCTGTCGGCAAGTGGGTTTAAAGTAGGAGCAAACTACACGCTATATAAGCAGCTTATGCCATTAGTTTTGAATAGGGAGTTTGGTAGTCGGCGGAGGCAAAGTTGAAACTTATTGTGGGTTGAGTTATTTTTGTGGTATCTACTTCAGTTGCAGGTACATAATTGGAGAGCAGTTTGGCATATGTAAATGCATAAAGCTGGACTTAACTACTTTTTTTTATTCTATTTTTTTAACTCAGCTTAAAATTAGCATAAAGTTCTTTCTGATCCAGCCCATTACAAAAATATGTTTGCTGGTAAAAGAGAATTTTCTAGCATTGCAATATAATATTTAATGAAAGTATTAAAATACTACTTTTAAAAAGCTGCGTTTGTTCTTAATAATTTTTTTTTAAACATACTTCCACTGAAAAAATTGCCAAGTGGGTAAATTAAAATAGCGAAATATATGTTTTTAATAATAAATAGTATTATGTGCTGATAAGTCTGGCTACTTATTTGACAAGCAGTGTCAGCTTGGTAATTAATAAATTAAAATAAATAAATTTCCCAATTTAATTCAAGTCTAAAAATGATATGGTGATGCATATAAGCCACCTTGAACTTAATACGCATAAAAGCTAATATAATAGTTCTACTAAAATTTGGGTCTATATGCAGAAAATTGAAGAATTTATAAACATAAATGCTGTCTGTTCTGGTATATCTGACATATTAAAAGTAATCCATTATTTATTGTTTTAAATACTATTGACCTAAATACAGGGTATATTCTAACAGAACACTCTCTGGTTGAGCATTCTTTACCTTTTCAGGACAGTGCTTAACAAAAATCTGTTGCCATTAAATGTTTTAAATATGCAACATAAGCAAAACATACGTGGGCCTTTGCACTGAGCTCGCACAGTGGGTAAAAACAGCTACCAAAGTTGTTAAATATTTATATAAATAATTTCAATACAAATTAATTGCAAAAGTAATTTTTAAGGTGAGTTTCACACTCCAGAAATTGTCGAACATAGAACTGATGATTACAAAGTTAAGGATGAAAAGTATTGTGCTTAACAATAAATAAGTAATATGTCCACGCAAATATAACATAAATAAGTAACCTAATTTTAAATAATAGTTTTTAATTTTTAATAATGTGTAAATAATAACAGAGAGATAATAATAAGAGTTAGATATTTAATGTGCATAAATAGAAAAAATTTGAGATAAAAACAGGTCTATTAAATATCTAAAAATATTGAAAACCTTTTAATATATTATACATTTACGAACCTACAAAATATATAAGTATTTCGATAACTTAAAACAACAACAAATTTCGAGTACAATGTAAACGATTCACATTTAAAAGTACATTAATTTGCATTCAATTTATATGCAATTTTCCACAGTCCCATAGTTTCTCTGTCACCCTTGCAAGTAGCTAGATTAAGTTTAACTCCCAGTTTCACTTGCAGACTATAGCAAACTGATGTAAAATCCTCCAAAAGGAAGATTTTTGCTGTATGCTGCACGCGGATTTTCCAGCTGCATAAAATATAAAATTAAATTGCCAGAGCATAAAAAAGAGCGTCTGGAAAAATGACAAAAATATGAAGCAAGGCTATCAGAAAGGATCCAGGAGCTGACTGGCAAAAATCTCCTGGCGGCACTGACTTGACGACTTACAGCAGTTGCAATTTATTTTTATTTTTTTTTTTTGTAAATTCTACTACTGTAAAAAGCAACTGTCAGACTGTTTTTTTGATGACAAACTTTATAAATAGTATTTGCTAAAAATGGTTGAATAATATTAATATTCTGTAAATATCATATCATACTATTAGTGATTAATTAAAACTGAAGCATTTTATGCATTTATTTATGACTATAAAAAATATAATAAATAAAATAAATTTAATAGTACAAGCCTTTTTTTGTATTATTCAAATTTCATAACTCAGAAAGCTTCAAAGTTACGTTTTTTTAAAGTCTTCAAGTTAGGACAGCATTCTTTTCAGTTTCATCTTACAAGTCATGCAATTATCGCCAAGTGTTGAGGAAGGTATCTCAATCATGTCGACTATTTGTATAAATTGATTTATGACATCGCACGAGCTCAGAGTTCACTTTAGTATTGTGTATGACAGCACAGGGAGCAAAGCAGAAAAAATAAAGCTAAAACAAATGTCAGACATAAATCCATCATCAGCTGCAAAACAGACAAACAAAATGTGCAGGCAAATATAACATATTGCTCATACGCATCGTTGTGCTATGTGCGACTTATTAGAGTTCGTTTTCTCCGTATGGCACTCATTTTACATAAATTGACAGAAAGAGATAAAGAGTGAGAGAGAGAGAGAGAGAGAGTGAGAGAGACAGAGTGAGTTAAAAACATTTCAGCACTATATTTATCTCAATCCCGTATATTTAAAGCCCGTCAATTGTGATTAAGTTAATTAAAAGCTATGCGAAAATTTCAACTCAAACACTTGATATTGCAACAAGTTATTAGTTTGTCTTAATTATATATTATGTCCTAAGTTGTTTGTTTTGGTTTATATAAACAGTCTGTAATAAAAGTTGTAATACATGCTGTATTTTTGGAAAATTAATGAATAGCTTTCTAAAGTAAGTAATAACAATAGAAATTCTTGGAAACGGTTGAATATTCTTAAATTATTTTAAAATAATTTAAAAATGTATAAAAGTCAATTTATAAGGCCAAATAAGCTCACATAAACTTTGTTTCCTATTTTTGAAATTAATTTAATTCAAAAGTCTTGAGTGCACACTTTTCTTGCCAACTGTATATACACCACAATACAGAGAGCATCTGTAAATTTAATAATAGAATCGCCACAGGCACAAAGACAAAACGTCAAGTTATACAATATGTTGACCAAGTTCTTTGTCATTTCAGTCCCAAATTGAGTTGGGGTTGCCTCTGTGAACAGACTTATGAGATGAATGAACGATGAACTTATAATAAATTAATTTTAGCTCAAAGTTTGTATGTCTCTTCTCAGTCTGTGGCTGTGTTTGTTATCAAGTTTGCTGCTATCATTCATAATTATAATTAGTTTCCTTTATAATGAACTAAGGGTAAGCCAAAAGCAAAAAGTAACCAGATGTTTGCTCATTTGGGGTCAAAGCGGTTGGCCACACTCAGATAAACAACAATTGCAAAACAAATATTTATATAAGCTGTTGCCTAAACATCGGTTAAACGTCAAGTGCACAAATAAAATCAAATAAGCCAGCAAATAATAATAACAATAACAGATAATAATAATAATAAGAAAATTGCTTTCTTGGCTGTCTTGTCAAATGTAATTTGACATAAGGAAAAGTCATTAAGTATACCGTATATTTGATTAGTCTATTTAAATGAGAAATCTTAAAGGTAATTTTAGCTGTTAATAAACATATTAAATAAAGCAAATTTTAAACTAAGCAGACAATTCAAAATCAACTCACAATTTCGTAGCATACTTGTTTGCCAAGTGAACACACTCTTATCAAGTGGCCATGTACCTAACATACTATATAAAAAGGACTATAAAGGACTATTCACATCCATTTAAGCTTTATCGAATGTTTAATTCAAATTTATGAGCGTCTGCCTGTCATGTGCCAACGATGTCATTTATTTTAATGTTTTACGTGATGCATATGTGCTCCTAAATTGAAGGCAAACGACTCATTAAATACAGAGCAAATAACTATAAATGCCTATGTTGGAGAACGTGCCTAATTGCCTTAGCTGGGGCCACAAATATTATGGTTTTCGATTGGTCTGAGTTGGTCTGAATTTGGTATTTACTTAGCCAAATGTGTTTGCGCTTCATGTGTCGCAAACAATTAGTTTCCCAATTTCAACTAAAATGTTGGCAAATAAATTAAATTCAGTTTAGTTTTGTTTGCCTCTCAACTAACCCAACATCAAGACAAAAAGAGAGCTCTGCAGTTGCTGAGGAATTGTATTCTGTGTGCAATTCTATCTTTTGGGAAAACTTGGTCCAAGTTAACGTCGCTTTTTGCCGTTTGCCAAAAACTTAATTTAATTAGTTTTCATTTATCCAAAGTACACGCTTCATTACATAATTTAACAATTCATTGGATTGCGACAATCCACAATGCGAGATTCTTTAGTAATTGAAAAACGCGGCACGTCGCACAAAAATTCTTATCCTTTAACTAACATATATATATATATATATATGTATACCTTATATCCTTGTTCCTTGTTCTCTCTGCTCATTGTTATTATTGCCGCCAGACAATTGTTAATGGTCAATGTAATTATCATTAAATGCTTGAATTAAGCTTTCAATTGGTTTTTTCTCTATCAAAGAAATAAAAAATTAAGTCTGGCCAACAGCTGCCAGCGGCTTAAATATGTATTAAAAATCACTTGATATTTTGCTTGTTCTCAGAAAATGCTCTAAGTAAAAGTTAAAACAGATTTTATAAAACAAAAATTTAACTTGAATTCAACTTTGGAATTTTAAAGCCTTTGAGACAATATATATTTACAACGAATTCTGGCTGTATTTAGATTAGAAAAACATAAACCAATTTGCTAAATATATAAGTTAAACAGTACACAATTATTTTAATGCTGTAAACAAAGTAACGATCAATTTGCTAATGTTTTCTTTTTGTTCCCAAAGCAATCGCGAAAGGCAATAAATCAAAAATAAACCACATATAGAGTACAAAGAATATCGGATATTTGGGCTATATATGTTTGATTTTTATTGTCGCAGTTAAGCTCTTTATTAGTTTTACTTTAATTTATTTGACTAAGCGATTTGTCTGTCTGATATCAACTTTTTTAATAAGCTACAAGTTATGTTTGCCGTTTTCTTTATTTTTTATTTATTTACAAAGTAATGTTACAATAAACAACAAGCAAAAGACAAACAAAACAGACAACAGAAACCAATTAGAATTATTTAGTTAAAAGTTATGGAGTAATATGTATAGAGACTATACACTATAGACAATATAGACACGCTAACTATAAAGAGAACTAAAATAAAAAGAAAATCGCTAAACTATGAATTAGTTGTAAAAGAAAGTAAATCCATTAAAAAGTATACACTGAATAATTTATTAGACACTTCTAGTTTTTGCCTTTTCCTCTTTTTATTGTGATAATCCTGCTAACTATGCGAAGAAAAATCGGTTCATCTAAGGCTAAAGTCCGTTGACCAGTGCAATGCTCATCCATAAACAAAACAAAGTCAATCTTAGCCGGAGTATACCGGATAAAATAGGAAGGTTATACGCATCTTTGACAATGATGTACAGATTAAAAATACGGAATCCACTTCGCTGTGAAAACACAAAAACCAGGAAAAGTGACCCTGCAGGAACAGGCAACAGTCTCATTACATAATCCTGTTACTGGAAAGATATTTAATATTAACTAGAGATTCTAAAGGAAGGTTCATTTCTTAACATTAAATTTTTTCGGGTCAAGGTTTCTGTGCTTTAGCTTCCCTAACACTCGATGTTAAATTTTATGTGCCATGACGATATTGGTGCCTGTTTTTGGGATGTCCAGTTAAAATTAACTACAGCCTGGATAGTTACGGCCGGAGCAGGTACAGTCGAAGCAATTACAGCCTGAATAGCCCAGAAAACAAGAACTCATATAATTGTTCACTCTCATTTCACATTCCCTCTTCCAAACTTTTGCTTTCTTCTGCATTTTGCATAGCCTCATTCGGAAGATTTTCATTTATACTGCAATTTATTTTCCATTCATTTGAGAGTAAGTATGGCTGGTACCTTATACTAGCTGCATGTTGAATCCTGGGGCTGTGTACAACATGTTCCCATTGCAAATCTCTACTTGAAGTTGTTGGCTTGGAAAGTCAACAAGCTATTCACTACACCCTTTTAAATTTTGCACTCCTTTCAGCTTTTATCGCACTTGTAACTTATAAGACGGCAGAATAGACAGCATAGCACTTAAGCCTGCTAACTTCTCATGAATATTTCAACTCTTGACAAGTCTTCCATCATATAAGTTTCCTCATATATTGAGGCTGCAATCCTGCCATATTCATAAAAGAGAGATTGAATGGTGCATCGATTTCTTGAATGAAAGCAAAAGTATTAAAGGATTCTAAGCTTAACAAGAAACTCATTTTCCAATTACGTACTCCCATTGTAAATAAAAAATTTAATTTCACCACAACACACTTGCAACATGCCTCTTTGATTTGCTTTTTGCCAAAAAATTTGCCTCCACTTTTAAAGATTTTTTTTCGTTTTATTTGTTAAAAAAAACTTTCAGCAGCTGCCAGCTCAATATGCGGTCTTTTATCGTGACTCTTCTACTTTGTTCTTTTAATATGAACATATTTTACAATTTGCTTCAATTTTTTGTTTGTAACAGTAAGTCCAAAAAAATTGTATAAAACTTTTGGAGGATTGTTTACTTAAGACTTTGGGTAACTAGATAAGCAAAGAAATTTCAAATATTAATGTTCTCTCATGACTAAGCCACAAATAGTAACAGCAGTGATATAAAATTAAATGAATTTCATTGTTTTGTAACTATCGACCAATTATAAAAACAATAATTATAATTTGCTGATTCCAAACAATTTTCATTTAAGGGTTATGCGCATTGTAATGGGTTTTGTGTCCTTCCCTAACCCTCTCTTTCTGCAGGCACTTTCATTATAAAACCGCATACACATAACGATTGAGGGCAACCCTGGGGCCATCCTTTGAATGTCCTAGACTGTCCTTGTTGGCCATTTGCCACACTTGTTGTTTGCCAATTGAAGCTTTAATTTTTAATTACAGCCCACAGCAAACGCTGCTTGAGAACTTTCCCTCTGACAGCAAGCTGGCAATCCAATTTGCATTTGTAAATACATGAAAGGAATTAATTTAAAACAAATATGAATTCTCTAGTAATAGAAATAAAAAAATACTTTGACCATAGACACAATTCACTAATTCAACTAATACTAATCTTGACTCAAAACATAAATAAAAAATTAAATCACAAGATGCTGAAAATCCATTATAAAATGTATTATATTGTTTACCAGAACGCAACGACTCTATAGATTTCTTTTTCTTGTGAAATTTAATCAGGGATCAAGGAATTCTTATTATCCTTCGCTTCAACTTACCCAGAGCTTCATCAACAGCTTAACCAGCATTCAACAGTGCAAATTTTACAACCCTTTTTGTCTTTATAAACAAGTGCTGATTAAAGGCTTTATTATGGCATCAAATGCACAATCTAAATCGTTTGTGTTTATAACTTTTATCCATATTCCCACATTTCCCCCCCGCATCAATAATGCAAACAATTAGACACAGTGTCTGCTTTGTTTGCAGTTCTTCTTTTTGTTTAATTTCATTTTTATTTTGAGCAGGGTGAATGAATGAGCTCAAAGCGAAAATTTATCATTTTACCATCGTTAAAAGCGTTGCGCATACGTCATGTGCGCCGCATTGAATGAGTTACTGCAATTAAGAGAATACTCAGATTTGACAATATCCTGCGGGCTTCCAGTTGGCAGGACATAGTCCACAAAAAAGGGTAATTACATAATAGGTCTTTTAATAATGGTATATTCATTTAATTAGAACAGCTTAAATCAATGTAATGGCTTAGATATGACTGATTTAATTGCTTTATATATACTGGCAGGACCTTGTTGACTTAAAGTCAAAAAAAGACACCATTTATTCGTATTTTTAAATTTGAAAACAACCCCAATATTTCCCTTGAATTATTAAAAATTGTATTTATTTTATTTTTTTCAACACTTTTATTCATACCACTACAATTTAGCTGGTAAGTGTCTTTGGTTGGAATTTGAAATTTAAAATATTCTAACCTGAAAGCCAGCAAGCAGAAAATGCTTGCCACAAAATTTGACTTTCTAGTTGGTCAAGTCAAATGAAGAGGATTGCAACAAACGGGTTCATTTAGGTAAACTAAAAAGTTATTTCGTTTCAACTCGTTTGATGATTTAAGCAAGCATAAATTCGGCAACTGTGTTTCAATTGCAATCAATGTGCACTGATTTGCATTTCAAAGAACGGAAACAAACATTGCAAACCACATTTCAGGCTGGTCTGCACATTTTAAGCAAAACTAATTGAATCGTGTGCAACATTTTTTGGCACAAGAAAAAGCATATTCACAACAAAGTGGAAAAAAAATTAAAAATAAACAAAAATGCATAAGCTCAATACAGAAAATGTCAAAAAAAAATTTGAAATTTTCATTTAGGTAGTTTCCAATTGCGGTTGGAAATTGTTGCCAAATATTTATAGTACAACTATTTTGTTGAAGATATTTTTTCTGCTCATGCATAATAAATTTATAGTCTCTTTGCACTAAAAAAAACTAAAAATTCACAACAATTATTAAGTCTTGGTTTATTTATACATTTTTGTTTTTCAATTCAAGCTTCGATTTGATTTTTAAATTAAATTTACTGACATTTGCTTGGCCTGTGATAAGCTCTCTTGTCCTTTTGTTATTATTGTTGCTGAGTAAAAGTTTGAAATTGTTTAAAATTGAATAACAAAAAGCAAACAGCAAGGAGGCCAGGGGCCAGCAGGCAGGCAGGAAGGAAATTAGCTCTGATGCAACAAAGTAAATGGCAAATTTGGTACGAAAATTGAAAATTTATTGGCCAAAGAAAAGTCGTTAGGACTTTTCCTCCATTATGGCCTGCACTTGGCAGCTGTTTGTGCCCAGAGCCCTGTGAGACAGGCAACCAGGTTGGCTTGAATTGACATAAGACAAACTGCCAGTAAAGATTCCACAGTCAATTCCCCTCTTCCGATTTTTCAGATACCTGCCTTAAACATTAAAAATAAGTTTGCTTGTTTACTGGTCGATGCAACATCACAACGTTTGTATATGTATACATATATTGTATTAATATATATATTCTTTTTCATTTACCTTTTTAAGTTAGTTTACCACGTTAAGCTGCTTGAAGTATGCAACGCATGCAGCTGGAAGTTGCCACAAAAACTTTTCATACTAGCTGGGGCAGCCATTGGCATAATAAGTTGTTTGCCCCAAACTCCTTTTATCATCATTTGCTCACACATTTTCTTTTTATGTTGGCAAAAGTTTCAAAGCAGGTGAAAGAAAATATCGAGTTCATAGAAGTAAGAATAGTGTGTGTGTTTGCTTCTGGGAGTATCTCAATTGTCTTTACTTTTTTTTTTTTTTCATTCTCGTATCTCCACGAAATTATAGTATATCTCTGTTAACCCGCATGTGTCGAAAATGCGTCTATAATATTTTGCAGCTAATAAAAATTGGCAAATGGGGGGCCAAAATTTATGCGCGGTAAAAGCTCGTAAATTTTCAATGTCCCCATGATAAAAATCAGCAATGAAAGTGCAAAGACAAAACATAAATATATACATATATATTTATATTTATATCTGTGTATAAAATTTTATTTGAGAAAAAGTTTTCCCAACATTTGCTGGTCTGTTTTTTGAAAAAAGGACATTGCTCCTTGGCATAAAATATTTAAGCGCTGAACCGGCGACATCCGAAACAATAAACAGCCTCTAAATATTTATGGGCTACGTTGAACAATTTGTTAATTGCTAAATTTGCTGTATCACATTTTGTTGTCCTTAGGAATCCTAATAAAACATTTCCACACTTTTCTTGTGCCCTAAGTCCTTAACATTAAAATTGTCTTCAGGCATTGGAGAGCTTCTTCATTCATTTGCCAATATGTAAGAATTATGAAAACAAAGAGATTATTATTCATTTAATTACTAAATTGAAAAGTCTATAAAAATGCCAATATCACTAAAGATTATTCGTTGGGACATCAATTTAGTGTATAAAAAACAAACGAAACAAATTTATTTAAACAAATTAAATATCTGACTTGGTTATTTCTTCACTCAGGCAGACTTATGTATTATTTTGTGTCTCATTCTCTTGCCTTCAAACTGCTAAATAACCAAAATTAATTTTAAGCCACAAAATCTGCAGAACATTTAAGGAGAATTCACTTCTTGCTGCCACAAAAATCATTTAAAGTATTGCTAAAATCTACACAATTTCATTTTAATTTTAAATTTTTTTTCTCACAAAGAAAATACGCTATTTCTATTAACATCTGTTGCAAATTCCAATTTCACGCAATTAGCAATCAATAGGAAATGTGAAAGCAACAGAAATCAATAAAAAAAATAAAAAAAATAAAAAAAAAACTGCAACAAAAAGTGATAAATCCAAAGTTTCTTCATTCAAATCAACATCAATGCGAACAATTCGTTTGTTGTCTCTGAAAAACATAAATAAATTAAATTAAAATGCTTCAAGCCAGAATAAATAGAAGAGGAGGAAGAAGTACAGAGTACATACAATAAACAATAAGAAAAGTCACTTTGAAAAGACATTAAAAGTTCCAGTAAACGTGGAAAGAGAAAGAAATGTTAGTGGAAATAATTAGAAATGAATTTAATTTCAAGCACAAAATGCTTGCAAATAAAATGGTAGTAAAATTTCCATTGATTTTATTGAGCGTCACGTTTAAAGCGTTGTAAAAACAAAATCAAATTATTTTAATAAAAAATCAGTTCCTATAAAAAAAAGTATGAATATTAACGCTGAAAATTATATGCGCCCTGAGTTTTTAGCGCTCTTTGCATTTGGCACAAAGGGAAAACCCCCATAATACAAACACACTTTTTCACACACACCTTAATTGTGTAGTTGGCAGGTGCTGAGAGAGGAGTGTTGGGTCTCATATGTGTGTGTGTGTGTCCTGAAAATATTTAAACAATTAACTTTTGCTTTTTGTTTGGCGGCCGCAACCGGAAATTTGTGGGGTTTTTGTTACGGACACCATTTCATTTAAAATGGAATTCATTATGCAGGTCTTCACAAAAGACTGAGCAACAAAGAGGAGGAGCAAAGGAAATTACTCATTATGTTTTTTTTTTCTTTTTTTTTGGTTAATAAGGAAACCACTTTACTTTCCAAGTGGAGCTGAACTACAAGGCTGTATATGTGGAAGATATATCTAAAATGGTTTATTGCATATGTGCCCTAAATATCATTGTAAAATGAAAGTGACCTGGAACTAAGTAGAGTGAGAGTTTGCTGAGTGAGAGTTTGCTGTGTCTAAGGAGATTTAATGCCTTAATCTAACAAAATAAAATTCTTGTAATTCTTAAAAAACTCACATCTTTCAACATAAAAGCAAATTAGCTTTTACCGATGATTTTATCATAATTCAATATTACTTAAACTCATTTAAAAACATTTTGTTGGATTTTTTATAAGCATTTTATTTGTTTTTATTGTGAGAACATTACGCAAACGCATCAAAAATATTATTTGTAGTTAATGATAGATTTTTAAATAGAAAAATTAATTATTATTGAAATTTTCTTTTAAAAAAAGATTAAGAAAATTAAATGTGGAGAAAGAACCCAACCCTTGTCGACCTTCCATTTGGAATTGCAGGCGCACAAATGTGCAAAAAACAGCAACCCTAAGTTTGCAAAAAAGTACATAAATTAATGCTAAAAAATCTTTACCATAATCTAATATTAATACACCCTCTAAAAAGTTGTGTATCAATTGTACTGATAGCTGAAAAGTATAAAAGTTCATTACTTTTAAGCTTTTCAAACTGTTTTTTTATAAAATAGTTTGTTTTCCTGAAAAAACAAATGCATACTAAAATATTGTATTTCATTTTTACTTTGAATTTCCTTCTTATCCTTTTTGCTATATTCCAAAATATAAACAAATACAAATATAAGCTGTCTGGTAGCGCATTTGTGTCTTGTCTGCCATTCAGAATAGTGTCTATTCGTGTGTGTGTGTGTGTGTGTGTTGACATCAAGTTCATAAAGATATCTGCCATAATTGCAGCTAAGTCAGCAAATGTTGACTACACTTGCCTTCATTCAGCTCTAAGCCCGTCCATTCCTATTCTTTATCCTACTTGCCACTTTCCTTCTAGTTGCTGACGTTATTTTTGTTCACATTTTCTTTCTGGTTCCTTTCTCTTGGTTAAATATGAAATGAAAGGATTCATAAAAGCATCGTGGGTTGTAAACTTTTATGTGTGTTGCTTAAGCCAAAAGTGGAACTAAGTGTATGAGGACGGCGTCTATCTCTACATATGGCATTGAGTGTATTAGGTGGAACAGTAAGTTTTATGCCCTCACATTCCTATGCTGTTGTTCAATGTAGCAACACCGAATAAAGTCGAAGGAAACTATTTTTATTTGACTCTAAGACTATTGTAGTCCGCTTTAAAATACTGTTAAATTGGGCTTAACATGAGAATTTTGAATAGGAACCATTAGAGTAAAATGCAAAACAATTTCAATTCTTTTAGTATTACTTATCGGTGTTTACAGTCAATTGAGAAGCCCAACCCAGTATATGTAAATATAAAAATAGAATGCAATTTGTTTGCTTTTTTATTTCCATCTGCAGAGAAAGAGCAAGAAATTTGATAGTGCAGGGAAAATAAAAAGGAAGAGAAATGAAAGTTCTTCTTCAGTTCTCCGCTAGGCTAAGGATAAAAACTTGTTCTTGACTGTTGACATCGCTGCCTTTTTATTAACCATCATCAAAGTGTTGGCTGATTGCACTTGTTTATGCATAGAAAGCTGAAAGCCTCACAGGACCGCACTGCAAAATGGGAGAGAGAGAGAGATATCCTTAAACTTCTCTTGAGCAGCTTCTTCCTGTTTTTTGCACTCGTTAAAGTTGTTCCATTTTTTTTTTTTGTTTATATAGCAAAAACTATGCTTTGTTTCTCAACAAATTGCAGCATCTTAACATTTATTTTATTTAACTCTCTTTATACTTATTTGCCTCATTTTCGAAACTTTCAAATGTTTTTCCTGGCATCTGGCACAAAGTTTGTAATTCCTTTTGTGGCTTCTTTATCTTCATGATGCATTCTTCATGAGGCAGCCTGTGATTTAAGGAGCAGCATTTCGAAGATTCAAGCAAATGTAAATGGTGCTCATTTTCAGCACGATTTAATATACATTTATATGTTTCTAAATAAATTCGCATGTAATCTAATATCATTTTTCACATTCACTACAATATTTAATACTATTTAAAATGTCATTTATATTTTCAGTTTAACTTTACACTTTTCACATTTCACATTCATTTCCTCTTTGAAAAGTGTTACCACCCCATATCAAGACCTCTTGCCTCTTTTCAACAACTATTTGTACATCCTGTTGGCACATCCTTCGTACTTTCCGGTCCAGTTTGGCATAGCCTGTTATCAGAGTATCCGCACTATCCTTTCCCTTCATTTTGTTGAGTATTGAAGGAGTGAGTGAGTGGCCAGAAAGTGTTTATCATTAGGTCATGTTAACTTAACTCCAACCCCCATTTAGTTTACTTATTAATAGCAAATTTAATTAAGTGCTATATTTTCATGGCAATCGGTTAGTTTAATAGCTATATTAAAGCTAGCTTTAAGCATAAATAATATCATAGAGTTTGTTGCTCTTTGTTTTCTTTAAATCCAGAGTTTATAAAACCTGATATGAGCTCTCTGTTTTCTTCAAGTTATAGCAATGAATAATATTTCTTTTTTGGAAGGTTTTCAACTTTCCATCGAACTGTTGAGTTTTGTTAAAATAAATAAAGCAAAGATGAAGCCATTGTGCTGTGTTTATAATATTTTGTGACATATTTTATACATGCCTCACTGGGTGCTCACTGAACAATTTTGCAGGGCAAAGAAAAGAAATCTATTTAAGCCGAATTTTTTTAACATTTTTCTAGCTTAAAAGTTGCAACAGAGGTCAATCTAAAGCTTAGTTCCATGCAACAGCAAGTTGCATAAAGACATTAACTACAAGTGCATCTTAGACTATCATTAATCATGCAACACATCTTCGACACATTCCAAATTTTTCCCTCCGAAGCATTGTGCTTGTGGCAACGTGACTTTAATGCTGTTGCAACGTGACTTCCAGATCGTAGATCCCTCTGACCTAGACCAGAATGTTAAGCAGTACATTTGCTATATAGCCATTGAACATTAGCATTTCAAACAACGTAAAACATTCAAATTGATGCGACCACAAAACAACAACAAAAGCAAAGACTAGGGGAGTCGGCAAACAAGTTTAAACTAGTCATGCATTTAGATCACGCTCGGGGTCACTAGACAACCTAAACATGTAAAATAAAAATACAAAAACCATGCCCAGAACCAAGTAAGGTGAAGGTCCTTGTAAGGGTTTACCTGTTTATGTATAATGCGTGCAAAGTTGTCACACAACAGTTTCGTAGTTTCACCTTCTATACATGCGCCATCATTTGCATAATTTTAGTCTAAGGATATATTCAGTACAATACACTAAGGTGTGAGTATTATTGGAAATTGTTTCTTCTTAGTTCAAATAGAAAGAAAAATTTTAAGTGAAAATAGCAATGCATACATAGATCCTTGAGTATACAGCTTCTATGCTCTGCTTACCCAAATATGTACATAATCTTGCAATCTGTATTTTAATTCAATGTTTGCTTTAAAAAGGATGTGGCATGCTCTCTTTAAAGTGTTTTCACTTGGTAGATATGTCCATCTAGTCCTGCTACCCGGCTGCCAGGCTGAAGTTGAACACTCTAAGTGTATTTTGGAAAAAAAGTGAGACGTAAACTTGTCGATTGAAAACTTAAAAAAATGAGATGTGAGATAAGTTGCAATGGCTTTAAGTCTTATTTATTATATATATAAATTCAATTAGCATAAGTATATAAGTTTATACACAGAATATGTATCTTTTCTACCAAATCGCAGCTTTATATAAATAAGACACAAAAAAAAACCTTGTATTTTGTTTCAACAACTGAACTTGTAATTAAATGTATATTCCCGTATATATTCGATTCTAATTCCCAAAAAAAAAACTATCCTTGCCACCTATAAATGATGCAAGTGAAATCCAACACTAGTCGATATATTATGCAGTCTCAGCATGGCTTTCAAATCAAACATTTTCCATTAAATGTCTGAAAATACTTTGTTGGCTGCCGCCCCAGTAGAGTCCAGTTTTTTTGGTCAAATTTTTGCGCTTCAATGTGGAAAAATGCCCCAATCAACTTCAGTGCCACGCCCCAACCAGAAATGCGGGCAATAATGAAAGTGCTGACAATGTGAACCGAGCTGAGGCCCCAAATTGCTTTGTACACCTTGTCGGGCATTGGGCAACATTGCTAGCAACCGTGTTACCCTCTTGCAGGATACCAGCCACAGCTTGTGGCAGCCACAACTCGCTGCAGTTCAGTGCAAGGCAAGGGATCTGGGTTGGGAACCGCGTGCATGGAATTTAAAATAGCTGACAAAAGCAGGCAAGTGCATCTATCATGGTACTAACTGATGTAGGTTGTGGAATATCAAAAAGGATAGAGGGGATTGGTAATCGCCTTCAGCAATTTTGACCTGCATCTGCTCATTAATTTTCAGAGATGCCAGCAAAAATTTCATGCAATATTTTGCAAAAACAATCGATTAGAGCAACAAAGGGATACGTGGCTTACGGCTGGATTTAAGAACATTTTAAATCGATGGAAAAATTTAAAAAAGAAAAGCAAACAAAAATTTTGAAAAGTTTTTTCGGCTTAGATTCACAATCTTTTGCTTTCATACGCGATTTAGGTACAAAAATAAGAATCACATCAAAATGCTACTCCCGAACAAATTCAAGAAAATAAAAAAATTCTAAGAATATCAAATTTAAATGTCTGCTCTTCAATCAGCAAAGCTTGACCTAAAAATTATAAAAACTTGCTTCCTGAACAAAATCAATTCAAGTAAGAAATCAATATGGAATGTGGCGGCAATATTGCCGCTTGGCAACATGTTGCTAACAGATGTAAACATTTATGAATCGCAACAAACTCTCTTAGATAAATTTGGTAGCATACTTATTGGGGCTCTCCTAGATTTCAGCTTACCATAAATTTGTCTTGCTCCTTTGGGAGACAGTCGCATTTGCAACAGATATAAAGAAGGTCAGAAACTCTGTCAGTTTCTTATTATGCATGGCATAGTTTGAATTAATGTCTCGAAAGGATAAGGGGTTCATTTTGAAAGAAATTCCTAAATGGAAAAAAGAACCAGTTGCAGAAACATGAATGAAAATATTTAAATAGAGTCAAAATCTCTACAATGGTATTTATTGAAATTTTGTACTTATCGATAGTTGAATGGCTTTAAAAAAGCATTTATTGCTCAAATATGCAGACGGATCTAAATTTAGATGGTATTTTTGAACATCAATACATGAAACATTTAAAACTAATAAACCAATTAAAGAACATAATATTAGCTAGATCTAATGAATCAAAAAAGAAAAACTTTAACAATATTAATATTTGATCTTATTTAAGTTGATTTTAACAAAATCAATTAACAAAATTAAATTATTTAGAGCCTAACTTCAGTCTCGGCAATAAAGTTGTATAGATATGTAGTAAAGTTGAAAGACTTTGTATTTGCTTTAGGAAAAGTTTCAATTGATTTGCAAAAAGTTTTCGTCTTTGTTGAACATTTCCATTAATTTGCTTTGTTTTTTTGTTTGTTGTGCCAACGTGTGGTGAAGAAAAATCAACAATTGAAAACAAAAAAATTTTGCGCAAATTTCAGAATATATTTCTCTTTGAAATATTTTTGGCAAATACTAAACTGAAAACAGTGCAAACAAATAAATTTTTGCGGTCCAATAGAATACTCAGAGTGCAAACAGATCAATAAAATACAAACACTGGAAAAAAACAATTTATTTTTAAAATAAATTCCACTTTGAGTAACTATACAATTTGATATGTCGAGATGCTTTATTGGTAAAACGATTATGCCTTGTGTCATTTAAAGTATTTTATTAAGAATAGTTTACTACTTGTTAAAGTTCAGTTTCTTAAGAAAACTTTTTAATTGAATTTGTGGTTCTGTTGTGTGAAAATTTAAAAATTTAATAATTTCTGCTTGTAGTTTATTCTTCGGAAACTTTTCCAGCACCTTAAGGCTCTTAAGTCGCCTTTCTAATTCTTTTTAAATGTTTATTCAATTTTTTTTTTTATAATAATACCTCACATATAATGTATGGTCGTACTAATGGATACACAATCTACTTTATAAGAAAAACGTGTAATTTATTAAGTAAATTGAAGTTTAACTCAAAAAAGTGTAAATTTGATGTTATTTTATTTTTTATTTTATAAAATTTTATTTCCTGAAATCGATTGCAAATATTTTTGCTGTGTCAGTTGCTGGCATTTTCCCACCTGACTATCCCTTGATTCATGAATTTTATATGCATTTAAGAAAAAGTTTTGTAAGTAAATTTTCACTTTTTTCTACAAGTTATAAATATATTTTATATTTTTATTTTCATTGTTTATTTAAAAAGGAATTGCATGAAAAACAAGGAAACAAAGAAGTAGTGTCAGGACTACAATTATTTATATTCTGAATATATAAAAATAAATAACATAAAATGCTTATATTTGTATAAATACTCTAAGCGATTAATGTTTATAAATATATAATCGAAAGAGCTGTAAATAACAGTAAATTAAAATCAAATGTAAAATAAATTAAAGTTACTTTAAATTTGTATATTTGCTATTTTCTATTCGCACATTTATTCTTAGCATTAGTATGTTTTAAAAAGACAAACATTTTACATTCTTTATTTATATTGTCATGTCCTAATGTATCTTAAATGATATATTGCTATAGCTATACTAAAAGGTACAAGGTCTTTATCCTAAGGTTAACTGTGAAATGCTTCCTGTCACGATTTTTTTCGTTTTTCTTGTGTTAAAAAAAAATCAATAAAGCTAGCAGCAAAAAAATTGCAAAAAAAAAATAGAATGAAAACAAATTCAGTTTTAACATTTCTACCTACTCATTGCTGCCGACTTAAATGTTTTTCTATTCACGCAGATATTTGAGTTCGTCTAAACTAATACGGGTAAATTGAATGGAAATAATCACTAAAGCTAAATTATACAGGTAAAAAAAAGAAAGGAACTACTTCTCCAATGTTCGCAATGTTTTTATTAAAATCAAAAAAAAAAGTTATATTAAACACTGTAAACAAATTCAATTCTTTGCATTAACTTTCAATCGGAGCAATACAAATCTAATGCAATTCCCTTACATTATCCATCGTGAAGCTGTAACAAATTTTAGTTATGCTGTTACAACTAGAATAGTTGGAATATTGACTGCAATGGCTTAGAAAACAGACATCCAGTGAACCGACTTCCATCAGTTGCAAATGCAAAATTCCATTCCTTGCCATGAGGCAGACAACTGACGATCTCTCGTAATTGCTTTTATATGCTAAGCAGTTGGCTTACAGGACAGACAAGGACGAAAACGAGGATAGACAATGGCACCATCTGAGTGGCATTGTTGATGTTATTATTGCGGATACGTTCTGTGGCTATGCAGTAAGTTGGGAATGGGTAAACTCGGCTTTATGTTTGTTGAGCGCAAAAATAAACTCCAATAGAAACAAATAATAATACTCTAGGCAAGATTGCTTGACTAGAAGTTACCCTGTGTCTAACTCAAAGATGCCCCTTATAGATATATTAATATTATTTAAATTAACTATGTACATAACACATTTTATGGTTCACTCTGCTGATGATAATAAACAAAAAGTCATATACAAAATACATTTGTACAACTCCATAATAACTTTTTATGCCCAGGATATAAAAAAGCAACTGAAGGAAGCCCAATATTACCACTAAAAGGAAACTCTTTGCACACATATTACACATACGCTCACAGCACACACACACGCACACTCACAGCACACACACACACACTCTGAATACACAAGGAAGAATACAAAAGTTGAATTAAATTATGAGGCTGTGAAAAATAAATTTAAAAGAATAAAAATTTAAATAATATGCAACGCATTTATAATAATGAAATAAATAAAATATATGTATGAATGTAAGGAATTATTATTTAATTCTTACCATTCATAAAGAGAAGAGAGGGGCTCAGTTATTTAATTAAAGCTTATTTTCGATTTGCAATTTTTTAACATTTTATTTTACGTTTCTGAAAATAGAAATATACAAAATACTGTACATAATTATAAGGTTTAAGGCTCTTGCTAAATGCATATTAAATTTATTGCACTTGTAGCCTTATTTACTATATATAAAATACTACACAGTTTACTATAATTTAAAATTCTCTTAAAAAATAAATAAATAATTTATCATATCTATATACGTACAAACTAACAAATATTCTAAACTAAAGTTAACTTTGCCATTCAAACTGTTGATTGTCTGAGTAAAATCAAACTGAGTTTATCCTTTACACAAGTCATGGCTTTAAAGAATATCTCTTATCTTTTATGTAAAAAATTTGTAGTTTTAGTTTGTCGCTGGAAAAAAATGTTTTACAGGCTATCATCAAGTAGAAACTACTACGTGAGCAACATGATAATACTAAAAGGCAACAGCAAACATGAATCGCCTTTATACCACAATGTATGAGTGTGTGTGTGTGTGTGTGTTGTGTGTGTGTGTGCATATTGACAGTACCATTTTGATATACGCCTGGAAAATCTAAGGCGAAACAAGATATTCACATGGTGAATTGACTGGCAAAATGAACCTAAAACTCTCTCAGATTGCCATTCAATGCGCTTATCCTTATCTAAAAGGAAGATTGGTATAGAGAGGAAGAGAGGGATGGTGGCAACACATTGGATCACGTGTCCGCTTTAGGTGATAAGGTCCTTGTTGGAATGCACAATCAAATGTACAATCACGCATATAAATTACATATTGCTTTAAGCAAGGAGGAACCTAAAAAGCCATTTAATACATTTAAAACCGTTTTTTGATTGGAAACTCATTATAGAATATGCATTAATATCAATTCTTCAAGAATTTTCGAGTCAAAATAAAACATATTACTCTGCCAAGAAAATTGTGTTTTTGATAGTCGAAAATTTGAATTTCGGTGTTTTTTTTAATTTTTAGTTATTTGTAGCACGTTATCGAAATAATATTTTTTTTTTTTTTAATGAAATTTGATCCCTGATTTCTATGTTTGCAAAATACATAGTTAAAATATTTTTTTACAATCTTGTAACCATTCTTAAAGACTTTAAAGAATTTTTGTTGATAATACCTATTTTTAGTTTAAGCAAAATTGAAAACCATTCCCCTTTACTCTTTTTACCAATATCAAAAGAAATAAAGCGCAGATAATATTCCAAATATTGAGTTGCATCAGAGTATTGTCAAATAACAAACAGAGTAAACTAAAAGCCACACTATTTAAATTTCCATTTCTAATACCATATATTGTGGTTGGTTTTTCAGCGCCAACTCTTGTATTGCACACTTGTTTAATTTTGCCAATTAAATAGTTGAAAAATATGTGTGTAAACAAATTTTGTGCAAACAAAAATTTTGAAACAATTTGAAATAGCGGTCACTGCAGTAGTTCTAAATTATTTACAGTCTACCACAAATGAAATGTACAGGGCCATAACTTTTTGCTGAAAATCGTAAATATAGTGAACTCCCTACACTAATGGTTGGGTTATCCTTCTATAATGGGTATGATAGCTTTATGTGGTTCATTATATTGCTGTTTAATTTGTTTCAGTTTATATATTGCACTGACTTCAATATGTTTGCTATTAATTAGTTAAGCTTTTAGCTGTTTTAAATTTATGACATTTATTAGTGAATATCGAATTTTGCTTTATATTAAATAATGAGAATGTAAATTTCACAAAATGAGTAAAATGATTTTAGACTAAATTCTATATAATTAAAATAAATTTAGAGAAAAAATAATTAATGAATTTTAACACCCAACAAGCAAAAATTATTAATATCATTCGCAAGAAACTTCACAATATATAAATAAATTAATCAAAAATAATTATTATTTTAAAAAGTAAAAATTTTATTTTATTAATAAAATATATTTAAACCATAGAAAAATATAAATTCCTCTTTTCGAAGCTTTTTTCTCTTTCGAAATTTAACATATTCATAGACCTAAAAGTTTTCAAATTGCTCCTGTGATTCAAGCAGATGTCACTTTATCCTTTATAGTACAACACTTGTAAAAAAAAACCATTTCTTCATGTATGAATAATTTTACCAGTTGAATGCTGAAAGTCCACACTAACAAATTTTCCGGGTCGTTAAATGAAAATATTTTTTTTTTGTACAAATTGACAGCACATTATGCAAATGTTTTTTTTAAGGTAGCGGTAGTTAAAGTTTTTATATTTTTTTTGCAGCCTTAGGAGATGACAATCAACATTCCAGACAATTTCATAATTGGCTGAATTATTTTAGTATCTAATAAAATGTAAAACTTGAAACAGAGTAAACATTAAATGCATTATATTTAAATGTTTCTTAGCAAGGAAAAACAGAACACAATAGTATCAAAATGAACGAAACAATGCAAGAAACATTTAGCTTTATTTTTCACAAAGATTTTGCCAAGTTTTATTTTAACATTGCCATCCTTTTACATTCCTCGAGTTAGCAAAAGTTTTCCCCTTTACTTTATTCGATTACCTGGTGGAAATTCAATCACAGAGTCAATACAATATTTACTACCTTGCTTTCCAGCTGCTCCAACTAGAAATCCTATTGCTTTGACATTTTCTCATTCGTCTTTTTTTTCTCCATGGCAGTTTCTATTAAGAAATAATTTCCGTTGCATTTCAAATGGCGCATTACCTTGTGCCAGGTACACAGAATGAGGTAAATTAATGGCCATGAGGGTGCAATTGGTCCTGGGAGACCTTGGAGTAATGTGAACTCATTTATTTTAAGTAATTTGTTTAAGCTCTTATTTTGAATTAAAAAGTTAAAAAGGTTTGTTCATATTAATTTTTTTACTATTTTAAATTGTGGATACAACTTCTTAGCTTGTTTTCTCTCATTTGATTTATTTTTAGATATTTTAATATGATTAAACAGACGTATCTCTAAGTAGTAACAAGTTGATAATCTCTACCAGTAAACCAATACTATTGAATAGAATGTAGTAAATAAACGAAAGAAAATCTTAAGTTTATACACAACATGCATAAATATGTTTAAAAAATGTTAGAAATGCATTTCAGTGAATTTTTCAAAAAATTGAGATTGATTTGACAAGGCTAACTAAATTATAAGCACATATGTGTAGAGCAAGAAGGGAATAATTCGATGGAAATCCATCAAATAGAAACACATCATTTGCATATACTGAAATGTGTGTTCTAGTAAGGAAACAAGGATATGCTGTTATCATGACAGGATTCAGCATCGCAGAAAACCATCAAAATGCGTTGCACATTTATGAATAATTCAGTAGCGTTGACATTTCTTTTGGCAGGACTTCTCGTTGTCCTGATTTGTTTTCCACAAATGTCAAAAAAAGGGAGAAAAAAAATATAGAAGCAAATATTGTCAGGATGACAGGCAGCACGTGCCTACATATGTAGAAAGTTTGAACAAAAATTAGCTATTGGAATTTATTCGTATTCATTGATCGTGTAATACGTAAAATGTGAAATGTGTAAAATCTGAATATTTTAGTCCTTTAACATAAACTTTAAGTTAAACTAAACTTTGCGTCAAGCGTCCAGCTGGGAAACTTGGCCAAGCGACAGCTGAAAAAATTACTCAAATTTACAATTATCGTGAGAGTTTGCACGAAGGTCCTTACAGTCCTTGCCCGCTGCTCAGCTGTGACATTTTTATTAAATTTCTCTCACTCATACTACCAGCTGACCCCCGCCGTGGGCAACAATTTATTTCTGACCTCACTTTGCTGTGCCTTTTAATTAAAGACAAAAGAAATTGCCTTGAATTTTCTTCATAATTTATACAATTTTGTTGCAGTTTTACGGGAAACGTGCAAGACTGACAGCTTAACGGAAACAAATTTAATTAAGAGCAATTAAAGAATATAATAATGTTATTATAATAATGCATTTAATTTAATGCTCAAGTAGTAAAAAATAAATTGAAGTTCGAGTTCCATGCACTGTTTAATAGGCTGATTGGAAAGGTTAGTTAGGAAAAATTGTATTTTAATGCAAAAGGGGAATCCTTGTTTCCAATCTGTAGGCCTAAAGTTGGTTAATCAGCAAATATATGCATTGAACTGCATCGATTTCTGCCTTTTATGTTACTTCCATTTTCAAGTTTGCCTTGGCACATAATGCAAATATTTGTTCCTTACTCGCCAGCACTTCCCACCACTTCCCCCTTTTCCATATACTTTACCTACTTCCATTTTGGCAACCAGGTCAAGTGAAATGCTCCACAACATTGCCAGTTCACACAACATTACAAAGCACACCATACACACAACTAACTCGGAAAGAACACTCCAGAAACATTGAAGAGATGGAGAGTGAGTGTGTGAGTGTGTGTGTGAGTGTGTGTGGATAAAAAGTGTGACCCGATTCCTTTGGCAGCATCGTCAGCACCACTCGGACACGTTTTGGTGGTTACGATAGTCAAGATTTATGCGTTTTTTGGTACCCAGGCACTTCCGACCTGGTCTGGCTTTTCCACAAAATAACGGGCAAAATTTATGCAGAATTATTTATTTAATTTGCCATCTTTGCAATGATATTTTGACAAATGCTAGCAATTAATTTACACACACATTTGACAGCTGAACCTTGACCAGGACTCGTCTATCAGTATGGATTTTCAGAGGACTTTCTCACATGACTGCCTGCCGCCTGCCATATTGATTCGAATTCTGGCCACGGGGATTTCGACTTAAATGCTGCTCATTTATTTTAACGCCCCGAGAGTAAAACTCCAAGCACAAATGTAATAAAAAAAATTGCCAGAACCTACTTTTCTACTTTGGTATAATATCTGATAAGGCGTTCAGGCCACCAGGACCTCCAAACTAGCCAACAATGGCAAATATAAGCTGGGAAAATGGTGAAAAATAATCTAAGCGCCTTTGGGCTAACTGAGGCGAGACTCCTGCTCCCTGCAGGATTCTGGCAAAAAGGCAAACATTTGACCGTAAATTGCAACTTATGGCTAAAAATGGTTTTCATTGATCCCAGTTTGCAACAATTTTCCCAAAAAGAAATTATATATATATAACACATTTATTGTGAGCCTTTTGTGGTCATTGTTTTGATTTTGATATTAAAAATCAATGCACAGATTGAATATACAAGGCTAATATCATTATTACCTGACAACCTTGTCGATATCTGTGGTCCACAGCTTCACACATCTTTTGCAATGCCACTTGAGCCTTTTATCGAGTGGTACATCCTTCTTCAAGGATTTAAGTGTCTGCTGTGGTCATTCTAGTTCAAGTTTCTGTTTCAGACAGTCAGACCACCCACTTTTAATACTTTCACCCATATTTCCCCCACAGATGACTCTATCTGGCATTTGTTCTTTATTGATTCTGTTGGTTACTAACGCAGTTTGTTTTCTGTGAATTTTTATAGCCCATAATAATGTCGCATATTGAATAAAATTGTATAGTATCAACGATGCCTGTTTTAAGATAAGTTGCCTGTCTAGCCTATGGATTAAATTAACCAACTTTGAACTCATTTTTAAATGCCTAAATAAATTAACAATATTTTTTTATTAGAAATTAAATGTAGATACTCCTAATAAAAGTATGAAATCATTATGAATAAAATTTAGATATTATGAATATATATTTATAGCAATAACTAAAGAGTTTATACTAGCAATATTTATTAGTATTTAATTAATTCAGAAATATGCTCTTAGACTTGCAAATATAGACATTCTGTATTCTTAAATGAAGGATTATAAAGACAAGATTTTATGTCAATTTATTTTTGGCAACATTTTAAAAATATTCTGCTATTGCAGCATTTTTGTTTATATTAACTTCAATTACTCTTTCTGCATAAATAAAGAAGAAACTTTTTCTTAGCCTTGTTTTGCCTGTTTTCTAACATTTACCTTTTTGCATTTGCTCTCGTATTTATTGAGTAAAATAAATTTAAGAAAAAAAGCAAATAAATCACTTTTGCAAGCAGTTTTCATTTAGCCTTTGCTTTTGGTTTTTCTTTTTATTTTATTCTCCAGAAAATTAGCTTAAAATATCTTGGAATAAATGTCAATGTCCTTGACAACGCTGGCAGAGTGTATTGACAGCAAATTTTAATCCTTATTTTTTTTTTTGTTGGCTTGTCGGCACCAATTTCAAGTGAAATTAAATATTTGCTTCTGTGCTAATTGACAGCGTAGAAATTAGTTGAACATAAGCAGCTTCAAGTCTTAATTATTGCTTAAATAATGCTTGAAGAAAGATTTAATGATTTAAAATATTTATTTTTTATTTTTAGATTTAGAATTTTTTAAATTAAAATACATTTATAATAAAATTTTTAATCTTTGTTCCGTTTAAATATATAAAAAGTGAATAAGAAAATTATATATATTTTTTAAATTATTCTTAGGGAAATCTTAAAGAACAAATTCGTGTTGTGATAACAGAATGTAAGTGCAAGTTGTTGTAGTTTATCCATTTTAATTAAATTTATAACATTATAATAATTTACAAAAAATCGAATTGGAAGATACTTAAATAAACATTTAGTGACTAAATATATAATAATAAGCCATCCATGATATTTAATAAAATAATTTAAAAATGATTTAGAATTTTTGCGGTTGAAAAATCTCTAGATTTAGATATTACAGATGGTGTGTAAATGGACCTTAACTACTTACCGCATAATAAAAATTTTTTAGAAGCCATGTCAAATAGACTTATAGCTCCAAGTTGGTTGTAAAATGTTACCCTATGCATTTAACTATCACATCCGTTCGCTGATCCAAAAGGCAGCATTAAAGTAATCCAATAACCCGCACTTGCACATCCTAATGAGCCATTTTATTTGCTCGGCAGCCGGCTGCACTTGCTCGCATCCTGATGCACTGAGGGCTGGGCAAACTTTCTGGGAGACTGCGTTCTTCGACTGGCAAAAGTTGCAATTAATGAAGCGTTTAAGCCACATAGAACTAGCAGTAGAGGGAGATAGGAAGATTGAGCCAGAGTTTTGAGTTTTGAGCTTGTTAGCCAGAAATTTTGCATGTCGCGCAATTAGGCGAAAGTTAAATTGCCTGTCATAAATATAAAATTCAAGGAAAATTGACTCAAGTGAGTGGAATTTATGCAAGGAAGCCAACCAAAAAAAAATTATATATATATCTGTATATTAAAGTGGCTTTGAATTTAAATTGCACATTTAAGCGACAACTCCTTGAGCTGTAAAAACGCTGAGCCATAAAGATTATAAAAACTCGTTAAACGCAATGTAGGAATATGATAGTCGGCTGAACAAACTGCAGACTTATGCGAAATGCGACAGAAAACTCAGACAACGGCATTTTGTGACATTTTTCGGAGGCTTCTTCGCATCCTTCCGAAATTTTTGAACCGTATACAGGCTCAAAATGTGCGCTGCCAGCGCAACATTTTGTCATATACATATATTTTACAGCTAAGCCACAAGCAACAACAAGGGAAGGCAGAGTTCATTATAGAGCAGTTTTCCAGCTTAACAAACCTAGGCCAAAAACCACCATCATCATTTCCTTGCCAACTCCGAAAAAGCAGTTACATAAAATATGAAATTAAAAACCTAACCAAAAAATGGCAAAACGTTAAAAGTTTAAGGAGACTTCGTCCTTGTCGTCTCTGCAACTGACAAAAGTTGACTTGTTGGTCTCCTGAGGGCAAACTGATGTAAATTGTGGGCAATTGGGGTAGCTGGAGGGGAGCTGGGGAAACTGTTGCTTAAGTCACACCTGTTTGTGTGTTGTGCCCAAGTTGAAACTTAATTTTAGCAACATGTCCTGGCAACATCAAGTCATGGGTAGTTAAACTTTTGTTGTTGTCAGCCTACAATGGGTGGCATTTGAAAAAACACCAAAAAAAGAAAAGAGAAAAAATTAAATACAATTAATTTTTAATTGAATTATTCACCGGGCTTAAAAGATTTTCGATATATGAATATAGCAATATTTTTTGAAGACTTCTGAGTGTTTTAGAGAGCGAAGAAAGCAAAAAGTAATCCCTGATAAAGGTACACAATGCCAAAGAGTAAGAGGACAATTTTTATTTAATAATAAACATTTGTTAAAAATAAAACTCAACGGATTAATTAACCCAATTGCAAAAATATAAATAAAACCTATTTGAAATGTATTTAACAAATTTAAGTTTTTTATAGTTTATACGTATATCTGACTCGCTTGAGGTCAATGTGTTTGATTTTAGTAAATGTTTATTATTTATTATAAAATTTTTTTTAAAAAAATTGCATCACCTTTGCCAATATAAACTTAAATTATGGACCCAACACACAAATAATTTAATTAAAAAAATGTTAGACAATTTTATTTGCCATGTGGGTGAGAATATACAATTTTATATATTTAAAATATAACCAATTTCTTTCATTTAAGCTTTATGCTACTTACTACTTTATATTTTATTTTTAGAAATGTAAAAATGCAGAAATTTTCTATCTGATATGGATTTTTAAATTACTTTCAAGTTTGATATCGATATTTACTATCTTTGTTATAGACAATGAACTATGATAACATTTATAAATATTTTTCCATACGTTTAAAAATTATTTCAAATATATCCATAAATACAGCTAGTTAAATATGTAAATATTGCAAAAATATGACAACTTTTGATAAGAACTATTATTAATTCAAATCAAATACCCTCTCTTACCCATTGTATGCAAATGTTTTTGTTATTTTTTAGTTCCCCTCCTGTGGGAGACTTTTCTATTGTGCAAACTGTGTGGCAAGAGCAACAAGCCAGGTTGACATACCTGACACCAGACCACAAGCATGTTCATGTTCTTCTCCAAGCGTAAACATACTACCAACAAAACAAATATGGAACCGCAGAGCTGCAACAAACAAAAATGCCCAGGAAATTCCAGGAAGCAATGATTTTTGCCCAGTTACAAAATTTATTTGCTAAGAGGCGTTTGCTTTTTACACCCTGCACCCATTAACAATAGGTAAAAGGGGGTAATCAAATTTTGTGAAAGTATGTAACAGATAAATGGAGGCATCTTCAATCCCATTAAGTATATGTATTATTAATTAGCATCAAAAACTGAGTCAGAGACTATAAGAGCTAGAGACGCCAAATTTGGTATGTAAAGTCCTGTATAACGCGACCCCATTTATTTATAATTAAAAATAATAATAATTACAACTTCCATAAAAATCGAATAATAAACATACAGGGTATACCATAGTCGTTTATACTCCACTAGAGCACTATTACTTGTTTATGTAGGTGCCTTCAATTTGGGCACTTAAATTAAAATGGCATGGAAAAAATGTGTTTCGATTTTTTTCGCCCCAAAGGATTTTGTACCTTTAGAGTTTAGCTGTGCAGGATTTGCCAAACAACTAAAAAAAAAGAAAACAGTTGTATAATTTCATTAGATTTACAATAGCTAAAAGGTACTGTTTTCAATATACCCGTATATATGTTTTAATTTAAAATGTGCTGAGAATGTAGAAAAAAATATCGCGGAATTACTGAACACACTCGTAATTCAAAGATCTAAATGCAGTTTTCAGTAACAAGAAATTATTACCTTAATAACCAAATTTGTTAATAATTATCAATAAATTATTTATTTGAAAGACCAACTCTTCTGTCCCACATTTAAAAAATGTTATAATACTTTTCATAAATTAGGTAAAAATATAGAAAATTCCTATAGAAATTACATAAGTTTCAAATATTAATAAAAAAATAATTTAATAATAAATTTGGGATATTCAAGGATACAAAACAAGCAAATTTTCATATATAAATTGGCTACTAATATTTTATATTGAATTTTTTAAATTTTGAGGAAAATATGACAGAGTTTAAGGAATTTCTATTTTTAATTTAGAACACTAAGGAAATTAACCCTTTCTAGTAACTAAGTACGGGTATCAAAATACTTTCACCTACATATAAACTGCCGCAGTGCATTCCATTTGCTTTTTGCCCTTTTTTTATGCCCTAAATTCCATGGGATTGCCATTTGCACAGACGTGACGGATATTTTTTTCCTACGCCTGGCACTACTCTAAATAAATTTTATTTCGAATAGGAAAAGTGCATAGAACCCGGGGCTAGCCTCCAAAATGGAACTTTATCTGCATTAAGTTCATAAATAATCGGGCTCAGAGAGAGATAGATAGATAGAAATAAAGTGAGAGAGATAGAGAGATATAGAGATTCTCTGCTGTCCGAAAAGCTTTTAGCTGCAATGCTGTCGTCAACGTTGGATTTGGCTTGAAAGAGTTTTGGCCAAATGTGGATGAGGATTTTATTTATTTATTTTTTGTTTTACTTTTTTTTTACGAATTTGTCAATTCAAGTGCTAATTTGTTATAGATGGGTGGGCATTAGTTTGGTTTAACAGAATTTAAATTCATTTGCCGGTCAATAGAGTTTATGAGAGCAACAATCTGAGTATTGTTTGAATTAAAGTTGGTTTAAATTGTCTTTAATATCTTTGCTCTGACAATTTCAGTTTAATTGCTTATATAGGCTAAAAGTCCAGCTTTGTATGCCTTGATTCCCCACATATTCTGGGTAAACATAATGGCATCTTATGTCTACACATCTATATAAACAACTTCTTTGATTGATGGCTTTGCTTTTCCCTATCATACTTATGCTACTGCGACAGTTATGACAGATAGTGCGTGTTGTTCCAGTCAAAGTTGTTTGTGGGCGACAAGGACACAAGAATACAAGGACCAAGAACGCTGAATGTGTCAGCCTATATGTCATTTACATTTTCCGCCTTCTCCGAATGTAAATCATCATGTCTTGAATAGTCTAGAGAAGTTTAACAACTATTATAATTGCTAGAATTTAACAAAGTATATTTTTTTTAATTTTCAACATTAAATTTTGTAATAAAATTAACCACAATTCAAATGATCTTTTAATTGAAAATGATATGAAAATAATATAGTTATTCACATAATCAGGAAAAACTTACTTTCATAATTCTACATCTATATATGTTTGTAATTATAGTACTTAAATAAACAAATTTTTGTATAGGTAAAAAATATTTTTTAATAAATTAGTACATAAACAATGGCACAAAATAATTAGTAAAAAATATAAAAAATAAATAAAAAAATAAATGTAATAAATAATGCTACAAAAATAGCAGCCGAAGAAAAGAATAAATTTTGGGAAAATTCTCTAAAATCCGAAAATGATTTCTAATTTGTTTATAAACACAAAAATGTACATATGCCTATCAAAATATTAATTTACGTATATCTAACATTATTTCTACATGCTTCCAAATATAGCACACCCCCATTCTAGTCCTTTGCACATCCTTGAATGCAATGAAGCACTCTAAATTCAAATTACACACACATCATGTCCTTATATGTAAACAGAGATAGAAACACATAATATGTGAGCCCAAAAGGATGACCAAAAAGGATGACTAGCTGTTCTAATGTAAACTTTCGTGCAGGATGCACTGTTACATGACCAGGGATAAGCAATGAATGTCCTGCCAGTCCTGTTTGGCCAACTAATAGAAAGGTGCAACAATTGTTGCCCAATGCGCAAACATAAATCATAATATGAAATTTACATTTTCTACTTTGGGTGTTTTAAGCATTTTGGGCTGAAATAAAGGCAAGTTTCAATTAGTGCACAATTGTGATACAATTGTGTGTGTGTGTGTGTATAAACAATTATTAAGAAACAGATATTGCAATTGTAACAATGACCTAAGCTTAAGGACAATTAATGTAGCTAAGTTTCGGAAATATTTACAGCATTTGAAATTAAGTTTATTACTGAATTTATGAATGAAAGGAATTCATGACGTCTGCATTTGGTTAACTTAAGCATAAGTATATTAAAATATAAATTACCAAAAGATACTTTGAACTTAATTGTAGAAAGAATTTCATAAAATAGACATTAGCAGGTTTTTAATCTCTCTTTCAGGGAGCGTAACGTTTATAACTATAAAAATATTATTCATACAATAAAATAAAAATTATTGTTTCATTTTTAAAAAATGTTTAAATAACACATATAAAATTATTAAAATAAATTGAAAGTCATATTTGTATTTAAAATCCATAATATAACTCTTATTTTTAATTTAAGTTATTTAAATGGGAAATAAAAGTTATTTTTAAATTTTCATTATAAAAATTGAAAATAAAAATTAAATGTTAGTATCTTTAGAACCGGGTAATGTGTTTCTAACATTTAAAAACCTTCACAATCAATACCTTTCATATGATACATAACATGTCCTTTTTTTACTGGCGCGTAGTCATACTTTAAGAAGCCTTAAAGATATTCTTTATGTTCTAATAAAATTTATCAAAATTCACCAAAGTATTTCAACACATAAACTGACAGTTTCCCATCGATAGCTATCGATAAGCTCTTCGATAGTTTTGTTTTAACCTAACCAACTGTTAAGCGTGCTTAACATACCTGAGACATTTTGCTCATTCATTAGTCACTTTTATATGCCTACTGCCAAGCAAAACATTTTGACAAACATTAATCACATTTAAGCAGGATTAATACTAAATGCAGACAAGGATAACGCTCGTCTGGAGTTGGTTCAAACAAAAATAAAAGCAACTAACATTTAATAAGCCAAACAAGGGAACGTTGACACCGTTGTACGTGAGCTCATCTTGTGGCATTGGTCGCCTTTGGTGGCCTGTCACATTGCAGAGACTTGAATGAATCAGACCGCACATAGATCTCTGTCAGAGGCATTAGCATTAGCAACTACGACCATGACACGAACGCTTCAGGGGAGTGGGCACAGAGGGAGGGGATCCCATAGATAGTTCATCAAAACTGACAAGCCCATTTGGCTGAAGAAGGCAGGCAACAACAGGCAAACAACAGAAACAGCATCAACAGCAGAAGCAGCAGCTTCAACAGCGCAGAAATCCACGGTTTAACAAAACTGCATGAACAACAACAACAAATGCGCACCAAGCTCATAACAGGGGCGTAGCTAAAAAGGGGTTCTATATAGCCATGTCCTGCTGACCGCCAGTTTATATAAACCTGCAGATTTTACAGAATATTGACAGTATTTGGCATATAACGCTAGGTAACAAAATTTTCTACTTACTTTTCTGATACATGTGGTGCTCAGATGACGAAACACCACTTTAAAAATTTTTTTATGTTGAGACTTTTTTTTTTAATATTTTTGAAATCTGGCATTTTTTTTTAGTTTTTTTCCGAGGCGAGCCTGCAGATTTTAACATTACTCTAGAATCTTACAGCTAATTTTCAAAAGCTTTACGTTTTCTGAAAGCTAATAAATGGGTCTATAAATCAGACATATACTTTATTAAGTTTAAACTACTAGTTTTGCAACTATTTAAGTTTGAATTAATAAAATAATGATAATTTGTAAAGTATTTTTTACGATTTTTTGACTTTAAAATTCGAGGAAAAGTCGAAAAAATATTTTTTCGTTTTCCTCTCCTCTGCTATTACATAGCTGCATTAATTTCATTAATTATAATTTACTAAATACCACATAAAGTGTGCCGCATGTACACTGCTCATTATTTGAATAGAAACACTACATTTATTGTGTATAATGATACGCATAAAGCCATAAGGCTAGGATAAGGCTATATATTTTTAAAACAAAGCTTATTAAACTTTCAAAAAAATAATTAACACAGAACTCTCATACCAACATCATAGGTACAAAAGAAAAAATATTTATGGATTCAATACAAAAGAACAAGTTTTTTTTAGTCACTTGAATAAGAACATTTAATAAAACTTATTTTTTTATTTCGAAAAAGGAGTAACCAAATGAAATTTTGGTTTTTAATAAATTAGGCTAAAAATTTTAATTTATTTTTTAAATACAGCTTATTAATTCTCATAAAAATATAAGAACACAACTGTCATACTAACATCATAAATATAGAAGAAAAAATTCAGGAGTTCAATACAAAATTACAATAATATATTTTTAGTCACTTGAATAGGAAAACTTATAATGAATACTTTTTTTTTCTTACGAGCAATGAGTGAGCAAATTTAATTTTTGATTTTTAATAATTATTTTATAATCTGTTTGTCAAATATGTTTCAAATGGTTAGCTCACAAATTAATAAAATTGGCAAATCTACATTCTTCATTTAAATTTATATGATTTATACAAATTTTTGTCACATGTTTAGCATGGATTAATGACATGCCTGAATCACATAAATTATTCCTGATCTACAATAATTTTATAATAATTAAATAATAAACATTGCAGATATGAATATCCCTTTAAGGATATGAAAATTTCTTATTTTTAGTAAATAGACAACAATGCGTAAATTTAAATTCTACTTTTTGTTTTATTATAAAAAACTATATAATTTCTAAAATAAAAGTTCTGTTTTTTTTCTTCCCTCTTAACAAAATTCCGAATACGCTCATGGCTTTAGCGTATTCCTACAGTTACCCCCCGTTCCGGCGACCATCATACAACAGATGAGAAATATTCATCAGCATTTACGTCACGCAGCGCGGAAAGGCTGAGGCTGAGTCTGGAGCCGTAGCTCAAGCTTTAGGAACATAGAGAGAGGGGGGCATGGAGTAGTGACGGGGGATGAGACGGCTTGGGGACAGGCTGTCAGTAGATTTATGTTGACATTTCAATGACAATTGTGAAAATGGTGAAAATGCTTTCGCTTGCCATTTTATGTTGTGGTTTCCACTTCCAACTTGTGCGCTGTTTTTGTTAAATTTGTGCAATTTGATTATCACGCCCAGATATAAATAGAACGGTGGGTAATTTAAATGTTCTCTATACTCGTATAATATAAAGCCCAGATCACATCACAAACTAGTCACGAACTATTCAGCAACCAGTCACGTTCATTACAAATGTCACGTGCTTCATATTCACGTTCCAAATTTACATGCATATATAAACAGATGCTTTGGACTCTCTCTAATTGTAAATGAAACTCTGTCCCAGCGGATTTTGAAACTGGGTAAACTTGTTCCCAACTTAAATTTATTTCATTTTGTCAGCCATCAATTTTAATTTATTTGATTAAGTGTGACATTTTGAAATGGCAACAAATTATTAACAACAATATTGAATTGTGACCCGAGACTCTTGGGTAAAGTTGACAATTGGCAACACAGCTGTTGCCTGAAATAGAAATATTATTATTAAGCTAAAAACCATAAAACAAACAATGGCAACAATTGCAAGCTGTCGACAATGTTGCTTGTTTTCAATTTTTATGGCTTTATTAAAGCAAAAAATCAGCTCATTTTGCGCATATCTTGAACTTAAATGCAGCTGGGAAATGCACACTTAAAAATTAAATAAATAAAAATATTTTAAAATATAAATATATATGTAAACTTTATTATATTGTACACTAATCGATAGTTCGCAAAAATATGTATATATTTCTGATGTTGTATATATTCCTGATTATGAAAAAGGTTAGAGTTTGTATTCCATAAATATTCCTTGATATTTTAAACAGACAATATAGTTTCATTAAAATATTCCTACACATAATTAATACCTCCATATAAAGGGTATATTCAAGCTCAGCAAACCTGAAGTTTAAAGTTTAACTTCTTCTCAACAAAGAACAATATGTGAAAATTTAATATAGATATTAAATTTACAGTATCTTGCAGTTTACAAATTTTACAATTTAAATTAAACACTTCAGAGTTTGTATTCCATAAATATTCCTTGATATTTTGAACACACAATATAGTTTCATTAAAATATTCCTACACATAATTAATACCTTCATACAAAGGGTATATGTAAGCTCAGCAAACCTGAAGTTTAAAGTTTAACTTCTTCTCAACAAAGAACAATATGTGAAAATTTAATTTAGATATTAAATTTACAGTATCTTGCACTTTACAAATTTACAATTTAAATTAAATACTTCAGAATATATATTTAACTCCAAGCCAGCAAGGATTCGATTATTAAGCCTAATTAGTACATATCCTATTCAGCCTTCGAGGGGATTTCATTAGCTATTCGATATTGTTTGAAAATTCGCGGTATTTCTACTGTTTAATTAAAGTTTAGCTCAAGCTCAATCGACTACGCCGGAGGCGTGAACAGATGCCGGAAACCAAATTACACTAATTGGCTTATCACATGACAAGGCGAATGTGTTCTATGTACAATATGTGACATTTGTGTGACGGTCCTGGAATTATATTCCGTCCTCGGATGGGCTTATACACAGCCGCCCCTTTTCGGGCTGTTTGAAGAGGCGTGGCGCAACGGGAGTTCTCGGCTCTAATAAACTGAGCACTATGTGGGCTGCTTTGACAGGACGTAATAACATAGGAATGCATTGTTCATTGATTCATTGTTTGTTTAAAAGTTCAGATACACATATGTATTTATGTATATATTCGATTTGGATTAAACAATTTGAGTTTGATTCTTCCTAAAAAATTTAGTAATATAAACTACTTTAAATTTCCTTGGGGAATATCTTAATTTTGTTTTTATTTTGCATAACAATTTCGCATTGGTTTCAAAAATTTTAACGAATATCGAAATCGGTGAAAATCTCGCAATGTTTAAAAGCTACCGCCAATTTCAAATATAATTTAAGGAAAACTAAGTTAATCAAATTCTGAAAATATTTTCTTCACATTATAGCTGCATTACGGGCTCGATATGAGGCAATTTGGAAGTTTCGTTGCAGGCAGGTGTCAATATTTCCTCCAGCATGCGATTCAAAGACTCGGAACCAAGCGAATAGCCCGTCTTTAAATTGTCCTGATCACCACTAATAAATACAGGACGATTCTCCAAGTCATTATCATCACTGCTTAGAATAAGCTGCAATGCTGCGTTTATCTGCTCAGATCCCATAATGTAGGGTATTTCTGGTTGCGTTTGTACTGCCGATGTATCTATCCCATTTACCATACGAGATTCTTGCTCTTCATTAGCTACCTTCAAATAGCTCATTGTATATGTGCCTAAGATAAGGCCAGCACTAACACTTGCTAGCCAATTGACTATTGGCATCATATTTGCAGAACTTGGCATTCCAAGAATCAAGATTTTCTGTGTATTTTATCTAAATAAAAGGTAAAGGCCTACTGAAGTATATTTAGTTTAGACTTTTGTTTTCTATTTAATTATTTTTAATATAGTTACGTTAATGTATTTAAAAGGAACCGAAAATAACAGTTATTGATAACATTTTCAAATTTCGAGTGATACATAAAAACAAAATTAGTTTCTTTAAAATTTCAAAGCTTAATATTTAAATA
The DNA here is from genome assembly GCA_035043045.1 of Hirtodrosophila alboralis. Taxonomy (NCBI): domain Eukaryota; kingdom Metazoa; phylum Arthropoda; class Insecta; order Diptera; family Drosophilidae; genus Hirtodrosophila; species Hirtodrosophila alboralis. Next base: position 2,405,736 of record JAWNNH010000048.1, read on the forward strand.
ATAACGTATTGCTTGCGTATTATAGCAAGCAACTTAGAGGCACTAACATATAACAGTTAGTCATAGCATCCAGCTTATGTCCGGCTACACACAAAACGCAATAAATGTTCAAATTGATGCAAAGAGTATAAATGTTGGCTGAATATTAAGCTATGGCGTCACAAATTTAACTACTTACTTACTCAGCATACAGATGATATATATTATCATGGCAATTTCAAATTAAAAAAATTAAGAAAATATACATCACAAAAAAACAATATCAAATACAAAGAAAATATATATATATTTACATAGAAGTTAAATATTTAGTTACTTATATGGCTTAGCTGAAATAATTTTTACGTGAATAAAGTTTTAAATACTTTATTATATATTGTAGTATAATATTTTGTTAATCGGTTTTACAATAACCACAAATAATGCCCTTAATGAACATAGAATACCCTTATATAAATGGCATTAGTATTTTAATTAAATTTTGTGTATTTTATCAATTTCGTTATTCGGTCACACTGCTCATATTTAATATAAACATAAATGTAAAATGCTACCTGGCGTTGGCGTATTTGGAACTGGAGAAATAGCCAATGTGCTGGTGCCACTGTTACGTGAAAAGGGTTTCGAGGTACGCGCCATATGGGGACGCACCCTAAAGGAGGCCAAGGAGACGGCCAACGCACAGAATGTGGCATTTCACACCAATGTCATTGACGATGTGCTGCTCCGCAAAGACGTAGATTTGGTTTTCATAGTCTGCCAGCCGTTCCTACACGCAGAGATCTCTGTCAAGGCATTGGGCATTGGCAAGCATGTGGTCTGCGATAAGCCAGCTGGACTGCATCAAATGGACGCCATGAAAATGGTGCGTGCCTCACAATACTATCCCACGCTCATATCGCTGGTGAATCATCCGTTAAGGTTTCTGCCCGCCTTTACGCAAATGCGTCGCTGCCTGCAAGATGAGCTAATTGGACCGCTGGCGGGTGTTGTGCTAATGGATGTCCGTGTACAAATGGGCACGCTATTTCCGGAGAAATACAATTGGATGTGCGATGCCCAAATGGGCGGCGGTGCCCTGAATCTGGTAGGCAGCGTAGTAGATTTGGTTAGCTTTCTGTTGCAACAGCAGGCGGTGCGTGTCCATGGCGTGCTGCGTGCCTATACAAAAACAACAGCGGCCATCAATGGCATCCGGCAAATAACAGCACCAGATTTTTGTAACTTTCAAATGGAGCTGAGCAGTGGAACGCTCGTCACCGTCGCTTTGCACAGCCATACGGTGCCGGCGAAGAGTTTCTCCCAGGAGGTGCTCGTCTATGGCAGCAAGGGTCACCTGGTGGTGCGTGGCGGCGATCTATTTGTGCTCAAGGAGGCACAGCAAAAGGAGGAAGCCGTCTATGTGGATGTACAGGATTTACATTTCGCCACCAATAATTCACTGCTACCACGTCCCTATATCAAAGGCCTGTGCAAGATGGTTGGCGCCCTTAAGGAAGCCTTTGGCAGCAAAGAATCAACCTGGATAAAGGCGCCCGTCTCCACAGCGGCCACCTTTGAGGATGGCCTCTACGTTCAGGCCGTCGTCGAGGCTATACGCAAATCAAACGAAACACGACAATGGCAGCGCGTCCAACTGTCCACGGATGCACCGCTTAACCATGACCAGATCATTAGATACGGATATGCGCGCATGTCCACCATGTAAACATGATGGCAGCAACTATGTGCAACTATTGTATATCTACATGCATTATATATTTATTTAATTTAAGTATTAACACTTAATTAGCCGAACCTCTGTAGCGGCTATAACTAAAAATGTATTTAACTCATTGTATTGGCATTTACATTTTGCACGAATAAAACACACCGTTTAGTTTATAAGACTAGATATGTTGAAACAAAAAACATTGACTTTTCAATAAGAATTTGAAATTTAACTTACAATTTCTTCTGTATATTGTTTTTAATTGTAAAATTCTATTATTGCGAAAATTATAGTTAATTTCGTAAAAATCAGCAGGGAATATGCTCATTTATCATCAAGAATCTTTGAAATATAAACTAAATTAAAGTTATGATATACCAAAGGCATATATAGGATTATAGTCTAAGCTCAACAGTTCCTAAAAATAAGTTTAAAATTGGTTCAGAATTATATATTTCAGAAGTTAATTGGCTTGAAACATAAGAACAACCTTGAAGATAAAAAATGGGATTATTTCTTGATTCAAATCATATCGCCCAATATTATTTAATTCTAAGGCAACTAAAGATTTTTGGGCAAAGACCGAAATAATTCTATCTAATCAGCCCAAGTAAAATATTTGTTAAATCATCCCCATATATAAATTCCAGCTGCCATTAACTATTTTAAAAAAATTAACTGATATTTTTAAATAACAGTTTCAAATAAACGTTTTATATTTAGCTTTTTCAGAACTGAATGCAATTATTTAAATTTAAAAGCAGTTAAACGTCATATCTTAGAAAACCTTTTATCACTTAAGCCGAAATAATATTGGGCTTTTAATATAAATCAAACTTGGGTTTTAATCGCTATAAAGTTTGCCTAATAGCCTGATCTTAAAATAACTTACAGACAAGCTAAAAGTGGTTCTTAAACATGCAGTTTTATAGTAACAATTATAAAATTTTGTTTTAACAGACGCCGGTAATATAAAGTTAAGTATAAGTTAATAAAAAGAACCGGTTAAAGACAGCCTAAATAATCTGACAATTCTAGTGCAAAACAATTATATATGCAGCTCACAAAAAAAACCAAAAAACAATACAAAAAAAAATGAAAACAATTTATTTAAAACAGGTAGGGCGTTGCCATAATACGCTCAAAACCACTTAGTTAAATAATTTCTTGATTTTGTTTAACATATGCATATACTATATATGAATCAAGTTAATTGTTTGCCTTTAGATATTTAGATTCAAGTTCTTCTTGATAATATCATATTGTTTCTTCTTTCATTTGACATATATCAACAATCAATTGTTTAAAAATTGAATTTTTACTTGCAAATTTACCATTTTATTAAAAATATATTTAACTATAAAGTACATACAAATTGGAATCCTTTACAATGTAATTGCTTAGTCTAATATTAAAATTAATCCCTAAAACATGGTACATATATGTATATAAAAAACTGATCACAAACTATCTTTGTTGTTGGCCATATATGTTTGTAAGTTTGGCATATAAATAATGAATTATCTTATTTCTACATGTCGAATATAAATGATGAATCCCAAAAATGTATAAGTGGCAAGCTATAATTTTGTGCTATGAATTATTTGTGAAAATTTTTATATAAAATTAAATAAATTGATTGTTCGGTTGGTCAATTGTTCGATTGTGCGTTATTTTGTTTACACTTCTCTTTTTTTTTTTTTTTTGGTCTATCAGCACTTATAATACTAAATTCTTAGGCTTAACTGGAATATTAATAAGATCCTTTACAATGCCACCCTTAAGCCATTTTTTTTGTGCAATTTAAGTGAAAGAATCGTTAACTAAATTGTAAATAAATAATAAAGTTAAGTATTACATAGTTTGGAATATTCGGAACAAAACAAACGAGTTCAGTTAATAAAACAATAATAAAAAATAATAATAATAAAATAAACACCCATATGTACACGCACTAAACAAATATTAAACTAAACATTTAAACACTAAGTTAGTTAAAGTTCTAGCGTTTGTTTAGCTTTCGCCAGAGCGTAATCACGGTCAGCAGATGCATCACACCAATCACAATTGACATAAGCAGGACACAATCGGACATGTGCACATCGGAGATCATCATATACTTGAGAAACACTTTGGGACTACGAAAATGACAGTACATGACATTATCTGGACAATGAAGTATCTGACGATCCATTCCATAGATGGCATTTAGAGCACCATGAAAACCAGCACGGAAATAGCTCAAATGCCACATCCAACGCAGAATTGGAGTAATGTCAATATAACGGGAACAAAAGCCAAAAACTGAGAAAAGTACGGCCAATATGGGACCAATAAATACGGCAAGCTGTTGAATAAAAATACATTTAATTATTTATTGTGCTATATAAATTAATATATTAAATTATTTTACCTTCGTTGGCAATGTGGCGCCCACAAAGAATCCCCACGCCTGTGCACTGAGCGAAGCCAATATGGCCAGCAACATAAAGTAATAAACCCGGAATGTTTCCACGCTGTCATTATCCGTCAGCCGTACACTGATGAGTACGTACAAAGCAGCACAGCAGCTCTATAAAATAAAAGATTATTATTACAATTTATTTATATTAACAACATTTATATAAAATCGGTATAATCGATATTCTTAGCAGGTCTTAATTTCGAAGAGCTATTAAAAATATTATCTAGTGGAATAAAAACTAATACAGCATTGCTTTAAAAATGATTATCAAGTAATGCTTCATTCAAAAATCATATTAAATTTAATTTAGTTTTCATATGTCATTAATAATGTCAACATACACTTTTAAACACGATTTTGATTTCTCATTTTAATGATATGTAAAATTTTGTCAACTTATTAAAGGGATATAGCCAAGAATTGCAATTAATTATCATAATTTGTTATAGTATTGACGCTGATAAAAATAAACACGAAGCGTATTTTCTTTATTCATAATTTTTTAAATTTTTTCAACTCTTACAACTTTTGTCATATTATTGATTTTTTAGTCTGGTTTTATTTTTTTTTTTAATATTGATTTGACATTTAAATTAACAAAAATGCGCTTTACTCTGAACATGCGAAAAAACGTGTTTTAATATTTGTATATTTACTTAAAAGACATTTCTCCAGTTAAAATAATGAGATTGACGCGTTAAAATAAACGAACAAGAGTCAGGCAAACATATTGTTATACATATAAACTCAAGCTCAAGCTAAAAGATTTTATTATTTGCATTTCTGCAGAAATTTCATTGTAGAAAAGCCCCTGTCAATCAATATATAATTATTTTTTGTTGTAATTAACCAAAGAAATCGATTAGAATCTAAACAATAGACACTTTACTGAGTCTCTATTTATTATGAATCGTCAAAATTACAGTAGCTGTCAGAGGCTGACACGCAAGTTTAAAGATCAGCAACGATTTGAGCCGCTGGCGACGTTAATATGATATAATGGCTGAGTAATAAGTCATTAGAAACCAGCTTGTATGATACATGAATACAGATTGAATATGATTGATGTCTCTAGATACACGCGATTGTCAAGACTCACCTGAAAGGGTATTTCAAAGGAGATCTGCGACAAAAAGTATGGTCCCAGTTTATACCAACGATTAAAGTATTCACGTGTCAGCATATCAATCTCCAGCGGAACTGCAATGATGGAAATCAAAATCAATTATTAATCAACACTTGGCGTTGAACACTGATTAATGATTATTATATACATACAATACTTAATTAGTAGTACTATAATATGACACTGAACCGAAGGTAAAAGCGGTTCAACTCCTTAAATGTGGTATGTAGGTCAGTTCACTGGACCGAAAACAATAAGACTTACAGCTTTCTGAACTCAAATACCGGTTTAAAACATTTTTTTTTTATATAATAAATAATAAAACAAGAAAGTAGAAACGATTTTTAAAAACACAATGTCTAAGTACTCTAGCTAATATGTATGCAAAAATAAATAAAAAATAAATTATTTATAAATTTAAGTAGTATTTAGATCTTGTCAAAAATCTATCAAATATTACACAAGTAAGTAAAAAAAATTTTTTCTAAAAAAGTTAAGATATTCTTTTGTGTCAGATTTATATAAATATTTTAAATAACAAATTTGAAGTAAAAATCAATCATAGTTTAACTTGTACTTGGCAAAAAAAAAACCAAAATTATTAAAATATATTTAAAATGTTGACTAAGTTTTTCTTTAGGCAATCGGCCGATTTTAATCGGTTACGAATGAATTAGATATACAGTTACAAAAACTTTGATAGCTTTACATCTGAAAGATTATTAAAAAAAAAAATTATTTAATTTCCAAAAGAAAAAAAATTAAAAAAAAAGAAAATAAAAAAAAAAAAATTAAAAAAAAAAAATAAAAAATAAAATATAAAATATAAAAAAAAATAAATAAATAGAAAATATTAAAAAAAAAAAATAAAAAATAAAATATAAAAAAAAATAAATAAATAGAAAATATTAAAAAAAAAAATAAAAAAATTAAAAAAATTTAAAAAAAAAAAAAAAAATAAGTAACTAAAAAAATATAAAAAAAATAAATAACTAAAAAAATATAAAAAAAAAAAATAACTAAAAAAATATAAAAAAAAATAAATAAGAAATAAAAAAAAATTTTAAAGAAAATAAAAAAATAAATAAAATGATTAAAGAGTAATGTTTTTTTTTTTTTGACAGAATAAAATGGAAGCATAAGCTAGACATTTTATAGCACTTTTTAAAAGCAACTTTTCAATTCGCCTAGTTAAAATGTTAATCGGAAAACAGAACCGCTAACAATTTCAATTTAAAAGTGATTCAATTGAAATGGAAACAAATCACACAGCTTTTACTCAAAGCGTTACAAATTATATAACAAAATAATAATATCCAACGCTAGAGTATAACAACGTCGCTTATTGTTTACTTTATGAGTAACAGGAGTTTTTTTTTTGTTTGTTTATTTTATTTTTTATCTTGTTGCTTGAGTGTACGCTGCCCATTAACATGTAATTTAAGCATGAATAATGATATTGCATTTTGCCAACGGTTGCATCCTTGAGGAGGAGCTACCAGATAATGAGACTTCAATTTAAAAACACTCAATAAATTTAAAATTTTAAGAGCATATTATTATTATGTGTCACATAGTTAACCTTTTACTACATCAATTGATCTCAGTGTAAACAAGTTTCGCATATATTTTTACAATTTCAGGCAAAAAGAAAACCAGTTAATACTTATGTAAATACCTAGACAATGTTCTTCTATTTTCCAAAAAAAAATATTTGGCAATGCATTTTTGCATTAATCTTCGTTAAATTGGGCAATTTGGAAACCAAAAAGTGAAACCTTACCAAACTTAGAACTGGCCAGGCCAAGTAAGAAATTCATTATTATTATTTGCAGTCAACAACAACTGAACACGAGACACAATGTTGCATAATCAATAATAGAAAAACACATGCAACAGCTGCAGAAAACTATGCATAAGACTCGCTCGTTTCTCTATTTACAGTTAACAAATAGTCTCTGGTAACGTAACCAACAAATTGTTGACACTTTTTGCATACACATAAATATCTGCCAGAAAAGAATTATATATATAAACATTTTCAAAAATTCAAAGAAACTGCGCATGCGCGTATCCCAAGGCTTATTGTATCTTTGCCTTGAGTATAGTTCGCATTTAATTGGCATTTAAAAGTACTTGTATCTTATAGTATGAATTACGTTTGCAACTAACTATTATTATCACTAATCGGACTTACATGTCAATACCACTGCCATTTTGCCGGTGTAGACCAAGAGCAGCGTGGATCCATATAGATAGACATAGTTGCCCAACACGGAGTTTGCACTGTTTCCCACATTCATATAGAGATAGCCAAAAATGACGCCAATAAATGCATGTGAAAATACGCGGGCCAACAACAGAAACTGCAAGTAAAAATTAACAAAAATTATATATTAGTTTAAAGTTATCGGATATCGATAGTTAATTTGATATAGCATATGGAAAAAGTGTTTTAATTTGGTATTATATATGGATATATCGATATATTGAATACTAACAGCACTTGATGATATATTTTGTTGCGGAAAATCGAAATAAAATTTACAATTTGTACGACATTACATTTATTAATATTATGAATCTATATTAACTCCTAAATATTTATGTATCTACTATCAATGTTACTCTCGATCTATCGATACTATCGAAACTATATTTATAGCAATTGCAATTATTGATTACTACAGGTATATCTTTTAATTTTGCGATTGAATAAATTGACTTATAAAATCAAACACATTTCCATTTAAATTTTTAAGTATATTTTGTTTTAATAAATTTAATTATTTATTCATTATTTTAAGCCCAAACTGTTAAAGCTATCGATAGCTTGCCAGCTCTGTTATCTACAATTTCCAAAACTATCGACTCTCAAACAATGGTTCAATGCTTTGCCATCTCTAATATCCAAATAAGTATCTACAAGTTTGCATCCAAGACGCAGCCACTGCCAAAGGCGCAGCTTGGCGGTTAACGCATTGAAGAAAATATCTGTGTGAAGGTTGCCGTTGAGTTAGTTAGCCATTATATATATATACATATATATCTTTTTTTTTTGAGTTATGGCCACAGTTGAGTGATTTTTTCTCAGCACAGCTTTATTCTTGTTAAATTCTATATGCACGTAAATGTAGGTAGAACAACAAATCAATTTGCAAGATGCTAAGAGCCACTTAGACTCAATGACTTAATAAATAAACCATGTGTAAGAAGAAGTGTAAGTGTTGCAATAAGCGTTTTAGGAGTTGAAATATTGGCAATAAAATATATATATCTTTTAATATAAAAAAAAACATATTTCCTAGTTTTTAAGAGAAAAGTGGGCTAACTTATTAAAAGCAATAGTTTGATTTAATTATGATAAAAGAAAAAAAAAAGAAGAAAATAAAATAATTTCTTTTTATAAATTTAATATATAGTTGGAAATATTTTATAAATTTATTAAATATTATTATTATTGCTTTTATTCGCAGCAATTTAATATTACATAAGTTGGACATATTTAATAAATTTATTAAATATTATTATTATTGCTTTTATTCGTAGCATCTACCAATTTCTTGACACAGTTTCTAAACCTTGATTTCATACGCGACTTAATAATAAACATTTTTATTATCCAACAATTATCCAAATTTTTTTTTAAATAATTCCACAATATATTTTACTACATACTAAAAATGTTGCCTATAAACTTTGTTAAATGTTAAGCGTTTTTGACTAATGTAAACAAAATTATAAAAAAAAAATGATTATTTTCGAAATTGACAGAACGTAAATTAATTAAAATATAAAGAATATATCTAAGAGCGTAAACTTCTAATATTTTAAATGCATAAAACTATATATATTTCTGACTAAAAAAGGGTTTATTCATTATTCATTATTCATTGCCTTCACGCTTTTGTAAAACCCATTACATTTTAATATTATTTAAATATTTTAACTAAAGCAATTAAGATAAATTCAAAGTTCGTGCCTAATAAAATTCACAAAAGGTTTTATTTTCTCATTTTTAAGAAATAGGAAATTATAGGTATAGTTAAATTCAAAATTTGAGAAACTTGTCATAATTATAATTTAAAATACTTAATCAAATCATTTTGATAAATATTTTTGTAATTTGAGTAAGACACAAATAAGTTTTAAGCTTTCAACATTTGCATTCAAAAACTAATCAAATGCAAAAATTGACAAATTAAAATAAAATTAATTCTAACAATTAGCGTGAACAAAACTGTTTAAATAAATGTGACTAATTAATTACATTCTCAAATGTAATAAACAACGTTAATGCATATTTAAAATACTTATATGAAATAAAAGTAAGTAATGTGAACGGATTAGACAATAAATTGTATAACAAATCAAATTGTCACTACAAGTTTCATTTAAATAAAAGTTCTCAGTATTATTACAATTTTTTAAAAATCATAATGTTATTTAAGCATGTAATGCAGCATTTAGTTCAATGAACTAATTGCTTAATAATAACAAGTAATTATTGTGGCCTTCAACACTCGATTTTTTTTTTACAAAAAATCTTAAATATAAACATATAATTGCATATAACATATAATAACTAAAAAGCTTTAACCACAATGTGCCAAATTAGAAAGCGTATTCGTGCAACATAATGAACATAATTATAGCATGTACTCGCAGCACAACAATTAAATTTAAATAGGGCCCAGATTACGACCAAAACAGTTGAGTTAAATGTTCAACATATAATAATGTGAGGCGGTCAAGTCTAACCGAAAACCAGCTGGACCGTAAAGCTGAACAATTACTTTACGCAAAAACAATAGCTAAATAAAAAGTTTAAGAGACCAGGTAAATATTTTTTATTTTTATAAAATTACCCCAAACCACAATAAAACAAGAAAAGACAAGCTTTGTTTGTGATGTAAGAAGATTTAATACTCTTCAAAACATAAAATTGAGAAATTTTGCAAGGAATAGGTAAAAATTTCATTACTTTATATTTTGATGCGATTTGAATTTTTCAAACTAATCTTTTATATTTTAAAACCAATTGTTTTTATGGTAAATAGAATTATAAAATTTTAATAAATATTTAACCAGCTTATATATTTTTAATTTATTATCAGACGTGCTTCTATTTCGCAATCTACAGCATTTTTGTAAATTCGGATTGAAATCACACAAAATCATGCTTCCATTTCCGAATAAAATGGCTACTATTGAGAATGTCAATCTATGATAACCAAAGTCTATTTGTAAGAAACATAATTTAATTTAAGACTGGTTCTTCATACAACTGAAATTTTTGGCCAATTTATAATTCTTTATAATTCTACGATTCAATCGGTGTAAATTAACATCTATGTCAAATTTAATTTTATTTTTTATTATTTTTTAGAAACAAACAGTTGTACTTTTTACGCTGTTCATTTTTATGAAATATACTAGTATTATTTTCAGAGCGTTACATGTTTAATAACAAAATTATATTACCCTCTAAAAGCATATAAAAACGTACAAAAATAATACATAAGCAAAAACTTGCTTTACTTTATGGATAAAGCAAATTGCACCGAATTACCAAATCAACAAAAGCAATCAACTTGACTGGCAATCAAAGTCAAGTTGTCAAACCCGGAGTTGTGCCCTAAACCGACATAACCTTGTGAATAATAATAATAATTATATTATGGAAAAAGTTAAAAATATTACTTACATAGTTGCGACTGGCACAGATGAAAATGCGTTGCATCAGGAGCAGATATTGCATGAGGAATGAGGCTGGTTTCATCTGTTTGTTGTGCCTCTTCTGATGACTGGCAAGTTCTGCGGCTGTGTTTGTTGCAATTGTTGCATTTGTTGCAATTGTGGCATTAACATTGACATTGACATTGACATTGGCAAGTGGTTGCTCCAATAATTCTATTGGTGCACTAAGCGCTTTAGTCTCCTCCAGCGCCAGCTCATGCTGGGCAGGTTTCACATAGTCATAGCTTGAGAATTGCGTCAGGGCAATTGTTGTTAGCTTTTCGGATGAGGTGTTGAGTTTTTTGTTACCAATATTATCTGTAGTTAAAGATAAAAACAATGAATATGATAAAAATAAACAATAAATATTCCAATTTAGCTCACTATAAATTAATTTTTTTAAAACAATTTTGAGTCGCGTTCAATCGAAGTTTAAACGATTTTTCTATTCCTCAATAAAAAGTACTTCACTTGAACTTGAACTTTACTAATATATTTTTCTGTTGAAATACATTTAAAGAATAATTAAAAAAATTTAAAATTACATATTAAAAAAATATGTATAGTAAAAAATTAAAATATCTTAAATGCCAAACAAAATTTAAATATAAATTTAATTCTATGAAAAATATATAATATGAATTTAATAATACCATTAAATTTTTTTAAAATCTATGTGTTATTCAAAGAATAATTCTTTTTATTTTAAATGAATATTACGGAATATTTTATGATTAAAAATAAACTTTAATTGCCTGCAATTCAACTCACCTTTAAGCGTTGTTATAATCTGTGACATATCTGTACTGCTTATATAAGGATATTGATTGGCATCCTTGTAATACTTTTTATTCGCCGCTTCTATTAAATTATTTATATCAACATCATGCTCACCAACGGCCACCTCCAGCACTGTAGATTAATAAAATTTAAAAAAAAATTAAATTTTTTTTATTTTAAATTATAAAATTTTATTTCATCTCTAATTAAATTTACTTACTGTAGTCAGCTGGATTATGATAACTGGGACAAACAAGCTGTTGATCGGCTAAAAATGGCACCAATTCCCTAACTCTGCCCTGATACATGCAATGTCCATCTACTACCGTATATAGTTTGTCAAACATCTCAAAAATCAATGCACTGGGTTGATGTATAGTACAAACAATTGTATGACCCTGGGAGGCAAGTTTCTTAAGCAAAGCCACACAGGAACTGCACGACGAACTGTCCAAGCCGCTAAAATGGAGGAGAGAGAAAAATAATTATAATATTAGTTAATTAATTTATGAATTTTTTATTAGAGAGTATGTAATCAAAGGTCAAGCTCATTAAATGTTATGAAAATTCTATATTCATTGTTGACCAGGTTAGGATCACCCTTGATACACTTATTAAATATAATTATAAAGTATATATAATTATTTTGTTTAATCAGACAGTTATTAAAAATATGTGGGAGTCATAATATTATATTACAACTTTTTAATTTAAATATAATTTATGGGGTCAAAAATGTCTCCAAATGCTAATTACATACATTTAAATAAACTTTATGACGCGGTTTAACCCATTTTTTTTTTTTAAGTGCAGAGTATAAAAAATTAAGTTAAAATCGCAAAATAGCGGGTCATTAGACTGCGAATTTTAAAATGACAAATCATTGTAACTAATGACTAGAACAAACAAAATACTTACATACTTATAAAAAAAAAAAATAAAAAAAAACATAACATTCAAAAATAGAAAAAATAAAACTGTGTTTATATATTTATACTTTTCAATGGTTGTTTACACAAAGCCCTTGGCCAAAAATAATTCTCAGAAAAGATTTTATCTTACGTTTAAGAGTATTTTATAATTATATTATATTTAGAAGAAACTTTTTTTTTACTAGTAAATTGTGTTGAAAATATTATTAAATTATATTGATATTATTAATAAACTATTAAAAAACTACAAGAATTATTTTATAAAATTTTCTTTAATGTCACAAGGTTGACTTTCGGCTTTATTTATATTATTTAATAATTATATATTTAATTAAATATTTATATTAAAGCTCTTATTTATAGCTTAATGTGATCACTTATTAAATGTCATTGATAAGTCTAAATCTGCTCGCTTTTTTAAATTTTTGTCATATTGTCATAGGCAAAGTACTTAATCGGTCATCATCATCATCAGCATCATTATTGGAGGCTATAATTCTTTAGTTATCACTATGCATATGATGATGATGATGATGATAATGATGAATATATTTACTCACGTTGTTGGCTCGTCCAGATAGAGAACCGGCGGATTGCTTATCAATTCCAGGGCAATGGCGAGACGCTTCTTCTGTCCACCGGAGAGTTTTCCAGTGTGAACATTATAACGATGCTCCAAACCCAGCAGCGATAAGATGTGCTTGATCTATTCAAGTAAGTTTTTTTTTTGGATAGACATAGTATATATTCTTATAACCGGAACATCTCGGTTAACTTACCAAACTGAGTTTGTGCGCTTTGGTAACTTCAAATCCGAGTTTAAAATGCGCCGCCATCAGCATTATCTCGCCAACCATCAACTGGGGACGCAATAGATCATCCTGGTGAATGTAGCACGAAAGCCGTCGAAATCTCTCGGAGCTTGTGGCCATGGTTTTGCCATTGACTCGAATATTGCCCGTGACTCCAGTGGCGCTGGAATTAAAGAAAAGGGCAGTTGGAAAAAACACAATTGAAAACACAACAATCTTACACAAAAGACACAACAATATAAATAAAATATCATATTCTTTATAATAATGTCTGACCTATAAGTATGTACAGACAGTTTGTCATATTTGTCTTTCAAGTTCATAGTTTAATGACCGATAAAAATGACAAAGGCAATGTACTTATATAAGAAAGAATTAAGCTTGAAATATAGTCTAAAGAGTTTAAAGACTAGAAGAAAATTTTGGTATAACAAAGATATATTATTAAAGTTCAAACTTAAATTGTTTGTAACGATGTAAATAAATTTTAGAGCTATGGAAACCCTAATAAGAGATTATTATGTTATTTTATTAATCAAAAAAAATCATGTATTGTATTTGCGAAACTTTATGAAATGTGATCTTTGAATAAACTGCGCATATCTTTCAGGGTATGTTTATTTTTAATTAGAATTATAGCTATTAATATTATAATAATAATATAATTGAGTTTTATATTTAAAACTAATTTCAAAATCTAATTATGACTTTTATAGCTAAATGTGCCAGAGTAACTATTTCTTCTTAATAAATAAACCAAAATTAACTTCAATAAATTATTTTTAAAATTTTAAGAAAATGTTAAAAAATAAATAAAAATATAAATAAAAAAAAAATTAGAAAATATATTAAAAAATAAATTAAAAAATAAAAAAAAAAAATAAAAAAAAAAATAAAAATAAAAAAAAAATATAAAAAAAATAAATAAAAAAATAAGTAAAAAAAATAATACAAAAAAAAATAATAATAAAAAATAAATAAATAAATAAATTTTGTTTGCATCTTTTATTAAATAAAATATCAAATTTTCGACATTTAGCTATAGAAACTGAATTGTGAGATTTTAGGGCAACCTACAGATCAAAGAGTTGAATCCGACAAGGTTAAACAATATTTAATGGGCAATCAGCTATATAGGATAGAAGATGCTGCTCTCCAACTTATTACATAAATAAACACAACTATTTATATTATTGCATTATTCATGCACATGTACAAAAGGTTTGTATTTATTATAATTATTACATCAGCAGCAAGGCAAATGTGCCTTGGAAATTGTAATAATCTATTCGAATCGAAGTAATCTAATGATTTGTTGAAATTCTGTTTAGATTTTGCCTTAGGTCGCAGCTATTCAGCTTTTGTTGCCTTGTCGACACGCGAATTAAATGCATTAATTGTGTTTATTTTTTATTTTTTTTTATTTTTTGTTATCACTGACAGTTCCGTCTTAGATTATATATTATTTGTCAGTTAGCGATAGATAAGTGCATTGATTTTGTTCAACATATTTTTGCAGTATACAACATGGCAAAGTCGTAAGCATATTAATCATTATTGCTATTAAAACATGACTCAGAAAATGTAAATTGCTTGTTATCAATTTCAGTTTAACTTATGCAATGCGCTCTTTATATTGTACAAGTACATATATATATGGGTATATATTATATATAGACATCGGTTTGTTGTATGTACTTATAGCGTAGGATTTTTAGATGATTTTTTAAGTGCGCGTTAAATATGGTTAGATTATAAAGTTGTATGGGAAATATTGTAATTACTATTGTTGTGGGATTTGTAATAATAAAAAATTAAACGTAGAATGTTTCACACATGAGAAGAATCCCAAACAATTTGTATAATTGTATACATGACAATGGGGTTAGGGATTAGAGTTAATCCGACATTTCACAAGCCTGAGATTTATGTCTGCTTTTATTCTTATTAATTTTTCAGTTACTGAAAACAAATATGTGTATAAAATAGTATACAAATAAAAGCATTAAAATTTCAAATTAAAGTGAATTATTAAATTTATATGAAGTCTATATGAACAATACTTGTAAGTGTTTCATTAGATAATATAAAAAACCTTTTAAGATTTAAAAAATATTACAAATCTATAAGGTATTTTAAAATATATTTTAATCTTACTTGTTTTACTGTTTTATTAGAAATCGATTTTGATTTTTTTAAGTCAAAAATTAATTTGAAATATATGCTTATAAAATCGTTAAAAATATGGAATTTTTGTTAAGTTTTCTCAATATTGAATACGATATTTACTATCTAGCAATGATCATTAAAATTACAAATTTAATTTAGACTTTGATTATGCACTTTAGTCGAAAGTACTTTTAATCTATATATCATCAATAATAATAAATATTTATAGTCTTTCTTTCAAAATACCCTGTCAACAAGTCTAAAGTATCCCTCATCTATTATACACAAAATTGTTGTTTTTATAGAGAAAAAAAACTAACAAATTTTGATTTTTAAACAAGAATATATTTATAAACTAAAGTGTAAAGAATTTGAATGGCATTGCAAATTAAATGCGCCAAGAGAAACATTTAAATGCATTAATTGTATTTTGTAAGACGCATTTTCATGGTAAATAAATTAAATAAATAAAATATTCACATAAATATAAAGATAGTTACCTAAATCCAGACATTACATTAAGCAGCGTGCTCTTGCCAGCCCCTGATGGACCCATAATAGCCGTCAATTCCCCAGATTTAAAATTGCCCTGTAGACCATGTAGAATCTCCTTGGTAACTGTGAGAAAAGACAGGATCAGTAAATTGATTAAAGATCAGATTAATTATTTTAGACTTACCAAATTTACGTTCTGCAAATGAAAATCTGCGAACTTTATAGCTCAAATCTGAGAATTCAATGTCCACCTTTTCGCAATGGGCAAAGTTCGCATGCGCAACAGCCTCATGATAATTATTGACCAAATTATTGTTTACTTTTCCCGCTGAAGATGTGGATGAGGTCTCGTCTATGGAGATCTCTGAGCTGGCCGTTGAGGCGCAGCATTTGATGCCCAGACAACCAGTTCCATTCTTTTGCCTCACATTATGATGTTCGCCTTGGCTGCAACTGCTGCCGCTGCTGCTGCTGCTGCTGCTTCTGTCACCTGCAACACAGCAGCCGGCATCTGTTGCTTTGATATCTGGCAAGATTGTCATATTTTTTTTAAAATGTAGAACGATAAGGAGTTACAACTCCAGTTTTCGATAAGCAAGGATTTTATTGTGCAGACAGCACTAGAGACTGTAAGTGGAAGAAAAAATTAAATAAATAAAACTGCAACTTCAAGATAACTCTAACTATAGAGTGTCACATCCCGGTTTCAGTATTTAAAATCTAATGATAATAAATAAATTTTATAATCTTTTCAATTCTTCAACACTCTAGGAGCAGTCTGAAGAGCAGTTCAGAATTTTTGAGAGCACTTTCAGGTCTCTAAATATTCGCAAAAGCTTATTTTGAAACATCTGCATTTAACAGATAATTCTGCCATTTACAAATATTTCCTTAATTTTTTATTCACATTTTATGTTCATTTTCTTTGCACTTAATGTGAGAATATTACGCATATTTATCAAAAATATTATTTCCAGTTAAAATTAATTAATAGAAAGATATAAACAATAAAATATAGGTTGAGAAACAGAAAAATATCATGGCTGTTAAAACCGTTTGCGAATTGGAGGAATTCCACAATTGCGCAACAAACAGCTCCCATAAATATGCAGCAATTTATCATTTCACTGAGGTTTTAAAATAATTTAATATTTTTTTGTATTAAGTGTATCCAAAAATATAAAATTTGATTGATCTATATATATATTTTATATTTGTAAACGACTTCTTCAATGCTCTAACCCGTTTTAACTTATGGAACAATAATTTTCAGAATATATACTAGATGATATGTATGTAAATGTAAATATGTTCGTAAATTGCAAACAAATATTATTTTAAAAACTACTATATTTACACATTCGATATAAAAAAAATTGAAGTTCGCTTTGCCAAATAAATAAATTATCGCTTGTTCATTAAGTTTCTGAAGTGCTATTCCAAACAAATTAAAAACAAATTTTTGCAAAGATTTTATATAAATTTTTGGTATGCCGGTTTTATATTAGCATTATTAAATTTACACCGAATTCTTAATTATAGAGCGTGCAATCAAATCAGCACGTGTCTGGTTCGTTGTGTTTTGGAGGCGTTAAACATATTTAATATTCGAATACAAATATTTATTAATCATTTAATTAGTGGGCGTCTCATGCTGAATTAATCAAAACTCTAGCATATTACGAAATATACTTCAAAGCAAATATCTAAATCAAATTAAAAAAAAAATAAAAATAAACAAATATAAATGTTGTGTCTACAATTTTTGTGTACAAGGCAATTAAACTTTGACATCTTAAGTGCCGCGTCTTATAAACTTGTATAAATTTAATAATTAAACAGAATATTATACATAGCTTATTCTTCATAGACATCAACATCTGAGCCTGTTACATAACTTGTTAACCCCTTATTAACCAGAATTACAAAATCATAACCAAGTTTATTATGCAAAAATTATTGACTGCGTTTCGCATTTATAATATTCTCGCTTTTTCTCGGGTCATTCCACTTGACTTGTTTGGTCTTAACAACAGGTAAAACATTTTAACAATTTATGAATCAGCAAAAAAAAATATTTTTATATTACGCATTGAATTTTTTTTTGTTTATGGAAATTTCGCTTAATGCAAATATTATTAAATCAACATAGAGCAAATGCATATCCTGAATGACAAGATGATTTTTATTACGTTTAGTTATTTATTTTCAAAAGATTGATATAAGCCAAGTACCGTAGAAATTGACACGATTGACTAAGTAAACAAAACAGTAAACTAATAAAAAACAATATTTGTCTTTATTTTATGATAATGCATTTGATTTAACCGACTTTAATGCTATTTTCAATCAATAGAATATATAAAATATGGTTTGGAAAACATTACTTGTTTTTTTGCTTTTTTTGATGTTTGTGAAAATATGAAAATTTTAAGAAAATAATTTGTAATAGGCTTCTTAAATTTAGAAGTTAAATTTTAATATTTATATCCGATTTTGTCTCTTTATTTTGATCTCTATAACAACTTAAATAAATTTGAAATAAGTGAATATTATTCAAGTTGTTATAGAGATCAAAATAAACAGACAAAATCAGATATATTACTTGGTGTTAAAGGTAGATAGATAAATTTGAAATAAGTGAATATTATCCATCTAACTTTTAGCACCAAGTTTAACTGATATTGACTTTGCTGTAAATTACCAGCAGTCAATTAAAATCCAAAAGTTGGTAGCCAAAAGCACAGAAAACCAGTTTGAATGTCTTGCCAAAAAAATTAACCGGAGCAAAGTCAAGATAAATTAAATACCATTTATTTTAGAGAGGTGTGTCCAAAACAATTAGCCAAACTGCAGGCAGGCCAAATTGGCCAGCCCACTTAATTATGAAATTGATTGCAATGGGTCAAAGCCAATATCTGTAGTACAATAGAAAGTAACAAACATTTAAAGTAACAAACTAAAAAACAATATTTTGGCTAAATTGAATTTAAATATAATTTATTTTAGAAAACAACAATCTCTTCAATATACATAATTCTGATTAGAAAAATAAATGCAATCGCTTACCAGATCAACTTGATTTTAAGATTGTAAGTTAAAAAATTACAAATCAAAAATACAATTTATTATTTTACTTTTCATAGTCCCTATCTTAGAAATTTGAGAATCGCCGAGAAAGGCGAAGCACACAAACACATGACCACTAAAAATAATTACTAATATCAATGGCATCAATACTTTTAAGTCTTAAGAATCATCAAGAAAAAATTTGTTTAAATTTAAAAGAGAAAAATTACATTTTCATATACATATATGTATATGTATATATATAATTCACATATATATATTTTTTTAATTGACCTTTAAATCTTCACAGTGAAAGGCGCAGCATATATTCATGTCAATGGCATCACTACATTTAAATTTATGAGAATCGCAGAGAAGGGCGATGGAAAATTTTAGGTTCACACTTTTAATTTTTATTCGAGTGTTATGCGATAGATAAAGCGTTATAACCCTTGATACCCCACTTAAATTACCAGTTTAAATAATTTACGTTAAGAAACCTGAAAAAAACGTAAATCAAGCTTGATTACAGGCCCTTTATAATTGATTGTTATGGAACTATAATTAAAAAAATTGTGGATTTAATAATTTAATAATAATTGGCGATAGAAATTTATTAAAATTATTTATGACAAGTTATAGTTATGTAAAAATCGCCCTTTTTTATATATCTCTAAATAAATCGATGTCTGAAAGTTTAAGTACATTTTAGGTGCAGTTTGTTTAAATAATCTTTAATTGAATCAATGTCAATTGAAAATGTCATTCGTGCCGTTAAGGTCTTCTGGCTGATCGTATAAACATAAAAATACAATGGTGTACAATGAAATGTTAACAATTATATATTTAAAAAAAAAAAATTATATTAAAAATACAAGAATTATGTAAATTAAAATATTGGATATATAAGGAATGTTTGGATTGAAAGCATTATTAATAGCGATAAAGTAACATAATAATAATGAATATCTTCTTAAAAATTGTATACTACATTGAAGAACTTATTAAAAGTATTTTTTTAAACGACTCAATCTTTTATTTTCTGTTTAATTTCATTACATAACAATTATTTATTATTTATAATACAAAGGATTGTATTACATGTTTATTATTTACAAACAAAACGAGTAAAAGTATTGAACAAAGTGCAATAATTTACTATAGGGCAAATGATTCAATCCTTATCTAGCTGAATCTTTTCATAGACTCTATGAGTATTGAAAACAGATTTTGTTCTATGTGACAAATATATATATATATATATACTGACTATGTACTATTTGTACATGCAAATTTCTAATACAAAACTGACGCGATTTCAATTACAGTCACGAATTTAAAATACTTCAATGTGTGAGCAACTTAAACTTAAACAAAAAATGGCAAAAAAACAAAAGTTTAGTACTTTTAGCAAACAATTATACAAAAAATACTTGCTGTTTTGAGAGCACTTTTGGCACGATAAACATAACAAAATAAATTTAAAAAAAATAAGTTAAAATAAAAAAAAGATTATAACAGTCAAAATAACGTATTCGACCCCTAGAATCAGAATTGTGATATAGAAAAGTGACGTCGCCCAAGGTCAGCATGTGGCGATCTACATAAAAATCTACTAGAAACTAGAGTTTCTTTTTTTTTTTTTGTTATTGTTTTTGTGTGGAATCAGGGACCAAGGCCATTGACACATTGTATATCTAAACATACACATTTAAATTTATATAGTAGTACATATAAACATTATTCATTATATATGTTTGCCAGTCATCTAAGACGTAATACTGCCGGCAGTAGGTTTTTTTTTTTTGGGTTTTCTTTTTATATTTTAGTTTCTTTTGTAAGTTTTTTTGCATCTTTTGATAGGCAGGCATTGACCGACCTCAACATTGGAATTGAAACGTTCACATGAGCTATTCGGAATCTCTCAGATTTTATTTTCCTTCTTACATATGTTTATGAACAACTTTATTATACCATATAAAATTATTCAGTTCACAGCATAAAAATGAGCAATAAAATAAAAGAACGTGATCTTTTTAGCGAGCACGCGATTACGTATCATTATATACTGCCTACAATAATAATATTTTGAAATATTTTGTGATATAGTTTTTAGCAAATTATCCCAATTTATATATTTTTTTAAATGATAACTAAGTTTTACAAAGAAAATTAAAAAAAAAAATTATGCTTTAATTTTTCATATTTACAAAGAAAATAAAACCGGTTTTTCTTTTTTGTTACAGAATATTCCCAGCCAAAATTTCCACTAGGGATGCTGAGACGCATAATCAAACAGACAGAGACAAGAAGATAAACAAACGGGGAGACAGAGAGACGAAATGACGCCAGTGACCTACTTTTCGAGTTCTGCCGCCGCTGCGCCAGAACAAATGATATACAAGAACCGAAACGAAGCAACTTTCGTAAAGAAGCCAAATGTGCAGCGGCTTTTATGCTCATTTTCCTTCTCTGTTTCTGTTTTAGGCCACCGCACCCCTCCCACCGACACCCTATTTCTCTCTAATGTACTCGCACGTGAGTGTCAGTGTCAGAGCAGCTAAGTTAACGAACCTGTTGATCGTTGATTTTAATGTCGGACGTCAGCGTCGGCGTCGGCGTTTGCGTCTGCGTCGATGGCTTTTTCGTCGTCCGTTATTTTGGCTGCAGTTTATTATTGTTGCGGTGTGGTGGGCGTGTGTATGTATATGTGTACACTACTTATTGGGTTGCACAGTTTGCGCGCGCACATGAACTAAAACAGTGCGACACAATAGTTGAGAAGTTGAAAAACAACGGTACAAGACACAATTTATGAATGAAGCGCATTACATGCATATGTATGTACATATATAATTATATCAGTGTATATACATATGTACATATGTGGAGCTTTGTCTATTTACATAAACATTGAGTGTATTATGCACACAGAACACGCGATCGCCGCTTTTGTATAATTTAATATTGAGCTGGTAACAAAAAAAACTCTATAATTTCGAGTGGTAATTCTATTGTTTTTTTGTTTGCTAGCTTGCACATGTAAGTAATTAAGTTTTTTTTTCGTTCTTTTTCTTTTCTTTTTTGATCAATTTCACTTTAGGTTGCCAGAAACAACAAATACTTGTAAATTTAAGCTTTTATTGTATACATATAACCATCTATGTACATACATATGTACATAGTAGCAAATGCAATTGTTTCGTTACCATTTGCTTTTATTCGTTATTGTTGCTTTCTGCACTTTGTGTTGCTGCTTTCTTCATTGAACTTATGCAGATCGACGGTGCGTTAATTAATTTTATTTCTGTGTTTCCTTTATGCACTGTACATTATTTACTTTACTTTTTACTTTGCGCGTCTTCCGCTTGCTTTAAGCATGTTACACACGCGCCGCTTGCTGCCGTTGAACTAAAGAACTCGCTCCCCCAGAGGCTTATTATTATAGCAAGTCAATTCCAGATGCTCGCTCAGCTGTACTGGCATACAGTGGAATAAAACTTATAGTCGAACATGTAAAAATAATGTTTGTAAATAAACATTCGGCTGCAGGTTTCGTTTGCAATTTCGATATAATTTGACTGTATAAACAACCATACTTTATTAATATACTTGTATGAATTTTATTTTGTCAATAATTGGTTATTTGATGTAGATAAGATTTGATTTATTTAAAATTACTCTTATTGATTAGATACCACAAGATAATTGCAATACTGAAATGTTCAATAATAAATTGTTCATTTCTTTTTAGTAAATAATCGCAGCTAACAATACTGATATACCACTGTGCAATGCAGAGCGATCAAAAGCTTTAACGCTCTCTTTGCCTCTTTTGCTCATTTGTGCGCGCTTTTTCTCTCTTTCTCTCTGTGTCTGTAACGTTTTACGTTACGTTACAGCTGTTGCGTTGTCTAAAATCATATTTCAAATTATTTAATGTTGCCGGTTTATGTCTTCAAATAATAATTATGCACATGCATGTGTACACATGTACTTACTTACTTACTAACAACAAAAAAATTATTATTTAAATTGCAATGCACATTGACCTCTATTTCTTGTCAAACGTATATGAGCTTACACAATGTACATATGTATGTGCATACGTAAGTATGTAAATCATGGGCAATTCTCTTTATCGGTTTCGGTTTTTCATTTCTTTCAACTAATGGGCATTTTTATGTTTTTACAGTTTTCAACGCCTTTGCCGCGTACAAGAGTTTCCCTGATGACGTTTATAGCATACCGATGAATCACGGGGCTGTGTTTGAAATTAGAAAAAAAAATGGTTGCGGTTTTGGGTTGGATTGTGAGAATTGTTGCATTTATGTATTATGGAAAAACATTTGTTATTTATACAGTGCTGGCCTGTGGCTTATTGAGATTATAATAGTGCTTTTTTTCTTGGTAGCGCATTTATTTATTTTAATAAGCGAAGCTTTTTACTAGAAATTAAACTTTTACGTTTTTTCTTAAGTTTTCTTTATTTAAGCGAAAAATTAATCTAAAATAATAGATATTTATAGATTCCTAATAAAAAAAAGGATAAGAATATATTTCAAAAAAAAGGTAAATCGGACTTTGGGAGCTCTGTGCTCTTAGTAAGCTAACTTTTTTTAAATACTCTGCACTGAACAAAGTTTTTAATCTTTCTTAATTTCAAAGAAAAAAATATTAAACATTAAATAAAGATTGTAAATAATGAAAACTAGGCGCAGAAAGTGCATAACATACGGTGATGAGAATAATTAATTAATTAAATTTAATTTGAATCATTTTGCAGTTCAAAGATCAATATATTAATCTTTATTAATATTCTACACCATGATGATATAGATGTGGCTATTCCTTTAACTGCCCTTATATAATCAATCCCTGACGTGCCTTCCCAATTAATCAACTCTCGACGTAAGAGACACATTATACAATCGGCGGCGCCTTAAAAACTTTCAGTTCAGTTACTTTGGGTGTCGCCTATCGATTATCGCTTATTAACTTGTTCAGCGAACTGTTAGCATATTGAACCTGCGTGTAATCCCTTCGCTTATCTAACTATCTAGTTAGATTAGCTAATTATAGATCATTGTTTTTCAAGCGCAAATTTTTGTAGTGCAATTGATAATAGGTGTCTTGGTAGAGCTATAAAACTATCGATGTAGAAAAAAAAAATGTGAAACAATTTTTTTTTATTTTAAAAAACCTTCAAAATTATTAATGTTAGAAAATTGACTTACCTAAAGAAACCAGTATTCTACTATGTAAAATAAAAATAAGGGTCTTGGTAGGGCTAAAAAACTATCGATGACACTTCCGATAGTAGCGATAAAAATGATGTGAAAAAAATTTTAATTTATCAAATAAACTATCAAACCTATTAATGTCAATAAACTGACTTACCTAAAGGAACCACTAATCTACTTTGTGAAATTAGATCGTCGAGTAAAAGTAGAATTGAGCTTTATGTTTTTAAATAAGATCTCAAATATGTTTAGAATAAAATATTCAATTGGAATTTGTTTTTAAATATTTTTTAATTATAGATGGTTTATTTTAAAAACCACCTTTAACGAATACTATCAAAATAATCGTTTTGATTTACACCCCTAATGCAGGGCATGCATTAGTTTACAATGTAGATTAAATTAGCCCACCTTAAATATCGCATTACAATTTTTATAGTAGAAAATTATAGTCTTTGGCATTTTGTTGGGCCAACTCATGACCCCAAAAGCAAAATGACGCAGTAGCTGGCAGTAAAAAAAAAAAAACAGCACATAGCTGTCATAATTGAAATAACAACAAAAAAGAAAGGGAAATTAATTTTCAGCTACATGCAATTTTACTGTTTATTTGCGATAAGCTGATAAGCAGACAAAAATGCGATAGATAAGAAAAATCGAATGATAGTGGCAGTTATTTGATCATTGACAATAGAGATATGAATTGGCTTAAATTGCATAGCTTGTTAGATTTGGATAATATATATATGTATATAGTATTTACAACAACTGATTAGGCTTCTGATTACGACAATTGAAAAAAAAACATTTGCCTTGATTCACATGAACTTTGAGCGTCAATTGCAATTGCAATAATATACATTGACAGGAATCAAAAAATGTAGTTTAGATTACATTTTTTAACTATAGTATTAGCTAATTATAATCAAAAACTTCCGTTATAATATTATTTCCTCATTTTGTCTATTCATCTATATTTTTTCTACTATAAATATGATTTTTAAATTATTAAATTTAACTTCAAATAACTTTAACATAAGCATGAGTTAATCTTATTTTTAGCATGTCAAACAAAGCTCTTGTTAACAACTGTAAACAAAAGTACAATTCCAATTAAATTCAAAATTATTTGTAAACTCATCACTCATTTCCACTTCAATTTAACTGGCAGTAAATAAAATAGAAACTTAAATTATCTAATTACCATTCTAGGAACTCAGAAAATCATTATAAGTGTCAAAGCTTTCCTTTGCCAATTGTTACAATGTATGTATATTAACGTTAATATATACTTTATATGATAATATATTATTGTTTTATTCAGTCTTAAGTTTAAGATGTTAATTTGTTTATATGTGATATTAATTACTAGTTATTATTGTACTAAATTGTTGCTTTAATAGGCGATTATAATTTTTTAATACAATTTAACCTTTAAAAATATCCAGTAAAAATTAAATTCGAAAGAAATATACCTAAAGATCTTATTAAAAATTTTTTTGATTATGCAAAAACTCACAATACTTAAATCTAGTTTAAATCAATAAATTTGCATACTTTATAAATGCAAGGTATCTTAAGTTGAAAAATTATTTGACTAAAGCTTAGCTACTCTTCCTAATTAACTGAAAATGAGTATATTTTAATAGAGTTTACAATATTTACGTCAGTAATATAAACCAATATTTAATTGCGCACGATTTCATATTGGAAATAAAAATAAATAAAAAAAAACTTTCAGTTTCATTAACACATGATTAAAAAAAATCGATAGTAATTTTTTTTTTTTGAAATGCAAATATTATCATCTGATCATGAAGCTGGCATGTGGGAGAACTAGACACTTTCCCATTACATATATAGTATAATCACAATAAAAATGTTTATTAAACTACGAGAGAATCTCCTAAAGAGAAGGGTCATTGGGTTCAATGCCGATTATGAATATTAAAATAATACTAAAAAAATGACAATATTTCAGAGAAGTGGTCATAAAGTTACCAGGCCAAATGTGATAAGTCCCAAAAAAATAAAACAAACAAAAGTGTTGTCAACTACTTAAGAAATTCTCTATATATAGTTTTTATTGAAGAATATAAATATTTTTTGTCTATGGCAAATATACAAAATACAATTAATTTGAAAGATATACTAATCCTAAAAAAAATTCAGATTTCCCAGGGTCTAATTTTTAGGGTTTTTTATATGGAAGGTCTGTTTCGATAATTCGACTATTTATACAATATATTGGTAAAAGTGCATATCAGGTCACAAAATATATACGATTTTTGCAATATTATAAATGTTAATATTAAAAAAGTAAATAATACAAAAATTTACAAAATTAGTCATTTTGAAATTTCCAATTTTAGTTTAAATACGAGACTTGTTTTTACCGCTTAAATAATGTATATATTTTTACGTATTTTATTATTTTTTGTCTTTTTACAAGTTTAAAATCTTTGGACCTAAGCTTTATGGGGTTCGGTCGATTCTTTTTTCTCGAGTAACTAAAAAGTGATAAAATTTATCGATTTCCAACACTTCAGAGAGTTTTGATCCTACTGCCTACGCGACCAGTGTCTTGTATACCAAAAAATACTCATCATGTACTCTCGGCAGGTCCAGAGTGAGTTCGTAATGCTATTCATTCATAACAACTATTTCCAACTCTTCTCTATATACCCTAATCGTATGATATTGCAGTCTGCATGACAATTGATTCAGCTTATATACGGGGCGTTCTCGGCTGACAGTCGTCATATGGATCGACAGACAGACCATTTTGAACTCACCCGAGACTCATTAGAAAACAGTTGGCGTATTGGACTTTTTATTAATGCGATTTTATTTCGTTGCGAATTGAAGTGAACAAATGATACTTTGGTTTACTTATACTATTAACATAATATTTGCCCATTAAATGGGGGTAATAATGTTGAAATAAATATTTTTCAAACTATAAACATTTCAGCAGCTGATCTAGATATTTGAAGAATAATAAGAAAATATCATAAGAAAATATATAAAATTTAAAAGTCAGGGTATTCCATTAGTGTTCCAATATGACAGAATTTCTCTTCTAAATAAATATTCCAAGTAATGACTCAGTTGAAAATCGTTAATGAGTCACTTAATCGAATACATTTAATTAAAAACACCTACTCCTAAGTACAGTTTAATGAAGTACAGTTTAATTAAGTAAATCGCGATATTTCTTTCGCAATATTTCGCAATATTTCGAGTCAAAAAGAGGCATTGCACCGGAAATTGAAAAGCCTTTGACGTAAGATTCGATTAATTGAATATGCGAAGCACGTGACTTGAGACAGTCAATCCCTAAAGCTGCTGAATAAGCAACAAATACCATAAAAGTTATGGAAAGGTAGATTTCATTTACATATGAAAAAAAAGTATATATGCAATTTCAATAATTTCTATGGTCATTTTGTTCAATTGATGAATTAAAAAGTTGAATAACCTACAAGCAATTTAAGGGTAAAGAGTATAAAATATCGCATGTTCGAGGGGATAACCTTCTCGGAATGAGAAAAACTATATATGTATATTGAGATCAAGTGCCCAGCTGCATTGGGTTTTATCACCAAGTCATTAGAGGCATAAACTTGACCAATAACGGAGAGGCAACAATAAAACCCGCTTCGTATCGTCTCCTGGCCACCAACTATTCAACATGATAAGCTTGAATTCGAAGTCGAAGGCAATTGCAAGTCCCACACATATAATAAAAATCAAATGAAAATTAAATGCGAATACAAGCAAGAAAAAGGTACCGAGAAGTCGGATACAAGCTATAAAAAGTGCATTGAAAAACAACACAAAAGAAAACAACGAAAATAATGGTTATATATTTTAAGTGCCGAAAATTAGATACCCTTGCAAACAAGCTAATTAAATTGCTTCTCGCTTGAAAACTAAATTTATAAGCAGAAAAATTATTTTTTTGAACGATCTTTTATATGATTACATTAAGTTTATTGATGGTAAACATATTTTGTACTTACTTGATGTTTTAACACAAAACTAATTGAATTTATCTCTTATAAAATTATTTTGAAATAAATTTTAATATAGAGAAACAGCGCAGACCTTATATCATGGCTGCTGAAAGCGGTTGCGAATTACAGGAATTCCTCAAATGTGCAGCAAACAGTTCCCATATTTAGGCAACACTTTTCATATCCTTTCAAGGGGATTTCATAATTTGAAAAGTGTTTTACTACCTTATATTGGCGGCTAGTCGTAGAATTTCGTATTAAGTTAAACTAGTTTCTGAGAACAATATATAATAAAAGAAGATCAATTGTTCTTTATTTTGGATAAAAATTTTTTCTCGCTGTTAAAACTGACAAATAGCTTTCTCCCTTAGCTAGCAATACACACTTTCTAGGGTTGAATGTAATTTCCCTAAGGTGTTACACACTACACCACAAAACTATAATACACGCTGCAAGAGGGTATAGAAAAACTACAAAGAAATGCCAAATGTAAACGTACGTGTAGGAAAGCATATTTAATACATATGTATAAGAAAGCATTCACATATAAATATATTTAATTATTTGTATTATATTATCGAAGGGTTATGGCCCCAGTCAAAAACAAGCAGATTGTTTATAATATAAAGCAAGAGGTCTAGCTGAATCATAGTAAAATTTGAAGGCACATCAGAATACTAACCCATAGACTAGCATTTATATACATATATATGTATATACATATACTATCTGCGTCACAGCGCATTGGCTTTGATCAATGTCTGACACTATCGATTTAGCAGCAACAATAGAAATTCGATTTTATACAAAAATATCACTTTTTTTAATTGCGCAGTTCAATACGCCTGCTGTTGCAGCTAAAATATAACTGAAGAAAGCAGGAAATAAAAATGAAAACAGAACATACAATGCTGCAGCAGCAGAGGGTGAAAACCTAGAACGGTGGTTGAAAGTACATACACTAATTTATTTGCGCCAAAATTGAAATTTTCGAACTGTCAGAGTGTTGCAAAATGCATGAAGGTAAATGAGTTGGCAGCGTCGTTTATTTAAAGCCAACATGTAGCAGCACTGCAAGAAAACTATCAACATGTAAATCGATATATTTATCGATATAGCACAAACGGCGTGTTTATATTTTGTTTGCTAAATAAAACAAATGCATAATGAAAATCTCACGCTTTAAAAAGTCACATAAGACACTTGTATATTTTGCCAATAATTTTGATTACCGTGAACCCTACCAAGTGCTCATTGATGCTACCTTTTGCCAGGCGGCGCTACAGGTTGGTAAATACGCAAATCTCGCAAAGCAAATGTTAAATTAACACTCAATTGCAGCACAAAATTGGCATTGAAGAGCAAATAACTAAATATTTTCAATGCAATGTAAAGTTATTAACAACGCAGTGCATCATATTGGAGGCAGAGGCACTGGGTGCGCCCCTAACAGGCGCCACATCAATTGTCAAGCAGTTTCATGTGCATAAATGCGGACACGAGGGGAAGCCCGTTGCGGCTGCAGAATGCCTCAAATCCATGGTAAGCGGATTTATGACAATTCAAGACCGTAATAAAAACATTATAAAACATTTGTTTTGCAGACAAAGGACAATCGTTATATAGTCGCCTCACAGGATCGCTTGCTGCAGGCGAGTCTGCGCAAAGTGCCAGGACGTTGTCTGCTCTATCTACACAAGGCAACACCTGTGCTGGAGGCGCCCTCAACAGCATCCAAGAAATGGGTGCAAAAGCGTGCCAAGAATCTAATGCTGGGCAAACAGGCGGACAAGATTGAATATATGAAAGAGAAACAGGGCTTAAAGCCAAAGGAGGCGCCTGCTCAACAAAGAAAAATCAAAGGACCAAAGAATCCAAATCCTTTGTCCTGTAAAAAGAGCAAAAAGACCAAGGAACAGCCGATATTACATCGCGTGGAGCAGACAACGCTGACAAAGGCCAAAAGAAAACGCATCAAGATTCCGGAGCATGTTAAAGCGGTTCTAGGAAAAAATTAGACTATGAAATTAGTTAGAAATAAATAACAATTCAATTTGAAGTTTTTTATACCATTTTGCCAAGTGGCCTGAGCCCAGACTTTATAATCAGTGCTGCCAGGTTAGCCTTTTTCCGGATAGATTCTTAATCTTTATTTTGTAATCGACCATAAGTCAAAATGTTTTAGTTTTGCCATGTATCCATAGATTTTCACAAACCATAGATTATTCGACGTTCAGTTAATATAGTATATTTATAATCAACTTTGCATTTTACTTTTTTAATAAGATGGAAAACTAATTTAAAATTTTCTCCTTTATTTTTGTTCGTTTTTTGTCCGTTTTTCTGTCTATCTCTTCTTTTTGGTTAAGCGACAGCTGGAAGCACTGTTTATATTACAATAAACTATATTATTATTATTATTGTATTCTGTATAAGGTCTTGGCCTTCACCTGCTCACAGAGCTGAGAAAACGCGACTTTGCATAATATTGACTCATGTGTTAGTATAAAAATAGAGTTTAAAAGATATAAAAAATTAGTTAAATTTTACCCTCGCGAATTTTGTTCATTGTCTTCTCCGTCATAAAATGGAACAGAATTTTGGAAAGCGTCGGATTGCGCGAACAATAGGCCAAGACATTGACCGGAAACAGACCACACCAGGTGATATCCATTTTATTGGCCAAAGCAACGGCAAACAGATCACCACAGCGTTCGGCAGTCAAACGTCTCTGGTTGCGTGTGCTCTGGCCCACCTTGCCGCCTTGGCTGCCCGTGAAGGCCTCCTGGAGGAAATCTGTGGCGATTGGACCGGGCGCAAATATGCTTACATCCAGCTTGCGCTGTTCCACCTTCAATGCCATCAGATAAGCATTCAGTGCATGCTTTGCAGCACAATACGTGGCAGAGAAGGGCACAGGACTAAAGCCGGCTACGCTGGAAGTGGCTGCAATGTGACCACGTCCGCCTTTCAGTTCCATAAAGTAGCGCACCACAAGACGCGACAGATGCACCACGGCAAAGACATCCAGTTCGAACAGTTCACGATCCACCTCAATCTCAATATCCGCCCAATTTGCACGCTGAGAACGTCCGGCGTTGTTAACCAGCACATCCAAGCGCTCAAAATGATTAAGCACTTTGTTTAAATGTGATTGATGCTGCTCCAGCTCCAGCATATCCATAGGCAATACTAGTACATCATTTTTTGCCAGCAGACCACGTGCCGCATCCAAACATTCTGCCTGTACCTGTTCCAGTTGCTCCACACGCCGCGCACTTAACACTAGACGCACGCCATGCCTTGCTAGGCTTATGGCCAGAGCACGTCCAATGCCGCTAGAGGCGCCTGTTATCCAGACCACCTGACCGCGCATCGATGACAGTGGTACCCCAAAGCGAGATTTAAACCAAAGCGCCACATTGCAATCGAGCACAATCCAGAGCAGCACATAGATCGCATAATATAGCACGAGAAGTATTAGGAGAAGTTCTAAAAAACTCATTTTCATGCACTTTGCCCCCTTTGGCGTAACACGTAAATGCAATTCGGATGATCTCGGATCTTTGCCGTCTGCTAAGGGTCTTAACAGTTAAATGATAACACTATCAGCTGTTTGCTTTCTTGACAGGTGTGTGCGTAGATGAGCGAATGAGAGAGAGAGTGACAATTAGAGATGAGCGCCTGACCGATTATTGTAAACTATTTATTATAATATAACAATCGATAGCTTCCAACTGTTGTATACTCTGTGCGCACTGCGCAGACTATTTTGCTTAGGCATGACAAATTACTTATGGAATAATCTATTAAAAAGGTTATTAATAGTCCTCATATATATTTATGGGAAGTTTTGAAAATATTAACAACATATGTTCTATATTGTATTAAAAATAGCGTCGTCGCACAGTAATACTCTGACATAGACTTTTGGAAACAGAGTATCTGAGATTTTCACGCATTTTCCGAAAGTGTGTTTCCAAAATTGATAAAAACAAGTTTGTTAAATATGAATTGAGCTTCTATCAGATTTTCAAAAATAGGTGAGTTATTTAATTATGAATTATAGAAATATAAAGTTTCGAGTAGGAAATAAACCTATTTATATCAGCTCTCATTTTGTTATTTTTAAGTAATATTAATTAGAAAATGGATGAATTGAATTAAACTAGAATCCCAAAATTAACTGTTCCCAGTATTTTGAAAGGTAATTATTTCAAGTTCAGTCTCGCAGTTACCTTTGACATTATTGCTGAACAAAGTTGTTTTACGTTACATATAAAATTTTATATTCCCACAATTTTTAGCATAATTGGGCCTAGTTTATAAACAAAATTAAAAGTTCACATGTAAGTTATTATTTAATTAGATAATATTTATTACGCTTGCAACACATCGCTTAGATTCCCACAAATTTGATCAATCTCTGTATAGCCCGCCTGCTCCAATGTCATAATGGCATTCGCCAGACCCACAGTTTCCCGCGTCGAGTGCGCCTTTACCCAAATACGTCCATTGACGCCCACTGCAATTTCATAGGGCAGCTCATCGGTGAGTGCTGCGAGAGCGGGACAACTTTCGCGTAGCAAGAGTCTGCCCAGATTAAGGCTGCACTTGAAGAAGAAGCCATCCTGTAGAGGGCCCAGTTTGCCGCGTTTGCCATTCGAGTTCACGCACACTAGCTCGGGTTCAATGTCGGCATTGGCATTGAGGACACGGGCGTAGAGCAAATCGCCGGGATTTAAGTCCGGACGATTCTTTTTTGTGGCTGCCTCAAAGGCCAGATACGAGATGGAGGCCAAGTCTGCTGAACCAATATCAACACGGTATAAATCCCCTGCTCGCGCCTTTACAATACCTATGACTAGGTCTCCTCGGGCGGGCACATAGCGTCGCTGATAGTTGTCCACCCAGAATGTGTTAGGTTCCTTGTGCCGCAATGGTCCCGCCTTGCTGGCCACAACTTTGTCATCGACTCGCCGCAATCCTGGGCCAAGTATGACACGCTTGCCTTTGGCCACATCCTCCACGGCTGTGACACGCTCGCCAGGCATAACAATGTTCTCCTTCACAGACATGTTTGTAACAAATACACAAATCCAAAACAAATGCCGGCAACGTGCTGTTGCTAGCTTATCGATATATTGATATAAATATCGATATTACAGCAGTGTTTCGTTTTTCGAG
Source organism: Hirtodrosophila alboralis (assembly GCA_035043045.1). Classification (NCBI taxonomy): domain Eukaryota; kingdom Metazoa; phylum Arthropoda; class Insecta; order Diptera; family Drosophilidae; genus Hirtodrosophila; species Hirtodrosophila alboralis. Next base: position 2,439,482 of record JAWNNH010000048.1, read on the forward strand.
TAACAGTGCTGTGCAATGCCAGCAGCTAGTAAATAATCAAATGCATACCACTATTTTTGTTTAATTATATACTTTTGTGGCCTTTATTTATTAAAAACAATAGTAAAATGTTAATACAAATATTTCGTGCAGCAACAGCAGCAAATGGAAACCACATGTGGATGCCATTACGCCTAACCTTGTTCGAAGGTCAACACAATCATACATACCCCTGCTAAAATACCGGCAGATCCAGCCTACGCCGCCTACAAGTATTAACCCACCGGAGCCAGGAGCCGAATAAATCACGTTCCACATTCCACAGCAACAATGACTCTCGTAGTAGCCCGCGCTCTCCGAATTTTCCCCTCGCTGCATACAGTGCCGACATCGAACCACCGAAAGAACTTATTCGTTTTCTCATCGCGCTGTCCGAACTTAGCTTTCAGTAGCAAATCAGCCAGCCAACCCGGAACTTCTGTGGAATCGCTCACATCGGGATTTCAATTTTTGAAATTTAAAAGTTCTTGGTATGTATGAGTGGGTGTCTGTGAAAGTGCAAAACTGTAATAATATTTCATAGTTAAAATTATTTGCAATTATTTGATAATAATTGTAAAAGTAATAAGCTTTTATATTCGCCATAAATGCTACGATTATCTAACAGATTTTATTGCAATTGTATGCCATTTATACATACGCTTATATACTTATGTATATGGGCGTTCTTTTTAATCAAATTTTTCTTAAAATAATGCAATAATTTGTATTATTTGTGCAAATAAATGCACTTTCACTTTTAAGTATGCCATATTTTGCACTGTATTTTGGCATTTTTTTGCTCATTACTTTTGCTGTGACCTTAAAGCGCTGCGTAGAGGTCATACATACAAACGGTAAACGCTGCTGCTGTTGGTGCTGCTGCTCTCCCACTGCGCGCGTTCCTCCTCCCTGCTGATAAAAAAAAGTATTTTAATGCTGTGACATATTATATTGCCTGATAGATCAAGTTGGGGAATATGCTATATATATATATAAATATATATATATACCTATTTCTTAATTTAATTTGTGGAATTAATCGAACTTCTCCAGAGTGTTCTACCTAATATAAAGATCGCTTGTACGCTACACAACTTTACAAACCGACATTTTTTTTTTATTATTTAAAAAGGCTTCAAACCAAAGTTTTTTGTTATTTCTTTTGATGTTAAATTAGGTAATGTATTTTTTCCCTAATTTATATATGCATTATGGGCTTAAATTACATATTTCAAAAAATATTTAGTTCTATACACTAGGTCTAGCGATTCTTCATTTTTTTTTTTTAACCTTTAAAAAAAATATATATAATTTTGATTACTTTAGATTTTTGCTATGAAAAATAATTTCAGAGGAAAAACGAGGCATAATATTGACATACAAATTTTATATTACAAAATTCCACAAAATTATTAAAAAGTTGATGAGCGATTTAAAATTATTTTCGAAATTCCAATCAAACGCGAATCTAGATTAGTTTAGAATTATCTGGATTAATCCCTGATTAATGTCTATGAACCTAAAATTTGTTTATATATTTGTATCTGGATTAATCCCTGATTAATGTCTATGAAGCTAAAACATTTTTTATATATTTTTATTTAACTTTATATTAAATTTACTAAACCAATCATTTTTTTCTTGCAGTTCCAATAAAGAAGGCAATATGACCATCAAGTCGATTAAAGCACGTCAAATCTATGACTCTCGTGGTAATCCCACAGTCGAGGTTGATCTGACCACCGATTTGGGTCTGTTCCGTGCTGCCGTACCCTCGGGTGCCTCCACCGGAGTCCATGAGGCATTGGAGTTGCGCGACAATGACAAGGCCAACTATCATGGCAAGTCTGTGCTGAAGGCTGTGGGTCATGTCAACGATACTTTGGGACCCGAGCTGATCAAGGCCAATCTGGAGGTGACCGATCAGGAGGCCATTGATAACTTCATGATCAAGTTGGATGGCACTGAGAACAAGAGCAAATTTGGTGCCAATGCCATTTTGGGTGTTTCTTTGGCCGTGGCCAAGGCTGGCGCTGCCAAGAAGAATGTCCCATTGTACAAACACATTGCCGATCTGGCTGGCAACAAGGAAATCATTCTGCCTGTGCCTGCCTTCAATGTGATCAATGGTGGCAGCCATGCTGGCAATAAGCTGGCCATGCAGGAGTTCATGATTCTGCCAACTGGTGCCACCAGCTTCACTGAGGCCATGAAAATGGGCTCTGAGGTGTATCATCATCTGAAGAATGTTATCAAGGCCAAGTTCGGTCTGGATGCCACCGCTGTGGGTGATGAGGGTGGCTTTGCACCTAACATTCAGTCCAACAAGGAGGCTCTCAACCTGATCAGCGATGCTATCGCCAAGGCTGGCTACACCGGCAAGGTAAGTTATATATACAGGGATTAATTTGCATACATAATTTATATTCCTTTTTTTGTAGATTGAAATCGGCATGGATGTTGCTGCCTCTGAGTTCTTCAAGGATGGCCAGTATGATCTGGACTTTAAGAATCCACAGAGCGATAAGGCCCAGTGGCTGTCGCCCGAGAAGTTGGCCAACTTGTATCAGGAGTTCATTAAGGACTTCCCCATTGTGTCCATTGAGGATCCCTTCGATCAGGATCATTGGGATGCCTGGTCCAATCTGACTGGCAGCACCACCATCCAAATTGTCGGTGATGATTTGACAGTGACCAATCCCAAGCGTATTGCCACCGCTGTCGAGAAGAAGGCCTGCAACTGTCTGCTGCTGAAGGTTAACCAAATTGGCACAGTCACCGAATCCATTCAGGCCCATTTGCTGGCCAAGAAGAATGGCTGGGGCACCATGGTCTCTCATCGTTCCGGTGAAACTGAGGACTCTTTCATTGGTGATCTGGTCGTTGGCCTTTCCACTGGCCAAATCAAGACTGGCGCACCTTGCCGCTCGGAGCGTCTGGCCAAATACAACCAGATTCTGCGCATTGAGGAGGAGATTGGCAAGGATGTCAAATTCGCCGGCAAGAGCTTCAGGAAGCCACAATAAACGTTGCCACTTCAAAATTCCAACCAGCAAACACCAAGCACCCATCTAAAATGAAGATCTAGTGCAAGTCAAATATGAGGTGTCGATTTGGTGTACGTGTTCGTCAACCCACAAGAAAATATGAAAAACAAAAACAATACAAGAATTTTATATGTGTCTGGCGCACAAATACTACCCAACCGATCTATAATATCCAAAACATTGCTTCGTTATTAGACATTATTAATTAATGTTATGATCTAATCATTATTTATAAAAACCTAACTTGTACTATGTATGCTCTACACGAAGTTTATTTAATAGTCGTGCTGGCCCGATAGCTTGTAGACACACTCATAACATTGTTAAAATACTATTTGGATTGACCTACACACACTCTCTCCCCTAACCATTTATAAATATTTGAGACATACAAATCTTGTTTGAGACATAGCATGTAAGCATCAAATTGTTGTTAAACTCAATAAAATGCAGCGAATATTGTGTTCTCTTACAAAAAAAACTCACTCAATAATACACTTGCCCACATCATACATTTATTCAAAGTGTTATTAGATGTCAAAATACATACTATATATGGTTGAAAATGTTTGTGCAAAATTGTGTTTTCTTTAAAACTATTTGGAAATATAGATATTTACTGGTATAATTCGGTTTTTGGAATTATATATACTAATAATACCTTGCTCAATGTGTTTTCTAATATTGAAATTGAGTATATAAGACAATTTTAGTCTGTTCTAAAAAAATGTATTTATAAAAGTTCGTAACTCTCACTCTTTTCACTTTCTAAATTCCTAAAACAGATGGTCATATTTTAAAGTGTTTAATTATAATATTAATATAAAGACTACGCTTGAGATTGATAATTAAACATGGTTATAGAGAAAAAAATTTATAATCATAGTATTTGCTATGGATAAACCATAGACTGAATGACAAAAGAAACCCTTACATAAATACTATTCTCTTGGAACTGACTTTTCTTAAAAAAACTTTAAAAGAGTCTAGGCCGTTCTTACAAAGATTATCCTATTTCAAGCTGTTTTATTTTATATCAAATTATCGTTTTGTTGTTCTAATAAAAATAGGACTTTATACTCAAAATCTGCTATAACTAAAGTCAAAGGTAAATGTTAAAGTAGCTAATATATAAATACTATAAATAAATACAAGCAAAGTCGTTATTATATACAGCAGGTTTTATGCATTATCTTTTGTACAATAATATACATATAGCTTATAGGCTTGAGAATATCTCTTCCATTTTTCCCCCATTTTACTGTTTAGTAGATAATATATTTGTCTGCTTAAACAAACACGAAGTTGTCTCTTTACCCCTGTTCGAACTGAATATAATCTTTAAGACTGCTGAAATTTTTAATTTTTTATTGTAATAAGTAGTTTGACATGTGTTTTTAGAGACCACCAGTCAATTTGTGACTCAACTTGTTCGCTAATAGATGAAATATCCAACAATCATCAAATTACGTCAATAAACTTGTTCGCAAAATCATATTTCAAAATGATTCATACAATTTCCTAAGTCAAATGCGTATTGCGTGTCCTAAACACGATTTGCAATACTTCTCAGGTTCTAAATAAATTTGAACCAAGAAATTGACAATTTAACAGTTTCATAATAATCCGAATGGATTCTAATAATTTAATTAAAAATTTATGATATTAATTTGCTATAAAATACAATCAAAGAATCGTGAAATCCAACAACCTTATTAGAATGCCATAAAAATGAGATTTTTATTAAAATTTCATCAAAATCAATGTTGATTTATTGTTTCATAACCGTTTAGCTAACTACACTAAAATACTCTATTTTTAACATTTAACAGTATTAAAAGCTTATGTGTGATGTACTTATAATCCTTGTAAAAGTTTTAAAATGTTCACAATTATGGTGTGTGTGTGTGTGTGAGTTTTTAAAATAATTTAGCACAATGAGAGGAATTTGTTTAATGAAGAACTCCAACAAAATAAAACAAATACGCATTAGAATCGTAAGTAAACTTAAATCTGATTATAAACTAAGGCACCGAATTGGTTGCAATCGCAATGGGCCATGTTGTTGGCCCCTTGAGCACAATATCCTCCAGGGCATGTTTGATCTTAATAAAACGACGCTTAAACTCTAGACCACAGCCCTTGGACAGTCGGAAATCGACCAGAATTTTGCCATCCATTTCAATGATATGCGCCTTGAATACCAAACGCAGCTTACGCCGATCAATAGTCGATACGGTGACGACGCCCTCATCATTGACTTTGCACGTATAGCCGCCCAATCGCTCAATGGTGCCCACCAGCCGCTTAATGGTATCATCCCAGCGTGTGGTCACAAAGAATCGCGTCATGCGCCGCACCAAACGCTGGAAATAATTCTGTGAGGCGCTCTGCGTCTGATTCATTTGCGTGGCCAGCAGCAGATCATCCAACATCGCTGGCTGTGAGAAGCAATAGGTTAAGCGCGCCTCCTGGGCCAACGCCTGTCGATCTCCATCCCCATCTTGGCCATTGGCAAAGGTACTGCGTGGACGCGCATCAAACTCATCATCGTTGCGCATTGTGGGCATGGGCTGGGAGCAATAATTGCGGGATATCGAATCATCTAGATTATTGCTGAGATGTGCACTCGACTGCAGCCGCTGACGCTTAGCCTTGGGCGAGCATATCTCCAATGCAGCTGCAGAATCAACTAAATCAAAGGAACGATCTGTAAGAGGATTTTGAAATAAATTTCAATTAAAATCAATTTAAATAAAATATTTCAAACACTTTATATACACAAATCTGTAAAAGGATTTTTAAATAAATTTAAATTAAAATCAATTTAAATAAAATATTTTAAACACTTTTTTGAGCTAGAGCTGGAAAATAACGCCATTCGATAAGTTTATAGTATTAATAAATTAGGCTATCAAAAAAATTTAAAAAAAAATTAAAGCACAATTTATACACAAATGTGCTTTTTTTTTACAGGCTAAAAATCCATTTTACATAGTTAACATTAATACACACGTAATCAGACGGTTTAGATAGTATTTATTTTCCTAGTTTACAAAATTTAAACCTTATCTTGAGTTGCCCAGACTTTTTTTTAAAAATATTTTAAGGCAAATAAATAAAACAGCGAATTGAAAAAAAAAAATTAAAAAAATAAATCGTAAGTTAATTAATAAATCGTAAGTATTCTATTCTTTATAGGCACGGTATTGTGTACATTTGTGCGCCCTTGTGTAATTCTCAAACAGTTCTAGCAGTTAGTTTAAAGGGTCTGTGCAGTTTTTCTCAATAAAACTTTATTTTTGGTAAGAGGAAAATTATAAAAAATTTTGTGTTTGAATACTGACTACCTAAAAAAAAAACCATGGACTATTTTCCAGCTCTACTTTAAAATTAAATTAAGCAAAAGTAACTTGAAAAAAATAGCACAAAAAAATAAAAAAAAATATCACAAGCAACGAAATGATAAACCAAAAGCAATGCAAAAAACCATTTGGTTTTTGGTAATAAAGCTCTATGGAATATGCAGACACCATACAGCTAAAATCACCAAAGAACAAATAATATGCAAATTAAAAGGCATAAATTAATAAACAAATATAAAAAGCACTTTTAAGTAATTTATAAATGTAGTATAAGAAAATTGTTTTTAAACTTTGTTTATGTTTTGGCCACAAGAGCCAATGCTTTGGTAATCTAGCTTTATGAACTATTCAAATCTATCATACAGCTAAAGCGCCAAAGCAGCGGCAATGCAGAATTTAAACAAAGAGAACACTTGATGAACACACAAACACTCTTAAAATTGAATTCTCTTAAATTTTTCACTTTTCACTTTTATGATTGATTGTTGATTGTGCAACACGTGCGATTTAGGTACAGAACGATTCTCAAAAGTATAAAATACATTGAGAGTCACTAAGTACCTGAACAGCAGACGTGTGCAGTTGCTGGTAGGATATTTAAGGATACATATATATATATATTATTTGTTTCTTCTTCTGCTTACCATGCTCAGCAAACTGCATATTACACCATTTGTGATCGAGAATTTTCTCGAGCGTTAGACGCGTGCCTGGACTGCTGCCAAGCAGTTTGCGTAACAAGGATATGGCCAGTGTATCCAGTTTGCTCCAAGGTGTTTGCGTTTGCCAGCGATCATTGTCCTTCCAATTGATAAACTCCAAACAGCTGGCCGATGGCTGATCCCAGGGTAACTCTGCGTTTAAATAAAAAAAATTAATATCAATTTAATTTTAATTTAAAAAATTATGTATTTTTCATTTATAAAATATTTGAAAACGTGCACTGATTCGTGTATTTTGTTGTTGTTGTTGACTGTTGTTGTTATAATTGTTGCGGCCTTTACAGTTATTAATTTAGTTTTTGTTGTTGTTGTTGGTGCGTTGGCAAGCAATTTAAGCTGGAGCTTTGGTATAAAAGCTTTAGATGATACGAATTGCAAAAACAATCTACAGCTAGAATACCAAAGAAACAGCAAAAATGAAAGAGAGTGGAGTCAAGACAAAACATACAGAAGAATAATGAGCATAAAACACAAAATAAAAAACACACAAAACACATGACAATTCCGTTATGTTCATTGAGAGCGTGTGAGCGATGCGGTGCGGTGCGGGTTGGGCAGGCGACAGGCAAAATGTGTGGAGTTAACAAATATATGCGTATGCTTCAATTTTTTTTTTATTGCTGATTTAATAATTTTCATATTTTAAATTTCTGATGAAATGTGTATAAAATCAAATTATTAATATGTACACACACATGAAAAAACACAGAATGCCGATGAATAACAAAAAAACAACACTTTTATAATTACGAAAACTCTACTTACCACCCGCCAGCATTGTGACCAATATGACGCCACACGACCAAATGTCCGCCGGCTGTGCATGATATGGCTTTAACAGCACTTCGGGCGCCACATACGGCAAAGTGCCGCATCTCTTGTCCAGCAGTCGCTCTCTGCCTTTGCATCTAAAACAGAAAGAGAGAGACAGAGCGAAAGAGAGCGATAAAAGGAGATTGGGTGCAAGCGCACGCGGTGTGCAGACATAGGTGGGTGGAATGAAAGAACAGACAGAATTGCGGTTAGTTTATAATACAGCATCAGCATGAACAGTGTGTACACACTTTTGGTCATTTTAATATGATAATACCCTGCACTTATCAAAAACAGGCAAATTATATATTTGTGTAGGTGTATAAATAAAATATAAAATAAAAAAATAAAAAATAATATAAAATATGTTAAGTTATTTTTGTTATTATATACTTAATTTAAGTTGTTGAAAAATCACAGTAAGATTAAATAATAAAACCAAAAAATAAAATAAAAATCAAATAATACTTGATCCAAAAACTCGCTTTCTGTGTTATAAAGAGCAAAAAATTATATATACTTTCATACGAGAAAACTAATTACAATCACAGTATTAACAGTGAAACTTAAAATGTTATCATAATGTCGTTTTTATTTTCCATTAAATATCTAATATTCGAAAAGTTAACGCAAAAGTATAAAAAGAGTATGCAAAGCTCGTTTATATAGTATCCACTAGTCGACTAATTTTAACTTTCAAAGTATTCTTATTAATTTTTTACAATAACAAAAAGTAAATTAAAAATGATGTGTGAACGTGGGTTATCTACTTGTGTCGCCTTTGAAATTATAATGAGAATGCAGGTGGAAGATGAAAAAAAAAATAAAAATAATAATACTAAAAAAAAGACTGTAAAAGAAGTAAACTTCAAAAGGAATTCATATAGGAAAAGATAAGCACTTTAATGAGTTTTGTGATGACTGTACATGGTTATGGTAGGGTGTAGAAAAAAATAATTTTAAACATAAATATATATCGTTTTACGGAAATTTTAGATTAAAAAAAAAAGTTCCAAATTTAACATTTGTAAAATATATTATGTTTAATTCCCTTTTATGGAAACTTAAAAAAAAATTGGATTCTTCTAGTACCTTTAAAGCTAAACTTGGTATAATACTAAAAGTTTATTTTAGGTTTTAGTTTGAAATAAGTTTAGATGCCTTTCAGCAATGTTCCAATACGAGATATAGATTAAAGAGAGCATTAAATTTGTTTGTACCTAATACCTAAACATAGTGGCCATTCCAAAGTCCGAGATTTTCACATTGTCATGCTCGTCCAATAATAGATTCTCTGGCTTAAGATCACGATGCGCAATGCCACGTTGATGCAGATAGTTAAGACCGGACAGGAGTTGAGTAAAATAACGTTGCGCCTCATGCTGCGGCATTCCCATGTCGGGCTCTGTAAATATATAAAAAAAATAAAGCATAATTTTAATATAAGTTTAAAAGTCATTCAACAAAAAGGTATTTTTTTTTTACAACAGGGTATTTTTCAATAAACAACTCTAAACGCAAACAAAATCACAATTTTCTACTTTAAATATACATATTTTTTTTATTATCCTGTTGGCCAACACGCACACGAGTACAGTGTTGTGGCAAAGGATAATGGAATATTTGCAAAAAAGAAACTCAGCAGGACAGGGAGGAAAGGTGTAAAAAGCAGCAGGTAATACAAGTCCTGCCCTGCGGGATTTATGTGGCAAACAACAGCAGCAGAAAGCGAGCTACATTTCTACCACAACACAGAAAAGTTAGAAAGGCGCTCTAGGTGCTATCATTACCGACTATCATATACTCTAGGGAAAAGTGAAAAATGAGACTCTTCATATTCGAATTCTGCAGTCAATAGAAATATATAAAATGCCCTGAATATTCTAGCTTAAAGTGAAAGTTTCAATTTTATAAAGAATTTTTTTTTTTAATTTTTAATTTTAAATATTACTAGTACATATATATTAACAAATATCTTATTTAAACATAAAAATAAATGCGAAAATTTAAATATGATTGTTTAATTAAATCACAAAGTAAATGGTTTAGATTAGGTTGAAGAAAGTAAATAAATAAAAATACATATTTTGTGAACATTTATTTTTTATTTTTACTATGGCATAATTTAAAAGAAAAATATGATTGAAAATTCCCTCAAAAAAAAGTAGTTCTAATTATCAAGTGTTCACTGTTGTGTTTAGTTGACTTTTTCAATAATTTTGTCCAGTAAAGTTTAATATGATTAAAAAATCTTTTAATAAAACTAATCTATAACTAAGTTAAAAGCAAAATAAAAGCCTGAATTTTAAAATAAATCAATTACTATATATATTAAATAAATTGAATAATATACACATATTCAAATGTTTGTACCGCATTTAATTGAATTAAATAAACATGTGTACCTTATTTAATTGCTCTTGCTTCAAATAGTTAAGCAAACAAACGCTATATACTCTCTCTTTCTTTGCCAACAGAGTATAAAAAGAAAAATGCAATCAACAGTTTTATGAAAATTTAATCAAAATGACAAACAATGTGAATGTTTCTTTCTCAAAACTAAAAAATTTACTAGTTGGGCACAAACTTTAAAGGCTTTTTTAACTGTTTTGGTTACCTGTTGAGAACAGGTAAGATGTATGTGCTGTTCCATATTATTCAAGTGCTCTACTTGCTTTATTTTTCTTGACTTGACACGCTGAGGCAACAACAATAGAGGACAACGACGGGGGAGGGCCAAACAAAAGCCTCAAGCATTTGGCTCGCCAAATGAAATGTAAGCCGACTTGGCTTAAAGTGCACACCTGACTGATAAAAAGGTTTCAAATGCATATAAAGTATATACATATATAATATACTATACTATATATAGCACTCGGAAGTGCATTTGCCAATCTAAAGCGACGTGAATCAACATGCCAGACGATGCCTCGCTGCCCCCTGGAGGGGCAGAATGACATTTGACTGGCATTTTGGGTTTCCTTTTGAGTGTCTATCAAAGACTGACAACAGAGAGCACAGATTCCAGAGTCAATTCCTCAATACGATTTGTTTATTGATTTTAAGCTATTGAAATTCGAGACTCGACTCAATCATGCTGTTGGCCAAAATTGTGTTTTGGCCTTTGCAAATGGAAATTCCAAACGAATTCTATGGCAAATCTATAGATACAGATTGATAGATACAGATAGATACAGACATTTGTGCTCACATTCATGTGATAAGCCAAATAGTTGATTGCTTAATGAACGCATTGTTCAAATTTCAAATTCCAAATATGCTTTTGTTAACCTTTCAACTCGTAATAGTTTTTACTAAACCCTAATGCACTCTAGGTTAGCTTTTGTATATATAAATCATTTTAAAATTAAATTTTGTTTTTGTATTTCTAAATGTTAAAATGTCATTTAAAAAGGACTTTGCATTTTCGACTACTTTAAATCAGTTAAAAAAAACTCGTATTTATAAATCATAGAACTTATTTTTAAATTCCTTTGCGTTCCTAAATATCAAAATGTCATTTAAATAAAGACAAAAATCATTTAAATTTAAATTTTGCATATCCGACTTTTAAAACCCTGTTAAGATAATCAACAAATTTATACAAATTTATTTATCTTAAATCAAGATGTAAAGATCATTAAGAAATCTAGGTAATACGTAAAAGACATTTATTTCTGCATAACATTTTTTTTTTTTTACAAATTTAATGAATTTTTGAATTTTTTTTTAAGTTTTTTTTTTTTTACTCTTATTTCAGTATAGAATTATTTTATGATATAATGTAGAAATATTTATATTTCTATAAATATCATTTCCCTCAGTCTAAAGTAATAAAAAATAATAATAAAATAATAAAAAATATAAAGTAAAAAAAAATATATTTTATATTATGAACGTATCTCTCATTCAAAATTGAATTGAATAAATTTAGAAAAAAATAAATTATATAAATAACTTGGAGTATATTATAAGCTGCACAGTTTAGCTGACTATTGTGAAATTAATATCAATAAATTAATAAATCGTTAATAAAACAAGTAAGTTACGGATATAATTAGTAGAGTTGAGTATATATTCATATAATAAAGTATATAAAAATATATTAACAGCTTTATTTCCAATGTGCTTAGCAATGTTTAAAGTTTAATTAGTTAAACTTAAGTGAAATATGTTTGTTTTTGAAAAAATTGATAATTTTAATTGTTGCTAATAAAACTATCGACTGGAGACGCTATCGTCCAACATAAACTGTTATTCTATGTGAATTTAATCAATTAATATAATAAACTTTTCTGTTTATACAGATGACTACAGGGTATAACAAATGGCCGACGACCTTTTTGAGCTTTTAAACTTCTCACACCCGCATTGCAGCAGCAGGAACATTGTTTGTAAATCATTTATCATGTGCACACACACATACGAACAGAGAAAGGATTCAAATGTTGAGCCTGTATATATGCGTATATATAAAATACATATATATATTACGGATTTATAGTTTAAACGGAAAGGACAGAAGGCTAATTAATGTAATGAAAATGTTTGTTTGTCATAAATAAAATGCAGAAGTTGTCAGAAGTTGTAAGCAGACATAAATTTATATAAAGAGTACGACAAAGAATGACAATAATTATTTAGCTTAATTAAGTGTAATATGCGCACTGAATAATTACTAGGATTATTTAATTAGTCGAATTATTGAAAATTTTAATTGAGACAGAACTAGTACGCACATTTGATGCTTTAAATTTTATATATTTAATAAACAATTCGACACTTTCAATTGCAAAGAGGCTTAATAAATGCATTTAATGCTATAATAGAAACAACTAAATGCACACAGGATACACAAAAGGATATTGTGTCTAATTTGCATATTGAAACTATTTATGTCATTATTATTGCCACGCTCCAAAAACACATTCCCGTTTCCCGTTTTCAATTTTAAATAAATTTCGACAATTGAAAATTAAATAATTGTTGTTCTACATTGAAAAAATATACTGAGCTATGCAGTTTTGCAAGAAAAACATTTTCATTTATAACAAATTACTTTTTATATACTCATTTGAATGTTAATTAATCTTTCATTTATTTGACAAATTTCGAATTTTTTTTTATTGATTTAACTGTTCTATAAATACGTATTTATTAACAATTGTTAAGCAAAATTATTACTTAATGTGTCTTATTAATTAATTTTGTTAATAAATTCTAGCATTGAAATTAAATAAGTTTATTGACGTTGCTAAAAATCCATTAATAAAATTAATGCTACTTATGCATAAATTGTGTTTAACATGGTAAATAAATATTGAATACACAATTAAATATATTATTGAAAAGTATAAGAGAGAGATTTAAAAGGTTTAAAATACATTTTCAAAACTCCAATATTTTTTCAAAAGAGATTTCGTAAATCGAAACACTTCTCTATAACGTTTTAGTTCGATTTTTGTTGCCTATCCAACAGGCGCAAACTACCTACAACACGTCACTGCCATTAAAAGCGGCTTAGTTGCCACGCCCACACACACACATACATACACACATTAAGGGGCAATCAATGCAATGCGGCACCTAGAGCCGCCCATTTCCATCAGGACAACCCGTCATAAATACATATATATATAGCGCTGCTGACCTTTTGCAGGACGAGAGTCTGGTTAATATTTATGGAAAATGGCAAAAGCATTGCCTGCCACTTCTCTCATTAGTATTGCTCGTTTGTGCCCCCTACCTACGATGTGGCATGCCATATTTTGCCATTTTACCAAATTGCCATTGCACGTCAGTTCGCCATCTTGTCAGTTTGACTTGTCGTCAGGTTGCAACAGCCGCAGCAGCAGCAGCAGCAACAGCATGCGGCATCTGCTTGATTCGTTGGTCCGTTGCTCTGCTCTAATGTCCTGTCCATGTCCTGACTGTGCACACACACACACCAATTTCGTCAGTATGTGTCCCTGTCAATCTTCGTCCCTGTTTTTCTGGCTTCTAGCTGTGGTTTTTCGGTTGCACATATTGGCATATTTGCAACCATTTGTAGAAGGTGTTGCTTGTGTGTCATGCGGGGCACGCACTGGGTGTTCATGCGAGTGTGTGTGTGTGTGTGTGTGAGGCACATTCAAATAATGGCAGACAACATTCAGAGGCAGCCTGTCAGGTTCGCTAATGAGCTACTCTAGTGTTGATGCTTGTTTTTTATGACGAAAGAAAAAACTACTTATTATACTTGAAAAATATTTAAGTATAAAAACAATTGTACAAGTATCTAAAACTGCGTAGAATTATTATGAATATATATTTTAAAAATACCTTCGTTTATTTAAACGTTCACAAAGTAAGTAAATTACAATTAAATAGTTGTTTAAACTATGAAAAATATTTAATAAATCAAAACAATTACAAGAAACCATCAAGAATAAATTTGAATTTTAATTTCAAATTTCTTACTTTCTTTAATTTAGATAAAATGTGAATTTTCTAGAAAATTAAAAAAAAACTTTTCATGAAAATAAAGTGTCTTCGATTTTTCCTCCATAGCTATATGATATAGTAGTCCGATCGGGCTGATTTTGACATACAAACTACATACATTATCAAGCTTCATCTGAGCCGAGTTTCATCAAGATAGCTCAAAAATAAAGCCAAAAACTTTGCATAGAAATCGACTCAGCTCTTCGTTCTGACCAAGAAAATATAAACTTTCTGGGGTCTGAGACGTCTGCTTCTATGCGTTACACATTTTGAAACAAAATTATAATACCCTTTTGCAAGGGTATATATAAAAAAGCATAAAAAGGAATATCTGTCCTGAGTTAGCTCCAACGAAAACTAAATAAAAATGAAGAAAAACCACGTATTTTTTTGCGTTGTTGATAGCATAAAAACAACAATAATAATATAACACTAAATGGAGTGTCATTCAAATTTGAAATATTACTATAGGGGTAAATATAAATAAATAAATAATAAAATGCAATTTGCAATTGAACAAACTCTGTCTATCAATTCATCATTCAACAAAATATATTTTAGTGAAACCGACGTAATTTTTTAACAATCGAGGAATATATTCTTCTTTATCGATGTTGCATTTAAAAAGTTTATTATGAATTTATAAATATTATAGATTTCTCTTTCTATCCATAAAAATAATATAATTAATAACACAAAGTTATTCTTGGATATAAAATCTACCAGTCTATGGAATGTATTTTTTTTAGATACTTCAAATTACACAAAGGTTTTCGAAAATTTAAACTCTACACAACTAAGCTTTCTATGATCCTTACAGTAGTAGAAATTGTTTTAAGTATAATATCGAGATTTAAATATCCCAAAAAGTGTAAGAATCTTAAATTTACTTACCAATGCGATCGAATAATTCTCCACCGGCTGCGTATTCCAGAAATATATACTCCACATGTCCCTGCGACCGTTTGCCAAAGAAGCGTAAAATGTGCGTATCCTGTAGCATCTTTTGTATGCAGACTTCCTTGCGAACGGAGATCACAGCATCGGGATGTTTCTTTAAATCGACCATTTTCATGGCCACAGCCTCTCCGGTCTGGCGATTGATGAGCAGCTTAACTCTGAGGAGAGGTAAAGAGATTTGTTTTACAAATTTTGCCAGTTGCAGCAGTGTCTACGTCTTTGTCTGTATATGGACTAGTGCAGTGTGGCTCTGTTAACAATTCCGGCGTAATTGTTGTTGGGACATGCGCATAGCTTGGTAGCTGGATAAAAACTGGGAGAGTAGCCGATGCAGTAAATACGTCGGAAATGTGCGTTTTTCTTGTGTCTCACAACAATATCCGGTTTATTGACTTCATGTACACACATGGGACAGAGTGTGATATGATGTTGATGCATTGCAATGTTGATTTTGGTCGCACTGCATCCGTCTGTCCGTCCGTCCGTCTGTTTGTCTATCCGTCCGTTCGTTCGTTCGCTTGTTCACTTACTCGCCGTAGGCACCTTCGCCAAGGGTTTGAGCCAATGTCCAACCCTCGACGAATTCACGGTTTGCCGCCGTCGCTGTTGCTCCTGGCGTCGGTGTTGCGTTGTTGACTGCCGCCATATCCTTTGATTTGCTTGATGTATGCGTATGAGCTTTAATATCCTGTTGCCGTATCCTGTATCCTCCTAACTGCTAACTCCATGTGCCGTTTATCATCTGTTTGTCATTTGTGCTTGTGAACAGTCTGCAAGCTGCAATCATAAAAAATAAAATGGCCATTAGTCAAAAAAAGTTTTGAATCTTTGTGATTTGTTGCAACGTGTTTCACATAATTCCACAACGTTCCGCTGTCATTCACAGTTTTCGCTTTACGCACTTTGGGGATGCTGCTGTTGAGCTTCGTAGTGGTGTGTGTATACACAAAGATTGGGAAAAAAAATAAACTTTCATATGCCGCTTTAATATTTCATCCTTTGGCATGGTCATGGTTTTTCCCATGCAACCACAACTACAACAAACAGACTCCCCACTCCCCCCATCAAATTTCAGAAACTTTCATAGCGAACGGAGCAAGGGAGAGAGCACATGCGCTGTTAAGCTTTTTTTAAGAGCATTATATTAAAGCTCTCATTGTGTACGCACACGTACACATAGATGTGTATACATGCACACACATTAACGTGCATATATGTATATTCGTGTGTACAAGTTATAAAACTATAAAAATAGTAGTTTTTTAAGAAAGTTGCCTATTACTACTATTTATAAATTAAAAGCGCAAGCACTCGAAAACACAAAGATACACATGTATCTATATTTAAGTATAATTTATTCAAGCGTATTAAATAAAACCCCGCAACAAAGTAGCATCACAATAAATAGTAAAACAACGACATTGAATCACTTTTTTTTTACTACTTTAAGATTTTAGGTAAATATATCACTGTTGTTTTACTTTATGATTAATATATAAATTATTAATTTTTATTATCATTTAATAATTTAACCGCAGGAAAACCATTTATTTTTATTATTTTCTAAATAAAGCCGGCTGTACCTAAGCTTTTTTCTAACAGCTTGTTTGTGATTCTAACCTTAGTTTCGAAATGACAACAAATTCCCATGACCGCGTTGAAGCTCCTTGCCTTACCCTGCTCTTTCTAATTCGCCATCATGTGTAGAGAAACGCAACAGCAGCATTAACAGTAAGCAGACGCATAAAGCATAACAAAAAAAAATTTTATATGTGATTCCTGGCGCGCTGTTCGTAATTTTCACTATATTGCGTTCAATAAACTTGCGCGCTGTAAAGCTCACAACTCTATGCCGCTCTCTCTTCTAGTTGCTGTTCCGCTCGGCACAAATATGACGTCGTGCCAGTCATCGTCTTCGGCATCGTCGTCACACACTCGGCTAGCTTGATTTGCGCGACAGGAAAGACGACAAAAGAAAAACAACAAATGCTGCTGCTGCTGCTGCTCTCTTGCAGTAGTGATGCTGGCGATGAAGCTGACGTAGGCAGCGACTGCGACTTCTTATTTGCCGGTGCTGAAAAAGCTCAACGCTGACACTGGCGTCGACGTAACTGCTCTGCTGCGATGTTGCTGTAGCTCTTTTGGCTTGTTCAACAGGCCACTATTAACATTTTTTATTATACTCGTTGTATGTACTCCATTTACATTCAACAGAGTGGAAATATTTTCTCTCCTTCACACACACACACACACACAAGTAAGCGTCTGTGTGTTTTGCGCTTCTTTTTTTAACGTTTATTTTTCACGACAGCTTCCTAGGCTATTTTTAGGCTAGGTAGAAGTAAGGAAGAAACGAAAAAGCTATATAAAGTGCGTTAGATGGCATCTCAGAAGTACCTATGTATGTATGTACTACACTTTTAACTGCATAGTGTGTGTATGTATGTATGTGTATACATTTTCTTTTTGCAGCTTTATCCGAAAAATCGCTTTACTAAATTATTCAAAACTCTTAAATTAGTTTTACATTTTTAATGCGTCACACAAAAGCAGGTCTGTTTTTTTTATTATAATATTTCTGTGTTTGTTTTCCTGGCCCGTCGATGATGATGAAGCAAATTGAATTTAGAATGGATAAAATTTCGCACGGCATTAAATTTCCGTATTTTTTGATGACTTGCATAAAATTTGTTATTCAAATAAAGCCAAATTTTTTTTTATCATATTGGGGTGAAGAAAATTTTGCCAAAGAGCTGCAAAAATATCGATAGTGCCATCATTCGATAGTTTCAACACTTTTTGTAAATATAAAATTCTTAGCCTTTTTTGGAATAGAAAAGCAATTTTTTTTAATAAGATTACAGAATTATACAATTTTCGAAATTTTATATATTTTTTTTTGTAGATTTTGTAGTGAAGTTATTGTATAATAAACTATTTTTTAGTAAGTCAACAATCGATAGTAGCGAAAAATTCTAAGCAATCGATACTATCGTTAGCAGCACTGATTTAAAGTTTAATAAAACAGAAATTATTAAAATTATTAAAATCACCAATTTAAGGAATATAGCTCTGATTTTTGGTATAAGCACTTAAATAAAAATGTTGAAATGAATGTTAACTAATAAATACCAAAGTTATTAAAGAACTATCGATAAAGAATATTATCTAGTCGAGCACTTTTAACATAAGAATTAAGATAATTTTTCAAAGACGTGACAACTCTTTTTGTGGCGCCTTCGATTGTGTGTGGCACGTCCAAAGGAATGTAGGCAACATGTGTTGCACTTTCTAGGCTTACGACACGTGCAGGAGGGAGGGACAGGGAAATAGCCAATCCCAACTAAACTTCAACAACACATGTCGCTTTGCCAAAAGTTTTTCTGACAAGTTCCCCAAACAATTTGTTCGAAAACTTAAAGAATAGTATTTGGTACGTCAACGCATTACCCACAAAAGTTTCTAAAAATGCTTCAAGGAATCCAAGTTGGAAAATTTCAGAGTAAAAACCGGGGGACAAGCAACCCGGCACCCACTTGATTTCGACCGGTTGGTATCCTGAGCAAACAAATGCCACAGCAAAAATCAAATAAAATGAAAAGAGTCAAGCGAAGCGCACACACACTGCAGGTGGGAGAGGGGGGTCTCTCTTTTAAGGGGGCGGAGTGGCAAGAGAAGGTTGAAGCGTGTCTTTGTTTGATTACACACTCTAGAGATGGGCACGTGTTGAATTTAATTGGAAATGTCGACAGTAAAAATACATGAATTAAATGAATAAAGGATAAAGGGAATCACAAGGAGACAGTTTTAAAAAAACACCAGAAATACTAAACCAAATATCAAATGTTATGTAATACTAGAAATCTTGATAGTTTTCGCCATCCGATAGTTGCAAATATCAATACTATCTATAGTCATTTGATTAGTTTAACAATAAGGAAAAATGTCTAAAAAAAAAACTTCTGTTGTGTTTTATTTACATAGTTTTCTGCTTTTTAGCTAAGAAACTAGTTAGTCCTAGTTTTGACAATAATAATTTCAATTAACCATAAAGGCGACAGAATTTTTTGATTAGATCAACCGTATTGACTACATACAAGTTGTTTATACACATTTTCATTCACTTTTAAATTGAATAACTCTGTATAAAAGCCGTCATTCATAGTTTCGATAGAATTTAAAATAAATGATAATTTGCGCCAATCGATAGTTTCACAATACGCAAAACACAAATAAATTAAAGATGTCTATTGAATGAAATTTATCATATATGATATCGATATTTTATATAAACAAATTAATGAGTTTGTTTTTAGAGTATAGACAATTCATTAAATCACAACAAAAATAATTTATAGAATTTAAATGGCGTTAAAACAAAATTTTGCTATATTTATAAGATTTCGACAGAATTATATATCGTTAGTATCTGTGGTAAATCTAAGGCAAAACGATGTTAAATCGATATTACGGATTTGCAGTTCTGTTGCATGCATTAAACACGACACACGCGTGCAACACAGGCTACATTAAAGTACATACATATATATGTTGCGCTTGCCACAACACTCACTTAGGGGCCACAGCCATTTTCACGGATTAGTGGCATGGCAAAAAACCGAGTCAAGTTGAAAAAGTCACTAGCCTAGCCTGGCCTGGGCCTGCTGTGGCAAGACTGGCTGGACATGGACCCAGACATTGACATAGACGGCGGGACGGGGTTGCAGCAGCTAAAAGGGGGGCGTCGACTGGTTGCAGGCACTGTGGCCAAAACTAGTCGCCAAGAAGCGAGTGGGCAAAGCCAGACAACGACCGACCGACCAAGTGAGAGAAGAAAAACAAAAAAAAGTGGCCAGAAATAAATGATATATGTATTTGTTGCTAAACTAACTAACTAACTAACATGCCGGTTTCTCTAGTTCGGCCAAGTAATACCCGGCTTTTGCTAAAATGCCTAGCGGGGGATCGTGTCTAATGTGATAAGCTTTATAATGATGGTATTTAGTCAGATTATAATATACGGATTGATCAAGTTCGGAAAATCTTTGAGAAACTAACACTAACTGCAACGAGTGGAAATTTAAATATGTCGGCTTATAGAGTTAACTATAATAGCCATAATTATTAACTATTTCAGCTTTAATAGACTTTATATTAATATAATATGAAAATTTTAATTTAAATCATTAGTATAGCATACTTTTTGGAGCAATTTAATGGTTTATAAAGACGAAACATTAAAAACGAAATTTTATTTTAAAATAACTATTAAATAAATCTACGTTTAGGGAAATAACACACCAAATATAAATTATTTGATAAATTAAGACGCTATGTCAAAAATCTCTCTAAACGAATTCCAAAAGAATTCGATATATATCGGGTTTTAAAATAAAAACTCAAATTGAAACCAATAATAATAATTTATTTCGGAACTGGAAAAAACTTAGCCTCAAAAATATATTCTTTCAAAGGGATATTCAATAATTTAGATTTTGTGGGTATTTTGGAAAAAAGCTAAATTTAAATATAATTATTATTTTTGAACAATTTTTGAAGAGGAAAAATAATTTTAGTTATTTGGCAAGAAATGTTTTAAGTCAACCAGAAAAGAAATGTATTCGATGCGTACCATTATAATTCAACATTGTAGATTATTTAAAATTCATTACATTCATTAGCTGATTTATATCAACAAATAAATTAAATTAAAATATATTTTATTATAAATTTTTCAATTTCTGTTTGTTAAGGATGATATACTCCGTTTTTATACAACGGACAACAAACCTAAAATATTAAATACTGTCTTTCCCCAACAGATACTCGAACTTATCCAAAAAATAAATCTTTGATTGATGATTGATCAAAAGCAAATAAATAAAAAATTAAGCTATATTAGTAATGAAATTATAGCTATAATATTTAATTGTAGAAATTTAAAAAAATTAAATAAAATATAGTTTAAACAGCGATCTATTTAGAGAAGACCTTGCACGAACCTCCACGCATTGCCACAGCCTGTCTCGCTGTTTGTGCCCCCACCACTAGCTCCAAACTTGCCACATAGCAACAGCGACACAGAACGTTAAAAAAAACTCAATGATGCTTAGGACTGTTGTAAGAATCCACAGGAACTGCAGTTTGTAACTGGGGACAGGCATTGCCTCTGGGAATGAAGACTCTAACCCCTCCCTTCTCTTCTACTGGCGATAAGGCTAAGCAAATACAAGTTTCGTAAAGTATTTTCGATTTAAAGCTTGATTCTCTGTACATGAAGAAGGAGCTACGGTCGGAGGCTCTCTAGTCTCTGTCGCTTGCCCCGGAACCAGAAATCCAATGAAATAAAATGAAAAAAAAAAAGATATTGTATGGGCTAAAACAAAATACACAAAACAAGGACGGTGGCGGTTGTGAAACGAGGCAGGGAGAGAGAGAGAGAGAGAGAGGAGCAGCAGCGGCGACTGGGATGGAGATGGACATAACAGGCTGCCAGACAGCAAAGATACGAAAGACAGACACAAGACCAGCATAGCAAGTTTTTTTTTCTTTTTTTTTTTCGTAACCTCTCCTTGGTATTATTTTTTTTTTTCCTTTTTCTTTTTTCGTATCTTATGGCGGGCGTTGGCAGCAGCCGCCGCGTGTACCCAAGACGTTGGTCTTGCAAATTAATTTACCAGCCTAAGTAAAAGTTAATTTCATTAACATTTTTTGGTTTACCTATTATAATATACAGTCAGAAGCAGGCGAACGTCACAATGTCCATAAAGGATAACGCGGGGGCGTTTGGGTTCATTTCATTTTTCGGTACACGCGCGCGTCATTTGAATGGGTTTTTTTTTTTATTTTTTTCGCGTATGGTTTCTTCTTATCCAACGACCGTTGTTGCGTAGCATTCCGAATCCGTACTATATATCGAAGTGTCGTTCACAATTGTCGCGAATTTCACAAGTCTCGGATAGCATTCGGGGGTATCAAGAGACTGTCGGTAAATCGGGAATGCGACGCGGCGTAGTAGACACACACACACACGCGCGCGCACGCACACAAACACACGTAAAAAAGCCCGGTACGGCGGCAGCTGTAGCTTTGTATTTGTATCTACACCGGCAAAATGGCAAAGTCCGTTGTCGTTGAAGCTCTTCGTCGTGACAGTCATGGATCGTCCTCATACTGCTGATTGGTTATATTTCTCCTTTACCTTTTTACTAAAATACTACTAGAGTTGTATAGTGTAGTTCGGTAAATGCTCGTGTTGATATCCTTGCGCTGTTTTTAGCGATTCGTCCTGGGCCAGCGTTCAAACGTAACTGTGGGCTGCAGCATATTTCGACCGATACATGGAACATTGTACAATATACATGTACACAGGTCAGACAACTTGAAACTTTCAGAGAGCGGCGCCAAAGAGAGCGTTTAAGATGGGAGAGAAAGAGAGAGCTTACGCTTGCGCGCGCCAAAAAGGTGGATGCAGTGGAGTATGGTGTAATAATTCAAAGTGGTATCAGGTACCAATAATTAAAATTAATTTATAATACGCTTGAATCTGTTCATAATTTGATCGATATTATGAAAGCATGAACAAGTCAATAAATGTATTTTTATTTGTCGATTTTCTTGTGTATTCACTTTAAAACATTTTCAATTTTCCTTAAGAATTAAGTAATTTATTAATTGCAATGATATTTTAGATTATTATACCAAAAGCTAACAACTGGTACCTCGGAGATGTGATCACATGCCATCACCTTAATACAACTCCACCATGCAAGTGTTCAACACGTTTTCGGTGGTGGCTGCAAGTCGCTCTCTCCCATTATAGCCGCTCTCCCAAACAGCTTTCAAGTTTAACTTGTCGCTCTTAAGTTCAATGTAGCAGCTGCGACGACGACGACGCCGTCGCCAACAAATGTCTCAAAAAGCAGCACAGCAGCCAGCGACGCGACGCAACACAACGTAACGCAATGTTAGCCGGTGAGTGAGCGCAGGGCTGTTGCTTCTTTGCTTCCTTTTGTGCCTCCGCATACATACATATGTATGTACACGTAAGTATATTGTATTATGGCATTGTTCTTGCCCCTCTCTGCTATGTGTCAAACACCTTTCCAAACTTTGTCGGCGTTTTTGCTGTCGACGTGTCCCTCCAATTTGTACTAAAGTCCTTCTAATGAAGTGTAGCTTATGTTTAACATAAAATATGACTTTGTCTGTCTATTTATTAATTGCACAACAATTAAGAGCACAAAGTTTTCTCTTCTGATTTGGCAACCAATGGAAACCCACATATTGTTTGACAAGTTTTAATAGAGATGACTAAATGCTAAGCTTCAGATTGTATATATATTGAAAACTTGGATAAAATAACATAATAATTGTTCTTAATTTGGAATATTTACCATGTTATATCATAAAATAGTGTATTATAAATATAAATTGGGTAGCATATTTATAACTGTAACAGGTGCAATTTTATAGTGTATATTAAGTTTGCAAGGGTATTTAATACTCGATATGCCAAAAACAGCTTTCTTTTCATGTTTTTATACTCTTTTTCGACTCTCCCCTATCAAGTCACGGGACTCGTTTACTTACTTACATACAGACAAACATACATATGTATAAATGTTTGTAGGTATGTAAGCTGTCTACCCCGATGGCTGCCTTATATATACAAACATATTTATGCATGTATGTACATAAATATCTGCGTAACAGCAATTGTGGTACTCATGAATAAGACACAGGCAGCAAAAGCAACAGCAGCAGCAGCAGCATCCCACAGCGGTGACAGCGGCAGCAAATGCGACGCTTGGCAACAAAACAAATAAAAAATAATAAAAATAAAGAATAATAAAAAAGGCAATCGACAAAGGAAACAAAAGAGAGCTCCGTTGCCAAGGAAACCGAAAACTTGCATTTGGCACATGGTAATAGCATCGTCATTTACATACATATACATATACATGCATATGTATACACATACATAAATAAATGTATGTATGAATGTGCGTGTTTGCTTTTGAAGTTCACACTCCCAACGACCACGGGACTACAGCGTTAATAACACTGTTCAACAAAAGTTTTAATCTGTTAATTGCATTTTTTATATGGCTAGGAAGCTGCAATAATTTTTTTTTGTTACTTAAATTGTAAAGTGACTATTAAAATTATAGTGTCAAAAAACTTTCCCCTCAAAAACAGAAAACAGTATTCAAAAAGAATTTTCTATAAGAAACAACCATTAAGTTATTTAAAAAATCATATTTTTAAAAGTTTTTTTATTATATAAGACTGCCCCAACTATTTTTTCTATATTTTTTAGTATACCACCAACTACAAGAATTTTTACACCAGAAAGTTTAAAATATTAGCTTTGGCAGACATTATATAGAATTTTGTTGGCCAGGGTAAATGATGGCAAAGAGATATTAAGAGACATTGCGAGAGATCAATAGCTGAAAAAGCGTATCTCTCTCTCTTTCTCTGTTCTCTCTCTCGGGATGTTTTCTTATTGGAGCAGCCGGGCTGTCAGCCACTGGTAAAGATTATTAAGTTTAATTAATTGGCAAGTCATTATTAACGTCCGGAAGTTACCGACAAGGCTATATCATTTACTTTGCAACTAAAAGGGTTTAAGAGTTAGGAAATATAATATATAGATTACATGCATGTACACATTTAAGTCTATAAAAATTTACGGGATACCCGAAATATATTTGATTTAGATGTCGACTCTCTAACCAAATTTAGAGTTTCTATAAAAATGTAAAAGCAACGTAAAATATATTTTGAGTGTAGAAATTAATACAATTTCAGTTAAATTTAAATATGTACATACATTTTTTAAAAAAGTAGGATGGCTTTTTAAAAAAATCGTCTTAAGGATATGTGCATCAAATTCATTCAAATCATAAAACTGAATCATGTCTGTGGAGTAAGAAGGGGCAAAAATAAATGTTTCTTGCGCTAGATTGTCTTAAAAAAACACGATAAAACAGAGAGAATATTTGAGATATACAATTAATTTTATACAAAACAAAAAAAAAAACGCATAATACAACGATAAATTTCTAGCAATGTTTTGAAAAATACAAATTTTTTCATATAAATATAAACTTAAACAGGTGAATACACAATGTTTTTGTATTTTTTTTTTAAACGATTAATTTATTTACTGAACCTTTTTTGGCTAAGAACTAATAAATAGTGTGGTTGTAAACTGAATGTTTCAATTAATTTATTCAAAATCTCTTTAATTTTAGATGTTCACATTAACAAGTGCGTTGGCCTTACATTACTTTAATATATTAAATGAAGCAGGCACAGTTCAAGGGATTTTGCCAGCCTAATGAAAATATTGTCATTATATTCACAGCTTTTGATATTTAGTAATTTTACAGTATCTTTGATTAGGTGGTTTTATGTTTATATGTAATAAAGATATTAACACATTTTTCGACTGCTTACACGATGTACCGTAGTCGGCTATACTCGACTATAGCATTTTTACTTGTTTTACTAGGGAACGAAAGCTTGGAAATTAATTAAAATGATAGCATTAGTTTTGTTGAAATATAATATCTATTAAATTTCAATATAAAGAAAAATCTGAATTATTACAGCAATATACTTCAGATTTGAGTAGTTGATAACAAAAGAAACATTCCAAATTCTTTCGGTTACATTCGTACAGTATAAACATAAAAAAAAATTCAAAATAAAAAGAGTTCGTTTCAAGAAATACGCCTTAAAATTCTTTGCTAAAACTATGTGCTCCATGTATATACTATGTATATTCTATTTTCAGACTTATATCGGAGCCTATACTATAATAAATAATCTATTTAGTGTATGATATTTGGAAAATGTTTATAGATTATAGTCCGTGTTGTTTGCTGTAATCTTACGACGTTGATTTTGCGATAAACGATTTTTCTTCTTCGATGTATAGTTGTTGGGAGGCTGCCAATTTGATTTTTCCATTGTTTCCTCCACGAGGAGCTTATATGGAATCTCGTCTGAGCTGTAATCATCTTGACTGCTTTGGCTATCAGACAAATGCGATTTGGCACTCTGATATACACTGCTTGTAGTTTCGTTCAGATTCAAAGTATTACCAGGCGAGTTATCTTTCGGATTTGATGAAGATTTGATCGTCGTGCCCGGCTCAAAGTATTCGGGATCCAAAATAATTGGAAAAGTTTTACGACCATTTCGCACAATGTGAATTTTGCCCTTTGTCAAAAATTCAGGTCTTGTTTCGGTAAATGTGCCGCAACCAGCCATGGAATTGTCGCCAAAATGTCGCATGCATGCAATTGCCTCAATTTCCACGGTGCTTCGATCATTCCAATCATCCATGGTGGCATGCTCACCCAACGGTCTGGTGCCAGATATCGTTTGTATGTTCTCCAACAAGGCCATACAGTCTTGAACTTGCTTTGAATGGTTGACTGCTCCACCCTGCTGTCTTGCGATCTCTTCGTTGCGCCTTTCACGATTGGCTAGATACTCATAAGTTGACTGTGGACGTGGAGTAAACGAACGTTTCTGTTGCATCTCGTATGCCCATTGTCCAAGTACGTGATTATAATCCGGCTGCAAATCAACCAAATCATTCTCAAAGTCTGTAGACGGAGCCCAGGCCATTATGTTGCTCTAAATCTGATTTTGTTGAGGATATTTTAAGTTAGTAGAATGAACTAATGGAGTCGCAATTGCTGTCTACGCTACAGGTCTGTTCCCATTTTAAATTTTCACAATATTCTACGAAATTAAATTTAATTTGCATAATATAGGAAAATTCTTGATAAAAATGTAAATGGAAACAGTTCCTGTATTGCAGTCGTTAACATAACCTTTTTCTTATTTTTTGCATTTCTTTGTGAATACAGTTGCACACGCGCACACTATTGTACATACACACATACACATATATATGCGCATACAAAAGTGCATTTGCCGGCAAAAGCGACAAAAGTATTTCAGTGTAATGGAAACAAAGAAAGACGCAAAACGTAGAACAAAGCAATTGCAGCTAAATACCAGCTACTTACCAACACACAAAATGTAACAATATCACAATGCTAAATAGTAATAGCTCGTATACAAATTTTGCGTCTGTTCAACAAATTGAATTCCCACTACTATCTCAGAAGTGACAGAGCTGTCAAAGGCTGTGTTGTCAATAACGCCTTTGGTATTATTTAGCCCTTTTTCAACGAAATAATTAATATCGCCTACTTAAATACATAAATTAAACATATGAAATATTCTATTATATAGAGCAAGTTTATTTGTTAGCATAAATTAATACAACAGACGCTAGCGTGTTAAAAGTCCGATAATAAAAAAAAACCTGCGAGGCACGTTTGACAGCCCTGCAGCGCACAGAAGCCTCTGCATACCTATAGTCATCTCGCTCTCACATTAGCAATTTCTATTCACAGTACAACAAAACGCCGAGTGAATTGCGCCAAAAAGTCAAACAAAGCAAATATACAACAGGCAAATGTGCAAAACGATGGCAGCGAGGCAGCAAATATACATGCTGCATGGATTACGTACATTGTGCCGCACATAGCAGATAGAAGAAAGTGTGATAAACATGGAATCTGTGAACTTACCGCTTTCGCAGCACTTGCATCCGGCAGCGGCGTTTTTTTTTTGCACACCTTCCGGTTGACCGCAGACTCCACAGATATGCAGAGCTCAAGTCACAGTAATGAAACCACTTAATTGGTGAGTACGATTGTTAAACGCAGTTTTTAATGCACATTTTATTTAAAATACTATAATACTTTGTCTGCGGCGACAGTCGCCTGCTTTTGTACATTTGGCAAACGTAGTGGAAATAGGTGTGACCGTAGTTGAGAAAAGAAAAATTGCTGTATAAAATTGCAAATGTCGATAATTGTGGTGGTCGGGCGACCAAGCAGACAAAACTGTCAATCGATAGCTTGAACAATAGTTTCGATAGTAGAATGCAGTTTGGCGGTAAAAATTAAATGTTAAACATGCATAGAAAACTTTAGTTCTTAAATAAAGTTATGTGTTAGGGGAATTTTTGTTTTGGTGTGTAAGGCGTATTTGTTTTACGTTTAATATTATGTGCGTACATTTATGCATTCACATTGACCGCATTTTTGATGCTACTTGCGGCAAAGAAGTTCATTGTCCTTTACGCCTTGCGACCGCCTTTTTACTACTAGACACATGCGCGTTGCAGGCAAACAGCCGGTTATGGTTTTCATTAATGAAAAGCCAAACACTTTTCGCCCCTCAAACTCAATGTTCGCTTTTCGCGATTTCGCCTACACTCTGCATAGAGTCCTTGCATTCGCTGAGAGTTTCCCCAGTTGCAAGTCGACAGCTGACCAAGGCGCACCGAAAAACGGAAAATCGCAAAAATGATCGAAACGTGGCAACACACACAACGAAACAATTAATAAAGTGAAAACATATTTCAATACGCCCACAGCACAAAAAAAGAAATTTTAATTTCAGAAATGAGCAAATAGAAAAAATATTAATATATGTATATTTAAGGCTTGCCCTTATTTATTCTGTACTTGGTTACTTTAAGCTTACATGTGCGTGTGTGTAGTGTGTGTGTGTTAAACATCCTTAAATAATTGTACAAATATATCCGGTTTGGCGTGTTGTAATGTTGTTGTTATTAAGGCACCCAAAAATCCATTCAACCCACAACAAGCTATGCCAACCCCAAGTGCTTTAATTGGTTATAACCAACCAACGCCCCCAATTCCAAATCTCATTTAATGCTCCCTCTTCTTCTAAATTGGCATTAATACATTTATAGGTCAAACACCCTCTTTAAAGTTACCAAATTGAAACTTGCACTCCAAACATTTGTATGTTAATGTAAAGTCCATATAGTAGGTTAGAAAAGTGTGCTTACATTAAAAAAAAATACGAATCTTTACTAAGACAGTTTGTGGATTAGAAAATATATTTTAAATTTCTGGTTTTTAGGTTTTAAAATAAAAAATATATTTTTCCTTAAATTTGCTATTAAACACTTAATTAATTTGGTAGAAAAAAAAATAGTCTTATAGAAAAATATAATCCGTAATATGTTTAATAACAAAGTGGCTTAAAAATTAAAATAATAATAAAAAATATATTGCAAAGGGCGTAGCCTGTTTCCTATTAAGTGGATATCAACATTTAATTTCCAGTTTAAATTATTTTGTTTATATAAACATATAAAAAGTTAAAAATGCTATTCTTCTTCGAAAAAAATATTTTAATTGTGTTGCGCTTATGAAAACATTTGATTGGTCCCCTTTATCTACAACCCTGTGTTATACAGGGTATAATTCTGCATACTTTATAAAAAGCTTATGCTAAAAAAAAATTTTTCTGCTTTTTATTTCTTGAATTTCAAATTTATAATATTTCTATGTTTTATTTAAATTTATTAAATTGATAAAACCACACTTTTTTTTGACAATCTGTATGCACATACATATGTGTGTATGTATGTGGGTGTGTTGTATAAAATGTGTTTGTGTGTACTTCCGGTTTCCATGCACGTAACGGATGAAAATATGCGCTTCAAAAATACACTCAAAAAATACACTCTAAAAACTCAATATTTATAATATCAAAAAAAAATTATTTATCGAAAAATTCCCAAATAAACAAATTCACAACAAACGTCGCGTAATTTTCTATATTTATAGTAAGCAATAAGCGTGTAATTAAAGCAAACGAAAAACCAATCAAAGCTATCAAAAAATAAAATATTTATACATATATACAAAACGAAAACTATTTTTATAGCCAATTGTTGATAATTCAAACAAAACTGTTTCAATACTTTCGAACAATATCCCAAGAAGCAATTACAAAATAAACATCAATAAATATACAAACGTTGAGTTTTTATTTAAATTGTTGGTTTTTTGAAACATTTCGCGTTGTTTTTGATTTTTAAAATTGCCTTTTGACTATTTTAACGTTGTCGTTGCCAACGTCGACATCAATTCAAAAGCTGCACTGGAGGTGCTACGGCAGCAAACTCGTTCGATTGCCGCACTCAAGAGGAAATCTCAACTCAAGGTAACTCAAAAAAAAAAAATTGAAAAAAAAAATAGAAAAAAAAAAAAATATAAAAGCCTGGGCCCACTGTGCGATAGCACTAACGATAGTTAGTTGCTGATAGCAGGTACAATTTTTATACCCTTGCAATAAAAGGGTATTATAATTTGATCACAAAATGTGTAACGCTTCAAAAGGAGACATATTTGAACCCATAAATTAATTGGTCTCGAAAATCGGAACAAATTTGATCAAAATGACAAATTTATATCACATTGCTGCCATTGGAATTACTTGTATTTTAAAAATGTTTGAAAAAAGATGTATATAGCTTTGGTAAGCCGGTGAAAGCATATTTTTTCAGAATTTTTTTTTTACTATTTTTACAGCCTTTTTTAAAGTCTGTTTGTCAATTTTTACGCAGGGAAACATTAGTTTTAAATTTAAAACAGACAAAATAAATAAATAAAAATAAATATTCGAGCTGGTCTGATCTACGACCTTTTAAACATTGTTTAATTGTTTAGAAACACTTTTATTTTTATACAATATATTTTTTACATATTTGTCAGGATATCTTAAACAAATTCAATAAATTTTTTCTATATAATAAAATATTATGTTCGAATATCAATAAGCTTTTGAACAAATTAAAATTCTTTAGAAATCATTGACAAATTTGAATTTTTTAATATATTTTCAACAAGTTAAAGAAATCCAAATTTGTATGCTCCATTTATAGCAGTCTTCAGTTTTAAAACCTCTTGAATTTTTACAGATATGTTGAGCAAATTCCCAAAGGGAATATATATCGTAATTATAAATCTCAATTTTAGACCTTTTTATGTATATATTATATATAATTCCTTCAAGGGTATTTCATCTTCGGCAGTCAAAAATATCCTTTTTGATTTTTTTTTTTTTTTTGTTGCATTGTTCGTTCTTCTTTTGGTTTTTTGCTTTTGGGTCAGTCATCGACTGTGGAGTGGGCACTTGTTCCAGTTTCTCAATTTTATGCAGTTTTGCAGGCAACAACAAAAAGGAAAATTGCCAACTTTCATAAAAGAAATTGTGTTTTTCGTGCATTTATTAATGTATTTCTATAGAGTCCTTAGTTTTGTACTCTAAATTTTATTGAAATTTTCAATTGCTCTATAATAAATACATTTTAACAAACTCATTTGAAATAGTTAGTTAAAGTATTTATGAGCTTTTATGTAATCCATATACAATAAAGGCGGTAGATGAGAGAAGAGGAGGAGCAGAAAGGGAGAGATAGAGTGGGATGTAGGTGAAGAAGGGGGATTTGACTTTGGAAATCATAAACGACACAGAGCTTATATGCTGATTGATAAAACCGTTTCAGAATTATAGCATTTTTTTTTGTAAGCAATTGTGCTTTATTTGAGAATAACTTACTTAAAATAGATTGTTTATGCTTAAATTAACACTTTTCAGTCGTTTTAAGAATTGTCGGGATTAATTTCAATATCATTCCCATTTTTAGTTGATATAAAAATAATATACTGAAATCGAGCCTAAATGTTAAAGTACAATATTCGGATTAAAATACGAATTTTATTCTTATATTTAGGACGCTCTTCTTATCTTTAAGCAATTCTACATATATATAGTAAAAATTTAAGCCATTTAATTATAATTTTGGTGACATTTAAATTGTTTTAATTTATTTTGAAAAGACATAAAAACAAGCAACATAAAAAATGTTGATTTCTTTTGTTATCCTTTCCTAGCAAGCTCAACTATTATACGGCTTATAGGGTATTTTTAAACTAAACATTTCTTTTATTTTAATGGCAACTTAAACTCGGTTTAATTTTTTTTTATATAAAATATTTTCATAATTTTCACTTGGTCTGCATTACAAGAAAATTTAACGCTGAAAACAAGTTAACCTACTTTTTTGATGCAACTGTGTGCGTGTTTGTATGCCATACACACACACACTAGTTGTTTAGTCTACCCTACACACACACACACACACACCTATATACATTCATAAATATGTAAATAACAATGCTCACATGCAACTGCAGACGTGTATCAAGGGGCAAGTCGATGTTGAAGGGGCAACATTTAAGCAGCTTTTAGTAGAAACAAAATACAGCAAATGGGCAGCTATAAGGGTGTAGGGGGGAGGTCTTTGCGGGTTGGGTGGTGCGGTCAGCCCGACCGAGTGCAGTGCCCTCAATTAGAAGGCGCGCTCAAGGACAACGACGACGACGACGGCGACGACAACGACAGTTGCAACAATGGAAACGCAACAGCAGCAACAACAACAACAACAGCAGCAAGAACAGCTGTGAGGAGTTCCAAAGTTGCCATTAATTGGAAGTCAACGCCACAAATACATACATAATGAGCCCTATATATGTATATGTGTGTGCCACATGTGTGTGGCACATAGTTGAAATGCATTTGTGTGTGTTTGTGTGTGTTTTGATTTGTGCGCCTGACTGGCTGCACTTTTAACAGCGCCCTCAAGACGCGCGCTTGGCCTTCCACATGCAACACACACACACACACAAAGAGGCACGTAAACAAATGCCCAGCAAAGGCGCTTGCAACTGCAAGTTGCAAGTTGCCTTGGTACCCACAATAAGCACAACACTGTCTCAGACCATCCAGTAGCTCGGAAAAAACATACGCACTCTTATGCTCAAGTTTTTTGCAAGTCAAAATGTGCTAGTCGAAAGTTATCTTGATTGACTGAATAATACCCTGTACATAGATGTGAAATATACTACAATATATTGAAATATATACTCGTATATGGCCTACATTTGAAAGATTAGAAAATGATTCTTTCAAGTGTGTCTTGTATTGTTGAAGATATTGATTTCTTTCAATATTAAACATTATCTAATTCTTCTATTGAGAAAAATGGCTTTTTCTAAAAAAAAAAACTATGAATTGAATGTATAATATATATATATTAATATTCCTCCTTACTTAATATTTACGAATTCTTAAAAGCCTAGACTTAATTTGATTTAGTTTCTTCTTGCTTTTTAAGAAAAATGCTCTTTAATCACATTCGTTATAATTTGATATATTATTTAATTATATTCAAAAATATTGCCTGATTTCTAAGAGTTTAATATTAAAATAAATGGGACTAAGAACTACGAAAAAAATGATCACAGACAACAATATTTTAAATAGGAGAGAACATTTCGGAATGTAAACTTTTTTAGTATATAATTTCTTTACTTTTACTATTACATTCTTTAGATTTAAAAGCTTACTCTTCTTCTTAATTTCTTTTATGTATTTGTTTTATTGAATTTACAATTAAACCTTTAGAATTTGGATTTTTATGTATGAATATAAATTATTAACTCCCATAATATTAAAGGCATTATTGGGATAAGTATAAATATCAATGATTTTGATATTTTTGGTGGGAAAACGAGATAACTATACCTCCTCTTCAATATATATAAATTATATTAAAGAAGCTGAATTGAGAAACTCAATTACGTAATTCTAACAAGAACAGGGTATACAAATTTGCAGTTTGCATTCTTTTTGAAGAAGGCTTTTGTCAAGTGCTGCAACTTGTGCAATGTTTGTCCGTATTTTTTTTTTTTTTTGGCCTGTCCTTCGTTGTGGTCTTTGTCTGGCTCTACCAAGAGCCAAGTACCATGTACCAAGGACGCGTTTGTGACTCTCTGCGTATGTGGATGTGTATGTGTGTGTGTGTTGCCACAAACACAATTTGTTACCGGCAACCGCAACAAGGACACTTTGGGGCCAGAATTTGTGGCAATCTCCAGTTTGTCTACTCCTCGCCAGCTGTGTAGTTGGATAGGATGCTTATTGCATCAGCATCAGCATCATCATCAGCATTAACATCATCATCAGCATAAGCTGCAACAACGTCAACGTCAGCGGGTTGTGTGCAACCTTCGTTGGAGGTGAAGCCACACGTGAACCTGAAGCTTTTCAGCAAAAGCTATAGATGTGGATACATTATTTATGTGTGTATCTGTGTGTGTGTGTTGTTTTGTATCTGTGGCTGCGTGCCTGGTCAGGAGTGAAGGCAACAACAACAACTACAACAACAGATACAAATGTAGTCTCTTACTGTTACAGCAGTCTTGACATTTAATTATCTGCCGCTGCAGCAGTTCCTGTCGTGTTGCAGCTGCAGTTCTTGCTACTGTATGTGTCAAGGTTTGCAATGTTGCAAGGTCGTTTTGATTTAATTCAGGAAATTTGACAACTGCGCACATAAAACTTTAATGTCTCTTAAATTGTATAAAATTCGTTTAAGCTTTCATATATTTTTGTGTTATTTAAAATAATATAAAATTATATTTTTATTATTATTGGAGGAGGATCACTGTACTGTGTTCTAAGATATATTCTAATCCCCTTTTGAGCCTTACTTACTTAGATTATTATAAGTCATATAAATGATTTTCTATTTTTTAGAGCAGTGTAGAAACTTTAAGATTTATAGAAAATGTGCGAAAAAGTATACTACAAAATATTTGAGGGATTTTTAACCATTTGGTAATAATTATACCACTATATATAAGTATTATATATAACTATAACTATTTATTGAACCCACATATCGAACAATCGCATAATATTTTTGAAAATTTGTTTTTTCTGTGTGCTGTTTATTCAGGATAAGGATTTTACACGAGAGATAATTCTACATAGCGATTTGAAATTATATAGAAATTGTTAGTCAATTTTAGGGTAAATATATTAGATCATTTCTCTTGTGAAGCAGACCAATAGCCCATGACAATACTATATTTATATTTATATTCTTAAGAAACGACATTAATATATTCACTTTGAAACTGTTGATGTATTATTTACAAAATGAACTTTAAATATACGAAACAATTAAACATATCTATGCATATTTAATGTTATTTTAACTGCTGCTTAAATTAATATCTTTTTCCGTTTAAAATAACTTAAATAACTTAAGGCTGCTTATTTGAAAAATTCTAAATCAAAAATACATTTAAGTATCTGGCTAGGAGGCTTTCTTACTTACGTTTAATTAATTCCATTTTATTAAATGTACTGAAAAACTTATCTTAAGCTGCTTATCAACTTTTAATCAACTAACCAACTAACACATAAATTTAATCTGCTTTGTTTTTTGCTAGTTGTCGAAATGGAGCGATGCGAAAACTGGAGAGGAAGGCGAAGGTAAGTTTAATATATAGATACAAAAGGGCAAACAATTAACTTAACAATATTTAATTGTTTTATACTAAATAACTAAAAGCATTTAGAGACAGAATTATTTTACAACATCAAGTAATACACAAATAGTTAGAAGCAGAAATATATTCGTAAATTAAAATGTTGTAGAAGTATGCAGATTTGCACAGCTGAAAAGTAAACCATACATATTATATTTTATTTTATATACATTTCAATATTTTAATATATTAGTCAGCATTAAAATAAAAACAACTTTACAGACATTTTTTTAAAATATTTTTAAATATTTTGTTAGGCAATAATAGCATTTTAATGACTTTAAAGAAGAATTTAAAATTTTAAAAATAATAATCTATAAAGCATAACTGAATAGTAAGGATGTCTGATTAAATTTCTAATTTTACAGTCATTAGAAAATTCATTAAATTGCAAATAAAATAATTTTGATGTTGAAATGTGTTTCAAAGTTCTACAATCTTTTGGTATATTTGCAGGAATTTATTAATTTAGAATTTGGGTCCAAATAGTTGGGAGAACTTTGTTGCTCAGTATTTTATTAACTGTGATTATTTATTATTAATTTTATATGCATATTTATTTATTTAATGTGATGTAGTTTTAATTTTTCGCTTTAAAACAAAATTTTAAGTGTCAATTAAAGCATACAAAGTGAACAGCTGATTATTTTCTATGCACCTATTGAGGTCATATCCTATATTAAATATCAGGACTCCAACCCTAATTGGTATTCACGTTACTAAACGCAAATTGTAAATACAATCCTGCGGTAAACTTAATATCCTTAAGGGCGAATATTGGAGCTGGATAGGAAAACTGCAGTGAAAGCAATGAACTAACAGTCTGAGGATTCTTTTCAGGTCAATCAATAGCATTTCAATTGTTTGTGATTAGTATGCCAGCCATACTCTGTATATATGTGTATATGTATGTGTGTGTGTGTGTGTTTGTTTTGTGCACAAAATGGCAGCGAGCAGAACTTGAACGGTAACAGTTTAGCCATTTTGTTTTTGCTTTGTAGCATGGCGTGTCCAGACCTACGACAAGCTAGAATAACTGCGCCTAGGTTATGTCCTGCGCAGTCTCATTTTCTCAGAAACACACACACATATATAATCCTTTTTTGTGTATGTGTGTAATCAATGAAAGTTCATCGCACGCTGCACGCTGAACATGAAATAGTGAAATGTTGGCAAACTTTTCTTGTCATACTTTTCACAAGTCAGCGAAGGTTTTCAAAAATGTCAACGTGAATATAAAACACACTATTTAAATGCCTTCACAGTACAGAGCACGCTCGGTAGAGTGAACGAAAAGGAAACTATGGGTTAGGGATCACATTTAAATAAATGTTTATAATTGAGTTTAATTGATATTCAAATAGCGTACGGGTATTTTATTACTTTATATGCATATTATTTTTAATTTAATATTTCTGAATTAATTGTACATATAAAAAATAAGAGTTCTATATGCTGAGTTTATTTAATTAAAGTTCATTTTATTGTTGGTGGCACAAAAACTAAAACTAAAAACAAAAACGGTTGTAGAGGTTTCGTAACTATTTTAATATGTATTTTCATTATATAAAATGATCAAAATAATTTAATAAATGTTAACTTACACTTTTGATTTAATAATGAAATATGTTTTATAATATTTTAAATATATAATAATTGAAATAATATAATATCAAAATACCAGCTACACAATATAATTTATATTTCTTTAATATTTAATATTTTAAAAATTATATTAAAGAGTAGGCAATTTCTTAGTGTGCAGTTGTCAAAAATGTTTTTTAAGCTTTGCAAATTGCACGATACAGTTGAAGATATGTTTCTGCAAAAAAAGGGTATACAATTTTTTTTTTTTTGTTTTTGCATACATAAGGGTGTTTTGCCCAGTGAAGGTCGTTTTGTATTCCAAGTATTGGTACTATATGCATTGATTTGTTGATGTTGATGCGAGCAGTTTTTTTGAGCTAGGTATCTTGATGTTGTTGCATGCTACACTCGCCTGTATGTACCAATGTCGTTTGGAAATTAAATGCCAAAAAACTGTCAACTCATCGGCCTCATATACACACACACATACTCACAAGTAGACAACCCCTTCCTATAGCTAAAAACTGTGCAAGTCTTTGTCACTTTCATCATAAAACTAACGCATATATACAAAGTGTGGGGGGGCGTGGGGGAGATGCGCTTGTGTGTGTATACTGCATTTAATATATGCAAAAACAAGCAACAATTGACCCAGATTTCTACTCCGTTACCTCACCCCTTTAGACGCCTATAGCCATTTTTCTACCCGTAACCAAAGCCCTGTATGTAATATCGCACATACGCCTCGTTGTTTGTGTTTGTTTTTTATGTGCATGTGTGTGTGTGTGTGTTTGTTTTGCAGTTGCACTGCAAAATTATAATTTAATTTGCAGCTGATGTTGATGCTGTTGGCTGCTGGCTGCTGTCTGTTGACTGAGGCAGATTACGATTACCAGAGCGCTATAAAATCAAAGCAAACAAAACTTAATAACACTTTGGCAATATTTCAAGCAAGGACATATCAGCAACCAGTTGCCATTTGTGTCCTTGAAACCCATTTTAATCAAATCAAAGGGTCCGTATGCGATTGATTAACTTAGTTATCTGTGGCAAATTGATATATTTTACGGATTTATTGCGTTGCTGATTTTATGTGAAATATTGAAATTAAATAGACAGTTTTATATTATTATTTATTATTTTTTTAATATTATATTTATGGAGTGGTAGATGAAACAATTTTTATTTTTGATTTTTTCAATAGAAGATGAAAATTATAATTATTTTTTATTGAATGAAAATTTTATAAATAGCTTTTATTATTGATTTTTTAAATTATAGCTAAATAACATAAATATTTTTGATTTTTAAAATAGATGTAAAATAAAATAAATAATTTTAATTTTTAAATGAAAACTAAAAAATATCTAATTTTTGTTGTGAAAAGTGGAAACTATTCTTTTTTTTTAAACAAAACAATAAAATAAAATTTTCATTGTAAAAATGGAAATTATTCTAATTTTTAATTTTTTAATTTTAAAAATAAAAATTGACAAAAAAAAAACACTTTTAATTCATAGAATAAAAGTTTAAATACTTAATAATTATTGTTAATTTTGTTTTACTAATAAAAATCAAAAATAATAACTTTTATGGTAAAAATTAAAAATAGGAGTTAATTGTGATATTTGAATTGCCCAGATCAAATTACCGTAGCGGGTTAGTTTTCTAATGATTTATTTACTTGAAATTTCACATTATAAATCTCAGTTGTAGTTCCTGCCAATATGGAACATGGAATAATTGTGATTTCCATGTGGTTATCAACGCTACAAGAGTTCAATTTATACATTAAGCACATCATTAATTCTAATATTTAATATACCTTTTTTATATATTATAGACGAAGGAAAAAAGTTGCACTTTATAAGTCCGGCGCGTCGAAAGTCTGTGCTAGCGCCCATCCTGAATAAGATCAAGAATGGTGCCGATGGCGCAGACATTGGCGATAAGAAGTTGGGCAGCGAGAGCAGCGGCAGTGGTCACATAGCCGTCCAAATAGAACCGGCCAGGCGTGTCAAGGTAAAAAATAATACTAAAAATTTAACAGTTTATAAATTAATAGGGATTCTTTTCATCCTTTAGCGTCACAGCATACACGGCATGATGGAGGAGGAGAATACCATAAGACCACATCAGGAGATACGCCAGTTAACGCTGGAGGAGAAGAAATTTCTGCTGGCCGTGGAACGTGGTGACATGGCGGGCACTAGACGCATGTTGCAAAAGGCACAGGACACGGATTACATCAATGTGAACTGCGTGGATCCATTGGGTCGCACGGCTCTACTAATGGCCATTGATAATGAGAATTTGGAAATGGTTGAGCTGCTCATTAACTACAATGTGGATACAAAGGATGCGCTGTTGCATTCCATATCCGAGGAGTTCGTGGAGGCTGTTGAGGTGCTGCTGGACCATGAGAATGTAACCTTTCAGGTCGAGGGCAATCATGTAAGTGCATTCTGAATAGTATATCAAAAATATTCATTAATGTTGTTTTATTTCTTGGCTTAGAGCTGGGAGTCCGCTTCGGAGGATACTTCTACATTTACCCCTGACATAACACCGCTGATCTTGGCCGCACATCGTGACAACTATGAGATTATTAAAATCCTGCTAGATCGTGGTGCTGTTCTGCCCATGCCACATGATGTACGTTGTGGCTGTGATGAGTGTGTTCAGTCCAGGCAGGAGGATTCCTTGAGGCACTCACGTTCACGCATCAATGCTTATCGTGCACTGGCCAGTCCTAGTCTCATTGCGCTATCCTCAAAGGATCCCATACTTACGGCCTTCGAGTTGTCCTGGGAA
Source organism: Hirtodrosophila alboralis (assembly GCA_035043045.1). NCBI lineage: Eukaryota > Metazoa > Arthropoda > Insecta > Diptera > Drosophilidae > Hirtodrosophila > Hirtodrosophila alboralis. Next base: position 2,479,621 of record JAWNNH010000048.1, read on the forward strand.
CTGCGTCGTTTGAGTTTTCTTGAGCATGAATTTAAGGTTAGTTGGAATTCTAATTGTAATCAAATTAATAATTTTTTTGTTATAGAATGAATACCAGGAACTGCGCAAACAGTGCCAGGACTTTGCTACCGCATTGCTGGATCATACACGCACTTCTCACGAGCTGGAGATATTGCTGAACCATGATCCCACCGGCCCGGTCTATGAGCATGGCGAGCGCATGCATTTGAATCGTTTAAAGTTGGCCATCAAATTGCGTCAAAAGAAGGTTTGTGTTTAAGTCCAATTAAGGATTATAAGTAACAGCTTAACTATCCTTTTATATCTTCAGTTTGTGGCCCATTCGAATGTGCAGCAGCTGCTGGCCAGCATTTGGTATGAGGGCTTGCCGGGATTTAGGCGCAAGAACATGGCTTTGCAGGCCTTGGATATTATACGCATTGGCATCTTGTTTCCCATATTCTCATTGGCCTATATACTGGCTCCGTACTCTGGTATTGGCCAGACTATGCGCAAACCGTTCATCAAGTTCATTTGCCACAGCGCATCATATTTTACATTTCTGTTTCTGTTGATGTTGGCCTCGCAGCGCATTGAGACCTTCATTGGGAACTGGTTTTGGACGGAGGCAACGCCAATAATCAACCAGGAAGAGTTGCAGCTGCCCACGAAGCGTGGCGCCAAGCCCACCTTTATTGAGTGGCTAATCCTGGCCTGGGTGAGCGGTTTAATATGGAGCGAGGTGAAGCAGCTTTGGGATGTCGGATTGCAGGAGTATCTCAATGATATGTGGAACGTTATTGACTTTGTGACCAACTCTCTGTACGTGGCCACAGTGGCATTGCGCGTAGTATCCTTTTTTCAGGTACGCTCGAATTTTGATAATTCAATTTTGTAACATCATCATGTCAAGTTTTTATCGTACCAGGTGCAAAAGGAAATGATATTTAATTCGCAGGCCACAGACCTGCCGCGTGAGCGTTGGGACACCTGGGATCCAATGCTCATCTCGGAGGGCTTATTTAGTGCGGCAAACATTTTCAGTAGCCTCAAGCTGGTGTACATCTTCTCGGTGAACCCGCACTTGGGGCCACTGCAGGTGTCACTGTCGCGCATGGTCATGGACATTATGAAGTTTTTCTTTTTATACGTTTTGGTTCTATTTGCCTTTGGCAGCGGCCTCAATCAGCTTCTATGGTGTGTATTACAAACATTTAATAATGGTTTTTTTTTAAACTTAAATATAATAACTATGCTGATAAATGAAATTCAATTTCAAAATACATTTTTCTTATTTTCAATTTTAAAATTAAAAATTGCAAAGTATCTTATTTTTAATTCAAAAAAATTAAATTATGATTATTTTTTAAAAAATTATAAAAGTGTTATGTTGTGAGTTTTAAATCAAAATTTAAATTGAATTATAATTTTGCAATTTTATTTTACTTAAATAATATATGCTGTTAAAATTAATTTCAATTTGAATATAAATATGTTCAAATTTTCTTATTTTCAATTTTTAAATTAATAATTGCAAAATCCATTAATTTTTAATTCAAAAAAATTAAATTTGCAAAATAATTAATATTATAACTTAAAAAATTAATTAATAAAGTGTTATCTTGAGGCGTTTACATAAAAATTTTAATTTTGATATTTTTGAATTAAAAATAAAATCAAACATGAAAAAGGATTTTTAAATCGTAATTTGTATGTTAAAATTCATAATATTTACGGTTTCTGATTTAATTTTGAAAAACTGAACATATTTTCTTATCATAAAGAATTTTAATATACAAATTATGATTTAAAAATCCTTTTTCATGAATGATTTTAATTTTAATTGAAAAGTTTTAAAATTATAATTTTTATTTAAAAGCCTCAAGATAACAATTTATTTGAAACTTTTGGTATGAACTATATATTTTTATATATTTTTAAACTGAAATCTAAATACTCAAATTTCGAATAGAATTCGTTAATACGTTACATTATATAAAATTTCAATAAAACACACTTTAATACTTTTATTAATATTTAATATGTAATAGTATATCTCTTGGTTATAAAAAATATGCACAAATATTCAAATCTACTTGTAATTCTTTAATTTATTCTACTGAAAACTATTTTCCAGGTACTATGCTGATCTGGAGAAGAAACGTTGTCCAGAGGTCTCACCTAGTCTGCTACTCAACATGAATGGCACCAACGATCCAAATGCCTGCATTGTCTGGCGAAGATTCTCAAAGTTAGTAAAATTAATCATTTTTATTTAAAATATATTTTTAACTTTTAAAAAAACTGCAGCCTCTTTGAGACCACACAGACCTTGTTCTGGGCCGTCTTTGGACTTATTGATTTGGATAGCTTTGAGTTGGATGGCATTAAGATCTTTACACGCTTCTGGGGCATGCTCATGTTTGGCACCTACTCTGTGATCAATATTGTGGTGCTGCTCAATCTGCTGATTGCCATGATGAATCATTCATATCAGCTTATATCGGTGAGTTAAACAGCTGAAACTGTAGACATTGTAAAAAAAATCATTCATATTTCATTGTAGGAACGTGCTGATGTAGAGTGGAAATTTGCGCGTTCTAAGCTTTGGATTAGTTACTTTGAGGAGGGCGGCACCTGTCCACCTCCATTCAATATTATACCAACACCCAAGTCCATTTGGTATGCCTGCAAATGGATGCGACGTGTATTTTGTAGTGGTTCCTCTGCGGCCCGGCGCGAGCATCTCAAGACAATACGCGTAAGTTTTGTTTACATTATTTTACAATGCAATTGTGATTTTTATTTTATTTATTTCTAATTCCTTTCTAGCGCAAAGCACAGCAGGCCAGCGATCGTGATTTTAAATATCAGCAAATTATGCGAAATTTGGTGCGTCGTTATGTGACCGTGGAGCAGCGTAAGGCTGAGTCTCAGGGCGTTACGGAGGACGATGTCAATGAGATTAAACAGGATATATCAGCGTTTCGTTGTGAGCTGGTGGAGATACTTAAAAACAGCGGCATGGATACGAATGTAACTGCAGGTCAAGGCGGAGGTAAGTTAACAAACTTTTTGCATATTTTACATAAGTAATCCCTCTCTTATCTTCTGTCAGGTGGCGGCGGCAAAAAGAATCGACAGAAGGAGCGTCGTCTTATGAAGGGTTTCAATATTGCACCACCTGGCTCAACGGGTTCGCTGGCACCTGTCGCCGAGTTCTCCACCTCATTGGACAATTATGATAATCAGCATGAAATACTTAGTTCAACGCTTTCGACGCTCTTTACGCCAAATTTTATGCACAGACGTCAGAATACCACGGGAGCTACTGTTAGTGCTGAGTCACCCACTACGCCGACACAGAGCACGGTAGCATCGCCAGCTGCTCCGGCTACGCCCACAAAATACAATAAGTCCACGTTGAAGTATAACAAACGCATAGCGGGGCATAAGAAGCGCTGGGGTAAGTCTGATTTAATTATAAACGAGTGGAAATTGGAGCTAGTAAACCTTCGATTATAAAACTAATATAATTTAAAGTAATTTTTAATAATTTCATTATCACAAACTATTATTATATCAATCAGCTCTTTAGCTCTACTTTTAACTAATTTTTGTACCTCCAATTTAGGCACACTCATTGAAGCCGCCAAGGTGGGCAACGTTAGTAAAATGCTAGGACGCTCCAAATCCGAGGATTCTGTATGCAATTCCTCGCAGAACTCAACGCCTGTGCATGGTCAGGTGCGTGTTACCTATGCACAGAATTCACCGCAGCATACATATGGCTATCATGGAGGGGAATCAACAGTGGCTGCGGCACCATTTCCTACACCGCCAGTGGCATTGAGCACGCCCAACACAGTCACTACAACGGCATCCCATGCGCCGCATATGGGCGTGGGTGCACATTTTTTTCACACGACCACTGGTGCGTATGATTGATTTGCCTTGAACTGTAAGATACGTATATAAGAAAAGTATATATACAACATTCTTTTTTTTTTGTATGTTTGCAGGTCTTACGGCCATCGCTGCGCTGAAACGTAAACGTAAGAAATTCTCATCAAGCAAAAACATTTGCCCCGTCACCGAATCCATTGCAGCTGCCAATGCTGCCGAGCTGCTGAATGACAAGGTTCGTTTGGTTTTTTTTTTTTTCTTTTATAATAATTGCAACCAAAATAAAAGTTCTCTTTATATATATGTACAAACAGACACTCAAACGTGTATCCAGCTATCCGGCAGCCACTGCAGAGGGCGGTGTGCCACATAAAGATCCCGCACATTTGGTGAAACCGAGACGACATGAGCAAACACAAAGTCAGCATGATTCAGTGGAGACATCAACAGAGTTTACACTGTCCATTGATCCATCCAATACATCCGTCAATTCGCGGGAGCCATTGATAAGCAGCAGCTGTGTCTCCACCATGGGAACCATTGCTTGAGTAAGGATTAAAGAAAAGAATGAGTATAAAAATGAAGATGCTCTGCGATGTCAAACATGACATTAATGTAGAATTGTTTCTTAACACGCACCTAATACAAAATACAGATTTAGATACATATATACTAAATACCTAGATAAATCAGACATGTTATCCCCATACCTAAATCTAATCAAAACCAAAAATAACCCTCAATTGCTTCTCAAGTCACTTTGTTATTTCATGACACATATCATGTGATTGCATTTATAAGAATTCTTTCACAAAGAGACGCCCTCGAATTTGAAAAACGCTAACAAAACACCAAAAATATATATTTAAATAAAACTATCCCATATCGATGTTGAAAGTTGCCTTAGCATGAGAAATATTTTTTGTATGCAACTTATTTAACTAAAGTTAAATATATACATATATACCTATTGATATACATAATACATAAGTTTTGGATGTACTTGTACTTAGGAATGCGCTGTGTATTGTTGATTTCGGAAAATGGATTTGAAAACCATGGATTTTTTCAAGATATACATAGTTAAATAAATAGGCAAAAAAACGAAGCAAATGCAACAAAAATGCAAAGCAAAACACAACAAATTTTATACACCGATTTTAACCGAACACAAGAAAACAATAAACGAATTGCATACTATTAATGGTTTTAGCGTTTAGCATATATATATTTAAATATATATATATATATTTATATTTATGTGTAGTATAATAACATAAATACGAAAATCGTTCATACTAAACTTTTAGATGAGTTTTAAGTTCTAGAGAAACAAATAAGCAAATGGAATTTTAACTTAAATTTAGTTGATGCTAAATTGGTTACAATGTCTTAGACTTACCATACAGATATATAACGAAACTTAGTGTAACCTATAGCCGCACCAAATCAAACTACATACTACTATATACTATATATGTTACAATATCGTATGAATGTTAAAATGGCAGAAATATCAAACATATACAATAAACATGTACGTACTTAAAATGTTATTTATATGAATTATAAATCTACATATCAACAGATACATTAACGTCCGACTTAATGTTTAACAATGTCAGCTAAAACAGCATTTAATATTGTTCAAAAAACAAACACATGTTCCTACATAATTATTCGTATATGGTCCGATTTTGGTTATTCTGAATATTGTAGATTGAATAAAACATTTTAAGTACGCGCATAAATACTTCATAAAAAGAACATTGCAAGCCTAGCAACAAATCAAATTTGAGTTTTAACTTGTTAGTTAATACATTGAAAGTATATTAAATGTAATAGTCGTCAGGTGAAGTTAAGTAAAACTTCTACACATAACAATAAAACAAAACATACATAAAACAATACAATATGTAATAGCTAAACAACATAAATCGTTTTCTAATTAGCTTTTACAATGTAACAGAAACCGGCATCCTGGTAATTCAGCTATATATGTGAACTATTAACGAAAAGCAACACAATTGTTCTTCAGATCACTGTGATCTGGATAACAAAAAAATGATAAACAAGTTAGTACATATTGAAAAAATAAAATTGTTATTTGCACACGAAAAATAAATGGAATAATTATATATATATAACTTGTTTCTAATTTTAATGGACTTTTAATTGCATTGGGATTATATGAGAAAATATTATTTGTATATTTAACTGTTAAAATTAACAATAAAACAAAAATAAATATGGTAAGACTGAACAAGCTGTTGAATATTCGCTCTTAAAAGTATGCTGCACATTTTTACCAATCTTACAAGTAAAGGTATGCAACACTTTTTTGCGCTAGTCATGACAACCACCTTCTATTTATTTCTGTTCGCCTGGTACTTTCAGACTTTGGCATAAAGTCGACGAGAGATCTTCCAATCGAAAATTGGGACATGGCATATTTTCAGCTTTATTAAATATCAAATAATTATTTTTACTTAATTAAGGTGCACGAATTTATTTATTTTTTTTTTTGTATTTTTTTTTTTTATTATTTCTTCTATAATGTGTGCTAAAAACTTTCTCAAAATTTGGGCGGCAATCGGCAACAAGTTATCCTTTTTGAGGGACGAATAAGATAAAAAGAGCTCGTTTGAATCCCAAAATCTCAATTCTTTCATAATTTATTAAATATCAATAGCATTATAAAATCCATTAATTAAGTTTTATTGTAAAATAAAAAGAGTTCAGTGACAGTTTTAGGTATTTGTATATCGCATTTATTTTAAATGATTCATATATATATACTTTTGCAAATAATTATTATAAATATATATGTATATATATATATATATTTATATATATATATAGTATATATAGATTTTTTGTTGCATTGTATTACATATGTATGTATGTATAATAAACAATTAAATCGACAAAGAGTACAGTATTTTGCTAATATATAAACGTTTATATATATATATATATTTATATATATTGTAACCATTTACCGCTGTAAACATACATGTATTTTCTTTTTTCTTTATTTTTCATTTGTTTTTATATAATTTATTCTTTAGATTTCATATTGAACTATGGAAAGAAACGATTACATTAATTTATTTAATTAGAAAAATAATAATAATTGGAATATAAATCACTTTGCGTTGCATTAGGCTATAAATTTCAAATATATTCTCATATATACTAAATAATTTTTTTGTTTTGTTTTATTTTTGTGTAAAAAATATATTTATATGTATATATATATATATATAGATTTAATTTTGTATTGTGTGTATTATTTTATAAATGTGTGTGTATTTATATTTGAGAGCTTTGCCTAGTTGGGGTTACGAAGAGTCGAAATTGGCCAACAACATATTCATCTAAGCTCTGGAATATGCATGTATATATATATATATATTTATATATAACAGCCCTAACTGGGTGCTATCGATGTTTGTTTGTTTGTTTGTATATAATGTTGTTTGTTTATCATAATAAATTGTTTAATATTTCCGTATGAAAAGTTTTGGGGGAGAATAAAAAAGAAGCGTCTGCCGTTTGCTTAATTTGCTTAGAAAAATGGGACACAGATCTTGGTCCGGAATGGGCTATGGTTTAGGCAATTAGTACCATATATATATTATATATATATATAAGTAATATTATAGATATACAGAGATATACATATACAAATACAAATATTTATATAGAAGTATGCATGTAAAATAGTTGTGTGTGTGGTAGTTTATCAGTAAGTATACTAGGAATAGAGCATAGTCTAATAAATTCATACTTTTCGTTATTCGTTCATTAGCTATATGTATATATAGTCAATAGTATATATATATAGTACATATATATATATGTATTTATGTATTACATGCAACAATAATAGCGTTTTGTGAGGGGCTTTGAGAAGTACTTGGTTAAGCTTACAGTTTTTTTGTTTGTATTTTTCTTCGTTTTTTGTTTGTTTGTTTGTTTCGTTATATGTACATTGAGAATTTGTTTTTGCACAAAATGCTATAGCACATATGGAGATTGTATTTTTTTTTATATTTTGTGATTTTGAATATATATATATATATCAGTAGTTAGTTAATAACAAATACATAAATATATTTATTAGTAAATACAAACATTTATGCATACCTAACTATCAATGAATATTATTAATATATATATATATATTTATAGGTATAAAGTTTGTTTTTTGTTTCGGCAAAAAGTTCTTGAAGAATGTTCATTGTGTACATTTAATACAATTGGTGTTTGTTGTTATTTGTTTGTTTGTTTATGTTGTTGGTATGGATTTGGTTGTGTGTTTGTTTGTTTCATTAAAATTAGGCAATTTACAGTTGGTTGGTACATATACACATACACATATATAAAAAATGTTTCTTTTTTAATTACAACTAGGCAATCGAAATCACTTATTTGAGACATCGTTTGGAAATCCTTGATTGATCCTTCAGCCCCAGAGCATGTTCAACAGCATCGAAAAGAGGAAGGTAACAAATACAAATGAGACGACCACAAAGACGGCCTTCTGCTGATCCGTTAGACGCTTCCTGTTGCCGTAGAGCGTTGTCAGCCGCGAGAAGAGGCGTCGCACAATGTTGCCACCATGTGGCAGAGTGCCGTTGCCATTGCTGCCGCTGCTGCTGCTCGAGCTGCTGCTTGTGGCGCCCAAGCCAAGTGCAGCGTTGGCATGCGTATAATGTGAATGATGCATGTGGTGTGAGTGATGCATGTGATGCTGGTGGTGCAAGTGATGCGCAGCGGCGCTGTTGCCGCGCAGCAACAATTGGGAACCATTGGATGTGGCTGCCTCAGAGTTGCAGGCCTGATGCTGTTGCTGTTGTTGCTGCAGCTGCTGTTGGTGATGATGATGATGATGGTGATGATGATGATGCAATGGATCGCTGCAAGCATTAAAATTGCCATTGGACAACTCTTGCTGCAGTCGGCCAATTGCTTGAGGATCGGCGCCAACGCCGCTGCTGCCGCTGATGGCTGAGGCGCTCACCGAACGCGGATGCATTCCACTTGCTGTGCCATTGCTTGCCGACAATTTGCGGCTGTTACGCTGTGTGGCATGCGACGCTGCTGCTGTTGCCGCTGGCGTCACACTGCCGCCATGCAACAAATGATGACAGGCCGCCGTGCTGGCGCTCAGCTCGCTGGCCACCTGATAGCGCAGCGGCGTCGAGGGCTGACCATGGAAGAGGTCACCGCCAGCGGTCACACGCACTGGACAGACACGAAACTGGTAACAGGTCGCTGCAGCCAGATTATCAATGGTGAACTTGGTCTCTGGTCCGCGATACAGCTGCCGATACTCCTGATTGCTCAGTGCAACAGGTGCAACACCATTGTTGCTGCTAGGCGAGGAGTCTGCATCACCTGTTGCAATAATAGCATATTGCAGCTCATACTCAACGCGATCATTGAAACTGTTCTTGGAATTCTGCCATTCGAGGGTTAACTGCATGGCCAGCTGACCAGCCTGATCCACCAAGCAGACGCTGTTCTCGTGCACCACACGTGGTGCCTTAATATTCGCCGGCAATGTGGCACTTGTGGCAAACACAAACTCCTCCGAATAATCGCCATCCCCGGCGCGATCTGTATGCGCATAGATGCGGAACGTGTAGCTGCTGCGTTCTTGCAACTTGTGCACCTTGCACATGCAATTGGTGCCCGAGTAGACGCTCTGGAACTGCTTGGCACGTGCCACATACATTTCCACATAGTACTTGGTAAAGTTTGCACCAAGAGCTGCAGCTGCAGCACCACCACCGCCAACTATGGCATTGGAGTTGCCACCGCCTGTTTTGCCAACACTCTCGCCCCATTTGAGCTTGATGTAATTGTGTCCTGCACCGCTGCATTCCAGTTTTGGTGGTGCAGGTGGCGCCGGTTGCGTCGTTAGCTTCGCATAGGCACTGAAGACACCGGCACCAATGGCATTCACCGCCTGCACCCGAAACTTGTAGCTAGTCTCTGGCGTCAGCCCAGACACTGTGTAGCGCGTGCATGCATCCGGTGTGGCAATAGTACGCTCGCCATATTCAATATTGTAGCTGCAAATTGTAGAGCCATGCGATGCCGGCTGTGTCCAGTTGAGGGTCACCTCCTGGGCAGTAAATTCGTAGCCCTGCATTTGTGGTGCACCCGGCACAGCAGCCGGCGTGGATACACAGACTGCATCTGTGGCCGCACCGGTGCCGGCGGCATTGCTGGCCAGAACGCGTAGATAGTAGCGTGTGTAGGGCGTTAGATTACGCAGCTCCACATTGGTCTGGGCGCCCTGATAGCAGCCATGAAACTCTGTGCCAGCTGGCTCTTCTACCGTCTCCGGTACCTCCTGCTCCTCCTCCAACTGCTGGCTGGCACTCTGCAAACTGTAGCCAGTGACAGGTGAACCATTGTGCTGCATTGGCGGCTGCCAATTGACGCTCAAATGTGTCGCTGACTTGACCAGCACTTGGAGCGTCTGCGGTGCATCGGGTGGTGCTGCGGCGGCTGTGAAGCGCAGCCACTGGGACCAGTTGCTGGCACCGATGCGATTAATGGCACGCGCCTGCACCTCATAGATGCCTCCGGGCAGCAGCTGTTGTGCCACAAAATAGTCCTGTTTGCCGCGATAGACGCTTTCGGGCTGCTGTTTGTCGTCCAGACGACGCAGTTGTGCCTCAAATTCCAGCACAGGTGCGCCACCATTGTAATCCGGCTGGCTGAAACGCAGCAAGGCCGCATAAGGCGTGGCCGGACCATCGCAGTGTGGTGGCGGTGGAGCAGCCGGTGGCACTGCCTCTGTAGTAACATGACCAATCTCCGAATATGGACTCTGGCCGGCTACACCTTCACAGCAGGCACGCAGCTGATAGGTGGTGCCCGGCTGGAGGCGTTCACACATCGCCTCAGTTTCATTGCCAGAATAAATGCGCTCAAAGCTTGGCCCAGCGCTCAGCTCGAAATGATAGCGTAATGTATCGGTACCGCCGCCCGTATCCGTTGGCGGCTCCCAGCGCGCCTTAAAGTGTGTGCCGTGAATTTTGCCCTTGGCATGCGGCTTGCCTGGCCGTCCCGGGCACTCCGAGGCGGTGCTATAACTAATCTCCGTTGACCAAGGCGAAATGCCGGCATCATTTTCGGCGCGTAGACGAAACTGGTAGCTGGTGGCGCGTCGCAGCTGCACGCACTCATAGTGTGTATCGCCGCCCTTATAGCTGTTCAGGTAACCATGTCCAGAATCCGAGTCCTGCATTTGCAGCAGAAAATCACCATCCTGAGCGCGTCGATCCCAGATAAGACGCAGCGAACTGGCGCTGCATGCCTGCAGCATTGGCGCCTTGGGCGCTGTGGGCGGATTGCCAGCGGTGCTATAGCTGCTCACCTGCGAATAGATCGACTGACCCACCTCGTTGACGGCCGCCAAGCGAAAGCTGTACACTGTCGTTGGCTGCAGCTTGTTAAGCACATAATGTTTGGTCTTAATCTTGGCCAACTCCACAAACTGCAGTGCATTGCCTCGTCCCTCGTCATACTCGAGCAAATAATGCTGTATGCTTGCACCATTGGCAGCTGGCGCTGCCCAGCGCAAATTGATAGTGCTCTTGGTGCGCGAAACCAATTTCGGTGGCAACGGCTGATCCGGCTCACAGGCCGGCGTCTTGAACTCGGTGGGCTCGCTAACGCTGCCCTGCAGCTGCTGATAGTGCACCTGCAGCCGCACCAGATAATCCTGTCCCGGCTGCAGATCCTGCACAATGCATTCATATGCCTCGCCACGATACAGACTCTTGTATTTGCACTGTTTCCCGGTATCGCTCAACAGCACCTGATAGCGCAAATCCCGCACATTGACCAGCAGGGCCTCCGTGATGGCAGGCGATACCCAAATGATTTTGGCGGCGCGTGAGCTTACATCAATCACCACTGGCTTCTCAATGGCTGAGATTTGTTCAACAATTGATGACTGATAATCCTCCTCCTCCTCCTCATCCTCGGCAGCCAAGCTGGATGTATCTTCGCCATCTTCTGAGGTGGCCACGGAACTGGTGCCGCCTACACTGCTGCCAGTGCGTTGTGGCAGCGCTTGCTGCATCGTTGAGTTAGGAACGTTGCCGTTGCGATGTTGTTGCTGCTGCTGCTGCTGTTGTTGCTGCAGTTGCTGCGTCTGTGATTGTTGCTGCTGCTGCTGTTGCGGCAGTCGACGTCCATGATTGTGCATGTGATTGTTGTTGTTGTGCTGATGCTGTGCCATTGGAATGTTGTTGTTGTTGTTGTTGTGATGCCCATTGATGTCGTTGCGTCGCGGTGAGGGCGAGTGCGTGGGCGTGGACATGGCAGAGTCTGGGCGCACATAAAAATAGGTTAATTAGTTTATTTATTTCCATAGAAAATACTGTGTCCAAAGGAAACTAAAAAACTGAGCTTTGCCGACATTGTTGAGAAATAATAAATGTTGCCACTTCTCGCACCTGAAAATGTTGCGACTGTTTAAAAACCTATTATATTTTCTAAGTAAATGATTAATTTAAATCATTTTTAGTAAATTACATGTTTAGCCCTAAGCACTCTGCCCATGCATATTTAATTCGTAATAAAAATGCTCTTTTTATTAGCCGCAAATGTATTTTAATAATAGTTATTTACGTTTGACAGTGCCATTAAAAAGTTGAAAAATTCTAAAAATAACAATAATGCTATTCAACTGAGTGCTTGACTATATTATAACCATTGTTAAGGTTTAATAAACATTAATAAATGATATTTATGAAGTGTTTTCTCAAATAAATGAGGGAAATAATGAACGAAAAGATATTTTGCGTTCAAATTGATTGTTGAATGTGCATCTAAGTATTACATATAAATATTATTAAGGGAACTTTTAATCTGCACAACAAATCCTCTTTCTAGATTTGGACTTAGTTTATAGCTTGTGTCAAAGCCGAATCATATTTTAACCCATCGACTTAAATAAAATTCATCTCTGAAAATGCAATCTTTAGTTGAACTCTTGGAATTTGTTTGATTTGATTTATAAAAATGTAAATATCTAGATTGGCAATATATAGGGATTACTGTGGCACAGGGCCGACTTTAGGGTTTCGCGGGGCCCAAGCGGAGCCGTGCTACTCTACATTCGCGGCACCGGGGGCGTCTGGCTAATGCCCTGCTCTAGCATCACTAAATTAATATCTAGTTTCATTTGGACACAGTATATTTTGATATTTCAAATATATTGTCTACTTACTCAGCTCACGCTGCTTTTCCAGTTTACGCAACAGCTTTGTGTGCTGCCGCTGGCTGCGCTCGTCCCTGTAGTTGGGCGGTGATGGCGAGTGCGGGGAATGTAAATGCGGCTGTGACGTTGGCGGCGGTGCTCCAACTGTGGGCGTGGGCTGCTGCTGCTGTTGGCCGCCTGGTGGCGGTGGTGGCGCTGGCATATGATAATGGGGCGGTCCATTGCCAGCCGGGCCGGGTCCGGGCGGATAGCCCGGCAGCGGTGTATAAAAATGCGATGTGCCATTGGCGCTTATCTAAAAATGCAAAAGATAGAAAATACAAATCGTTAATATAATCCTGGCCAATTGCATTTATTGTTGGGATGGGAAATACTTGAAAGACAACTTTATGAGTTGTTGACGTGGTCGTCGTCGTTTCAGTCTCTTGCGGCTTCATTTCGCAGCGACTGTGCCACAAAAATTACCACGTCAACGTCTAAATATTTATAAATAAACTAAACGCCAACTGATAACACAATCACAAAAGGAAGAGTCGCTGAATCTTATCACTTGAAATACAATTCACAAATGTTAACAATTTGTTTGCCATCAAGTAACATAGAGCTTGACATTTAATAATTAGGAATATTAGATTTGAAGACGTGTTTTGTATATTCTTTTGCTATTTTGATTATTATTATTTGTGTTCTGCATAAAAATACCAGAATCGCTTGGTCTTTTTTTTCGGCATTTTTCTGTTCAGCTGATAGGTAAACAGTATGTAAGTTTACAGTTTCTGTTAGTTAACATTTTATAAATTTTCGGCAACATTGTTGTGTGGATTTTCAATTCTTGGCAACATATGTCCGCAACATTGCGGCAAATTGAACAGAAGCGTTATATTCAAATTTGAGGCTTGTTTCCAATTTTTCTTATCGACAACAGTTGTGGTTGTTATTGCACTAAATTGTTTCCGTCTCTGTGGTTTGATCTGGCAGCACTGCACTGTTCAGCCCGTACGTAACAGTTGAGTGAATTTGATAAACGTTGCGCGCGCATTCAAATTACTCTGTATAATTTCGTGCAATATATAATTGCAAAAATTGCTTGATTATATGACAAAAAAAAAAAAAACTGCATTTAAGCCAAATGTGATGGCGCGATATATAAAACTAATAATTATATTCACGTATTGCGCCCACATGCAATATGCATGTGCAAATTGCACAAACCGGTACTACATGTACATATTGATAATTTCCTAATAAAACTGTGCTAAAAAATTATGTTTAATATCATGTTTTGCGTTTTGCGTGCCAAGTGAATGTCGGTTGCCATTTTTTATTTGTTTTTTTATTTTTTTTATTGCAATCGTCTTGGCAAATTGTTGGCTTTGGATACGGATGCGGCAGCGGTTTTAAAGCATTTATCACCTAATTGTTGGCACATTCCTTTCACACAGCCCATACAGTCAAATCGTTATTGCGGATGACCATAATAAATGGAAAAGTCGTATCCAAAATTGGGTCAAAGTTAATGAGTTTTTGTCTGTTTGTTTGTCTGTCTCTTGCGTGGCAGACAAAAAGTCACATTCCAAAACAAAAGACAGAATGCGAAAAACACAATACTTAAGCCATGTTTTATGAGAAAGAACAGGTAATATTTCAGATGCCGAAGTTTAAATACTCTTTTTAACATTTTAATTAAATAAAGCTGATCATCTAGAATTCTGATTTTGGTGAGCTTATTTGAAAGAACTAAAATGTAAGAATGATAATAAAAAGCTAAATAGAGGCTTAAAATCTTGTATTACTATTAAGAAGGTCATTGAAAGCTGCTCCAGCTGCACTTTAATGATTATCATTCTATTAGCAATCAATCACTAAATCAAATAATGCAGATTTCATGAAAAACTTGTTGTACTCTCTGCAAGTGTATAATAATGAAAAAAACAATTTTTAAACAGCATACAGGGCACATGTGTAGTTATATAAGCTGCATAATACTACAAGAGAAGACTATGACTATACGAATTAGCATACAATCAAATTATAATCACATTTCGACACAAGTACAAGCGGAAGCTGGCATTTGCCTCAGTAAATTTGTGGCTGCCACACAGCACACACAGTCATGTTAATTTAGTCAAGAAAATCCAACCAAATCGCTGCCGCTGCGCTGCTCGCCGGCACTTTCATTTAAGCAACAAAGCGTGACGATGTCGTCGCCAACGTTCCTCCTCCCTACCCCCGCTGCGGCTGTGGCTATTGGAACTGTTTTGAATCGTTCCGAATTGAATGAACGAACTTTTAGGCCTGTTTTCATTTTAAATTCAAATTAAATCGTTCGTTAGCTGATCTGAATTCCAAATTAAATGTTAGAATATTCGTTGTATATTTAAGACATGAGAACTGTTGAAACCTGATTTAAAAAAGGAAACAACGTTATCAGTTTTATTCAAAAATGAGAATTTGACAATTTGAAACTGTTTGAAATGAAAATGGAACTAGGTTAACTTCACTTATATAAAGTTCACTCATAAATTCTATTTTTTGCTCAACAGAAAATAATAATAATAAGAACAAAAGTCACAAGAAGGGGACTCTAATAAACTTCCGCAAGAAATCGAAGCAACGATATAATAAACGCTAAAGTGACATAATCTCGCCGCCACTCGCCAATACTGGCAAGATTGTGGCGGCGAGATAATGTCGTTAAACGAACTCAACGAAAAGATCCAACTATTTGTTCATTTAGATCGTTTAAAAACAAACTAAAACTACTGATTCAATTGAACTGGCATCCACAACTCTATTGGCCACTGGCGCTTTTGTGCTCCGGATGAAGCTGTTGGCGCTAGCATTATTCAAGTATTAGCTCTACGTCAAAATGCCATTTGACTTGCGAGTCAAATGCAGCCATACAGCGGCAGTTATGTAAAAATCTACACTACACACACTGCACACTACACACTACAACTGCAGGCAAAGTTCATCGCAAGTGGAGTTCAATTAAAAGTCAACCTTAGCGCAATAATGTTGCCAGCAGCATACACGACAGCAACAGCAACTTGGTAAAAGTAACAAACAGCAATATGCACTAATAATATGGCTGCTGATTTCCCCCCTGTCTACAAATTGTTGTGCAAATACACAACGTACAACGTCGCGTATGTGTAATTTGAATAAGTGAAACCGTTTATTTTTCGGCTTTGTCATTTGACAGTTGGCAACATTGCAGCCATTGTGTGTTGCTGCAAATGTTGTCTGGCAACATTGTTGCAATTATTCACACAGCTGCCAATGTTGCAGCACTTTAAATTAATTTAAATATCATGCTTGCTAATTAATTTTCAGTAACTTACATGATAAGCCCTTTGCACTGTCAGCTTATACATATTTAATTCTTAATTAAAATAATAATTTTTTTTGACCGCAACTGTATTTTAATAGTTATTTACGTTTGACAGTGCCAATCATAAAATAAACCACATTTATACGTGTGGTAGAAAAATTATGAATAATTTTTAAATAACAATAACGCTATCGAACGGTGTGCTTGGTTAGCTAATACCCATTATATAGGACTAGATAATCTTAATTTTAAATGTTATAAAAAAAAAGAGAGTAATCATGATCGGAAAGATATTCAGCAGTTGAATACAATGCATATAAATAAATAATACTATAGAAAATTTTCATCTACACAAGAAAAGATAATATGCTGATTCTTACGTTTTATTTTCGCCAATAGATTAAATTGTTATTAATTTTCAAAAATAAATTTTTCAGTTAAAATCTGGTTTAGTTTGAGATCAAGGAATAAATTAATCAAGTAAAAAAATAGAAAAAGATATCTTTCTTAGTTTTCTAACTCTTTCTAGATTTCCAACTCTAATAACTTA